>JAJKFI010000009.1:7046169-7074385 GCA_029204185.1 Lerista edwardsae | reverse complement strand
AGAGAGAGAGAGAGAGAGAGAGAGAGAGAGAGAGAGAGAGAGAGAGAAGAATTGAAACTGGGGGTATACCTATGATCAGAGCCAGCTCTAGGAGTGGTAGAGCCCAATGCGGTGTATTCCCATGGGGCCCCTCACCCTCCCTGCAGGGCTCCCACACACCAAGAAATGCACTTGTGGTACTGTGCTTGGCACCTGGAAGTAGTTGGTGGTGACATGATGACATCACTGCCAACTGCTTCCAGGAGGCCCATGTTGAGCCATTTGGAGGCAGGAGCAGGTGGGAGGGTCCAAGGTAAAGCTGTTCTACTCGCCCCACTGACCTACAGCCTATAGAAATCCCGTCTGCAGCAGCAGTAGGCAATATGCTTGCTGCACAGGGGCAAGCCCCCCAAAGCACGGGGCCCAATGTGATGAGGTCCAAAACCCGGACACCTTCCTGTCCCAAGCAGTCCGGAAAAGGCATAATCATTGTGCATTCATTATTTTTTTAAAAAAATGACAGAATCCTTGTACCATAAAATGAAAGGGGAAAAATATTGAATACTGTGCACAAGAGCCATTTGGGAATTGAGCTGTGTTAAAGGAGAGAAGCTGTTTATTGACAAGGGATTTGTTTTCCAACTGAAGACCTATTACAGTCAAATTCTAAACAGACCTACATCAGATACAGCAAGCTAAAGGTTTCAAGACAGAACAAATGAAACTGTTGCAGCACAAAGTATCAGCCAGATTTTGGCTACTGAGATTCCTGTGGGGGGGAGGAGAGAGAGAGAGAGAGAGAGAGAGAGAGAGAGAGAGAAGAAAACCTATGAAAATGACATTTTCATTTGAAAATAAAAAAATACACGTAAAAATAGTAGGACCCAAAACAAGTTCTGTGGGTGCTTGAAAGGGAGCAGTTATGGGGAACACCAGCGGAGAACTGAAACTTGGCTCAGGGCTGGGCAGAAGACGGGTAGGCCTCTGGATGATTTGCAGTAGGTCAGCCAAGGTTGCAGATGAGGCGACTCCTGAGTGTAGCAAATGTGTTGTAAAGCATGTTTACACCAACACAGGAATCAGCTGGGCTGGTACAGAGGCTGGCACCAACTAAGGAGAACCAGATCTGGACCCTGTGCCGGCTGAGTGGGATATGTTTGAGCTGGATGGGAGAGGGTGGCAGGAAGGCATTCCAGAGGTAGGGAGGTGGCATTTTTTGTGGCGGCAGGGCAGAACCAGAGGCGGTCCAGGCCAGGAGCGTGCCCCATGGCAAGGCCATGAAACCGTGCCCCCGGCACGTTGCCCTGCCCCCGTGCATCTCCCCACCGCGCCTCCCTGCACCCGGAAGAGCTCCATTTCAGAGCGTTCAGGGCGCAAGGGAGGGAGGGCGGGCCAAAAAGCGCCCGGACTCTGCGCAATGGCGTGTGGACTCCGCGCAATGGTGCCCCCCTGCTGCCTGGCGCCCATGTGGCTTGCCATCCCTGCACCCCCCTGGATCCACGACTGGGCAGATCAGGAGGCAGATTGGGCCAGGGGCTGAGATGGGCACAGTGGCGGATTCTAACCCCTACTCCCAGGCCTTGCAGCCTTATATCAGGTCAGATAATATCTAGCACAGATCCAAGCAGCCCCATGGGATGACTGAGCTCAACACCAGGTAAGGGCAAAAATATCTCTTACCCTGGGGTGACCTCCAGCCAGCTCCTAACCTGCGCTGGATACAGTACAGGCCACTGTGGCCTGCCTTTTCCAGCACAGGTTAGGATTGGACTGCCAATGGTTTAATAGCAATAACAATGACAAAACAGCACTTTTTTTCTAAATTAGGTTGCTGGGGGAAAAAAAAGAACTAGAACAAAAATGTTATTTTTATCACACAGTTTTTTTTTTTTTAACATCATTATTATTGTTGCCTGGCTGCCATTCCATGTGGATATTTTGCCTGTAGTTTATTTCCCCACACAGTCAACAGGATTCCTTCCTTTACAGCCTGTGCCAACCTGAGATCTACAGTATGTCTTTGTCTCATTGTTCATATACATTTTAATTGGAATTCACATAGTTGCATGTTATGCATACACGTTTAGGAGTGAGACCTGAGTACTGCCAAAGACGAGTGATGCAGACAGCAGCAAGACCAGACTGAGATCTCCCTTAAGTGAACAACTCATTCTCTGAGTCAGGGGCGTAGCTACAATGGTGCAGGGGTAACAAGCTATAGAAGGGCTAAAAGCTGAGCTTGACACTAGTGGCCAAAATGGTGAAAACCTTGGTAGTTACAAATAATTTTATCATGTTATATATCATAGGAAAGGTAATTTATTGCAGGATACAATGAAACAAAACACAGTGTAATATCCTTACTCTATCAAAAGTTATGTCCACAACACCAGAAAACAAAAATATACCGGTAACTGTCATGCAGAAATTGTTAAAATGTTAAAATAGCGATTGTAGGAATAATACTGTCATGTTATATATCATTCAGAATTTCATGCAGAATGCAGTGAAACAAACTGGAGTGTTTGAGCGATCTTCATTCTCTCAAAGGTTATGGCTAAAACTCCAAGAAATGGAAAATATAACTGTGATGTCGTGGAAGTAGTCACTTCCTGTAGTGACGTCACTTCTGGGGCATTATTTTGCCCTCTACAGGGCTATGCTTTCATTAGCTATGCCCCTGTTCTGAGTGCATTTTCACATGGAAAGCAAACACCGAACAGATCCCATACTGATTCCCACAGAATGATTTCATGTTTGTTTTGGCTTGAAGGTAGCTTTTGGGAAACCCCAGAATGGAGTTTTGTGTGAAAGGACTGAGAATTCTTATATATTTGAAAACGAACACTTGGGCTAGGCATATGTTCGGAGGCATTGCTGTTCTCAATGCTAACGGTATGTCTGTTCCTTTGAATTACTTTTTGCCAGCTGTCCATGCAACTGGGGTCTGTGGGATTCTGGTACCAGGCCAATGGCTCAGTTCTAACTAGCCTCTGCGGTGGCACAAAGGTGTGTACAACAGCATTCGTGCCTTTACAATATTGCAAATAGTGTGACACCAGCGGCCATTTTGGGGACACTGCCATAAATGGTGGCAGCCACCCCATGTTCCACCAAATTCCCTGCCAGGCCACCCCAAGAGCCCTGATGCCCACACTAGGCTAACTAGTTTCCCCTCCACAGCAGCCTCAGAGATAGGCAAGAGGGAGGGGGTTCAGTCACCCACTGAGCCACCTCTCTTCCAGCAGTTTTGCTTGGGATCACAGGCTGGCCAGCCTCCTCCAGACTGCCCTCATCACTGGCTTGGCTCCAAACTACCTTAATTCTAGCACCAACTAACCCCACCACCAAACAATAGGCAGTCAGCTTGCCTAAGCCACAACTGCCTCCTCCACTTGGTGGCTCCAGGGGCGTGGCAGCCATACAACAACTCCCAATAATTTCCCACAATAACCTTACCTTCTCCAGTCTTTCAGTCACAGTCCAGCCAGCAGTCCTTCAGGCAGTCAGTCAGTCCAGCCAGCAATCTATCCATCCAGCACCTACCTAGTGCTTTTCCTCCAGCACCTTCCCAGGTGCCTTTCCCCCAGCACCTATCCAGCCCCTTTTCTCCAGCTCCTGCCTCCAGCTTTATACTGAGGCCAACCAATCAGTGGGCAGGCTTTAATTCATCAGCCACCCATCTGCACCTGTGCTAACCTCCCTTCAGAGCCAGAGCCCTTATCAGCTTGCAGCTGTGCTCCCGCTTGCAAAGACCTTGGGGGTTAACCCTGTAAGCCCTGGCTTATTTGGACAAGGGGCCATTGCTGAAACCATTTCCTATATCTCCTTGGTGTATCTCCTGCCTTTTCCAATACACGCCAGCATGCTGTTGAAGGTGACCTACTCTGATCATAGATAAGCTGTTGTGGGAGGTGGGCGATGAGAAGGGTTTGGAGTGGGGAGGGGGAGGAACCTGGAATTTTCTGAGCTGGGATAAGGGCAGGAGATGGAACAGGAAAGGGAGAGTGTGATTGTGAGTGGCAGCAACTTGTGTAGGTTCCTAACCCCTCCACTCACCCTTACTCTCCTCAGACCAGTGCCAGCCAAATGGCTGGCACAGATCTGAAAAGACCCATTTGGGGAAGGGAGACCTTTCTCAGGGTAAGTGAACAAATAATCCCTTATCTCAAGCAGAACTCTGCACTTCCCCCTCCCCTCTGTTGGCAGTGCTGCATCACTTGGGGGGGGGTAGTTATGATTGGGATGTAAGGCTGCACATCTACGCAAATTTACCTGGACATAAGTCCTATTGAACGTAATGAGACAACATGCATAGGATTTCACTGTTAGAGCAGCAGCCATTTTGAGCTCTATTGTCTTAAGAATGGCACAGCATTCAGGAACATTTATCTGCTCTGTTCTTTCCTGTCTTCTGACATCAATTTACAAAGTTTGCACCAGGAAATATTGCACATGCTGCCTATTTTAACAATGGCATATTGTTATTATAAAAGGACAGTTATCAATCAGGCTTTTAGAAAGATTATTACTGGCCTTAAAATGCTACAAAACAAAACGTCTGGAACTTGTTGTCTAGTCATAGGTGCCCAGCCAAGCAGTGAGATACAGGAAGCAACAAATCACTCTGAAGGCAAGAGGGAGGGGCCATGTTACACAGGAGCTCAGGCTCCTGCACTTAGTGTTTTGCCCCCCTGTAAGAACACCACTGCACCCCAGCAGCTACAGGAGCCCTTTAGGTCCAAAAAGAATTCACCCAAAACCCTTCTCTCTACCATACTATTACTGGCAGTGCACCAGGGGATAAACATTTGTGTGCAGCGATCCAGAGTATTGACCAATGGCACGGCCATGTAATTTAGAGCCCAAACCTATACATGTCTACTTAGAAGTAAGTTCCATTATAATCAATGGATTTACTCTCAGGTAAGTATGGATAGGAAAATTGCAATTTTAAGGCGCAATCCTAACCTGGAGTTAGGCTGGCAAAAGTCTCTTGTGGTGGCCCAGGAGTGTCTCAAACGTACCATAAAGCATGTTGACACCACTCTCAAAATCAGGGAGGACAGCACATGACACTCCTGGGCAGACACAAGAGACTTGTGCCTTCCTAACTCCAGGTTAAGATTGTGCCCTTAGTGGTAAAAGGAAACGGAGTCAAGGGTTGACTGAAGGTTCTCAAAGAATCAAAAGCAGGGGTTTGAACTGGGACCGAAAGTTAAACAATGCATCTGAAATTGTATACATGGCACATAGTGTGAATTCTTGTAAGTTTATGTACCGCAATAATGGGACAATATTAAAACTTGTTGGGAACTCATACGAGAATGCTAGTGAAGATCTGGTATTAAGGAAAAATAAATATCATTTCATGCTAAATTTCCTTCCTCTGAAGTACACAGCAACTTCATTTGTTCCAAACAAACAACAAAGTCAGTTGCAGAGACTCCAAAGCATGCATTTTTGGTCTATTAATAGCAAGCATCCTTTCTGTTAGCACAGGAAATTACACAGAGACAAGTACACTGATAACTGTGATAAACAAACTAGTGTAACACTTCTTTTCCATTCTCAGCATTATTTGGAATAATTATAAATTAAATGGGAAAGGAGCAGGAACAGTCAAAAGCAAAGCTGCTCTTATGGCTAAAAGATGTACTTAATTTCCAACAACTCTATTAATGCGATAAAAAGTCTAGCTGCAATGCAAAAAGAAAGAGAGAAAAAGTGGCTGCGTTTAGGAAAAAAATAGGATTTTGAGTTCTGTCTAGTGACTAAAACTGTAATCTTTTGTACACTTACTAAAGCAGTGTTATTCAAACTATGGGTCAGGGCCCACTTCGTGGGTCGCAACATGATGCTAGGTGGGTTGCAGAAAGCTGGGAGCAGCCATCTTGGAAACTGCAGACCTTACTCTTATTCTATTCCTTTTGTGAGTGTTAACAGTTTGAATTTTCAAGTGAGGGCTTTTAAAATTTTGTTTTTATTTCAGTGCTTTTACATAATAATTTGTCCTAATCTTGCTTTCTGTCAGGGATGTTTCATGGTTGTGCAATTGAATGCCAATCTTCATTTCAGGAGTGTCATCTTATTATGGTACAGTGACTGCACTTCCTGCTTGATGTCACTTCCTGCCACAACATCACATCCAGGTTAATGACATCACTTCCAGTAGGTCCTGACACAAGTGCCATTCTAAAAAGTGGGTCCCTGTCTAAAAAGTTTGAATACCTCTGTACTAAGGGATAAGGGGTAAGCTTCACTGGGTTCTGTGCACTGAGCACCAAATTGGTGGTCCCCACCTGCATCCTAATAGTGCAGGAGTCTCACTTAATTGGCTCAGGAGCCATTCTTGCTATGCAGGTCCATTGAGAGATGTGGGTCTTAGCAGTACTTGACCTGACTGACCTCTGATGAAACCAATGGACAACACTCTATACAGATTCATAGCTGCTTGGGCTGTGATGAAGTATCGCAACAAGAGTAATGCATTTCCAGGCTGTAAGGGGAAAGAGGACATTTTAAAAAAGTATAATTGTGACACCATCAAATGAGAAAGTCAACCTCAGCCGTGCAATTCTTCACCATATACACTTCACAGCCTGGGTGTGATTTAAGGAGTTTGCAATCGTCATAGGAAATTCTAATTGACATGAGAAATAGAATTCCATCTGTAGGGGGTTACGTCAGTGACGTCATTCACTGGCGCCAGCAACTGGAACGCTTCTGGCGCCAGGATCCGGAACACCGCGATGGACGGGTAAGCTGTAGCTCCCCGCCCCCTCGCGGCGCCCGGCAACGCCTCCCTGCGCCCGGAATTGCTCTTTTACAGAGCGATCCAGGCGCAGGGGCGGGCGGGAGGGCAAAACCAGCACGTGGAGTCTGCCGCACGCTGTCCCGCTCTCCCTGGAACTACCGGAACGGGGTATCGCCCCGTTCCGGTAGGATGACGCCTCTGGGTTACGTGGTCTTCACGCATACAAATCTGTGGCCTTTCAGTTTTGCACAAACACAATTAATCACCTTACCAAAATCATAATTTCCATTTCTTTGTAAATATTATGGTATGTCCAGATGGGCTGTTTCCCCTCAGCTACGGTAATATTAAACCAGCAGCAGGTAAAGGAAAGGTGGGCTCAGCTGTATTGTGCAGAGTGACCAGCTGATGTCTCTGTTGCTCATTCAGACTGGCAGCCCAATCCTGTCCTTCCCAAAGTAAAGGATTTTGGTGCAGCTGCGCCAAAATCAGGTGTGCTGTATTTAGCAGGGGAAGGAGCCAATCCGGAGGCTTCAGCAGGCAAAGGGGATGTAAATCCACTTACCCCTGCACAAGCCTCTTGTTCCATGATGGGTCTCCTTGGACTTGCGATAGCGATTTTGTTAGAAGGAGAGAAAGGGAAAAGAGAATCTTTTGCTGGAGAGGATAGAATCTGGTGCAAACCATTGAACTGTTCGTCCCCATTAAGCTGCAGGAGCAGGTAGGCCCAGACCAGAACTGCACCGCTAATGCCCTGAACACTAGCCAACACATCTGCACTCAGGCCATCTGCCTGGCAGGGTTTTCCTGCTGGGCCCAACCTTTTTTCTCAGGCAGCCCAGGCGTCTTGAGTCAGTCAAGCTCGGTGTGAGGCGCAAGACTGTAACCATGAGTGAGGGTAACTAGTGAGAGCAGATGAGGTCAAGATGAAAGAAACCCCCAGACATGCTTTATCCCAGCCAGAATGAGCACCCCCATTGCCTCTGCAGGGATGCACCATCAGAGAATTGGCTGACCCCATTTGCCCACCTTGGCTCACGTGGGTCGAGGGCGGGCCCACATCTGCTTGCCACTGCTATTCAGCAATATTCCTCAATGGCGGGGAAAGGTGTGAAATGATTTGGTGCAAAAATGCTGCTGTTGTTTTTTCTTCCCATCCAACTCACCTGATTGCTGGAAAACATGAGGGAGGGAGGGGGAAAGGATGCTCTATTTTCCAAATCGTCCTTTGCGAGGCATTGCCTTTGGAAGTGTTCTGCACAAAACCATTCGCGCCAAGTGTGGCTGACTATTTACATAACATCTGTCTTTTCTATTATAGAGCAGATTAACAATTAAGTTCTTAAAAAAAACAAAGAAGACGACACACGAAGACACCCGAAACGTGCAGCTAAAATTGCAATAGTTTGCTCGCGGTGCTACATGTATGTGTGTTCGAGGGAGAAGCAGCCGCTCTTTCTCCCTCTCCCGGTGCAGCTGGTGTCGTTCACACTTTGCCTGCTCATTGTAGACGAGAACACCATATTATTTCTATTACAAAATGATTCCCTGGGGGGGGGAGGAAAACCTCCCCCTCCCATTTTCAACACATGCAAAGAGTTTTTTCTCTCTCCAATTGTATTAAGCTTTATAGCAGAACAATTTTTTTTAAAAAAAATAACAATTAGTGTTTTGTTTTGGCCGTGGTTGCCGATGTGTACATGTAATACAGTTTTAATCAAATCCCAAACGCTGAAGACCTTTCAACAGAGTCTTAGGCAGCAGTGCGCAATGCTTATTCCACTCGAAGTGGCCACTTGGGAAGTACAATTAGCTGTTCCCATGGAGAAGTTTGTTATAGTAATAAATAATAAGTAGTGTAGGTAGAGATGGAATCAATTAAAGATATTTTTGACGACCCCTAATGGTTTATGGGAATGCTAAATAATTGACAATAAGTTTTTGACTATGTGTTTTCCACTGTGTGTACCGTAGGCATGTTTTATTGTAACTAAACAGCAGCTGGCGGAACAAGGAGGCCTCTGCGATAGAAGAGTCACAAAAGGTCAACCTCTTCGTTGTTTTAATGCATTGCGACTCACAGTGGCAGTGCTAGAGATGGAGCTAATTCTTGATCGTCCTTCAGTGAAAAACATAAAAGGAAATATTTCTTCAAAATTTGAAATCAGGTCCTGAATACTTGAGTCAGGCGGGCAACACAGTGTGAGGACTCCAGCAGTGTGACTGTTGGCGGCAGGAACTGAGCAACGATACCCCCAATATAAGGCTACACCAGTGGTTCTCAAGTGGTTTAGCACTGGGACCCACTTTTTAGAATATCAATCTGTCTAGGACCCACCAGAAGTGATGTCATGGCCAGAAGTGCCATCACTGTGATGTCAGAGCCTGCTGCTTTCCTGAGAATGCAGCAATAAGTTGGGTTATTTCTCAGCCATTTTCCAATAGCCAAGTGAATCAGAAAGAAAAAAAGTCTATTTACAACCTTCATACAAGCAAAACAACCACACAGCCCTCCCCCTTTCCAGCATTCCATCTTCCCATATTTTCAAAATGGCTGCTCTAGGTGCTTTGCGACCCACCTGAAATTGGCTGACGACCCAATGGTGGGTCCCGACCCACAGTTTTGGAAACACTGGGCTACACCAATGGTTCTAAACTTTTTTGACCAGAGGATCCCTTGACCTACAGGACTATTGTCTATGGCTGTCCATTAGGCTATAATCCTATACACATTATATAGGGGGGTGGTTTTTTTTGCAAGTTTTCTGTGGCTTCTCTGGCTGGTTTCCTTGGCTTCTTGGGGAGCCTGGGTAAAAGATTTTTTCTTTTCACATCCTTTAAAACATCCTTTTTCCTGGGAGTTACCTGAGCAGAGGTAACCTGTTATGTAGCATATGCTATATTAAGACTCCCATCCAATGCAAATTGATGTGGGTGGTCTTATTGACTTACTTCTTTGTAGACATGCATATCATAGCACTCTGATATACTACTCTAATGAAATAACATTTTTGTTATGTGCTTAGTGTGGTGCGGCTATGGGGGATATTATGACAAGTTCCTACACTTTAAAATTTAGCTTGAGACCACTGCCTATGCATGTACCTAAACATGCGTGTTATAGGGACTTTTGACCATTGTCTCATGGCACATCCCAAAGGATGCTAGCATTTACAAAAGTTTAGAGTCAGATATACTGTAGGCTACTGTGAAGAGCATTTGGACCATTCTCTGAGTCAGAGAGCATGGCACACATCTGTGTGCTGGCCTCTCTGACTCCAAGAGTAGTCAAAATGTGCTTTACAGTGTCCCTTGTGGCAAGCCAAGCTTTGATGGCCTAACTCTAGTTAGGATTGTGCCCCTAGTGATGTCACTCAAAGTTATACCAGTAATGTCATCTAGGTTGCAAAGGAGAATAGTTTTAGATATACAGTTTAATTAGGTGCTGGAATATAGATGACTCTCAAATGTTATTCAATGTGCACACAAGTGACCTTGAATATCTGCAGAATGAAATGGTAGAAAGGGCACTTGACTCCTGTCAGCTGG
Organism: Lerista edwardsae; assembly: GCA_029204185.1. Classification (NCBI taxonomy): domain Eukaryota; kingdom Metazoa; phylum Chordata; class Lepidosauria; order Squamata; family Scincidae; genus Lerista; species Lerista edwardsae. Next base: position 7,064,100 of record JAJKFI010000009.1, on the reverse strand, counting down.
ACTTGAGTAGTAAATGTCGTTGACCCCAATTCAACTCGCCAATTGGGGCTAGTGACTCTCAAAATGAGTCGGAGCTTGAAATAACTTGAGTCCCTATCTCGTGTGTGTGTGTGTGTGTGTGTGTGTGTGTGTGAGAGAGAGAGAGAGCGAGAGAGAGAGAGAGAGATCCATCAAAATAAGATGTTTAACAAAAGGATGGATGGGACCATTGTTTTCTTACAAATCTGCAAGGAGTGTGTGTGTGTTCTTGCTTACTTTTTTCCCACTGCTTCTGCATTGTGCCAAAAGACCTTGTGGACGGTCTGGAAGCCAGCACTCAAAGGATGGCAGCAGCAGGGTAGGCTGGTTCCAGGAGGCGGAGGCTGGTAGGAGTTGAGAGGAGGAAGGCTTAAGTGTTTGTTTGGGGTTTTTGGCTGCATGAGACTCGCTTCTCAAAAAGACTCATGACTCAACTCGAAAGACTCAAAACTTTTCGTGAGTCGAGTTGCGAAGGCTGTCGCAGGTCGAGTCTCAAGATTGCTCAACTTGGATTCAGGGCTATGAGCACATCCCGCAAAAAACAAAGGTTGAGACCCAATAAGTCTTGCCAAGTTCTTTTGGTGGCTCCATCTATTGCCCCAGGTAACTGAGCAAAGTACCCCCTTGTGCAGTGATGGTCCTCTTATATTTAGCAGTGTGAGAGCAACTGTCCCTCTTCAGCCCAGCATCATACCCCTCCTAGGGACTGTTTGCTGGTATTTCCCTTGTGTCTTTGTCCTTTGTGTGTCTCTTTGGGACAAGGAATCATTGTCTCATTCCTTTGCTATGCAAATTGCTTTGCAAACTGTTTTTGTTGAAAAGTGGTATACACATATTTTGTTAACTATAATATGATTTAATAACATGCACAAAGCATTTTATCTGCTTTAATTCCCATACTTTCAAGCCCTGAATTTAAACTAGGTTTTGGGGGTTCACGTCTCCTATTTTCTCCTATAAAATACAGTGTGGTATTCTAACAGGCCACCATCACTTTTCTGTTAATAGATTGCAAGGAGTCATAGCAATTTGATGCATAGCATTGTGGTGTGGCCTGTAATGTTATTTATAGGGTCACTGATCAATGAGCAATGCTGGATTTACATGACCGACTCTAATGGCCCTATCAGATACTATTGGCTGAATAATATCTGTTCTCAACACTGCGATGGGAGCCTTGTGTCTGTTTACCTGATGGGCCAGCACATCTACTGTCTAAAAGCATTTTTTAATAATCATAAATGTTTTATTAGAAGTAGAGCTTTTGAACTATACATTGGTAGCTGCAAATGGCACTAGTGTTACAGTGTTGCAAAAGTGGCCCTTTTAGCACTGAAATGTGAACATTGCTATGCAACAATCCAGGAGCTTCAAATGGAAAGAACAACGGGGTGTGCAACAGGCAGTTATTGCACTATATCCAAAGACAAAACAAGGAATACACACCTGATTATATAAGGCTGTTAGCGTGTGTAATGTTTTTTGCTGGAGTAAAAAGTTTCCAAAAGGTTATCCCAAATGCTTATCTTTTTTTTTTTTTTGCTCTCTTTTACTCCTGCTCACTGTTCCTGTTGTCAATTGTGTCTGTCCCGGTTTTGTTTGACATAGCCCTTCTTATTAACGACTGTGGCATGATCTTGCAGCCAATGAGATCTGGCAATAGGAGGATATCACTGAGAGCAAATCAATCAATCAATCAATCAATCAGTCAATCAATCAACAGTATTTATATATCACTTTCCAAACAGAGTTCACAAAGCGGTTTACAGGCTAATATTATTATTATTATTATTATTATTATTATTATTATTATTATTATTATTATTATTATTATTATTATTAAAATGTTTCCCTGTCCCAAAAGGACTCACAATCCAAAAAAAAAAAAAAAAAAAAAGCAGATCACCACCAGCAACAGTCACTAGAGAAGACACTGCGCAGGGGTGAAGAAGGAAAATTATTCTCCCCCTGCTAAATATAAGAGGAATACCACTTGAAAAGGTGCCTCTTGCCCAGTTATCGGGGTAACTAATGAAGCAGGAGTAACTAATGAAGTTAATTCACAGCCCTAACTAAGGGCGCAATCCTAACCTGAAATTAGGCCAGCCTAGGAGTTCAAAAATGCACTGTAAAGTGCATTTGCACCACTCTCAGAGTCAAGGAGGCTGGCGCACAGATGTGCGCCGGCCTCCCTGACTCAGAGAGTGGTCCAAATGCGCTTTACAGTGTGTTTGCAACCCTCCTGGGCCAGTAGGAGGGATTTGCGCAATCCAGGTTAGGACTGCACCCTAAAATCCCCCCTCCACCAATGCAACTGTGCCAGTGGAGTGTGCACTATATTCAACAGGGGCAGGAGTCTGAAGGTCTCCTCAACTGAAGGGAATTTTTTTTTTCTTACGTGGGGAGCGAGCCTCCACAGCACAGAGGGGTCTACTCAGACCTGCAACAGCTAATTAGCTTGAGCAGATCCACATGGACCTGCACCACTGCATTGGCCTTACCCTCATGCTGGAAAGTTGGCTAGGACTGTGTCCTTAATTATTTTTCCACCAAACACTCCATCCCTTGTTATTGTGCACATGTCAACCACTTTGAGCATAGAAAAAAGGCACATACATATTCCAAAGCAAACCTTAGCTGAAATCCTCATATGTTACATGGATACAGAACACCGACCCACGATAAGGAAATGGAAGTAGTCCGAGTAAGTGATGGGAATGCCACCTTGGAAGGAAATCTGAATGATACAAACAATAAGAGGTTTTCCATGATTAACACTTCAGCGGTGTGCGGTATATGGGCAGAAGGTGAGGCAATGATGCCCCACCAGGTTTCTTTTAAAAGTGACACCACTGCCACCATCAGCGCCACTGCCACTCCTGCAAACGATTGGAGTGCATGCCTTGTAAGTTAAAGTGTTTGCATGGGTGCAGCCACCTCAGCAGGGGTGGCAGCACTTTTCGAAGGCCTCCAGTGGAGCATCACCGCCTCACCTTCCACACACACCTGGCACGCCACTGTGAGTGCAATCCTACCCAGCGCTAGAATGGCAAGGCTGGCCGGCCGGCCAGCACCATATCCAATGCTGGATGGGGGGAGGTTGGAATCAAAGTGCGCTCCCTTACTGTAGGGGAGGCTCCAGCCTCCCCTATGCGCTCCTCGAATCTGCACCTGCTAAAGAGTTGGTGCAGATCCAAGGAGACCATGCACCCCGAATCAGGGCCTCGCGGATGGGCTTAGGATGTGGCCGTATGGTCACCTCCCAAGCCCGCCCATGTCCTGCCCAAGTCCTACCCCGCCTCCCTCCCTCCCACCAATCCCCGCGCCGCCACCTCACGGCACCACCCTTGCGCCAGCCGACTTTGGCCGACGCTAGGGAGGCGCTGCGCAGGTGCAACAGGACTGGTGCTGCCAGCAGCGCCAGTCCTGTTGCCTTAGCGCCGACGCGGGGGTGCCAATCAGTGCCCCCGCATCAGCGCTAAGCACGCAGTGTTGGCGCAACCCCGTTGTGCCAACACTGAGCGAACTGTAGGATTGCGCTGTGTAATACTTGCACTTGTGTGTATCCCGGATCTGTTTGAGAAACTACTGTATTCAGAAAGTCATGCTGAATCACAGATCTCATCTGTTTAAGGCTACAATCCTATGCACACTTACCAGAGAGTAAAACATATTGAAATCAATGGGATTTACCTCTGAGTAGACATGCATAGGATTGTGCTATAAGTTAAATGTTGATGGCAAACTGTTCCCAAAGCAGCATCTATATCAACTGGTTTTTGTTTTTTTTCTTCTGGGCAATCTTTAGTCTGATCAACTTTAAATGTCATGTGAGAAAGTGCGCAGGTAGCTGACAAAATACAGTTGCAAAAGAACAAAAGAAAAAGTGAGCCATGAAATTATAACTCTAAACAGCAATTGTAATTCAAGAAGCCTGTAAAATTCAAAAAAAAAAAAAAAAGGAGTTGAACCAAGTTTACCTGTTTGACCTGTTAGACATACAAAGCTCAGGAGGCTACAAACGCCACCTGTGTTTGCAACTCACCTTCAAAACAGTATACTGTGTCTCCATCTGCTGGACAGCAGTATAACCCTACAGTGTACAAAACTGGATTTTTGGGCCTAAATTATATTGTTACAATTTTGGCAATTTCTTTGCAGGCTGTAAAACCCTATCCCACGAAAATGTGATCAAAAATGCCTTCGAAGAAATGGGTTTTCCAAAGGAACAGGAACTAAGACATTACAATAATAATTTTCAAAACCCTATACGTTTATGATAGGGATATAGAGTTATTAATGAGTATCACAGTGCATTCCATTGCAGAGAGAAAACTTAAGCCAGCAAAGTGTTTAGTCACACAATACAACTAATCTGGGCTTCACAAAATCAGAGGAGGGGGGGAAGTTGCCGCCTTGATCTAACCTCTTGGGCAGCCCAATTCTAAGTAAGGCCGACATAGTAAGGCCAACATAACAGGCAAAGGTAAAGGTTTCCCCATGACCGAATGGTCTAGTTGTGACCAACTGTAGGGGGCGGTGCTCATCTCCATTTCAAAGCCTGTAGAGCCGGCGTTTTGTCTGAGGACAAGCTTCCGTGGTCATGTGGCCGGCATGACTATACGCTGTAGCTCACGGAATGCCGTTACCTTCCCACCGAGGTGGTCCCTATTTATCTACTTGCATTTAGGTGCTTTCGAACTGCTAGTTGGCAGGAGCTGGGGCAAGCAATGGGAGCTCACTCCGTCGCGCAGTCTTGAACTCCCAACCTTCCAGTCGGAAAGCCCAGCAGCAGCGGTTTAACCCACTGCACCACCACATCCCTAACATAACAGGACTGTATCCTAAAGCCCATTAGGCAGTGAAGTGCAGGCCAAGGGGAGGTTTTCCCCTTACACCCGCGTAAGCCCATCATTCCAATGGGGCTGTTTGGATCTGCGCCTGCTGTTTTGCTGGTGCAGGTGCAGCTACTTCTAGCTGCGGAAGCTACTTCCTTGAGTGACCTGGCATCCGGCCCTCCAATAAGGGGTGAGCACAGCTGGTCTGGTCTCTCCAAGAAGTGGCTTCCATGGCCATTTCTCCAAATAACCAGACGCACTCTGAAGGGCTGCACTGAGGATGTGCAAGACTGCAGGGGGCGGGGCCAACACCTCCTGGGAGGTGCACCCCTTGAGGTGTGCCTTGGGCGCTGACCCCTCCAGGATCTCCCCTACTTAATACCTGCTGCTGGGGTCTCCGCCGTACAGTAAGTTTGCTACTACCCTTGGCCAACGCAAGCAACATGCGTTGGCCTAAGATAGTCGTTTCCAAAGTGTGAGCCGTGGGCATGAAGTTCTTTTCCAAGAAAGTACTTTAACTAGGATTGGCACTACAATTTTGAAAACAATGACATTTGAAGCAGTTTCATCTGAGAACTTCTTTCTATGAGGTCTGTGAACTTCTAGAGGGGCTTTGGCAACATCCTTAACTATTGTGCAAAACATGAGTGTAATTTTAATTTCTAGCTGCTTTGGTGGTAGCAGGTAGCAGGTAGCCTTCTCCGCTAGCTACCCAGTGCCTGGAAGTCTGCTACAGTGGAGGTTAGGGGCATATAACCACTTTGCTTGTACCGTGGCAGCCATAGGAGGCACCTCGGAAGAAGAGGACATTCATAAGGATAAGGTGCTGGTCCAGCAATGGGTCTTCTCAAGTCTGTGCCAACTACTTTACTGATGCAGACTTGAGAACTTCTGTGTTAGGCTGTGAGGCCCGACCCAGATGATAGGGTGGAGGCCACTGCTGTTCCTACCCCCGATCCACCTATCCCCGCCCAGTTCTGCCCTCCCTACCCCCTCTCCCCACCACGGATGAGTACTCCACTGGTGGCAGTAAAACATGCCACCAGGTGACATGGCATTAGGGTTAGGGTTACCAGATACAAATTGGGACAGAGTGCCCATACCTTTAACCATTGTATAGAAGAGGGAATTTGGGGCAGGCGCAACTTATCATGGAAGGGTTTCAAAAGCTGTCCCTGCCCAAATTCCCTCTTATGTACGATGGTTAATGGTATAGGCGCTCTGTCCCAGTTTGTATCTTGTAAACCCTAGCATTAGGACCACTTGGCACCAGGGCTGAGAGCATACTGGCACAGTCCAGGGCTGGTGGTAAGCCTTTACCACCTGGTGGTAAGGGCTTACCGCCAGCGCTAGGCCTGATAGGAACAGGTTTTGAATTATTATATTCTTCATGTGTACAACTTGGCACTTTGTCCGTCACAAGCACCTACTGAATTTGAGTTGAACATCATAAAATTTTTTACTAGAGGTGTGAGGATTGGGGTGTTTTTTTTTGGTGGATTTCAGTGTTTTCCAAAGATAGAAAGGCAGAAAGTGGTGTTATGTGTTTTTATTTCATTATCATCATTTCCCCCCTCCTCCATCAATTATTTCTGCTCAGAGCAAATGATTTGGATGTCCCATTCCCCATAATCAAAGAGCACCACAAACAGAGCAGAGTGACTGCATTCAATACTTCAGATGATGCGCTGACCCTGAATTGGATTAAGGAGGAATTTTAGGGGCTTCCTTTCTGAAATGCTGCAATGTGAGGTGCTTCACTCGCTGTTTATATACGCAATGAAAACGCAGTCAGGATGCACTTCCCTGAGCTCACAAACCGTTTCTGGAACGATATTTGCGACCTATTAGATTATTTTTTGAGAGAGAGTAGCTGCCTAGGCAAAGTTAATCTGAGCTGAATTAGATTATAATTGGAGTCCTTATGAATGGAGGTTTTAAATTATTCTGTATTGTGGTGACATTACAATACATTATTGGGATATTGAAAGTAGCTGACAGCAATATGATAGCGCAATACTTTTCAGATTACTTCGTGGTGTCAAATTGAATCTGTGTTTTCTGCACATTGCAGGTTTCTGGTCAATCCGCCTAATGAAATACTTCGAATGCATCTAGGGATTATATATTTGTCACGGCCTCCATGCACAGACAAATTGCTCAAGGAAACAACAGTCTCGTGAAAGTCAACAGAATGTCTTTGTGGATCCTAATATTGGTTTCATTCAGCTGTGGGTGATGGGTTTTTTTGAAAGAGCTGGTTATGCCATCTTTCATTTGCTAAATGCACATTTATATTACGGTAAGCAATGCGTCACAGAAAGTAGTAAACTATTCAAGCAAGCCTGACAAAACACCAGGTCATGTCACCCCCATGCAAATTGGGACCATAGCATAGGCGGGGGGACTTTAACCCCTTGCTCTCACTTCAGGTTGCAATGGACGGAGCCACATCGATCCACTTGCTAAAAGGGAGCAGGGAGTAGATCACTTGCTTTTCTACCCAGTCACCCCACTCCTTCACTGTGTGGTCTCTTTAAATTTAAAGGGAGCACATGAGAAAGGAGTGAAGTGATGGGATAGGGAAGTGGCAATTCACATTTCTGCCTTCTCACCTCTCTGTTTATTATATGGGATTTTGTTTTGGCAGAAGAAGCAGATTCCACTGCTTCTGGAAAAACTACAGGGGCATCAGCAATCTACTCCCCTCCCCTCACTCTTTCCTTGTGCTGTCTTTTTACACTAAAAGCACAATCCTGACCTGGAGTCAGGCTGGCACAGTTAGGCCAGCAAAGTTTGACCAGCACAAGGGACACTGTAAGTAGGTTTGGACCACTCTCTGAGTCAAAGAGGCCAGTACATAGATGTGCACTATTCTCCCTGACTCTAAGAGTGGTCCAAATGAGCTTTACGGTGACCCTTGAGCCAGCCAAATTTTGCTGGCCTAACTGTGCTGGCCTAACTCCAGGTTAGGATTGCACTCTTAAGCATCTTTACTTTTGTATCATCAACTTCACCAAAATGGGTTCACTTTGGCTGTGGCCCCACAGGAGATACAGTTATCAGTTCTGGTGTTTTGTTGTAAAATGCGCATGAGATTTAAAAGACTATTTTCACCAAGAGTCTTTCACTTCCCCTCCCTTCCTTTTGCTCTAGTCTATGAAAAACACATGTCAAGGGCAAAGAAGCACTATGGATGTTGTTTGTTTCACCTTACAATTACCTTCCGAGTAAGTACGATAATCTTTCTGAGCCTTCTCTCCCCCCTCTTTTATATTGAGTGAGTTACTGAGGATGACTTGTCTGAACTTAAAAGATATGAAATGCAGAACTTCTTAGCACATCAAATCAAGGCAAAAAAAAAAAAAACCCCAACACAAAACCACATTTGAAATTCCATTGTGAATATCACACTCGAATAACAGTCTAGTCTCCCTATAATTTAATAACTGTACTAAGCAATGTCTTTGATCTCAGTGTTTAGATGTCTCTGAAGAAAATGTTGTTTTGCTGGGATCTTTTTAATTTATACTTGAAGTCATTCTTTGTTTCAATGCTTAGGCTGCAACATAGAATTGATTTGGTTTGGGATGAGGCATATGTAAAAGGGTTTCAAACTCTTGTGGTTTCAAACTATGCCAGACGTCGAAGTATCAGTCCAAACTGACCAAGTAACCCCCTGTTGGTGACCTATAATTGACCATAAATATACTCTAGGATGATGTTGTGTGGTCTGAGACCCCTTGCTTTTGAAGGAGCATTACATTGTTGCCTGGAACTGCAGAGTAGAAGGGAAACACATTCTGGCATATTCCATTGAAGGGTCCTAGGAAGAACTGTCTCACCCATCCCCATTCAGCTCCCCTGACACCCTCTGTCAGCCCCTGTGCAGCTCACAAACCAATCCTATACTGCACTGGAACAGGCAGGCTGGCCTGCGCTATATCCCGCGCAGCATAGGCGGCAGCTGTAGGTCACCTCAGACATTTTTCTCTTACCCCGAGGTAAGCTCCAGCAGCCCCAATAGGGCTTCTTGAATCTATGCCAGTGAAATCACTGGTGCAAATTTGAAAGACCCATGCAAGGCTGACTGTCCTGGGGATGGGGGTTAGGATCTGGCCTAAGTGCTGGATCCAAGCCCCACCACCTTTCCCAGGCCGGCCGGCCAATTGGTCCACCACCTTCCCCAGGCCAGCCAGCCAATTGGTCTCCCCCCCTCCCTCCATACTGTCCTGCCTCCCTCCCACATGCTCCTTACGGCATGTTCCAACACTCTTCAACTGACATGCGCTGGCCGAACAGGCACTTAGGATTGCGCCCTCAGCGCTTTACTTACCTCTGCCAGTGATAGGGATTCAGACACCGCCCCTGTGGGCTGGTGCAGGCCTTCCTGCTGGCACTGCTTAGACCAGTGATGGCGAACCTTTTTGGTTTGCCTTGTCAAAAATGCCTAACTTGACTCTGCTGGCATGTCACTCTCCACCCCCAACAAAAGAGAAACAATTATTTGTATTTTCATGTATTTAAAAAATACAGTCCAATTATGTGTGGGGCTATGCATTATATAAAGAAATCAAATCATTACAAATCATTCCAAAAAAAATCAAATCATTACAAAAGAAAACTCAGTTGTTGTTGGGTATTGGTGAATGCTGGTGTGCCACCCAAAACGTTGTGGCGTGTCACCTTTGACATGCGTGTCATAGGTTTGCCACCACTGGCTTAGACTATAGTCATCGCAAATGTGCTTTGCCGCTCGCTTGTGACACTCCAGGCCAGCAGAAGACTCCATTAGGACTGCACACTCTTTGTAGCTTTTCACTGGTGCACTTTTCAATCTCAGGATAACAAGTCATTGAGTTAAATGAGCCTCACCAGTAGGTGGGCAGGCAAGGGAGAGCGGGCAAGGGAGAGCATCATCCTATGCAAAATGAGAATAGAATAGGAACTATGGTTCCCTTCAATGTGAATGGCAGAGCTTTATGACATTAATTACATTTGGAACATAACTGAGTCATTTTCAACTTTCCAAGATTACACCTTCCTAAGGAATTCAAACATGGGTCATTAACACTGTTGTAGACTGATTTATTTAAATGTTCAGCATTCACTCCAACATACCATCTTTATTCAGTGTTTAAATGGCTTACAAGTAACACTGCAGAGAGGTCTTTAGATCAGACATCCAGAACCATCCTGGCCAGCGTAATGAATAAACGCTTATTGAATCCTGAAATATGAATCTCACATGCCAGTCTCCAGTACAGTCTCAACTGTAGTCCAAACCTAATTAAATATAATTAATTGTAAAGGAGAAAAATGTTGATTTTTCCTGTATTGTTTCTGCTTTGGTGTGATAATGACTGTGTAGATCAGTGGGCAGCTAATTATATATTGACTTAGGCGTCTTTAATATAATCTCCACTTATTCATTTTTGCTTTCCGTTTTATTTTTGCATCACACCAAAGCAAAATTTCACTACTGTGCACTTAGAAATTCAGTGAATTTAGCATCAGTGAATGGATAGGAGCATTATAGGTTTGCTAAAAGGTGTAAATTTACATTCTAATTCAAATTAAACCACATAACATTCAGCAAAATGAGCTGGTCTGATGTTGTGTTCAGTTTCTAATTTTAAAATTTTAATCAATTTAGTAAGGTTTTTAACCTGGTGTCATTTAGGGCCCAACCCTAGCCAACGTTTCAGCTCAAATGCAGCTGCAATGCAGCCCTGAGGTAAGTGAACAAGTGTTTCCTGATCTTGAGGAGGCCTCTGTGACTACCCCCCTCCCCTTGGCATGACTGCATCAGTTGGATAGGACTGGAAAGTTGGATAGGACTGTTCCTGAATGTACTTCTCTAATACCATTTGTATTATGGATTGATTAATTGAGCAAAATAGTTCTATCCTGCTTTTTGGCCATTCAAAAGACTCCAAGTGACTAACAATAGTAAAGCAGTCTCCTCCAGAAGCAGTAAAGCATTCTCCCCTGAAGAGGACTTCCAACCAACTTTCCAGCACTAGGGTAAGGGCAATGCAGCTCTGAGATAAGGGAACAAACCTTCCTTTATCTTGAAGAGGCCTCCGTGACTACCAATCCACTGCAGAATGCAGAGCAGGCCCATTGGCACAGCTATGTCAGTGCTGGAAAGATGGTTAAGATTGCGCCCTCAAGATTTCAGAAGCACAAAGCGTATGCAGTAGTGCTATCCAGCCGGTACGCTGGGCGGGACTTACGTTTGATCGGCAGTCTGCCCGTTGCGTCACGCCACGTTCCGCCGCTTTCCCACATGCTCCGGCGGGCGGGAAAGCGGCAGAACGCGGAGTGACGCAACGGGCGGACTGCCGATCAAACATAAGTCCCACCCAGCGTACCGGCTGGAAAGCACTACTGAGCGTATGTGAGAGGCTGATGTTAAAGAAAGAAAACCTGGTCGTCAGGTATGCCTAAAGTTAATCTTTGGTTTATTCCAGTGTTTTTCAACCTTGGGGTCGGGACTCCAATGGGGGTCACAAAGCCTCAGTTGTGGGGTCACGACAACCTACAAGAATGAAAAAGGTTGAACTAGAGCACCACCAGGTAAAAGGGGAGGCATCTGGTGTACCCCTTCAGATAGTGGAGATTGTGTCCCACTCCTCCTCAAGTTTTTAACAACTGTGCTAAACTAGCCTTCACTAGTGCCAGGCTTCGTAGTAACCTTTCCTGAGCTCTCTCCAATAAGAATATTTTATTACAATGAACAGGGCTGGGAGGGTATTGCGGAGGCAGGTGTGTAGGGTCCCAGGAGAGGGAGGGATCGACAGTCCTCAGTCTCATACTTAATTTTTTTTAATCTATTGGGGTTGTGGCCAGTGGTGTCATTCAAATGATTTAGGAACAGGAACTCACTATTGAGTTCAAATTCAAATGTTGGGGAAAAAAAAAAACCCCAGAAGCAGCCACAGAGCCTGTTAGGATCCAGAATGCCCGTTCTGGTCTGTTCCCCCTGAATGACATCACTGCCTTCTCCCCAGTGGGCTGCAGACTCACCAGAGCGGCTGCTGACTCCATGTGTGTGGCTGGAGGGAGCGAGGAAGGGGGCTGTGCAGGACGGGACTTCCCCACTGCAGACCTTCCCCCCCCCCCAGGAATCCAGAGTCGCTCCCTTTAACCCTCTGAGTGCCGGCCAACCAAGAAGAAAAGCTCTTTGCAGAAGAATTGGGAGGGGGAGGAGGGAGAGTGAAGTGGGCGGAGTCAGCCCTAATTTTAAGTAGTGGAACTGAGTTCCCCCACGTTCCCCCTGCATGACATCACTGGTTGTGGCACAAAAAAGGTTGAAGACCACTGGTTTATTCCTTTTCTTTGTTACCATTCTGAAAGACAGCAGTGATACTACAAGGGGGAGAGGTTTCATGCGGGGGTTTCATTTAAACCCTTCTGGTTTAAATGTCGCAGTAAAGCTTTCTTTGGAGGTTGGAAAAAGAAGCACTACAGAGGTTTGTATTTAGAAATTCCCCCGTGACTATTATCCTTTGAGGGAAACAAATGAAAACTCACAAGAAACGCCCTTGCTAATGGACGCTTCCAAGACAACAAAATACCTGTATCTTCTTGCCACTCCCTTGCATTTGGCATTCAGATAGAGACTACCTCTAGAACCAGGAGATGCAGGATACACTCCTGCCCAAGCAATCTACCAGGCTTTTATGGGGGGGGGGGTTAAGGACAAGGCTGTTGTAAGCAAAAAGTGCCCTCACCAGCAACACTGTTTCCTTGCAAATGACTACCGTGTGTTTTGAAATGCAAGCATGAAGACTTATGTGTAAATAAATAAAGCTGAAATTATAAATGACAACTCTGTAGAAGTGATAAGTTGCGCTTAGCATATAGACAACCTCATGTGAACACTTGAAAGCATTTATATTGGCATTATAGACAGTTCCCCAATGGGGGGATACTTAAGTTCTGGACTATATTCCTAAATCTCTTCTGACAGGTTTTGAATTCTGTGTAATGTTAACAGTGTCACTTCTAATGCTGTCGCTGTTTATGTGCTCCTTTTATTTTGAGATCCAGTTTTGCAAACGCTTTGGTATGGGTATTTTTAATTATTCTTTTTTCTGAAGTAAACAGTATGTCGTTTCCTCAATCACAAATAAAAGGTTTGCCTGCAAAGGGTTGAATTTATAGTTCTTCACCTATGTCCTGAGGATGAGCTGTGAGGCCATCCAAACATTATTACCCCATTACTCTAATGTCATATTTATTCAATTTATACTGTGCCATCACTGTACGTGTCAAAACAGAATGTGAGGACAGGTCCCTGCCCTGAAGGGCTTACAGTCTTAAAAAACTCAAGGGAAATCACAACAGGAAGAAGTGGGAAATGGAAGCGATGGAATAGAATACTATAAACCAGTGTTAATCAAGGTATGGGTTGGGACCCACTTGGTGGGTTGCGATATTATGTCAGGTGGGTCATGGAAAGCTGGGAGCAGCCATCTTGGAAACTGCAGACATTACTCTTGTTATATTCATTTTGTGAGTGTTAACAGTTTGAATTTTCAAGTGAGATTTTTTTTTTAAATTGCTTTTAGTTCAGTGCTTTTACATAATATAGAATAGAATTGAATAGAATTTTATTGGCCATACATGGAATTTCACCATACATGGAATTTTACTCTGGCCCAAAAGCTCTCACATATACCTTAAACTAATAAGTAATAATACAACAAAATATACCATCACATTAACAAGACCCCACTAACTCTAAATTTATCCAAATCAAATCATCAACATAAATACCACATATAATCAATACCACACAATCAGCTATTCAGTAGCCTAATAGCACGGGGAATATTTTGTCCTATCTTGCTTTCTGTCAGGGATGTTTCATGGTTGTACAATGGCCGCAGTCCAAGAACTCCAATTTGCATTTCAGGAATATCATTCTATTATGTTACAATGACTGCACTTCCTGCTTGATGATGTCACTTCCTGCCACAACATCACTTCCAGGTTAAGGGCATCACTTCCAGTGGGTCCCAATATGAGTGCCATTCTAAAAAGTGGGTCCCAGTCTAAAAAGTTTGAATACCACTGCTATAAACCAGTTTTTGGACTTTGGGACAACAGTAGGTCTGGGCAGGGGCAGGGATTTGGTTGGCTGTGTGTGACCCAGTGGCACCTCAATAATTATGGCACTGCAGGGACTCAAGGGTTTTTAACCTTACCTGGGGGGTTGCACTGGCCTCAGATGGGTCTGATCAGCAATCCGAGCTATTTCATGCAGCAGGGAGACCCACAGAGGGGGCTGCGAGCCTCTGGGACCCTCTCCGAGGCTAGCACGACCCACCAAATAAGGTTAAAAGCCCCTGAGTTTCTGAGGTTCCCCGAGAGCTTCGGTGTCATTGTGGTATCCATTTCTGGACCATTCTTTTTAAGGGGGAATGGCCTTTTTCCAGTTCCTGTGGTGGGTTGTAATCCACCACTTTGGGAACTGCTGCTATAGACAACATGTGATTGTAGAAGCTTTGTACAATACAGAATGGGGAAGGGGAAATAATACCCAGGGCACAATCCTAGCCTGGAGGTAGGCCGGCACAAGGGCCACCGTAAAATGCGTTTGGACCACCCTCAGAGTCAGAGAGGATGGCACAGGATTGTGTGCAGATAGTTCATTCAAAGAGAGCCAGACTCAACTTGTCTGTCATCTGTTTTTGTATTGTATGACCTATCCAGGATCAGGCCAGGATGTGAAGGGATCTACAATAGCGGAACTCAGTTATCAAGCTCACTTCCTGCTTGAAGACATTTTAGGTCCATCTTGATATGTCCATCTTCAGGACATATAATTTGGGTCTTACAGGTCCACAATGAAGTAGTCCCAATGAAGTAATCCCAATGATTACTGAGTAGTACTGAGTGCAATTCAGGGTATACAGGTGGGCCTGCAAAATGCATGGATTTGGAACCTGCAAATTTCAGAATCAGAGTCCACCTGAACCCTTTGAAGGTAACTGGAGCTGTGCTGAAGGGTTTTCTGAGGCAGCGCGTGACCATCCGTGGTAGCTGCGGTTCTCAGAAAGCCTTAGTGTGCCTCCGCACAGCTCCAGTTGGTTTCGGAGGTTGGGGAATGGCAACCATCTGTGAAGACCTGCAGATTTTGGTATGCACAGGGGTTCTGGGAATGAATCCCCCACAGACATCAAGGTGCCTACTGTAGCCACAATGAATTGTGTGTGTGTGTGCACACGGGCATGTGTGTGTGTGTGTGTGAATGTGCATTTGTGTGTAAAAAACGAAATACAGTTTATATGGTACATTCCCAAATTTGCCTGCTTCACAGTTCCAGTTTTTTCCCCAAAGAAGGGAGAAGCTTAAATGCAAGTGCAATGAGCCCTAAAGTAGCAAGGAGGAGATAAAATCTGTGCAAAAGTTTAAATACAGGAAAACAAGAGGATGTAAGAAGTCCTTTTAGCTCAGGCTAATGCTGAAGCATGTCTTAGCTGCTGTTTAGAATTAAAAATCAGCTCCACTGCCCAATTAGATATAGCAAGTTTATGTTGGTGCCAATGCCATAATTTCTGGGCCATTAACTTTAATAACTGGACAAACAGCGCAGTCCTCAATAGTTGGTGCCAAATCCCGGTGTCTAGTAAGCCCACGATCAGCATTGGAGTAGAATGCAGAGCTGAGTAACTGCCCGTGGACAATGCTGAAGGCCAGTAACTGAAGTGGCTCCATATTCAGAGACCATCTACAGCCCAGTCCTATTTCCTGCCACATTATATTATAGCAGGCAGCCATGCCAACGGAGTCTGTGCTGCATGCTATCCTGATGGGAGGGGGTAACCTGACAGCCTGAAGGAGATAATTTTTTCATGCAGTAGGCTGGATGATCGCATATAGGTCTCTTTGAACCTATACCAGCTGTTTTGCTGGTATAACTCTGAGGAGAATAAAGGGGCAGGGAGGGTTCAAAAAGAGGGAATAGGATCCTGGCAAACTTCACTGTTGCTGGGATATATCCCGTGCTTTCTTCTCTCTGCCTCCTGTTCTATCCCCTCCCTACCCCAACACTCCCCGTGCCTCCCCTTCCCTACCCATTGCATGCTTCTGACACCACTTACTGGTGCAGACAGAGCCACTGCGGAGCATTCCACACCACTGTCCATTTGCAGCACTGGCAATTCTTGGAGTCAAAGGGGATGGCGCATGTCTGTGTGCTGGCCTCTCTGACTCTGAGAGCGATCCAAGCATACTTTATGCTATCCCTTGTGCCAGCCAAACTTGCTGGCCCAACAGTGCCAGCCTAACTCCAGGCTAGAATTGCACTACTAACCTGTGGCCCAGAGGAGTGAAACATTGTTGTTGTTGTTGTTGTTGTTGTTGTTGTTGTTGTTGTTATACTTCTACACAGTCACTCTGAGCATCGGTTCCTTCCCAAGGACCTGGGATATTCAGAGATATTTCCTCAATATGTGGGCTAGAGATATTTCCCTAGAAGGGCTGCCTTTTGTAGTTGCATTATTATTATTATTATTATTATTATTATTATTATTATTATTATTATTATTATTATTATTATTATTATTATTATTAGGAATACTGTGCTTCCGAGGCTGCACAGATGGTAAATATTACTAGACAAAATAGGAAATGCAAAATGTGATATTGAATTTGAATTTGGGGGTATGAAGATTATTGCATACTGCAGGTTAGCATTCCAGCTAATGATTTTCTTCTGCAAATCTGGCAAGGGTGCTTGCAAAGGGTTTTTTGTTTGTTTCAAAAACTTTTCATGACCCACCAAAAGTCGGCTGATGACCCACTGGAGGATCTGTCCCTCAGGGTGCAATCCTAACCTGGAGTTAGGCCGGCACAGTTTGGCCAGCAAAGTTTGGCTGATACAAGGGACACCGTAAAGCTTGTTTGGAGCATTCTTGGAGTCAAAGGGGATGGCGCATGTCTGGGTGCTGGCCTCTCTGACTCTGAGAGCGATCCAAGCATACTTTATGTGCAAACTTGGCCAAACTTGCTGGCCCAACAGTGCCAGCCTAACTCCAGGCTAGAATTGCGCTCTGAGTCAGGGAGATTGTGTAACCAATAGCAATGCGATTCTGTTCAGTCACACACCCAAACATTCTGAAGTATGTATTAAGCTTTATTCTGATCATACAGGTCTTTTCCTTATTTCCCAGGGGATAGGGATAAATTGGTGTGAGCCGTGTTCCGTAGCGAGTCTCCTCCTATTTCCATATCAACATATGAAGTGAATGCAGGCTGCATTGGGGAGAATGTAGCTGGATGGTGAACTGTGTGCGGCAGCTAACGGGTTAGTAAAGCAGGAGGCACAGATTCTTCAGCGCCTGAAGAATCCCCAAAGAGTAAACAAAGTACAACTGTTGCAAACAATCCACTCTCAATGCATTGTTGAAGCAATGGCTAATGAAAAGTTATAATGCCTGTAGTTAGCACCCTCTTTAAAAGAATTTACACAGTATATGAAATTAAATTCTGTGCACAGTTCTCTTAATTTGTCCTTAATTAAACAATACTCCATAAATGGTGCATTCAGTGACCAAATGTTCAGAGACAGCAAAATGGTGGGTCCCAAGCCATTAGGAATGAAATAAAGCCCGTCCCAAGAGAGCCTGCTAGAATCTGGTCTATCTAAGTGACAACTGATGGTTTAGGAAAGATAATTAACTTTGCAATTACAAACCGCAGCTTTCACCAGTGCTGTTTCTCCCAGTTATAATCTTGTAAATGTGCTGGTGTTTTTTTTTATATGACAGGCTAAAATGTTCACACACACACACACACACACAAGTTAAGCACATGACACAGAAGATTAATTTTTTTTCCTTTGATCAATTTACTCAGAGTATTTTAATAAAATATTCAGGACAATAAATATTTGGTGGACAGCTACTTTAAAAAAAATGAAATGTCTGTTTAAAGAAGGAAGAATCAGAATATTTTATTCTTGATTGCCTAGGGTACCAAGAAGTTAAGTAAGTAAGTAAGTAAGTAAGTAAGTGTGTGTGTGTGTGTGTGTGTGTGTGTGTGTGTGTGTGTGTGTGTG
>JAJKFI010000009.1:6977858-7043625 GCA_029204185.1 Lerista edwardsae | reverse complement strand
TCCATCCATCCATCCATCCATCCATCCATCCATCCATCCATCCATCCCTACCTACCTATATACATACAGTATGAGGCTGGGAACCCACCTTAGGCTCCCAGGTGGGACCAGTGGTGTTATCCTACCGGAACGCTGGGCGGGACATCCGGGTGATCAACAGCCCGCCCTTCGCGTTCCGCAGCATTACGCCGTTTGCATAACCAATTATGCTGCTTGCGTACGTTACGCAAACGGCGTAACGCTGTGGTATGCGACGGGCGGGCTGCCGATCACCCAGATGTCCTGCCCAGCGTTCCAGTAGGATAACACCACTGGGTGGGACCAATCTCCTCACTCCCCACCTGCATTACACCCTCCCAGTACTGTTCACTGTAACCAAATATTCTTATTAGAGAGAGCAGAAAATGTTACCAGGAAGGCTGGCTATCACACTGGGGTTCTAAAGACTGACTGCAGTCTTTTGGGTTGCCTTAAAGAGCCCACACCCCAGCAGACACATTACTCAACAGAAGAGCCTTTGCCAATGCCTTTATAACAATGGGGTTTAATTCTGTACATCAATTTCCTCTTCACCAGGGTTCCATCACACAAACGCAGGGAGCCTGCTTGCTTGCACCCACACTACAGGGAGCAGACCTACTCCACCCGCAACTGTCCCTTTTAAGTTTTCCATAAAGATCAACATTACAGCATAACAAGTACAGATAAGCATTATAGGCAATTTTAACCTTTTAGTCTGCCGAAAGGACTTGCCTCCTCTGTCCGCAACTCTTCCCTCAGTACACCTTGGGGAGAGTGCCCACTTTACCCACACTATTCCTTCAGTACACCACGGGGAGCACGCACACTCCACCCACACATACTACTTCAGGGAGTTTGCTTCCTCCACCCATGCATTCCTTTAGTCCAACACCCCCAGCAGTCCTCACTAGTATGTGGCTCAGTCCATTTCCAGGCGAGGTCAGGCACCTCCTGTCCTTTGGGCACATCCTTGGGACATCCTGGAGCAGACCAAGACCAGAGTTCTCCCAGCTCCTCCTGTGGTGGTTCTGACTGCTTCTTTTCCTCCTCTTGGTTCTATCTGAGATGCCTCCCCCAGCCTCAGGGCATGGCCCCTTTTAACTCTTCCTAATGGGGAAATGCCCTCCAGCTAGGCCTGGTCTCAGAGCGGTGGCAGGATCCCTGCTCCTACTCCCTCAGAGACCAGGGTAAGGTGACACTGGCACTAGTGAAAGCCTCAGAACTATTGCTAAGAACCTCAGTAGGATTGGGACACAATCCCCTGGTACCTGAAGGGGTATGCCGGATGCTTTCTCCTTTACCTTGTGGTGCTCCAATCCAGTGGTCATCAACCTTCTTCATTCTCATAAGTTTCCAGAACCCCACAACTGAGGCTTCATGGCCATATTGGGGTCCCGACTCCAAGGTTGAAAAATACTGGAGTAGACACTGCCTACCTAGATATGCTAATGGTCTGATTCAGAATATGGCAGATTCAGAGCACAATCCTAACCTGGAGTTAGGCCGGCACAATTAGCAAAGTTTGGCCGGCACAAGGGCCACCGTAAAGCATGTTTGGACCACTCTTGGAGTCAGAGAGGCCATCACACAGACGTGCACCATCCTCCCTGTCTCCGAGAGTGGACCAAACACGCTTTACAGTGGCCCTTGTGCTCGCCAAACTTTGCTGGCTTAACTGTGCCGGCCTAACTCCAG
The DNA here is from genome assembly GCA_029204185.1 of Lerista edwardsae. Classification (NCBI taxonomy): domain Eukaryota; kingdom Metazoa; phylum Chordata; class Lepidosauria; order Squamata; family Scincidae; genus Lerista; species Lerista edwardsae. The sequence goes on along the minus strand of JAJKFI010000009.1, from coordinate 7,041,909 downwards.
GTTAGGATTGTGCCCTCATATACAGGGAAGGTTAAGCTGAGAGATAGTGACTGACCCAGAGCCCTTTAAGAAGCTTCATAACTGAGGGAGGACTGTGAACCCAGCCATGATCTTAATAAAGTTATAGTCCAGCCATAACCTAAGTCCAGCCATAACCACACTGACTTCCACACTGAGACCAATCCTATCCCTGGCCAGCCCAGACCATGCATGCCTCCAGGGAGCATCCTATGGATGGAGGGAAACCAAACTTCCTAGGAGAGATAAGTAAACATCTTGTCTCCTTATCTTTCTGTAGGCCTCCTGGTCTCCAATGGGTCTCCTTAGATCTACGCCAGCTCTTTATCTGGTATAGTTCCAAAGAGACTCTGGTGAGTGGGCCATGCTGAGAAGGGGAGGCAGAGTCTCAGCATGCGCAGCTGCCACAAAGATCCTCCCTCTACTGTTTCCAAAGCACCCATGGCTCGTCCCTACCCCAATCCACCCATGATCCTCCCCACCACCTTTGCTGCCAACTCATTGATGACCACAGGGAATGGAAGAGCTTCAACAAGCTGCCGTCACTCATGTGCAGCTTCTTGCCACAACCCAGTGAAGTGGCTTGCCTGCTGTCAGTCTAGAACGTCCACCAAGGGATTATGAGCTGTATCAGCATAAGTCTTGGGTAGGATGGGGCTGCTTGTCTTGTTGCTCCTCAGGCCTCTGTTTATCCAGAGGCCTTGCCTCAATGTACTCATATATTTAGAGCCCACACTTTTCCTCAAGGTTGAGGCAGATAGGAATTGTTCTTTGTCTCACTGAATTTCAAAATCACCCTGAAATAGGTTGTGCAGTAAGTTAAATGCAAATTATCTGTGAGGAGCAGAATCTCCACCTTCTTCTGCGACTCAGTTCTCATTATCTGCAAATACTGTGCTGGTACACCCGGAGTGAGGGTGGGAGCGGGCAGGAGTGAGAGAGTCTGTGGGAGGAGGAGGAGGAGAGACAATGGCCTCCTTGTGAACAGAAGGCAGCACCAGTACCATGCAGGGGGGAGAGGAAGAGATGCCTATACAGTGTTCAGCATTTCCTGTAGGCTGCTCTGGGGTTGAGGCAAGCAAGGGACAGGTGAAGGAGAAGGATGAAGCAAACACCTCCCCATTGCTGAACTCTGAGACCTCTCTGTTGGGCCAGCAACCTTCAATGAGTCGAGGGGCAGCCAGCACAGAGAAGGAAACATCGGATGTTGGAAACCCACAGACTTCAAGATTTAGGTAAAGAGGGTACCCTGAAACCTAACCCATAGGGTCAATGATTCAGGGTGAAATCCTAACCTGGAGCATGGCACAGTTAGGCCAGCAAAGTTTGGCCGGCACAAGGACCACTGTAAAGCGCGTTTAGACCACTCTCGGAGTCAGGGAGGATGGCGCACGTCTGTGTGCTGGACTCTCTGACTGCAAGAGTGGTTGAAACATACTTGACGGTGTCCCTTGTGCTGGCCAAACTTTGCTAGCCTAACTGTGCCGGCCTAACTCCAGGTTAGGATTGTGCTCTCAGTGCCTGCTAATTCAGTATCCACTAGGTTTTCCACTAACCTAACCCTGGTGGATAACAGGAACTGACTGATCATAATTTCTCTTTTTCCACGAAAGAAATGAGGCTGAGAAGGTCCTACTTGTGAGCCCATGATTTGATTGGTTTCACAAATCCAAATCCGGTACGATGAACTGGCCTGCTTCAACCATCTAATACAAAACACACACATATGCACATCCACACATGTTTCTGTGTGAAGCAACTGTGTTGCCAGGACCCTGGCAGTGTAATCACGTACAATTGGGAAATGCAAAAGCCCAACCCACATTCACTTCCAAGAACTAATAAATGTCTGCTTGTTCTGTTTCTCTGAAAATTTGTGTGGGTTGTGTTATGTGTCTCCAAATATAGTGACTGGCATTGTGATCTTCACATCTGCGTATGTATGTATACGATTAACATTACCACAGCATCCCCAGTCTGATAGTGTAGGGAATACTTTGCATACCAGGGTTTACTCAGCTACAGCGCTCGTAAGTGACATTTGGAAAGCATTTAATTGTGTACCGGCATATGTGCATATATACATTGTCAGATGGAATGTTATTGCTGATAGCTTACAGATTATGGCTCTCTAAATAATTTTCCCCCATAAACACAATTTTAAGGCTTTTTTATTTACTATTTTTGACCCGATAATGGTCCTTGCTTATCCAGGGTTTTTCAGTTTTAATGCAACTGTTCCATAAATGTTGTACATGGGAATTAGGATAATTTCACAGACTCAGTCCCAAGTGGTCCTGGAAGTTGCAAGATATCTGAGTTCTGTTGGCTGGACAAGCATTGTTGGAAGCACAAGCAGTGAAGCCTACTGGTGAAATTAAGGGCGCCGCAAGCTTTCCCCTGGTGAAGCCTGCTACATCCCATCTTCTCTTCTTTCTTCCCTCTTTGCTTGTGCCATCATACACTTCTTTTCACATGTAACCCTTCTCCCTGTGCATAGTAGTAGTAGTATCTACTACATACTACTACATACAACACACTGACTTTAGCTATACGAATGACTAAGAGCACAGTCCTACACTCCCGTTGTGCTGGCGCTACGCTCTTGTGCCAGCCGAATGCAGTCGCAACCGTGCCGTCAAGCGCATCAGCATCAGCGATATGGCACTGGACCAGCTCAAGCAGCAGCGCCAATGCTTGGGTGCCACCACAACCGCCAGCAGCGCCGGCCTTGTGCTGGTCGAGCATTGGCGGCGCGTGGTCGGCGCTGGGCCTCGCCGAGGGCGTTCCAAAGGTGTGCCGGGGGCGTAACTGGACGGCACACTGGCTGGAGACAGGGGTTGTGATGCAGGACATTGTGCCAAGTCCTAAACCCCGCCCCCAGCCTCGGGGGCCCTGATTCGCACGGCACCTGTGCCTGCAAAACAGCAGGCACAAATCCAAGCAGCCCCCTTGGGATGACTGGGGCTTATGCGGGTGTAAGCGGAAAACCTCCCCTTGGCCTGTACTTCACTGCTGCTGCCTCCTAATGGGCTTTAGGATACAGCGCTGTTATGTCGGCCTTACTATGTTGGCCTTACTTAGGATTGGGCTGCCTGAGATACTGAAATGCTTTCATTTTGATTCCCTTTCCTTGTATTTGTGTCTCTCCAATAAAAGGTTGTTTGCTGCACCACTTCCCTACCCTCATCTTTTCCTGCTAAACCACTGAGCCTGTGCCACTGGCTACTAGACATCATCTCCACCACACGTATTTCCTCCTTGTGCACACGTGGACATGTGTCTGAAAAATATCCCTGGTAACACAACCCATCCCAGCAGCAAACAGGAGCCCCAGGTGACTCCATGACAAGGGAAACATCACCCCCTACATGTCATCCCGTTCCTGTGCCAGACACACATCTTAGCTTCTGGAGCAGCTCCATTTAGGACCCAAACAGAGGGGAGGGAAAGTGGGTGGACCCAATTTGTAGCGCTTGCTCTTCTGCGCCATCCTCGCAGTGAGCCCAGAAACAGAGCACCGTGGAGGGGGAATGTGTTGCCCCAGTTACCCCCCCCCCCCAAACACGCCAACAGCCTCTCCAACACCCCCTGTAACCTGATGCAGGGCCCTGACAGCCACTTTGTCCATTATTAACCTCTCCTAAAAGAGCCTAATTCAGTGGTTCCCAAACTGGGCGTCTGGACCCACCAGTGGGTCACAAGCCAATTTCAGGTGGGCTGTGAAGCTTCTAGAGCAGCCATATTGAAAATATGGGGATGTGGGATGCTGGAAGGGGGAGGGCTGTGTGGTTGCTTTGCTTGTATCAAGGTTGTAAATAAGCTTTTTTCTTTCTGATTCACTTTGTGATTGGAAAATATGATTGGAAAATGTGATTGGAAATATGCCAACTTAATACAGCTTTATCAGGAAAGCAACAGGTTATGGAGTCACAATGATGGCACTTCTGGCCATGACATCACTTCTAGTGGGTCCCAGATAGCTTGTCATTCCAAAACGTGGGGCCTGGTGCTAAAACATTTGGGAACCATTGGCCTAATTCCATGCTTAGCAGCTCTGAGATTATTTAACTCAGCTAAATTTCTGTTTAGCTGCTTCTACCAAAACACATGTATATACATCTAGAGGGAATCATAGCCAATATTGTTTTAGAAAAACAGGAAGGGATTCAGTTCCTGTGCCGCTTGCATTCCTCTATTGACTCCTCTGTGTGGATAGACATGCATTAGATTGTACAAACTCTTCTGTTTATTCCAGAAGCGTAGCTTCCGTGCAGTGTGGTAATGCGTCTGCTGTAGGCACCGCCAAGGGAGCTGACAGGGAAAACCAGTGCAGAGCTGGGCTCTCAAGCCAACCCTCACCTCTGTACCACTTTGAAATGGAGCAACTCCAGAAGCAGGGGGCGTAGCAAGGGTGCTCACCCCGGGTGCAGTCCGAGCCTGCTCTGGATCTGATCTGTCTCCCTTTCTCCTTTCTCAAGGGTTGGATTGTTGGACTCTGTGTGTGTGTGTGTGTGTGTGTGTGTGTGTGTGTGTGTGTGTGTGTGTGTGAGAGAGAGAGAGAGAGAGAGAGAGAGAGAGAGAGAGAGAATTTCATCAACTTTGAATTTCATTAACTTTGATCAGATCTTGCTGGGGGGCACATTCCTACCCACTTTCCAACACTGACATGGACCATGTGCCAGGGGGGCATGTGTGGCATCCTGCAGTGGAGCAGTAGTCACGGAGTCTTCCTTCCTTTATTTATTTATTTATTTATTTATTTGAAGAATTTATACCCCGCCTTTCCCATGCCAAAGCGAATGCCCAAGGCAGCTTCCATGAGCAGGCTAGTCTAAACCACCATTTTTTCCAATGGGGTTTTTACAAATCTACAGTATTCTTGTGATCCGCCAATTCTCAGTCCCAGATGTCACCTTCACAGTGTGGTTCTCTCCTTTTTGGCTGCATGCCATCAAGCCTCAGCAGGCAATCGCAAGTCAAGCCTGGACAGATCCTCAGGGTCGTATTCTGTTCTTTTGTTGGCTGGCCTTCTGACACACTCCCCCGCAACTCTCACTTGCGGTGAGTAATCAGCTCCACAGTGACTCTGTTCTGCCAACACAGGTCCTGCAGCTTGTCACAACCTGGCATCCATCTCCCATCCAAAACCAAACCAGAGATTCTCCTGCTTAGCTTCGGGCAGTGCCAGCAGGCAAACCATCAGTCCATACCTCCTGTGATAAAGGAAGATAAGGGAATGCTTGTACCACTATGTCAAATCTGCATTGCCCTTACAGCAGTGCTGGAAAATTGCATCCTAACACTAATGCAGATGGCTATATTTTTGGAGTGATCGGATAAATATGCAATGCCTCTACACTCACCCTTTTTCAGATTTAAAAAAAAGGCAAAAGGGGTGATTCCATGGGGCAGAATGATACCTATCATTCTGGTAATGTCAGCAAGCCAAATTCCTTTTCAAGGACTGTGAATAGAATCTTTCCCCAGAACGATGCTCTACACTCCACAATCTTACATGCCAATCACCAAGAAAAGAATAAATCATTAATATGTTTAAAACTGATTTTTTTTTGTGTGGTTGATATACACTCATTAGTACTGAGCTGCAAATGAACTCTGGAAGTGTGCTCCTATTAATTAGATGGAAGACAGAAAACGTCCTTGCTTCTGTTGAGCCAGATGGAGGGACATTGGGTGTTACAATCTAAGTTGGGCCCCGACTCAAGGGAATTCATTGGTGTCTTCTTAACTATTAGGAGTCAGCGCAGGTCCTGGGCCCATTTGCCATTTTCAATATTTATAGCGACCAACTTCACAAGTGTGTACTCAAATTATATTCCTACAAAAAGGCAACACTTTTGCTACATTGGAGAATTAGCTATAAATAACTCTTAAAATTCCAGAGGGATTTGGGCACACAGCCTGCAAGCCTGACTAGATCTTTTTTGAAGAAGAGGAAAAATAATAAGACAGTCTGTTCTTTTTTTTAGCTACTGCACCTCCCTAAGAACACTCTACTACATCGTCCGAACCGAAGTGGACCCTTGTGATAAACCTGTCTTCTGCTGTCAATTTCAACTGTCTTCATCTGTTTTGTTGTGCAATGGAGTCTCGAATGAGCAGACCTTCTTAGAAAGTTATGTCTTTTTAGAAGTAAGCCCCCATGAGTTCAATAGGATTAACATGCAGATACATGTGTAGGATACAGCCTTATTGTAGAGGTATTTGTTTCTGGTAAGAGAAGGCTACAGCCTAAGGATCCAATCCTATCCATCTTTCCAGCACTGATACAGCCATGCCCATGAGGGCGCAATCCTACCAGCGCTGGGGTAGGAGCACCGGCCAGCCAGCGCCCTATCCAGCACTGGGTAGGTGGAGGCTAGAGCCTCCCTGCGGCAAGGGAGCACATGCCCCCTGACCATAGGGGAGGCTCCAGCCTCCCCTATGTGCTTCTCGGATCTGCGCCCGCTACAGAGCGGGTGCATATCCGAGGAGACCGCACGGCCAAAATAGGGGCCGCGCAGCCTCCCTGACGGGCTTAGGAAGTGGCTGTATGGCCACCTCCCAAGCCCGCCCACGTCATGCCCATCCCGCCCCGCCTCCCTCCCTCCCATCCCTGTGCTGCCTCGGCACGGAGCCTCCCTCGCACCGACCGGCTTCGGTCAGCACGAGAGAGGCTCAGCGCTGGCGCAGCAAGGCCAGCGCTGCCTGCAGCGCCAGTCCTGTTGTCTTAGCCCCGATGCAGGGGTGTTTAAGATTGCAGTGCCCGGCAGTGCAGGCGAGGTGGGGGGAGAACAGTCACAGAGGCCTCTTCAAGTTAAGGAAACGTTTGTAGCTCAGGCTCTTAGCCATAGCGCTACACCAGCTCTCAGTGCTGTATGTACAGGACTTCCCAGGGTATGGTCTGGAGGCGCAGGGTACAGCCCCCTTGCTGAAGTGTTTATGGCAGAGTGGCAGTGTTTCACATTTTCATTGCTGCAAAGCATTCTGGATCACTGATGGCTCCCTGCCACTTAGGTACGTTCCCATAAGGGCTATGAGAGGCTTACCTGGGCAGCAGGACAGAAATAGTGAGGATCACATAGAGAGCACAGTCCTAACCTGGAGTTAGGCTGGCACAGTTAAGCCAGCAAATTTGGCCAGCACAAGGGACGCCATAAAGTATGCTTGGACCACTCTCGGAGTCAGGGAGGACGACGCATGTTTGTTCCTAAGACCTCCCAACACTCGAGGCAGCATGTCAAATTCTTCTCTGCCTCACCCAATGATGTGCTAGCATCTGCTCCTCCCTTTCTCCAATGTTCTAACCCAGCACATTTCCTCTTCCTCTCTGTCCATGCCTTTTTCATTCCAGGGAGCAGAAGGAGAAGGAAAATCAGTGGAGGCAAGTAGGCAGACAGAGATGGGCACACTCACATCCCCCACCAACCTGAGGCAACTGTTTCAGTTGGCCTCATGGGGGGCCGGCCCTGTCCCCACTTCTCATAGACAGTCTGCAGCTCGAGTGTTGTGTATCCCACACCTTATCTTTCAATACAACATGCATCATCAAGTGATTGCATACTTTCACATACTTTCACACACAATGAACGAAGCTGAATTTCGTTATGCCATCCCTTTTCAGATGGGAACTGCACTTTATGTGTTCTGTAGAAGAAAGGGCTTCTCTTAGGCTGGCCAAATGCATTTGAAAAAAAAAAATATGCAAGTGGAGGAATGAGAGATTGGTCATTTTGGGAATAATGCAAAAGGTCATGACTCTCAAGAGACCCATTTTTTCAGATCACTAAAAATAGGCCATTCTTTTCAATTAACCTTATGAGGCAGAAATCCTGACGGCACAATTTCTGTCATCCATCACAAATCTAGGATGTTCAAAGAATTAAAAAAAAAGTTCCATTCTAGCTGCAAGTTTTTAAAAATTATTTTCTTTCCTCTTGAAGCCTCATCCTGACATACATGTGGGCCATGAGTGCTTCTGGATCTGGCCATCTCAATGTTTCAGTTATTTCACCCATATATTTCTGGGTCTAGTTGTCTCAAGAACAGTAAATTGCATGCTCTTCTGGCAATGAAAATGTATAGGAAGCCCTGGAGTGAGTTATTTTCTTTTTTCTATATGAAAAATGTTCATCAGTGAAAGATTTCCACAAGGTCTTAAGTCCTTTTACAGTGAGCTGAAGGACCACTTTATGAGGAGCTGGGGAAAAAAAATAAAAATAAAAACGCATTAATAAATTCTGCTATGTGAAGTAGGTTGCAAACATACACATAATGGAAACATGTTGATGTTCTTAAGGTTATAAACACATCTGAAGTTATACTAATTGTAATATTCAACAAATTGAAAATGATGAAGTACAATGTCCCTGAACATCGTAGAGAAGCATCCTTTTCCCATTTCACTAATTGCTACAACACTTGAAATCTCAGTGTGATATTTTTCTCGGCAAATGAACAAGTGGAGACCATAGCACCTCTCTAAAAAGCAGATGTGGTAAATAATTAATGGAGGAGGAGGAGGAGAAAGCTGGATAATCTGCCTTTCCAGGTGAAGGCTCCACCAGTGAAACAAAAGAGAAACATTGTGAAGGTTCAAATTGACTTGATCCCTCTTCCAAGTGTGACTGTAATGTAAGACTAACCTTGGCTGGGCTAATATCTTCTGGAGCAGAAAAAAGAAGGTCACTTCCAATATCTGTAAAACAGATTACATATTTAACTTCCTCCCATCTCTCAAAACCTCTCTACCTGAGGTGCTCAATCAAGGTTCCGTGTATACCTGGTTTTTACCCTACAATTGTGTTTCTGGTAAGGCCCAGAAGTATCTCTTCTTTACTTTACAAAGTAAACAGGGGTCTCCAATTACGGCCCGGGAGCCTCACCCAGCCGCAAGATTTTATCCAGCCTGCAGCAACTTAAAATATTTGACATTTTAACTCATGCTATATAATTTCTAAGTTTAAGCATGGCATTGTAAATGTCACATTTCACTTTTGTTCTGAATCATAACATGCTGATTACAAAAAAGGTGCAAGGAAACATACTCTTTCATTTAAATTTCATTCGTTTATAAAACTGATTTTTTTTCCCCGGCCCACACAAATCTGTAAAGTACACGATGTGGCCCTCATACTGGAAACTCTGCAGACCCCCTGCTTTAAAACATGAAAATACAAAACCCAGTTTCAGTTATGGCGAATATCTCATGAAGGCTTAGCCCAAATTATGCAGTTTTTCATAAGCATTTTTGGCAGTGCCCCAAACACCTTCCTTTTTGGCAGTTTTGTAGCATTCCACATTCAAATCATCTGTTGAAATTGCACTTTCTCTCAATTGTCCCCCACGGCATAGAATCATAGAGTTAGACGGGTCCTGCAAGGTTATCTAGTCTGACCCCCTTCCAATAGCAGGAAATCCTCCTAGATTTCCTAGGAAATCTAAAAGACGCCTGTTGAGCATCTGCTTGAAGATCTCCAGTGAGGAAGAATCCATCACCAATCTCAGCAATCTATTCTACTGCCAAACTGCCAGTACCATCAAAAATTTCTTCCTGACATTTAATCAGAATCTCCTTTCTTGCAGTTTGTACCTGTTACAATTACATCTACTCTCAGAGGCCATTGAAAACAAATTTCCCCTTAATCACATAGCCAAATCTTAACTGGCTACATAGTGTCATGATATCATGCCATTCAGAGCCAGATACCTGATTGGATGGGATTACTCATGTGACTAATCTTGAAGAAGAGATAATAGATGGCGAAAACTCAATGGAGAAGCAACAACATCAGGGGAAATAACAGCACTGAATAGGACTGGAAAAAAGTGTGTATTATATGCATAGTTGCAAGTTACAGCCCCATTTGCCAGCAGCAGACCCCCATGGAACCACCTGACCCAGATGTAATTGCGGAGATGTGATGATGTCACCGCCAATTACTTCTGGGTTATGGTGCGCTTGGGTTAGGGTTGCTCTCAGCAACAAGCTCTCTTCTTCTTTCCCCTTTTTTTTCTTGAAGAGGAGGGGAGAAAGGCAAAAACCCTTTTGTTGGTCAGAGTGGACTGCAAAAAGCTCTGAATGCTCAGGAAGACAGACACCCCTGAAGGTATGGTACCTGGGGCCCTGTACCCCCTGGTCACACTTTAGCTATACCACTAGAGCAGGTGCTCCAGCACCTGACCCCAGCAGAAGAGTACTTGGCATTCCATAAGAAGCATGATCAATGTAGCAATGGTTTGACCCCTGGAGGATCCAGTTGCAATGGAGCAGGTGGAGCTGGTGCAAGGGACCAAGGTGACTCTCTTTACTTCACCATAAAGTACTTCAGCCATTTAACTTTATTATTACTATTTGCCTGTAAACCGCTTTGTGAACTTCGTGTTGAAAAGCGGTATATAAGTACCTGTTGATTGATTGATTGATTGATAAAGGATCTGATAACATATCTCCCAGGTGAGACAGAGACTACATTTTCTATTTTCATTTTTATGTACATTTGTTCCATAGGTGGGGAGGGGAGGCTCATCTGAAATAATGTAGCACAGATGAGTGGCAAATATCTCTCAATGGCCACGCTTGTGTAAATGATTCACTCAGTTCAACGTACCCTTGATGTTCCCTGTTCTGTTCTTCAGAACCTTTGTGCCCATTTTGTGCCCCTTCACCTTCACCTTCACTTTCATTGCTGCATTGCACAGTTGCGCCCCTAGCCATTGCAGTGGACAGGGTGGCCAGATACAACGGAGGACAGTGTGGCAGGTACCATTCAACATGGAAGGGTCAAAAAAACTGCACCTGCCAAAATTCCCTCTTCTCTACAATGGCTAAAGGTTTGGGCATGATGTTCTACATTGTATCTGGGCATCCTGGCACCGGGTCTCTGCACATCAGCGCCAGCAGTGTGGAGGGGCATAGAAGGTGGGGCAGTGATGAAGGTGGGGCAAACCTGTAAGCATACAAAACTCGCAACCCATGCACTTTGGAGTAGCCCTAATGCAGAGCTGCAGCCAATTGTCTAGGAGATCAAGGGAGTTGCCACTTGAAAAACCTGATTTTGAAACCACTGATTTTAGGGTTTCTCCCATCAGGCTACAGTCGGTATAATAATTAAAAACAATATTCACGGATAACAATATTCTTGGTCACAGTACTCATGTGCTTCTACAAGTCTTCAATCAAGCGAAAAGCATTAAAACACAGACCCCTTTTCTTCACTCTAGGAGAATCATCACTGAGCTGTCAGGTTCCTGACTTGCGTAAAAAGGAGATGGGAAGTGTATAAAATGACAATAAGTGAACACAGTTTTTCCATTGAATTCTCTAAGCAGTGCAGTCTTCCATGGGGGGAAAGCTGAATATACCTGTTTTCTATTTCAACCTCCAGAGTGCTATACCCAGTTGCAAAGGAAACATCTGGTATGAGCAAAACTAATTTGGATCTCTTTTTTTAAAATGTTAGCAGGATTAAAGGATCAGGTAGCTTGTTTCTTTACAAGAATCACTGGAGAGAATCATCTCAAGGAGGAGATAAAATCATTAGGACAGCCAGAGAGAGAGAGAGAGAGAGAGAGAGAGAGAGAGAGAGAGAGAGAGTTCCTGCATCAACTCAGCCTGTAAAATTATATTAGCTTGCAAATAAAGCGAGATTTTTAAAATAAAAGTTTTAATAGTTGCCAAGACTATGTCACACATGGAGCCAGGCTCTAGTTCTTATGAGGTATACAGTAAAAACAAAAAACAAAAAACTACAGTATATGTTCAACTGGACAGTAAGGAATATATAAGCAATCTTCTTTTATGGCAGGGTAATTCAGTTAAAGAGACACTTTTTGCCCCTCTTAAGTGATTCTTCAGATAATGTGATTATATTTTCATTGGCAACATCATTTCTGAAGCACTGAGAAATCCAGAGCCCTCAAACATTTATCTGTGCAATGACTAACACAAAAGAGTGAATCACCCCTTTTGTTCTCGCCGCATAATAACTAGCCAGGTTAAGGAGCAGGCTAGCTTAATACTTCTCAGGCACCAGAAAGAGAAATCTGAAGGACAGCTGGGCAGAATGTCTTTGTCTTGATAGTCACATAGGGTAGGAGCAAAAGCAACAGATTTAAATTTCAGGGTTGCAGACTTAGATTAAACTATAGGACCGGGTTCTGAATGATGGCTGGAATGGAATAGCTCCCGGCCAGTGTGCACTTCAGCTGATTATTTCCCATAGAATTAGTTTAGGCACCTCTGTACACAGATTTGGAAGACAGAAACCAAATCCACCAATTCCTGAACTAGCCTCAGGGCACAGTCCTAACCTGGAGTAAGGTCAGCAAAGTTTGGCCGGCACAAGGGCCAGCGTAAAGTAAGTTTGGATCACTCTCAGTGCGCCATCCTCCCTGACTCCCAGAGTGGTCCAACTGTGCTTTATAGCAGCTCTTGTGCCGGCCAAACTTTGCTGGCCTAACTGTGCCGGCCTAACACCAGGTTAGGATTGTGCCCTTAGTGTAATAAATGGGAGTTGTGCAGGGATGGTATCAGGTCAGTTAGCCTGGGCCCTGGCCAAGACCCACACTTATCAGAGGGGCCACCTGGCTGGGCTGACTTCTGACCCTGCCTTCTTATGGTTGTCCCAATGCTACATTAACGGCACAATCCTCACCTGGAGTTAGGCTGGCACAGTTGGCACAAGGGCCACTGTAAAGTATGCTTGGACCACTCTTGGAGTCAGAGAGGCCAGCAAACAGACGTGCACCATCCTCCCTGACTCCGAGAATGGTCCAAAAGCGCTTTAGGTGGCCCTCATGCCGGCCAAACTTTGCTGGCCTAATTGTGCTGGCCTAACTCCAGGTGAGGATTGTGCCCTAAGGGGAAGGCAGACATGCTATGGGGGCAGTGCACAGCTTTTTCCTTAAGTGTTGACATTGGGGCTATCCAAGAGCACTGCTGATCTCTTGCACAGTTCCCCTTCATTTCAACGGACCTGCATAGGTGGAGAACATCCCAGTGGACTGTGTGCTTTGGGAGTGGACTGGAAGCAACAAAAGGAGATAATGAGGTATCTCCTTATTTGGAGGTCTTCAAACCACTGTAGAGAGGAATCTAGATGGAAAGCTTTGAGCATAGGCTATTTTTCTTTAAGGAGGAAATGATCAATTGGGCCATTCCCAAAATAATGCATCTAAAACAACAGGTTAAAGTTATTGTCCTCTTTAATCTGTCCTATCTCTAGGCAAAATAAAAGCATCCACCGCTACCAGACATAATTGACCTTTGGTGCTTTTAACTTCATTTGCTAATAATAGGTTCTGTCTCATTTAACAGTAATATTGAAAGAATTGTTGTCTATAGTTAGTGTTCCTATTTTTTGTCCCTTTAGGAGTGGGGCATGTTATAATTAGGGGGGGGGGGAGCCAAAGTGGTCGTATAAGCTATATTCTATCCATCACATCACCTTTGCAGCTGCTCCAAAGAATTTGCAACCTTAGTACATTATACAGTGCAGAACGGTATTTTCCTTATAGTGATGCAGTATTGTAATTAAAGCTGCATCATTCTTTCTGTTATAACCCGTTATTTTCAAGAATTCAGTGTTTGGCTATTAATTTTAACCTCAGGGTGTATAATCTGGGACAGTACATTTTCCACATGCTTTATTTGGAGATAAATAGCAGGTGCAGATCCGAGGAGCCCATTGGGGCGGCTGGCGCCTACCCCGGGGTAAGGGCACAAATGTGCCCTTGCCCTGTGGAGGCTCCAGCCTGCTCCCAAGCTCCGTTGGATACAGTGCAGGCCCACCAGCCTGCCTGTTCCAGTGCAGTTTAGGATTGCACCCTAAATAATATACAAGTGTAGACAAAACAAAGAAAATGTCTTCCTTACCAACTTGTACAAGCTCCAATAAGTGAATTGTCTTCATTTTTCTGTCCATTGTGATTTAATGAGTTGTAAATCTATATTTTTACTGCATTTTTCATCTAATAATATGTAACAGCACTTTACTAGGTCATTTTATTGGTTTCACCAGCATGCAATAAACTCTCCAATGAAACCTCATAGATCAGGCGTTCCAGTTTCCCGTTATTGTGAAAACATTAAATTACTCATTGCCTGACTCGTTGGATTCTCCCATAATGCTGACAACCTACAATTTCCTCTTCTACCTGTTTTTTTTTCCAAATCAACCCCCCAAACAATAGTCTATAAACTACATTGTTAATCAGGTGGTGTAAAATCCAATTAGAGACATTAGAGTCCAGAAATACACGTGTTCAAGGAATGTATTTCTTGATTGACAAGAAAGCTAACTAGACCTATCTATTTAGAATCTTAGGAACAATTAGCTGCCTTAGTTTCATTTATTGTGACATAAAAAATCTGGTTTATTGGGAGCTCCATGAATAAGATTTCTGTGATATGTACCAGGAGAAAATATCTTCCAAGTAAAATGATTGTTTTGCTGTAATAAATTGAACCATATGTACACTGTGTTATTCAATCTTTTTTTCTTCAAGGCATAAATTGATATTAAAGAACATTTAAGTCATAACACATGGTTATCCAGGCATGAACGAGGCAATAACCCATATAAGTTGTCAAGGTGAAGCCAAAGCATTTATTAGAGGTTTGTGTTGTTTTTGAAAAGTGCACGGTTGGATAAACATGGATTAGTGCTATTATGCTGCTACGATGACTCAAGTGTGTTTTTACAGTGTCAGTAATTTTTATGTTTAAAAATCACTGGTGCAGTATATTAGCTATAATTTATGTTTATCATCTTGTGTATTCTAATAGGTTTCAACAAACCATTTAACATTTCAGCTTGTGCATATACATTACTTAATAGGTATTTATCTTTTAAAAAGAGATACTTAAACAGGACTTTCAAAGCTTGCAACTGCATGCTAAGAGCAAATGTTAGATGGGAGCACATTAGCTATCCCTCCTTCAGATGGCATTTAACTTTGAAGAGTTAGACCATTTCTCCTTCTTCTCCTTCTCCTTCTTGTTTTTTCGCTATGGTGCATGGAACACCGAGGACCCGTCATCCCTCAAACCCCTCTGGCCTGAATGACATCAACTCTCTGACATGAAGTGTCCGTCACACTTAATAAGAAGAGAAGACGTGATAAAGCCAACACAGCTTAAAATGCCTGTCGCTTCCTATGATCAAGGGATATGATAGCATTGCCCTTTGAAAAGAGGGAAGGGCTTGAGGGTTGAAATTCACAAACCACTTAAGGCAGCACCTGTGTCACTGGGTCCACTTTGTGCCTTTGCCCTTCATACCCAGTTGAACAGTCTATTCATGAGCTTAAGTATGTTGTGGTCCACATTGCATGCATTTCCTGGGATGCCAAATATTATTAGCCATTCTAAGTATTAATAGGCTTTAAGCAGTGCAGAGCCCTTTCCTTCAAGTCGCTGATGGCCGACAACCTGGCTGATTAAGATTTTGGATCTTACTAAGAATGGAGTTAGACCAGCACAATTAGGCTAGCAAAGTTTGGCCGGCACAACTGACGGTATGTTTAGTAAAGTATGTTTAGACCACTCTCAGAGTCAGAGAGGCCGGCACATGGACGTGCGCCATCCTTCCTGACTCCAAGAATGGTCCAAATGCGTTTTACGGTGGCCGTTGTGTTGACCAAACTTTGCTGGCCTAACTGTGCCAGCTGAACTCCAGGTTAGGATTGCGCTCTTAGCCTTGAAATGTGGATACTTGGACGTACCCCACTTGTCACTCTAATTCTGAGTCAGTCCATTGTACGTCAGCTTCATTGGTTTATGTTTTTTACCTAAGGTTTTCCTGGATAAGAACTCTTCTGATTGCTCATCACAAATATACTTTGTCCATTGGATTGTGTACATGGCTTTATCCACTGATTTATTAAATATCAATATTTATTAATGTTGATCTGAAAATCAGACGATTTCCGGTTTCAACTTGAAATCATGAACATCTCCCACCCCCAGGTTTGAAAACTGTTCCTGGATCTCGGCTCATCATCTTCCCTATAATGCAATGGCTCCAAACTGTGGGTCGGGACCCACCTGTGGCTCGCAAGCCAATTTCAGATGGGTCGTGAAGCACCTTGGGCAGCCATATTGAAAACACGGGAAGATGGGATCCTGGAAAGGGGTGTGTGGTTGTTTTGCTTGTGTCAAGATTGTAAATAGGCTTTTTTCTTTCTTTCTGATTCATTTTGCTTCACTTTGATTGGAAAATGGTTGAGAAATTTGCATTCCCAGGAGAGCAGAAGGCTCCGCACAATGATGGCACTTCCAGCTATGACATCACTGGGTGGGTCCCAGACAGATTGTCATTCTAAAAAGTGGCTCCTGTTGCTAAAAAGTTGGAGAACCACTGCTATAACACATGGTCCGTTAGTTCAGTGTTCACCTCATGACTGCTGTTTTTTCATCCTTATTGACCTTTTTAAAAAAAAACCAAAACAATAAACACAATGTGTTTGTATGTTTGTCTACTTCTGCAAAGTTGGGGGACCTACTGGTAGTTCATCCCTAAAGCTTGATGGATCCAGATGTTTCCTAATGGCTTTGGGCAAGTTCACTGCTAACTGGCCACCCACTGACCTAGTTGACCTCTGGAATGGGAAAATGGCAGTGCAGGGCTGTGATTAAGAGCAGTGGAGGATATTGGTCCAATGTGACCTCAGCCTAGCTGCAGAGTCTGAGCGGCTCCTTTGGTTCACCGAGGAGCTGCGGTTGATGAAATGGCAGACATCTAGAGCAGCATTGGAGAAAGACTTGGGAAAATTATGACCAAATTCAAGCAAGAGTACAACTTACTGCCTACTTTGCTGCAGTGATGGGAGTGAAGAAGTCCTTTTTCTTCACCACCATTGATGCTGCAGAATGTTGTCCAGTGGAACTGTTCCAAATGGTGCAGTGGAACCATGCCTGTAATCAGTGGCATACCTAGAGGGGGATCACAGCACTAAGTTTTGCAAGCAGCCACTCCCCCTCCTCTTTAGAGCCATTCGTAGCCAACATAGCCTCCATTTTGCTCTTGTTGCTGGGAATGGCTCCAAAGAGGAGGGGGAACAGCTGCTTGCAAAACCTGGTGCTGTGATCCCCCTCTAGGCATGCCTCTGCCTGTAAGAACTCTGTAGAATCAAGAGGATTCCCCGAATGCCTGTTGTGATGCTTTAGGAAAGCTTTAGATGTCCCTTGAACAACTATTTGGGATTTTTTTTGGTTTACATGGCCTGAGGATTTGGACGGGATTCCCTGCCTTCTTGATCCTTGCCTAGCATGGCCATTATAATCTGCCCCTGGGGGGGGGGCTTGGCTGAATGGGTGGAGAGGATAGTAAATTCAACTTTCAGGGAGGGAGTACTTCCAGAAGCCTCAAAGGTGGTGGTGCATCCTCTTCCGAAGAAACCCTCCCTAGACCTAATAGCCTTGGATAATTTTTAGCCAGTATCCAACCTCCCATTTTTGGGCAAGGGGATCAAGTGGGAGATGATGTCTCAGCTCTAGGGAATCCTGGAAGAAGCAGATCTGGATCTCTGTCAGTCTTGTTTCAGGCCAGGCTATGGGACATAGACAGCCTCGGTCACCTTGACTAATTAACTTCATTGAGGACTAGATGGGGAGTGCATCCTTGTTGGTCCTGCTGGATCTTTCAGCAACATGATGTTCTTATGGCTCAGCTGGCTGGGTTGGAGCTTGGAGGCACTGTTTTGCATGGTTCTGCTCTGTCCTCGCAGATCGAACCCAGACGGTGATACCGGGTGATGGCCAGAGGATACCTATTCTACTCCCTGGCCATTGACTTGCTGAGTGACTTGAAGCATATATTTGTTCTGTTCCCCATGCTGTTTATCGCCTACACGAAGCTGCTTGGGAAGGTCATCTGGGGATTTACAGTGGGATGTACAGTGACCCATGCCCTAGTGACATCTAGATTAGACTATTGCAATGCGCTCTACGTGGGGCTGCCTTTGAAGACGGTTCGGAAATTACAACTAGTACAGAACGCGGCTGCTCGGGTGGTTGCTGGGGCACGTCGGTTTGACTCTGTCGAGCCACTGCTTCGGCGACTACACTGGCTGCCGGTTCTGTTCCGGGCCAAATTCAAAGTGCTGGTGTTGACCTTTAAAGCCCTTTACGGCTCGGGCCCAGGGTATTTGAGGGACCGCCTCCTCCCATATAATCCGACCCGTACTCTGAGGTCATCTGGGGGGGCTCTCTTGACGGTGCCGCCACCAGGAGAGGTGAGAGGGGTGGCGGCCAGTAGGAGAGCCTTCTCGGCGGTGGCACCCCAACTTTGGAATACCCTCCCCTTGGAGTTAAGAACTGCTCCCTCCTTGGCGGTATTTCGGCGGGGGCTGAAGACCTTTTTATTTCAGCAGGCTTTTAGTTGCTGACAGGCTGGCTGGCTGGCTTTTTTGCATTCTTTTTATATATTTTATGATCCTAGGGATTAATTTGTTGTATGTTGTATTTTTAATATTGTTTTTATTGTCTTTTAATACTGTTTTTAATTGTTTTTTACTGTGTTTTTAACCTTGTAAATGCCGCCTTGAGGGCCTTGTGGCGGAAAGGCGGGATACAAATCAAATAAATAAATAAATAAATAAATGTCACCAATACGCAAATGACACCCACCTCTATCTCTCTTTTCCACCAAACTTCAAGGGAGCTGTCAAAGCTCTGGGCCTGTCAAAGCTCTGAGCTGTCAAAGCTCCTGCTCCAACTCTGGCAGGATGCAGAATGTACAATTATCTACAGTGTGTACGTCAATGGGCAGAGACAATTTGCATATCAGACAATTTGCATAGCCTGGAAGCGTTTTGGGTCTGGATGAGGGCTAATAAATTGACATTAAATCAGGAGAAGACAGTGGCCCTCCTGATCTGGAAAGCCACGGTGCAGGTATTAGGTCTATAACTTGCTCTGAAAGAGCAGGTTTGCAGCCTGGGAGTCCTCCTGGATCCATAGTTGTCCCTTGGATGGCCAGGTGGCATCTGTGGCCAAGGGTGCTTTTGCCCAGTTTCGGTTGGTGCATTGGCTGAAATTGTACTTGTGTCAGTTGGATCTGGCTATGGTGGTCCATACCCTTGTGACATCTCACTTAGACTATTGCAAAGCACTCTTCACGGGGCTCCCCTTGAAGACAGCTTGGAAGCTTCAGTTAGTACAGACTGCAGAGGCCCATTTGGTCGCCGTTCAGCAGGTTGATTGTGGCATGCCGTTGCTGCAGCAGCTCCCCTGGCTGCCCACACCATTCCGAGCCCAATTAAAGGTGTTTGTGATGACCTTTAAAGCCCTAAAGTAGGACCCAGATACCTCAAGGATAATCTTCCTTCATATGATCCTGTATGTACAATCTTCAGACAAGGTCCTGCTTAGGATACCAACACCATCAGAAGGCAGTGGCGTGGCAGTAAGATGCAGGATCTTTTTGGTTGTGGCACCATTCCATGCAGGAGGCTCCAAGTTCAATCCCCAGCATCAGCAAGTCAGGCTGGGAAAGTCCCCTGCCTGAAACCCTGAAATGGCATTCCTGGTTGCTGTTGACAAGACTGAGCTGAATGTTCCAAGGATTGGGCGCCATAGAAGGCAGCTCCCTGTGAGTTACTAGCAATGTTCAGAAGTGCGACTGACTGCTAAACGTAAAATCATCATACATTATAATTTTTAGAGAAATTGCTACTAAACATAAATTGATTTGGGGAAAAGAAAGGAAAGTTCTAGGCTAATATAAATATGTTTGATCATCACCCTTGCAAAGCGAACCAGATCTATTTACCATTGAGGTCATTTCTGTGTTTGTGGGGGTGGGGCGGGGTGGGGGCAGGGAGCAGAGTAAAAAGACTTTGCTTGGAACTTTGCAAATATGGACCTAGTGATCTGCTCAGCAATAGATTTTTACAAAGAGGCTATCAATTATCCTGACTTATTCGAGCATATCAATTGGCTGACTTAGCAAATAGGGAGGGATTTATTACTCACAAGGGAAAAATTGACCAAGATAGACCACTTACTACTGCAAACTACTAGTTATTTGGAGTAATCTTACCTTTTTCAGTGTAATTAGAGATCACAGGGGTGTCTTGTGGATTATTCCAATTAAATTGTATATTTTCACAGCATGTAATTTTAGATATATGTAAGCAGGAAAAGAATTTGAGGAGTTTCATTTGCCTCTGTAAATTACCTAGATGTACAAAAACCCTTTCATTCAACCTGAGTTGATCATTAGAGCTTTGGATCTGAAGGCTATGCCTTAATAATATATGGTACGTAAACACTATGGAAAAATCAGTGTTTATGCTATACCAGTGGGTGCAATGTCAATATATTCATTAAAACTGTGCTGCTTGAAATGGCTTTGAATTGAATGTTGGTCAATACAGTGTCACTTCTCAGGGAAGGAATGGTTGTGGTGAGGATGCTTACAGGGGCAGGGAAGAGGTGCAAGGCAAGCGGAACCTATGTAAGCAGAGCCTAAAATGTGGAACATTGTTGGCAGTCGCGGATCCAGGGGGGTGCAGGGATGGTAAGCCGCATGGGCACTGGACAGCAGGGGGGGGCGACATTGCGCGGACTCCGTGCGCCATTGCACAGAGTCTGGGCACTTTTTGGCCCTCCCGCCCTCCCATGCGCCTGGAATGCTCTGAAATGGAGCTCTTCCGGGCGCAGGGAGGTGTGGCGGGGAGACACACGGGGGCGGGGCGACGTGCCAGGGGCGCGGTTTCGTCGCCTTGCCATGGGGCGCGCTCCTGGCCCGGACCACCTCTGATTGTTGGACAGCCCAATCCTATTCCCCACCACTACACAGCATTGCTCACAGAATGTGCACTGCATGCTATAGTCAGGAAGCAATCAGATGGCCAGCAAGAGGAAAGTAAACATAATCTTTACCACCTGGTGTCCAATGAGGTTCCTCAGATTTACACTAGTTATTTTGGTGGTTTACATCTGAGAAGAGATGGGGTCAGGTCCAGGCCTGGAAAGAGCGACATGGTGTGACAGCTGCCAAGATCAAACCCACCCTCAAACTGCTCCCCAGTTCAACCAACTTCCCACCCAATTCTCCCCCGCACTGCCCGTGAACTGCTCCCTCCCACCATCTTGCCTGCACTGGCTCTGGGTAGTTCCGGCTTGCACGTGGCACTCCTGGCCATTTCTGCCAATGGGTCCAGAGCTTGTGACAGCAGCACAATGTCTGCACCCCTGCAAAGTGACTTTTGGCAGTGGATTGCTGGATCCTCTGCCAAGTGACCCATAGGACTGGGCTGAAAGCCTGCAATGCTGAGCACATTTACAGGCGAGTGTGTCTCTCTGACAGCCCAATCCTAATTTGGGCAGGATTGGGTAAACATCCCACATAAACATCCACTCCCCCACATAAACATCTACCCTCCACATTAACTTCCACCCCCCCCCCCTCCTATTTGGCAAGGTGTAGGAATTCTGTGTGACCTGGAAAAGACTTTGCATACAAGTAAACCCCTGAGAACATTTTTTCTGTGATGATGATAAACTTTACATAATTAGACCTTCATTGAGTTATTCTATACCCCCTCCTAGTCCCAATCCCACCCAATACACAATTCACTAGTAATCCTTATTCACTTCTCATTGATAAACTACATATAAAGAAGTCACCAGGCCCAGATGGTATACACCCAAGAGTTATTAAGTAACTAAAGAACGAAGTTGCTGACCTCTTAATTAGAGTATGCAACTTGTCCCTTCAAACAGCCATGGTGCCAGAGGATTGGAGGATAGCCAATGTCATGCCAATCTTTAAGAAAGGGAGAAAGGGGGACCCTGGAAACTACATGCCGGTGAGCCTAACGTCTGTTCTGGGTAAGATGGTGGAAAGCCTCATCAAAGATAAAATCCTAAAACATGTAGAGGAACAAGTACTGCTGAAGGAAAGTCAGCATGGCTTCTGTAAGGGTAAGTCTTGCCTCACAAACCTTCTGGAATTCTTTGAAAAGGTCAACAGGCACATGGATGTGGGTGAACCTGTGGATATCATATACCTGGATTTTCAGAAGGCGTTTGACACAGTCCCCCACCAAAGGCCGCTGAAGAAACTTCACAGTCAGGGAATAAGAGGGCAGGTCCTCTTATGGATCCAGAATTGGTTGAGGGCCAGGAAACAGAGATTGTCAATGGGCAATTTTCACAATGGAGAGAAGTGAAAAGCGGAGTGCCGCAGGGATCTGTCTTGGGGCCTGTGCTTTTCAACTTATTCATAAATGACCTGGAGACAGGGATAAGCAGCGAGGTGGCCAAGTTTGCAGATGACACAAAACTTTTCCGGGTGGTAAAAACCAGAAAGGATTGTGAAGAGCTCCAGAAGGATCTCTCCAAGTTGGGGGAATGGGCAGCCAAAATGTCAGATGCGTTTCAACATAGACAAATGTAAAGTGATGCACATTGGGGCAAAAAACCAAAACTTCACCTATAGGCTAATGGGTTCTGAGCTGTCTGTGACAGCTCAGGAGAGAGATCTTGGGTGCTAGTGGACAATTCAAAGAAGGTATCGACCCAGTGTGCGGCAGCAATTAAGAAGGCTAATTCCGTGCTTGGGGTAATTAAAAAGGGAGTTGAGAATAAAACAGCCAATATTATCATGCCATTGTACATCGATGGTAAGGCCGCACCTGGAATATTGTGTCCAGTTCTGGTAGCTGCACCTCAAAAAGCACATAGTGGATCTGGAAAAGGTGCAGAAGAGAGCGACAAAAATGATCACGGGGCTGGGGCACCTCCCTTATGAAGAAAGACTGCAGCGTTTGGGGCTCTTCAGCCTAGAAAAAAGGCGCCTGAGGGGGGACATGATTGAGACATACAAAATTATGCATGGAAGGGACAGAGTCGATAAAGGGATGTTCTTTTCCCTCTCTCAAAACACCAGAACCAGGGGGCATCCGCTAAAACTGAGGGTTGGGAGAGTTAAAACAAATAAAAGGAAGTATTTTTTTACCCAGTGGGTAGTTAATCTGTGGAACTCTTTGCCACAGGAGGTGGTGATGGCATCTGGTCTTGATGCCTATAGGAGGGGATTGGACGGATTTCTGGAGGAAAGGTCCATCGTGGGCTATAGGCAATGATGGATTGTGCAACCTCCTTACAAAGGTGGTGGGCTACTTCAGAGTACCCGGTGCAAGGGAGTGGCAACAGGATGCAAGCATCTTGTTGTCTCATGCCTCTCTGGGGCACCTGGTAGGCCGCTGTGAGATACAGGAAGCTGGACTAGATGGGCCTTTGGCCTGATCCAGCAGGGCTCTTCTTATGTTCTTATGTTCTTATATGATGCACTTATAGTTGATGCTTGCAACCAGTGCAACAGAACTACCATTCCTACGTAGACTGACCCCAGTGGCGTAGTGAGCAGGGGGCAGGTTCCCCAGTCCCCCTCCCCAGGTTCCAGGCCAGAAGGGGTCCATGCACTCCAGCTGCTTCCTGAATCAGAACAGCGGCTGGCGCAAATGCGCACTCTCAGAGGTGGCTGTGGTGATGCCTGAACATTGCCGAAGTGCTGGATGTGAGTGTACTTGCGCTCCAGCCACTTCCTGAGTCAGAACTCAGCCTTCATGCTTGGTACAGCGACTTCTGGCTACAACACCCTTTTCTTCTCCTTTGGGGACAGACTCCAATGGAGAAGGAAGGGATGTGGCAGCTAAATAGCTCTTTGCCAAACACAAAGGCCACCTCCTCCTCCTGCGGGAAAACCCAGAAATGACGTCACTATGTCACCACCTTGGGTGCCTTGGTCCCTGATACTGCTGCTGACTTACCCTATCCATTCTACATATATTATATCTCGCTATCACATGCATACCGTAAACATGTGCAAATAAGGTAATATCAATATCTAGAATTACATTAAAAGTGGTTAAAAAAATGATTGGATCCTGGTCTTAGAGAACCCAGAGAACCCACACTCAGTAGAAGATCACTGATATCTGGAGGTCTTGACCAATGCTCTTGTATGTCTGAGGAAATGGGGCACAAATAGCACAAACACATTTAAGCAACTAGCTGGAAACACAATGAGCATCAACCCAACCTTACGAGTTCAATGTTCAGCGTAGGTTCATTTTCCATCTTAGTTCCCAGTTGTCAATTTCAACTTGTGTATAGTAATTCTACAATCAAAGTTTAAAATATTGCCTAAACATATAGTTAGGGCAAACTGTATAAAGTAAGGAACTCACAGCTTAACTGAAGCAATCCTGACAAACAATTATTTTCATTTTAGCACTGACAATTATGCAAATGTGTTTGGAACAGCAATGGGCACCTAATTATGACACCTAATTATGCCAATTTATTTATACACCTCCTTGAACAACATTTTATTTATAACTTTCCCGCTCATTCAAAGGCAAGACAAAGTAAAGAAGAATTTCATAGATGATTGCTTCCTCGTCGAAACATAAGCAAAATATGAACTATTTGAACTTCAAAATTTGTATGCTTGCCATGCCCGCAGTGCATGACTTCTTCCATTAGGGATTAAATAGGAAGCTTTCTCAACCTGTGACATCAAACAGAGATTTATTCATTTTTGCATCCAGGGCAGTCACAGGGCATCAGGACAGGAAGGGTTCTCAAACAGGTGTTCCCAGTGGCCAGGCTCCAGGATCTTATTACATGGCGCCATGTTCTTCAAGAGTACCACCAAGACTGCACTACCAATCCTGCTAGCTGATTGGCCACTCAGGCTCCAATCCCTGCTCACCAAGGCTTAAAATGTGCAACCTCGGAACTCATCTTCATTGGTCTCAACAGCACGCTTGTTGTAAGAGTGTCCCCCTGCCAATTGAGAGCTCAGTCCCATGCATAGATACTCAGTACCATTATAGTCAATGGGGTTTAAGGTAAAGGTTTCCCCAAGGCCGAATGGTCTAGTCGTGACCGACTGTAAGGGGTGGTTCTCATCTTCGTGTCTAAGCCTTTAGAACTGGCTTTTGTCTGAGGACAAGCTTCTGTGATCATGTGGTTGGTGTGACTATATGCCACAGTGCACAGAATGGAATGGGGTTTACTCCCAGATACATATGGATAGGATTGCAGCCTAAATATAGAACTCTGATTCTAAGATTATTAACTATCAGGAACAGTGGTTTGCGAGTCAATTTCAGGTGGGTTGTGAAGCACTTAGAGCAACCATATTGAAAATGAAGATGGGACACTGGAAACGGGGAGGGCTGTGTGGTTTTTTTTTTTTGCTTGTGTCAAGGTTGTCAATAGGTTTCTTTCTTTCTGATTCACTTGGCTATTGGAAAATGATTGAGAAATAACAGAATTTATTGCTGCATTCTTAGGAAAGCAGTAGGCTCTGGCACCACAATGACGGTATTTCCAGCCATGACATCACTGCCAATGGGTCCTGGACAAATTGTCATTCTAAAAAGTGGGTCCCAATTCTAAAGTTTGAGAACCACTGCTCTGGGAGAAGACTTCATTATTCAAGCAGATCCTGAAATAGGGACATGCCTCAAAGACAACATACTTTTGCAAGAAACATGCTTATGCTGTTGTGGGCAAACATGCCAATCAGCTGTATTTAATTCATTCTTGATCACAATTGTAACATTCATATGGACCAGGAACTTGCCAGCCATTGGAGTCTCCCATCCCAGTTATTAAGATGCTGCATGGATCACATATTTTGCATCACTGGATTAGGGTTTGTATGCACAAAACTGAACATATGAATTTTACGAATCCTTTCTATGCTTCGGGTTTCCCCCTTCTTTTTTTCAGATTGAATCCACGAGCCCCTAACAGTATTTGTGCACATATTTCCAAGTGTATTGATAAGGGTGTGCGTAGACACCTTTCAGATTTGGAACCTTATGGACATGCCATTCAGAAAAATAATATGAGTTATCTCCTAGAATATGTGCCTAGGTTGTTTTAAATCCTGCTTATAGGAATCCTAACCTAGAATGAGGCCGGCACAGTTAGGCCAGCAAAGTTTGGCAGGCACAATGGTCACCATAAAGCATCTGTGTGCTGGCTACTCTGACTCCGAGAGTGGTCCAAACATACTTTACAGTGTCCCTTGTGCAAGCCAAACTTTGCACAAACTTTGGCTTATCTGTGCTGGCCTATCTCCAGGTTAGGATTGTGCCCACATGCCATATCCAAACCCTCTTCCCTGACTTGTTCTGCCTGCAAGGATCAATGTGGACTTGCACCAGTGATATCGCTGGGACAGGTCCGTATTGACCCATTACGGCTGCCAGAGCTTACCCCAGAGTGGAGGGACAAATGTCCCCTTACCCAGAGCAGTTGTCCAGCATCCAAAAATTCCCTGCGGATACAGCAGAAACTGCTCCGATGCTGTTGCATCGCTGCATGGGGATTTAGGAAGGATGGGGCTGCTATTCAACCACAAACAATCCACAAATGATTTTACTGGGGAACGAATATTTATTATCTGACTTCAAGATGTGCAATCCGAGCTTAGCTGTTGCAGCACTTTCTCTAGAAATGCAATATTTCTGCTATTGTGTTGTGTAGGCTCTAGCTACATAATAATTGATTCTCTGACA
Source organism: Lerista edwardsae (assembly GCA_029204185.1). Classification (NCBI taxonomy): domain Eukaryota; kingdom Metazoa; phylum Chordata; class Lepidosauria; order Squamata; family Scincidae; genus Lerista; species Lerista edwardsae. The sequence continues at coordinate 7,015,335 of JAJKFI010000009.1, read as the reverse complement.
GGGAGTGGCTAATTTGCCAACAGTACAGTGTAAAACACATTTATACAGTCAATTACACTGAAGTGCATGGCCTATTTGCTTTATAATTTCATAAACTTGCCAGCAATTTAAATAAAAAAAGTTCCATTAAATTATCATATCATGTGATAGAATGATATTGCCAAGTATATTAAACCATGTGTGTTCAGCCAGAATTAATTAAATATTATTACTTTTTTTCTTATTAACATATTGAACTTACCCTTCCTACTCACTACTAGAAATAGAAGCCGATTAGCAAACAAAGCAAACTTAAAGGGCAGAGTTTAAACATTTTCCTCGGGGTGTTTCATTAAGAATTCTAAGTTCTTTTGTTTAAACATTTGCTCTTGGCAGATGTGCTTGTATTGTGAAAATATGTTTGTGTTCTTAGAAATGAATACTGGAAATGGTTAAAGAATAGTTTTATGGTCTATTTTGATGAGTTTCTGTACCAGTAAAAGATTGAGGCACAATGACATACACGCCGGTGTTGTCATGACTTGACTCAGGAGAGAATGGCTGTGAAAATGTATTCAGGCTGCAATCCTATCCACACTTGGGATCCTTCAACTATAATGATCCATCAGCTATAATGGGACTTACTTTTGAGTAGGCATGCATAGGTTTGCACTCTTAGGGCCAAATGCTATGCATCATTCCAGTGCTGATGCAGCCATGCCAATGGAAAATGCGCTGCATCCTGCAGTGGAGGGGGGGCAGTCATGGAGGTCCCCTCCAGGCAAGGGAATGCTTGTTTCCTTCCCTCTGAGCTGCACTGTGGTTGCATTGGCATTGGAAAGTTGGACAAGGCTGGGCCCTTAATCTCTCGGGTCCCTTCCACTTTTAGCATTCTAAGACAGTGGTTCCCAAACCTTTTAACACTAAGACCCACTTTAAAAAAAATGACACTCTGGGTGCAATCCTAACCTGGATTTAGGCCGGCACAGTTAGGCCAGCAAAGTTTGGCCAACAAAGGGCCACCCAAAAGCACTTTTGGACCACTCTCAGAGTCAGGAGGATGGCTCACTTATGTGTGCTCACCTCTTTAACTCCAAGAGTGGTACAAACATACTTACAATGGCCCTTGTGCCAGCTAAACATTGCTGGCCTAACTGTGCCAGCCTAACTCCAGATTAGGATTGCACCCTCTATCAGGACCAACCTAACTTTATGAGTCTAAAAAAATATATTCACATTGTCAACTGCTCAAGTCTCTGTTTTTATCCTTTTTACGGTGGCTGGGAGGGGAACTGCCTTCTGGAGTGTTTGTTGAGCTCCATGTTTGGAACCACTCTGGTGGCCTTACGTTCCCCTTTGCCTGGTCTTTGATTAGAGGCAAGGCACGTGTGCCTACTCCCGAGCAAATGCACACTTGTGGCTCAGTTTTATTTTCCATAGGGCTCAATACATGTTTTATGCCAGCTATCAGCTTGTCAGTTTCGTGACCTACCAAAAATCAGGTTGCGGCCCACTAGTGGGTCCCGACCCACAGTTTGTGAAACACTGCTTTATGATAGCTTCCTTTTTTCCCCAACACATGTAGCCCAAAGGGTACCATAGATCAAAAGAAGAGAACATGCTTTCTGTAATCAGGTGCTGGGGGCGGTTTTTCCAAACCTCCATGCTCACTGACATCAGTGCATGTGAACATAAGAAGGGTTTTGCATGAGCCGGACAGTCTGAACCAGCCTTTGGTCATCTCACATTTGAGACCTTTCAGTCGCAAACTAAATGTGGCTTGAATGACAAGCTGTACTCTTCTGGAAGCAATCATATGAAACAAGCCACATGTTTGCTTTGAATGACAATTATTTGCAATAAGGAATTTATGGCTTTGACATTCCCCAGGAATTCCAAACAAAAACAAAACACCCCCAGGTCTTTAAAGTACTCCTGCATCACACAAAACACAAGCAAGCAAGGAATAGTGTAGAGGGGAAAGACCAAGTCATACAAAATAAGTTAACTGCTTGAATCTCGAGAGTTTGCTGCTTTAATAAGACATAACCGAATGATAAGAATTAACCTTTTTAGATGATGGATCATTCATGCCTACAAGGCAAAGCATCAAAGGGTCGAGTACAACTTGACATTAATCACCCCCCATTGAATGTATTACACACACACACACACACACACTCACACACACACACACTCACACTCACAGAGTTGTGCACACTGGACACGCCTTGCTCTTTTCACATGGCATGATTTAACATGTTCCACCATGGAAGCCACATGGGACCATTCTTGAGAAAGCTTTACCTTCTCTCTCTTTCCTAAAAGAAAAAAAAAGAAAAAGACTTTTTAGAAACCCCCAAATTTAAAACGTGCAGCTTTATAATTACCAGCATGCATTTACTCTAATAAGATAGTGCAGTTGAAAGTGGATAAGCATATCTTTAACAGCAGTCTGCCAGGAATCAGCAGAAATAATTACCATCAAGATTTAATTATGTCAGACAAGAGTATCTGTCCTGAATAACAGTGCAGACAGTGCAAAACCTACACCACTGCAGATTCCACTCGGCTCCCTGTATACTTCTGCTAAATAGAGGGTTAGGTCCTCTGCTGTAGCCCAGTTAAAATTAACTCTACTCAGCCCATCCAACTAATAAAGAGACTTAGGGCTGATAACGGCAATGAAAATGTGTGAAAGACGGCGTTTTCTGTGGTTCCCCCATTTCTGAGCCAGGGAATGTGGGTTTAATGATATCTTTGGAATTTTCATAGGACAGTGGTGCTGTGTTTAATTCCCACCTCATGGGGAATGGGGTGCAAAGCAGGGCATGATAGTTTCTGCTTTGTACAGTGCAAAAGTACCCCGTCAAAGTACTGATAAAGGAAGTTAAATACAGAGAAATGTCAAGAGAGACCCTGCAGATCAGACCATCTTGTCCGGACTCCCCAAAGTGGCCCACCCAATGCTCTCAGACAGCACAATCCAAACTGTGTGCTGGGCCTGCACAGCGGCCGCTGCACTGGTGGAAGGTGGTTGCAAACGTACCATAAGGCCCATAGTGACACCTGGCGAGTAAGCGGCGCCAACGGAGTGGCCTGCACTGCATCTGGAGTGCCTGCCCATCAACACAGGCAAGGAAGGCACAAGTGAACCGAAAGTGCATTTGGATCACTCTCAGGGCACAATCCTAACTCGCTTTCCAGCACTGACATAACTGTGCCAATGGGGCATGGGCTGCATCCTGCAGTTGGGGGGGGGAGTCATTGAGGCCCCCTCGAGGTATTGGCATGTTTGTTCACTTACCTCAGAGCTGCATTGCCCTTACCCTGGTGCTGGAAAGTTGGTTAGGATTGCCCCTCAGAGCCAGGGAGGATGGTGCATGTCCATGCCCATGCACCAGCCTCCCTGACTCTGATAGTGGTGCAAACGTGCTTTACGAAGTGTTTGCCAAATTTCTGGGCACGCATTGATTTGCGCAGGGGTTTAGGAAGGGCAGCGGGAAGACAAGGAGGGGGTATTTCTGGGCAGGGGGAGTGGAACTGGATGGATCAGGCACAGGAGGGGGGCAGGAACAGTGGGGACCTCCTCCCCCGTATCAGAACCTCCTTCTTGGGCCAGGCAGCCCTATATGGGGTCACTTGGAATTCCACCAGCTAAGTAGCAGGCAGAGATCCGAGTAGCCCCATAGAGCTGGTTGGGGCATTACTTGGGGTAAGGAGGAAAATATCTCCTTACCCCAAGAAGACCTCCAGCCAACTCCCAACTAGTGCAAAGGCTACAGCAAAGGCTATGTGGCCTGGCTGCGCCAGCACTAGTAAGGACTGGGCTGTCATGAACTCAGAAGCACATCAAAAAGGAAAATTTATTTGCTGGGGCACCAATTATGTGTCCACCTGAAGTTATATAAAGTAAGCTTTCTTCAACATTGACTAGGAGGAACAGCAGCTATCCTTCTTCATCCCAGCATAGCATTCAACTCATTGGCTGTTCGCAAATATCTCCCTTGCATCTTTTTTTTTGGGGGGGGGGCTGTGAGCCCCTTTGGGACATAGCACCGCCTTGGTGTTTCTTTTAGTATTACGGTCACCACTCCCTGCCAGACTGGCCTGGGGTCCCCAGGAATCAGCATCCATCTTCAGGTGACTACTGAAAGCCATCCTGGAGATCTGAACAGGGCTCCAAAGGTTTCCATCTTACGTCATATTAAATCTCTGGGAATAGCTTCCATCAGAGTTGACATTTTGATATGCCAACTATTTCATACCCCTTTGAGAATCTTTTTTTGGGTGAAAATTAGAATATAAATGTGCTAAAAATAATTATTTTTAACATGTCTACTTAGGGCGCAGTCCTATCCTTGGGATACTGTATGCTGGTAGACAAAAGTGTCAGACCCAGGATAGGTGCTCTGGATCTAGCAGGTGCCACTGTCGCTAAGATCTGCCCCTAGTCCACCCCCTTTCTGATCCTATCACAGCCCCAATGCACCTCCAATACTCCTCAACCACCACCATGACAATGCTGACAAGCCAACCTGCAAGGCCATCTGGCCTTTGCATCGGCAGCCATGCTTCACAGACCACCATCACAGCCACATCTCTGATGGAATGCCACAAGACTGTATACCAGCAGTGGCACCACACTTGATGATGTCACTTCCTGCCTCAACGTCACTTCCAGGTTAATGACATCCCTTCCGGTGGGTCCCGACACAAGTGCCTTTCTAAAAAGTGGGCCTTGGTCTAAAAGGTTTGAAAACTACTGCATTAGAAGGTCTTGTGGTCATTCCTACCTACAGTGCAGGTACAGGTTGAAGGTTTTATTCTCAACTCTGTGGTGTGTACCTGTACCAACATAGCTGAAAAATGTCAAAGAGGCCAGCAGACACCCGTAGAGGTAACAGTGGAAAGAGCAAGAGGAAGCATTTCTCATTATATTTATGCAATTATTTCAAAATCCAGACAAATCTGAAATCCAGACATCTTCCATCCTAAGCAGTCTTGATAAGAGATACTCAGCCTGTAAAATATGGTTATGGTTTTAGCCTTTCATATGTTATGGCCTCACAGTATCCTCCTTTGTTACAAGTGGGCTGAGCTTCAGCAAAATTCTCAACGTACATTTTGATTATTCTACTGAATGGTGTTTTTAAGTAAGGCTGATCTATAATCTGCGTAAATATTACGCACTATTATTAAAAAATAAAAAAACTGAGAAAGAGAGAGCGCGAACGAGAGAGAGAGAATTGTGCTGAGTTAATTAAGGCTTCAAGAAATGCTTGCTTTTATTGGCAATTTTTTGTTGCAGCAAGAAAACTAAAAATTAAGAGGATAGTTGGCAGCAATATTGATATGCTAATGGATAAACATGCTAATTTAGAAAAAACTAATCAGCAAAGACATTACTAATGGAAATGTACTGGAAAATGGCTAATGCTGTATGCAAACCTGGCATCTACAAAATTAAGAACTTGTTTTGTATTTATAATTGTGACTTGAGCTTTAAACCTTAGTCTTTTCTTTGCTGGGCTTCAGCTAGGGCTTAAAGACATCTCAATTGACCTGCTCTGGCCCACAAAATCTCTTCCATGGTTGTAAACCTATGCTGCAGTGCATTGCCTTTCCATCTGATGGATACAGGACCTAAAATCTGTGTCTTCTGTTCATTTAATGATGTCTACGAAGAAGCAAAGTTCAGAATACTCACTGTGCTGGTGGCAGTGTGTTATAACATTGGAAGGACACAAATGTACCAGATTGAATCAAAACACAATTGGAATCTCCATCACATAGTTATTCTTCCAGAAACTAGAAGTCTTCTAAGAATGTTGTAAAATGTAATGACTTGGAGAATTGGTCATTTTTGTATTTTGTTTAACAGCCTGGTCTTAGAATCTGCTTTCACTGTTTAGTCCTGATATTTTGCCAGCAGTTTTAGTGTAAATAAATTGTAAATTTGCATGCAAAACCACACTGAACAACAGTATTGTTATATACTTATTTATAGGATTTTTATACCATTTTTCTGAAAATCCAAATTTAACAGATTTGTCAGATCTGTGGGCCAGACTCCACCATAGAGTCACTGTGGGTTAAACTACCAGGCCATAAGAGTGATGTAATAGTGGGGGGGTGCTATCGTCCTCCAGATCAAAAAATTGAAAGGGACCTTGAAATGAGGAAACAAATCAGGGCGTTGACCAAGAGAGAGAGGATTGTAATCATGGGGGACTACAATTATCCTCATATCGACTGGGTCAACTGATGCTCTGGTCAAGAAAGAGAGACCGGATTCCTTGACGTGCTGAATGACTGTGCCATAGAACAGCTAGTCATGGAGCCCACCAGAGGACAGGTGACTCTGGATTTAATATTGTGTGGTACTCAGGACCTAATTAGGGATGTAAATATTACTGAGCCATTGGGGAACAGTGACCATGCTGCAATTGGTTTTGCCATGCATGTCCAGGAAAGAGTGCAGGGCAAATCTGACACAAGAACCCTTGACTTTCGAAGGGCAGACTTCCCTCAGATGAGGAGGCTAGTTAGAAAGAAATTGAAAGGGAAGGTAAAAAGAGTCCAGTCTCTCCAGGCTGCATGGAGGCTGTTTAAAATAATAGTAGTAGAGGCCCAGCGGAAGTGTATACCGCAAAGAAAGAAGGGCTCGACAAGGTCCAGGAGGGTGCCTGTATGGCTGACGAACAAAGTTAGAGAAGCTGTAAAGAGCAAGGAAGCTTCTTTCCGTAAATGGAAGTCTTACCCCAGTGAGGAGAATAAAAAAGAACATAAACTCTGGCAAAGGACAAGTAAGAAGGTGATATGGGAGGCCAAGAAAGAGTTTGAGGAATGCATGGCTAGCAACATAAAGGGGAATAATAAAAGTTTCTTCAAATATGTTAGAAGCAGGAAACCTGCCAGAGAGGCGGTCGGCCCGCTGGATGGTGAGGGAGGGAAAGAGGAGATAAAAGGGGACTTGGAGAGTGCAGAGAAATTAAATGAATTCTTTGCATCCATCTTCACGGCAGAAGAACTTGGGCAGATACCGCAGCCCCAACAGCCCTTCCTAATCAGATAATGGTAAATAGAGAAGATGTTTTAGATCAAATTGATAAATTACATATAAATAAGTCACCAGGCCCAGATGGTATACACCCAAAAGTTATTAAGGAACTAAAGAACGAAGTTGCTGACCTCTTAACTAGAGTATGCAACTTGTCCCTTCATACAGCCACAGTGCCAGAGGATTGGAGGATAGCCAATGTCACGCCAATCTTTAAGAAAGGGAGAAGGGGGGACCCAGGAAACCACAGGCCGGTCAGCCTAACGTCTGTTCCGGGTAAGATGGTGGAAAGCCTCATCAAAGATAAAATCCTAAAACACATAGAGGAACAAGTACTGCTGAAGGAAAGTCAGCATGGCTTCCGTAAGGTCAAGTCTTGCCTCACGAACCTTTTGGAATTCTTTGAAAAAGTCAACAGGCACGTGGATGTGGGTGAACCTGTGGATATCATATACCTGGATTTTCAGAAGGCATTTGACACAGTCCCCCACCAAAGGCTGCTGAAGAAACTTCACAGTCAGGGAATAAGAGGGCAGGTCCTCTTATGGATTCAGAATTGGTTGAGGGCCAGGAAATAGAGAGTGGGGGTCAATGGGCAATTTTCACAATGGAGAGAGGTGAAAAGCGGAGTGCCCCAGGGATCTGTCTTGGGGCCCGTGCTTTTCAACTTGTTCATAAATGACCTGGAGACAGGGATAAGCAGCGAGGTGGCCAAGTTTGCAGATGACACAAAACTTTTCCGGGTGGTGAAGACCAGAGGGGATTGTGAAGAGCTCCAGAAGGACCTCTCCAAGTTGGGGGAATGGGCAGCAAAATGTCAGGTGCGTTTCAACGTAGACAAGTGTAAAGTGATGCACACTGGGGCAAAAAACCAAAACTTCACCTATAGGCTAATGGGTTCTGAGCTGTCTGTGACAGCTCAAGAGAGAGATCTTGGGGTGCTGGTGGACAATTCAATGAAGGTATCGACCCAGTGTGCGTCAGCAATTAAGAAGGCCAATTCCATGCTTGAGGTAATTAAAAAAGGGGTTGAGAATTAAGCAGCTAATATTACCATGCCATTGTACAAATCGATGGTAAGGCCACACCTGGAATATTGTGTCCGGTTCTGGGTGCCGCACCTCAAAAAGGACATAGTGGAGCTGGAAAAGGTGCAGAAGAGAGCGACAAAAATGATTACGGGGCTGGGGCACCTCCCTTATGAAGAAAGACTGCAGCGTTTGGGGCTCTTCAGCCTAGAAAAAAGGCGCCTGAGGGGGGACATGATTGAGACATACAAAATTATGCACGGAAGGGATAGAGTCGATAAAGGGATGTTCTTTTCCCTCTCTCAAAACACCAGAACCAGGGGGCATCCACTAAAGCTGAGGGTTGGGAGAGTAAAAACAGATAAAAGGAAGTATTTTTTTAGTTAATCTGTGGAACTCTTTGCCACAGGAGGTGGTGATGACATCTGGCCTAGATGCCTTTAAGAGGGGATTGGACGGATTTCTGGAAGAAAAGTCCATCGTGGGCTATAGGCAATGATGGGTTGTAACCTCCTTACATTAGTAGTAGGCTACTTCAGAGTACCGGGTGCAAGGGAGTGGCAACAAGATGCAAGCGTCTTGTGTCTCATGCCTCCCTGGGGCACCTGGTGGAGCCGCTGTGAGATACAGGAAGCTGGACTAGATGGGCCTTTGGCCTGATCCAGCAGGGCTCTTCTTATGTTCTTATGTTCTAATGTTTGCCTAGCTGTTTGTCCAATTGTTTTGTTTTCTTAGACAAGTAGGAACTACGGCTGGATTCTAGTTTTTCCTGCAGGGCTCTCCCCAAGTCTTACTGGGATCACGCAGTAGCATAGCTAGCAGGGGTCACAGCAGTATGTTTTACATGGTACCTCAATGTGCAGTGGAAGTGACATCTTCTCTTTGGAGCCATTCTGGGTGGCTAGAGCAAAACAGTCTTCTCCATTTTGCTCTAACTGCCTGGAATGGCTTCAAAGGAAAGGGGAGGATCTGTTTCCATGGTGTGTTGAGGCCCCATGCAAAATGCAGTACTATGACCCTCCTCTAGTTATGCTACTGGCTCCACCAATATGATTCCCCCTCCCATTTTCTAAGTGTTAGGAGTCTGTTGAAATCACCAGTTTCTATGCTGTGATATCATCGGACCCTGCATCAGAAATGTCAGGTATCTAACCTGTCTAATAACACCATGGGTGCAAAGAAGGCCATAGGCATGTTCAAAACACTTTACTCACATGCTGAATGGGGTGCTAGTATTTTTCTTGTGGCAGGTGCCACTCATACTATTCTGAAATGTTGTATAGCCTTTGGAGATGCTTTTTATCAGGCAGAGATCAGGGCAATACAGTAAAAAAAAAAAGGTGGTCAACAACCGTCCTCATAAGTGCGCATGGATCTTGGTCTCTATTTGCATTAGTCAAGCGTCATCAAAACTCTTCATCAAAACTGTTCGAACAACAAACTTGTTAAAAGCACCACAACAGATGCATTCAGACCAAGAGCGCAATCCTTACCTGGAGTTAGGCTGGCATAAGTCTCCAGGAGCTTAGCAAATGCGCCACAACATGCATTTGGATCACTTTTGGAATCAGGGAGGCCAGCGCATGGACATCTGCTGTCCTCCTTGACTTTGAGAGTGGTCCAAACATGCTTTATGGTGCATTTGCGACACTCCTGGATTGGCACAATTCCCTTGTGCCAGCCTAATTCCAGGTTAGGATTGCATCCACAGTCTTTTATACATTTTAAAATGCAAGTGTGTGGGTCACATCCATGGCCCAGTGAAGGAAAGAACACAAGCTCTGGAAAACAAACTCTGAAGCTGCAGAACACTAGTCTAATTTGAAGAGCCTTTTTTTTCAGAAATACAAAAGCTACAGTAAAAAAAAAAAGCAGTCTTTCAACGCATCTGAACCAGGAAGCTTGACAGAGTGCCAGTAAGGCCCTTAGAAAATAAGGTGAAAAAGCAGCATTCAACAAAACAGTCAAAGCACAGGAAATTAAATGAATCCTTTGTTTATACCCACTGTAGAAGAAGACATCTGAAAAATACAAATTCTACAACTCGGGATATTTTTGAGGGTAATGCATTCAACAATCATTAGAATTGATAGTTAATGGTTTTACAACTAAACAAACCAAACAGCAGGTAACAAATATTACCTATGAAACATGACATTAAGAGTGCAATCCTAACCTGGAGTTAGGCCGGCACAGTTAGGCCAGCAAAGTTTGGCCAGCACAAAGGACATTGTAAAATACGTTGGGACACTCTTGGAATCAGAGAGGCCAGCACACAGACATGTGTCAGTGTGTCACCCTTCCTGACTCTGAAAGTGGTCCAAATGTGCTTTACGGTGGCCCTTGTGCAGGCCAAACTGTGCTGGCCTAACTGTGCTGGCCTAATTCCAGGTTAGGATTGTGCCCTAATTCAAAAGATTCTGGTGGTTTATGTCTAAGAAGGGAAAAGAGGCAGGGAGGTTTTTGAAAGTGGAGATAAGATGTGGCACGTACCTGTGGGCAGGCTGGCCCGGGGAGTGAAGTGGAGTCAGAATCTGGCCATTAGGCTGAATCCTAACCCCCATCTCCAGGCCAGGTGCAAATTTGCATCAGTGATTTTGCTGGCGCAGACCTGAGCAGCCCCTTGTGCTCACTGGGGCTTACCCCAGGGTAAGGCAAATATATCCCCTTGCCCCATGGTGAGCTCCACCTGCTTCCCAGCCTGCATTAGGATGCATTACAGGCCTGGCAGTTAGGATCCAACACAGGTTAGGACTGGGCTGTCGTTACACGAACAACTTCATTTTTCTCATGAAGTATTTTAAAAGGCTCCTGGCGAAAACAGAGGTTTTTATTTTTTAAATCATCCTCAGTTGGAGGTCCTGGTTTCATTCTGAGTGGAACATAGCCTAAAGAATGGTGATCAACCAGTAAAGATTGAGAGGTAACTTATGAGCTAAGCTCCAAGGAACAAAACTTCTTCAAGCGAATACAGGTGTGTCCAGGAATCCACAGTTTCAGTTATCCACCATGGATGCTGGGATGCCTATTAAAAAGATAGAAGAATATTGAACAAATCTCTCTCTTTTTTTAATCTTGTTGCAGCAAAACCACCAATGCTCTCCTATCTTGAAAAAGGCATACCCAGTATCCACAGTTTCAGGTATCCACGGCGGAGTCCGGAATGGAACACCAGCGGATACCAGGGCATGCCTGTATTTCTTCCTTTCCCATGTCTATTCCCAAACTCGCATCCTGACTCTGGGCATCGCATCCTGACTCTGGGCATGTAGGTAGAAAAAGGCTGTCAACGGAATTGTGCAAGCATTTTTCTGCAAGCTTTGTTGTTCAAGCTTCAACATTGACTGCATCTCTGCATCATATATTTTCATTACATGCTTTCATCTATGTTCCTCACATTGAAATGATTGGGGAAACCTCTGTTCTTGTCTTGTCTTGTGCACGTTGGAGCCCTAAGTACTTTTTAAAGGGGCAACACTCTTATGCTCAACAGGAGATGAAAACTATCCCTCTTCATCTCAGCAGTGTCTCTCCCCAGTGTTGTTTGCAAATGTGTACTTTGTGCCTTTTTTTAATCACAAGTTTTGTTGCAAGAGAAGCATTGTCTCATTCCTTTTGTCATGGAATTAATTTTTCTTTCTTGGAAGAGTGGCATATAAATCATTCCTTTTGTCATGGAATTATTTTTTCTTTCTTGGAAGACTGGTATATAAATAATTTTCAATACTATATAATTAGCAGGATGTGTGTTCTGGAGGTTGAGGTGTCAACTGCCCAGAGAAAGCTAAGGAGGGCTCAATCCTAATTAAATCAATTTTCCAGCACTGGGGTAAGGGCAATGCAGCTCCAAGGTGAGGGAACAAACATTTCCTTAGCTTGGGGAGGCCTCCGTGATGACTACTACACTGCAGAATGCAGAACATGCTCCATTGACACTGTTAAAACAGTGCTGGAAAGTTGGTCAGGATTGCGCCCTCACTCTGTTCATGCCTTGGAGGAGAGGCTGAAACTGTAGCTGACAAGCCATTGTGAGAGGACCGGTGAGAGTCGCTGTGACCCGCCATGTCAAGACAAAGAACTCCCAGAGATATGCTGCCGTAAGACGGCAGAGTGTGGAGGTCAGTTACTAAATAACAGCCTGGCTGATTTGTAGATGCTCCTGCTAGAGCAATAATGCTAAAAAACTCAATCTGTAAAATATGTGTTTGGTGATAGCCTCCCTATGTGAATTGCCCTGAGCCTGTTGCCCTGCCTCCACAAGCACTTAGGCAGTTCCCAACTCCCCGAGTAGAGCTTAGGAACCACAGCTCTATCCACAATGGCATAGTAAGCTACTCCTGTAGAAAAACTCATTGTATGGATCTTATCCGTGATGCATCTGTATTATGTATTTGCTATACAGGTAAAGAGTTTGGGCCTAGGGACGTAGCGGCACAGTGGGTTAAACCACTGCTGCTGGGCTTTCCAAACGGAAGGTTGGGAGTTCAAGACTGCACAACGGAGTGAGCTCCCATTGCTTGTCCCAGCTCCTGCCAACCTAGTAGTTCAAAAGCACCTAAAAATGCGAGTACATAAATAGGGACCACTTCGGTGGGACGGTAACAGCGTTCTGTGCACTACGGCATAGAGTCATTCCGGCCACATGACCACAGAAGCTTGTCCTCAGACAAACCGCCGGCTCTACAGGCTTTGAAACGGAGATGAGCACCGCCCCCTACAGTCGGTCATGACTAGACCATTCGGTCGTGGGGAAACCTTTACCTTTACTTTAAAGAGATTGGATCTCTCATGCATCTGATAAAATAATCTGATAATCTGTATTTATAACCTGTTTGGTGTTTCACTATCTTGAATCACTGTCTTTATAGTGAATTGTTTTACTTTTATGTCTCTTGTATTCTACAATCCTGGGCAAGGAAATCTTGGACAATATCCCCCCAAAGACATTTCAATGAGATTTCTAGTGTTAAAGAACAGTGTACTGATTGAAGTAGTGCTAAGCGTGCTTGTGGCTTTTCCAAAAGTTGCACCTTTAGAGATGCTTAAGTAAAATTGCTCTAATCCTTTTATGTGAGCAGAATTTGGCAGGGAGGTGATGAAGACGTACATCTAAAAAAAACACATAACTGTAAAAAGTACAAATACTTGTAGACATTTATGCATTTTACTGTATATTAGGCATTCTAACCTTTTTAGAAAATGGCTATAATTTGAAGATAAAATGGAGTGTTCTTAATGCTACATTAATTACAAGCAGGGCTCTATTTCATTCCATTTTGGAAGTCTCATTTTGTGTTTTTGTATAAGATATTGCATGTAATGTTGTGGCAATAATGAGCTTAATGTAAATGGAAGCTCTCAGAAGACATAATGTAAGACTTTCAAACAGAAGAGTATATGGAGCTCTTGCTCACAAACATAGTCGGGAATCTCTGCTCATTGCTTGCCACTAAGTGGCACTATGTGATTTCCATTACACTGTTTAGGTCGCATGGAAAATAATGCCAGCCAATTTTGTCCTGAAGTCACTACTAGATAGTAGAGGAGGAAACTGCCAGTGGATGTTTCTGAGCTAGATGCTTTTCGGACACCATAATCTCAGCAGCTTCGTTGTCTGTTTCCATAATATAGGCTTATAAAAATAGAAGGCAGTAAATGTATACAGTAGAAAGCATCTGACCCTTTCATCCTGTGCTTTGCTTTTTTCATATTTTCCTCCTGTCTAGTTATCCTTACATTCAAGAACAGCATGATTCCCATTTCATTAGGTTGCTTTATATATTCAAATGGGAGAAATAACCCTATTTCTGAATTCTTTCCAGTGTAGCATATACTCAGTGAATATGTGACATGTGGTGAAAGGTGAATATGAGGAGGGCATGTGACACAAGACAGAATTTGGGACTAAGAGTGCAATCCTAATCTGGAGTTCGTCTGGCACAAATTAGGCCAGCAAAGTTTGGCTGGCACAAAGGACACCGTAAAGTATGTTTGGACCGCTCTCAGAATCAGGCAGGATGGCGCACATCTGTGTGCTGACCAGTCTCCATTTAGGGGTGCCATGAGCAAATGACCCAAAGAGTTGAATTGCACATGAATTGGCATGTGCATGTATAGTCATAAAAATGTGCACTTCAGCCCATGTGGTAGCTTTAGCCAGGTTTGGGCTGTGAAATGGCGTTGTTCACTCTGATAGCTGCCTTCTAGTGGGAGAAGGGGTGTGTTCCTGGCTAACTCCCTTTGATATCTTGGTGGTCTTTTAAAACCATCAATTAATTCATTTGAAGAATTTATATCCTGTCCAAGGAGGCTTACATGGGCAGGCTAGTCTAAACCACCATTTTTCAATAGGGGTCTTACAAATATACAGTATTCTCTGATTCAGCAAATCTTCAGTCCCCGATGTAGCCTTCACAGTGAAGTTCTCTCCTCTGGCTGCGTGCCATCAATCTTCAGCAGGCAATGGTAAGTCAAGTCTGGACTGGTCCTCAAAGCCGTACTCTGTTCTTTTGCTGGCTGGCCTTCTGACATAATCCCACACTGGCTAATCAGCTCCACAGTGACTCCATTTAGCCAAAACAGGTACTGCAGCTTGTCACAGCCTGGCATTTCCTCTCCCATCCAAAAACAAAAGCACAGATTCTCCTGCTTAACTTCAGGCAGTATGAGCAGTTCAACCATCAGTCCACACCACCTGCCCTTGGAAATCAACCATGTATCCTTCAAGGTTGGCTTCAAGGGATTCTTCAAGGTATCCTACATCAACAATTTATCCTTCAAGATTGGCTGCCTGACCTGGGGAGTGGAGGCACAGAATATTAGTGTTTCTAGTCCTTCCGGGAGGGCTGATTAAAAAAAAAAAATGGTGTGGAGGACTGCTCAGTACCAGTTGTGTTTATGCCTTGGAATGCTGCAGGGTCTCATTTTGACCCCTATACTTGACGGGGGTTTCGCTATATTCTTGGTCCAACTGATGAATGTGTTGCAGATGTGTTGCAGAATTATCTGATGGTATAAGGAACATTTGAGGACGCAATCTTAACCTGGAGTTAGGCCAGCACAGTTAGGCCAGCAAAGGGGCCACTGTAAAGTATGTTCGGACCACTATTGGAGTCAGATATGCCAGCACACAGACGTGCATCATCCTCCCTGACTCAGAGAATGGTCCAAACGTGCTTTATGGTGTCCCTTGTGCAGGCCAAATTTTGCTGGCCTAACTGTGCTGGCCAACTCCAGGTTAGGATTGCACTCTGAATGTGCTTAGTGGTGAGAAGTGACTTGGCATCTCACACATTGATTCTTTTGAAACCCAGCCAGCCTTGATGCTACACTGACATTATGGAGACATGATACATGCTGTTGATATTATCTGACATTGTGTATTTACCTTGTGGTTTCTATGTGGTCAGAGTGCTGCAGCAAAAATCCCATCCTTGCTTCGGCAATACGGTTTGGAGAGCACACTGCCAGTCTATGATGAGAGATGAAGTTGCGCCCCTGGTTTGCATAGACTGAGACTTTTGCACACCTACATTTCCCTCACATTTGCAGATAAACTCAAATAGGCAGGAGCAGAGCTGCTAGAAACACCACAACTAGTATTTTGAAACCATGCCTCGAGATGCTTTCTGCACTCCAGGGGCTGGCAGTTCAAATAGACACACACGACTGCTTTACACAAGCTTATCATCAGCATCTGTACCAAAAACCTCTATACATCCCCACGTAACCAACCGTGACCTACATATGGTTCACATACGTCTCCTAGTACGGTGCCACGAAGGCACCTGCAGACGGGTGCCGTTGCTCAGAGATGGGTCTCTTGACAAAACGCCCGAGTCTTCGTTTGTGGGTCTCTTTGTTCTTCACGTTTGTAAGACCTGAGAGGGAAAAGACGTCAACTTTTATCCTTTGTTCTATGTGGGTTTGGTGACAGTAGAAATATTTCTCAGTGATCCTAGGGAAGATTTCAGAGTGTTACCTATTCAAGCGAATTGATTGTCATGGCCAGAAAATCAATCAATCAATCAATCACTAGTATTTATATACCGCTTTTCAACACAAAGTTCACAAAGCGGTTTACAGGCAAATAATAACATTAAAGTTAAATGGCTCCCTGTCCCAAAAGGGCTCACAGTCTAAAAGAATGGAGAACACCACCAGCAACAGCCACAAGAAAGACACTGTGCTGGGGTGAAGAGGGACAATTGCTCTCCCCCTGCTAAATATAAGAGGACACCACTTGAAAAAGTGCCTCTTGCCCAGTTAGCAGGGGTTGATACGTTTGTTTGTTTTTTTAAAAAAAATTGCTAGGCTTCAATAAAATAGACCAGTGGTTTTTAGCACTGGGCCCAGTTTTTTTGGAATGACATTCTGTTCAGGACCCACCAGAAGTGATGTCATGCCCGGAAATGCCGTCACTTTCCAGCTGCTAAACTTCCCCATGGGATGCGGCTAAGGGCACAATTCTAACCTGCGCTGGAACAAGCAGGCTGGCTGGCCTGTGCTGTATCCAGTGCATGTTCGGAGACAGCTGGATGTCACATGATGCACATCTAACGCTGGCACTAAACCCTTTACTTAGCTTTGGCTCTAGCTCATTGCCATCGCCTGGAGGCTGCAGCGCAGAGACAGTGAACGGTAAGCGTTATCACCAGCCAACGGTAAGGGTTTAGTGCCAGCATTAGCTGTGCATTATGTGGCACCAGGACTGGCGGTACGCTTATACCACCTGCGCTGGCGAACATAGGATTGGATCCTAAGAGCGCAAGCCAAATTTACCTGTAAGGGAGGGCAGCACTGAGTGGGGGTGGGGCAAAGCAGGTCCAGGCAGGGGATAGGACAGGAGGTGGTGGTGCGGCCCGACATGGAATTTCTCAAGTATGTGCTGGAAAACTAGCTGGTGAAAACTTGAGGGGACCCCACTGCAGGGCCAGTGCTCTTACCTGGGCAAAGTGGACAAATGCTCCCTTCTCCTGAGGAGACTCTGACAGCTCCCACAGCTCCTTTTGGATGCAGCAGGAGCCATTTTGTCACCGCTGCTTTTTATGGGATCCTGGAAGTTTAGGATTGACCTGCCCAATGCCACTAGCTTTCCTTTTTTTCCAAACACACACCTTCTTTGCCTGGCAGTCTTGCTCCCCAATCCTCTGCCTGTCTACTCAGAAGTAAGTCCCATAGTCTTCAACGGGACTTTCCCCCAGCTGTTTGTGCAGAGACTGCAGCCTTTAAAGGAAAAGAAACAGAATTGAGCATAGCAGTGTGATGAGTTTCCATTCTTCCTGAAGAATCCCCCACCCCCTTCAGCACTTTATCTTTTCACCCTAGAAAAATATTGTATTTCTCCTTACAATAATGATGCTTTGTGATGGCGAAAGGGGGCCATAACTCACGGGCGGGATGTCACCGAGTCGCTGTGCGTGTATCATACAGCTGCCACTGAATTCGAATAGCATAAAATACGTCTGCGTCGTGAATTATGGCTCGCTTATGAAACACTTACGTCTATATTTAGAAAACAACTCCCTTCTCTCATGAAAAAAAAGCACGAGCCTCGTCAGACTGACCATATTGCAGAATGGTTTCCACGTGGCACAATAATTCCTTGTGGGACCTCAAACGTCAGATTTCCCTTCTTAATTTCTCAATTAGCGGCGGCAGCTTTAATGTATATGGGCGTCTGAGGCACGGTGCCTCATTGTGTGGGGATAACTCTTCAAGCTCTCTTTGTTCATGGGAAGTTTAATAAGAATTGGCGGCCGGGGAGGGGGAAAGGAAGGTAAAGAATTTTGCAAGTTTGGGTCAATCAATTATTCATTCACCGCCTCAACATGGCAGTTTAACAATCTCTTCTCCCCTTGTCTCTGCACCCTCAGGCTGCAAGTAGGTGAAAAGGGTAATGAAAAATGAGCTATTATATATCGGTTTTATGCTGCATTTCTGCAAAGGGAATATAAGGCATCACATTTTATACTGGTTTTATACTGGTTTTACAAAAATATTGTACCAAGGAAATTCTCGAAGATAAAAATAAAATAGTATGCATACTTACATATGCGCGCACAACCATTTCTAAGAGCACAAGCCTAACCTGGAGTTAGGCCAGCACAGTTAGGCCAGCACAACCGTAAAGTGCGTTTGGACCACTCTCAGAGTCAGGGAGGAGGATGCACATCTGTGTGCCGGCCTCTCTGACTCCGAGAGTGGTCCAAACATACTTTATAGTGCCCTTGTGTTGGCCAAACTTTGCTGGCCTAACTGTGCCAGTTTAACTCCAGGTTAGGACTGCACTCTAAATATCTAGCATGCTATGCAATTATTCCTAATCAATTATTAACCAATTATTCCTGTAAATCACCACATCAGAGCATGAGAACATAAGAAGAGCCTTGATGGATCAGGCCAAAGGTCCATCTAGTCCAGTTTCCTGTACCTCACAGTGGTCCACCAGATGTATAGGAAATACCTACTTCCTGTTGCCTATCCATTCCATCTGGCGTTCTGAGGTAGCCTACTTTTATAACCAGGAGTTTGCACACACCCATCATGGCCCATAACCTGTGATGGCCTTTTCTTCCAGAAATCTTCCAATCCCCTTCTAAAGGCATCTAGGCCAGACACCATCACCAGATCCTGGGTCAAGGAGTTCCACAGACTAATTACACACTGGGTAAATAAATATTTTCTTTTATCTAACTCTCCCAACATTCAATATTAATGGGCAGAAGATTTAGCCGAGAGGGTTAATGCCTCCGTTTGCCCGAAGATAACACCTGAAGATCTCAAGGTCGTGAGCTCGGGACTGCCGGAAGTCTCTGAGAGCAGCAGACCTTGGAAACTGCGGCTAATTAAAAGCTGAGTTTCAGCTGCCTCGTGGGAGGAGGAGTGTGCTGAAATCAGCTGCGTCTCTGGTGGCAGCAGGGAAGCCTCATCAGCCAGCAGACGGATGGCTAAAGAAAGAAGGCTAAATCCAGAAAGAAAGATCTGTAGGAGTGTTGTTCTTGGAAGATAGAACATTCTGTAAAAATTGTAAAAACCTTCGGGTTTGTGAGAAAGTCTGCCTATGTAAACCGCCTTGAGTTCAATCATTAGAGAAATCTAGTGATATTAAGAAAGGCGGTATATAAATAAATGGATGATGATGATGATGATGATGATGATGATGATGATGATGATGATGATGATGATGATGATGTCTCCTGGTTCTGGTGTTGTGTGAGAGGGAAAATGTAAACCAGGCAAAACACCACACTCCTTCAAGTGGTGTACAGTACCATTGGTACCGAAGGTCCAAGGGTCAGCATGCTCTGGATTGGCCCAGGCGAAGATAGAATATGAACTCCCGCAGCCTAAATTGAAGTGTCTAATATCCTGATTCCGTGTTTCTCAACCTTTGTCCTGATTCCATGTTTCATACCACTTCTCATGGCCTATCTTAAATATCACCTACTGTATACCGGTGATGTCAACCCATGGCCCCGCCCCTTCGGGTTCACCATGTTGGGGAAGGGGAAAGGCAGGAAACTTTTACATGTTTGGTGGCCAACAGCTCACCAGCTTATTGTTGGCAGCACTGGTGAGCTGGTGAACAGAAATCTGCTTGAAACAGAACTTGATCCTCCAGCCAAAATTGGCTTGACAGCAGAAGTGGAGCTTTCCACAGAGGATCATCTTGGCTTAGGTGGACCCACTGGACCCCAGCTTAGGTACCCCCAGAAGTACGCATACCACTGGCAGAGAAACACTGTTCTAATTTACAGTATGGTTCATTTGCATCTATCTGCCAGCTTGAAAAGGTCTTGAAGTGGTCTTTAATGTAATTTACACCTACCAAAAGGCTTCTTTAAACTACCAAAGTGGTAGAGAGGGGCCTTGGTGTAAATGATAATCAGGCCTGGAAGAGTTTATCCCTTGCAGCAATTAAAACCAAAAGAATGCAAAAGACCTTGGGCAATAATAATTAATTCCTGAGAAATATGGATACTGAAACCAGCTGCAAATACTCAGGATGCTTGAAAAAAATAAACCATCTATTGAGCAAAAGACTCGGCATAATGCTGAGCAGAATTGAAGGTTACATTTGATCACAAAACAGAAATATTGATGCCTCCAAAGTCTCTGAATAAATGAGTGAACAGAGGAGCATCTCAAAAGGAGATGGAATTGTGACAACGTGCAGAGACGAGCTATTTCATATCATGTTGGAATGCCAGCATTGCCACAAACTTGGCTGGTTAATGTGATCAGAAAGTAAGAAGAATTCTAAGTAGGACAGTATTGAGCATAATTTGAAGGGGGAGGGGCCTTAACAATATGAATTTTGGAATCCTTCACTTTCATCTATTCCCCATCTAGGTGGAGCCTTTTTATCCATGAGGGTTCCTTTCCAGGGACCGTTGTGGATGCAAAAAAATGTGTTAAATGAAATCATGCTGTTAATTAGCATTCAGCCTTTAAAAAAGCTTCTCTTACCATGGGAAGGGGCTGCAGGCATTCTCCAGGGGCTTAGAGGAATTAGTATCCATTAGCTGAAATAAGACTTCTTCCCTTTGCCCTGGAGTAAGGCAAAAAATGCAAAATGGAAGTGATTAATCACACGTCCTAGGATGAGTGAGGGGATGGGTGGGCTGGCCTGGGGAGGGAGGTAGAGCCAGGATCCTGCACTTGGGCCGGATCCTCACCTCTGTCACTGGACCAGTCGGGCCCCAATCCAGGCTGCTTGGATTTATGCCACTGATTTCCCTGCTGCAGATCTGAGTAGCCCCATTGGGGCCGCTGTGTGTTACCTGGGGGAAGGGAAATTGATTCTTCGTGTCCTGGGTTGTGCCACGGCCAGTTCCAACCCCATGTTAGATCCTGTCGGCCTGTCTGTTCCAGCTCGGGGTTAGGATTGCGCTGTGAATTGCTCAACCGGATCTTAGCTTGTCTGATTGAATAGGAGTAGCTCAGCATGTTCAGTGATAATGCTGTCTTTCTGTTGATATTGATGCAGTCCCTGCTATATTAGGAACTTGGGATTCTTCTCTCCTGTTTTCTGAAGCTCTTTTGCACAACTCAATGGTCATGTTGCTACCTGTGCAGTCTTCTGAGTCCTTCCCTACAGAACATCCAATCAGGACGTACAAAGCTTGGCCTTTCATTGGTTCTCATGGCATCATTCAGTGACTGGTCAGCATGGGTGTGCATGCATGCAAGCATGTGCACTTAGCTGTGCTACAGATGCTCTTCCTGGAGACACATGATGCAATACCATCATCAGATACTACCAGCAAGTGATGTGTGCAGCCTTTTATGTTTAGTCATCTCTTTAGGCAAGTATAGGAAGGTCAAATTCTAGTGATACACTAACAGTGTGGTTCCTGTGTGTCATCACAAGCCAATGAAGCCTTATTCTGAATAGGAAGTTGTTTATGTGAACAGTTGTCCATACGTCAAGCTAATTTGAAACACAACAGCGCAGTCCCTCTTTATAGCATATGTGTGTGTGTCTGCTGTTGTTGTGATTAAAATCAGCCCAAATCACTGAAGCACTTTTTATGCATTATGCAACTTGCTATGTGCGTGAAGGGACTGTGACATCTTGTGCTGTGAAGGCAGAGTAATTAATTAATTCATCGTTAATTTATTTTCCATCATTAATTAAAAAGTAAAAGTAATTAATGGAAAGGGCCTGAAGCTCAATGGTAGAACACATGCTTTGCATGAAGAAGGTCCCAGGCTTCTCCAGGTGGGTCTGGGAAAGACCTCAGTTAGAAACCCTACCAAACAGTGTAGACAATGAGAGTTGCCAACCCTTTAGCAGTGGTGTCACTAGGAGGTATGTGGATCGCAATGGGTTGTGGTGACAGCACCACTGGCCAAAATTGTGAAAATCTTGGTATTTTCAAATACCATCTAACGCAGAATGCAATGAAACAATGCAGAATGCAATGAAACTAACCACTTTGAAATATCTGTATTCTATCAAAAGTTATAGCCAAGTAACCAGAAAAGGAAAGTCCAGCTGCTTCATGTATAAGGTTTCTTTAACTTGAAACTGATCAATGTGACTGAGCATTCCACGAGCCAATGAGGTGTTGTTATAATGCAGCAGAGAACCAATAAGGTGTTAGTATGTCAGCTCTCATTTCCATGTAACAGAGCTAAAACCAAAACTCTTATTCAGTTGTGTGAGGGACAGTCCTCAAGTTGGCCATTGGGTTGTTGTTGTTGTTGGTTACTGATTTGCTGGGTGATCTACACTGTTATGTATTAAAATTAATAAATACAGTAAATAACATTTATTAAAATAAATGAATGTACACCAACTCTATTCACGCCACTGCACTTAGGTTGTCCGTATGGTATTGTAATTTATTCTGTATGGTCTGGAACAGGAGGAGGTCCATCATGTAGGTAATGCAAGGAGCTCTCACACTGCCTCTGTCAGAGAGAACCTATGTGACTAGGAAGCCAGCCACATGACAAACATGTATTCATATCATCCCGTCATGGAACTCCATGTGACATACATGGGATTTCCAGACAGCCGCCCATTCAGACATTGACCAAACCTAGACTAAGGGTGCAATCCTAACCTGGAGTTAGACCGGCACAGCTAGGCCAGCAAAGTTTGGCTGGCACAAGGGCCACCATAAAGCACGTTTGGACCATTCTTGGAGTCAGGGAGGATGGTGCATGTCTGTGTGCTGGCCTCTCTGACTCCAAGAGTGGTCCAAACATACATGTCTCTTGTGCCAGTCAATCTTTGCTGGCCTAACTGTGCCAGCATAACCCCAGGCTAGGATTGCGCCCCCAGTAGTTTAGCAATTGGAGGAAGAGCATGGTTAGTATTGCAGGCACTGCAATGTGCCGTGTGAGGATGCCACACTTGCCTTTGGATTCATTCTGGGCAGAAGCGAGAGGGAGGGGCTGCTTACATGGTGCACTGCAGCACCTATAATACTTACTATGCTGCCCTGCTGTAGCTACTGCCTAAACCTGTTTAACTTCAGCACAACGGCTGCATCATGTGCCCTCAGACCATGCCATAGAAATAGATAATTTCGTAATTATTAACGAATATAACAGCTCAGTGATGTCATCCGTCAGCGCCAACAACTGGAATGCACGGTTGAGTGGCAGCTCCCCGCTCCCGTGCGGAGCCCGGCCACGCCTCCCTGCACCTGGAATAGCTCCATATCGGAGCAAATCAAGCGCAGGGGAGGGCGGGCGGGCCAAAACGTGTGCGGCATCTGCCGCGCAATGGCGTCCCGTCGCAGCCCGTCCTCGGAACAAGCGGTATGGCATTCCGGACCGTCCTGCCCAGATGACATCGCTGTAACAGCTGCATGGTTACAACCTTTGAGGGAGCATTTGAAAAAAGTCGCTTAAAAACAGTAGTAGTATTCTGGCAATGGTGAAATTCTAGGCAAGGGAAAAAAAGGATTCTTATGTTTTTAGCTAAACCTCCAAGAAACAGAGGCTACTTTAACGCCATGATGCAGACAGCAACAAATATATTTTATTGGATTTGAAATGATAAAGCTCATAAATGTATGTAAAGTCTAATAAAAAGCAAAAAGTTGTTGCCATTATCATTAAAAGTGGATTTAAGAGACTCGGCTGAACCGATTGCTTTTGACAGCCCATAGGATATTTATATTTTTGCAGAATTTTCTATACCAATTTTTTATCACTAACCTATTTACTCTTTGTGGTACAGCGAGATTTTGACTCCCTTGATTGTTCACGTGGGAAGATGATGATGATGTTATATTTAATTTTTATTACTCCTGTGTGTATGTGTGAACGCTTTTAGATGCTTGCCAAGATGTATTCTGCTCATATTGCATGATTTTAATTCACCCTTATCCCTATCTCTGCATTTGGTTTTATTAAAAAAAAATAATATGGTTCCCCTTCAATATTAGCAATGTTATTTCACAACTAAGATTTTAAAAATCTGATTAAAACAGAGATTCAAATATAAGGAGGTTCTTCATTCCTGAATAGTGAGTTCAAGATATGTTCATGCTCTTTCCATTGGTTTCAGTGTGTTTCTTTGACCCTGCAGAAATGGAAGATGAAAAAGACAAGCTGGGTTTGACAATGCTGTGTACTCACTTGTTCACAAAACTCACTTGTTCACAAAACTCCCTACTTGCGGGCTGCAGATTCGAATGGGCGTTCTTCTGTTCCATAGAGCAGGGCTGGCTCTAGGAATGGCGGGGCCCAATGCGGGGCATTCCTGTGGGGCCCCCACACTCCTCAGAGGGCCCCCCACTCACCAAGAAGAGCACTTGTGGTGCCACACACAAAGTGTGGCACCTGGAAATAGTTGGTGGTGACAGGATGACGTCACTGCCAGTTGCTTCCAGGAGGCCCATTTTGGGCACTTCAGAAGCTGGGGCAGCTGAGAGGGCCCAAGGGAAAGCTGCTCTGCTTGCCTCACTACCTACATACAATCCTAAGAGATCCTGACTGCAGCAGCAAGCAAGATGCTCACTGCGCTGGTGCGGGGGCCCCCAAAGAGTGGGGCCTGATGTGATGACATTGGTCACATTGGCTTAAAGCTGGCCCTGCCAGTGGGGTATAACCAGTGGTGGGATTCAGGGGGTTCGCCCAGGTTCTATAGAACCGGTTGTTAAATGGCCGGGCCCTGCCCACTCACTTACCTCGGCTGGCTTCAGTTTTTTTTTTTGTTCCGGCTATGACGTCATAGAACCGGTTGTGAATTTATTTGAATCCCACCACTGGGTACAACTCTGAAAACTATTAGCTAGCCTACGATGGGGAGAAGGAAGGATAAGAAGCAGGAAGATGAATTAGGCCACAATCCTGACGATGTGTCAGGATGTGTCAGGATTGGCTGATTGACGATGTGTCAGGATTGGCTCTCCAGTGTTGCAAACGTGCTATAAGGCACGTTCACAGTTACTTAGGATTAAACTGGGCTATATGCAGAAGCATGGGGCTTTGGCTCGGGGGGAGGGGCAGATCTGGACCCTGGGCTCACCGGACAGGGTACATTTGAGCCAGGCAGTGCACCGGGTGGAAGAGGGTGATGGGAGGGTGGAACAGAAGCAGGGAGGGGGTGTTTTGGGGTGGAGGGTGGGCAGAACAAGAGGCAGATCGGGTCCAGGAGGGGGTGGGATCATATTGTATTGAACTGTTCTGTGATTTACCTTCCATTCAGGCTTTGCATTGGATGCCTTTAGTGTTTTTCATCATCCATCCAGTCTCTGAAAAGAAGCAATAATTTGTGACTGACATGCCCAGTCACAACTCACTGGATAGAACACAGGCGTGTCAAGGCACTGAGGAATTCTAATATGCCTTCCGTGCCGATATTTACCTCATAAGACAGACAGGGATCTTGGGTTTCTAACTATCACAATTATGGCTTCCGCTTTAATGGCCTTTTATTTCCTAGCTCCCCAGAGTGCACAGATAACTTGCACAAAGCAAGAACAAAATGCATCAACATTAAGAGAAATCTTCATTTGAGTCCATCATGTTTCTGTTTAATGACAGTTAATGTTTCTGGAATGTTTCCAGAACATTCTTTACAATATTATCATTCAAAAGCATTCACAAGTGAAATGTTCACCTCAGCAAGTAGGCTGATGTTGAGGTAATGTTGGGGACACCCTTGCTATGTCTGGTCCCCCCAGGGAGTGCCTATGCTTCTTGATGGAAGAACCTGACCCTTCCTACACCTCACATTCCACTACACTCTTGCCTGTGTCCATCATTTTTCCAGCTTCACACCCCTAAACTGCCCAACTCTCCTGCTTGCTCAAATGACTCTGCCCTTTCTCCCTTGCTGCCTCTTTGAGGACCTGCTTGATGCTACTTCTTAAACTCCTTTCTTCAGACCCACCTTTCCCATGAAGGCTTTGGCGCAATGAAATAGTTCCCTTTCCCTACTGCAGTGGTTCCCAAACTGTGAGCTGTGGCTCCCCATATACTGTATAAATAATTCTCAAATAATGGATTGTGACCCGGTTTTTGGTGGGTTGCAGGCCAGGCCAGGCCAGGAAGCTGCAGAGTGAAATGAGGTGCCACCCAGAAGTTCCTGCTGGGGTGCGCAGGCACACAACTCACTTCATTCAGGGTATAATCCTATGCAGTGCCAGAATGGCGAGGCCGACTCAGCAGCACCATATCCAATGCTGCATAGGAGAGGCTGGAGCCCCCCCCCCCCACGACAAGGGAGCGTTCACTCCCTTACCGTAGGGGAGGCTCCAGCCTCCCCTATGTGCTCCTAGGATCCGCGCCCGCTAAAGAGCTGAATTGGGGCCTCACGGACAGGCTTAGGATGTGGCTGTATGGCCATCTCCCAAGTCCGCCCACATCCTGCCCCCGCCTCCCTCCCTCCCACCAATAACTCCCGTCCCGATATGGGATGGAGCCTCCCTTGCGCCAACCGGCTTTGGTCAGCACAAGGGAGGCTCTTCATCGGTGGTCTGAAGCTGGAGCTTCAGAGCTGGAGCACCGATGTGGGGGCACTGCTCGGCACCTGCATGCCGGTGCTCTGCCCCTTGCGTCGATGCTATGATGTAACATCGACACAAGGGGAGGGGTAGGATTGTGCTGCCCATCACTTCTTTGGCCATATCATACCCCTTTTGCATTCTGGGACACCTTGCATCTTACAGGTTCCTGGTCCACCAGTGGGTCCTGACTCACAGTTTGAGAAACACAGCATGCTGCCAATCAAGGGGATTGCATGCTGGCAGAACTTGGAAGCAACTTCCAGGACATGCACAATTTTACCCTGAAGCTTCCTGGCCTTGGTGGTTCCCAGATCCACTGCAGATGACACAGTGGGTTGCCAAGGTAAGGAGTCTGAGAACCCCTGTCCTAGAGGCTTCTAGCCTTGCCACCTCTTTCCAGGGATCCTTTTTAACATCTGTCAGATTGGACCATGGAGTTCCAAAATCTGCCCTTCATAGTCAGATTTTTTCAGAGTTCATTTGCCCCTCTAGTAACATCAGTTTGACGACAATGATGAAAATGATGGTGATGCTTAAGAAAACAGGGAAGATACAAAATTGAAAAAAATGTGGTGGAAAATCTTCATCCTGGAAGCCAACCAGGGGCGTAGCTAAAGAAGTGCAGCGGGGGGTGGAACTGCACCGGACAACAAGCTTAAGGGGGGCAACAAGCTGAGCTTGACGCTAGTGGCCAAATACAACTGTCATGTAAAAATCGTGGTTTGTTAAAATAGCAGATTATAGGAATAATACTATCAGGTTATATAGCATCCAATATGGAATTTCATGCAGAATGCAATGAAACAAATGGAGTGTAACTTCATTCTATCAAAAGCTATGGCCAACCTCCCCCCCCCCCGGAAAATGAAAATACAATTGTGATGTCACTTCCTGTTGTGACATCACTTCTGGGGCATCATTTTGCCTGGGGCTACGCTTTCCTTAACTCTGCTAGTGGACCCAACAATATAATGGTGCAGTAAGAGGGTGGAGCCCAGTATGTCTCCAAATGGTCTGAAAGTCACCTTTGTTGCTCATCCACTTGAGGGAAACAGCAAGGACCTGGAGAAATAGAGTTAGAGGTATTTGGGACAAACTGGAAATCCTAATCGAATTGTATGGATATCAATGAAGGCAGAAAGCAATGCCCTACAGTACCACAATGACCATAATCTATCAAAAGATTTATCGAGCAGTTAATCTGCTCTACAAATACAGGAAGTCCTCTCAGCAGTTGGTTTGGTCAGCGTAATTCTGTTTTAACATTTATAAGCTTTGCTTGGCTTCGAAGAAGGGTCTGCCTCCCACCCCCTGTCCCACCTATTCCCTATTTGGGCTGGAATGGGAGAACTGGAGTTCCATGACTTGACAGCAGCGATGGGATCTGCAAATTGAGAAGGGGAACGCTGGGCGGGACTTATGCAGGACTTCCACGTGATTGGCTGCCCATCCGCAGCGTTCTGCAGCTGCCCTGGCTTCAGGGGGGCTGCCCCCAGTTGGCGCGCCCCACCGTTGCTCGCCCAGGCAACCGGTGCGCCCCCAACCTGTCCTCCGCGGTGAGCAGGAGCCCCCCGAGGCCAGGGCAGCCGCGGAACTCTGCGGACAGGCTGCCAATCATGTGTAAGTCCCGCCTAAGTCCCACCCAGCGTTCCCCTTCTCAATTTGCTGATCCCATCACTGCTTGAGAGCCAGTGTACCTGCAGAGAAGACCAGCAGAGTGTCGGTCCAGGTGTCTCCAATTCCAGGTGTCTCTTAGAGCCAGTGTCAGGGGTCTCCCTGGGCCCCAGCCTTACCTGGATCCGAGGGTTGCCTTCCTCGGCAGCAGCCTCCAGCCTCCCACCAGGGCCCAAGCAAGGCCCTCAGGGAAAGCAGGAGGAGGATCGGCCAGGGCGAGCCAGGCCAAAACTCTGGGGACGGGGAGTAGGGCTGGGAGTGATCCTGCAACCCTCTGTGCCCTTCTGGGCAGCTAGGTCTATCTCAGGAGGAGAGGAAGTGGTGGAGTCTCAGGGGCGGACCTCGCCGAAAAAAGCAACAAGCAGCCGGTGATAGGGGCAGTGTATGGGAAGGCAGAGCAGGAGGTTGTGGAGCAACCGCCTCCTACTCCCAGGGTAAAGGACCAAGGGTGAAGCAACCCCCTTTCCCTGCGAGTGGGTTGAGAATGACTTTACCTGTCTGAAGCGGCTCAATCTTCCTGGGGCTCCCCGCTTCCTCTTGTCGACAGGTACGAACTCACCTCGTGGGATATGAACCCCTTGGGACCCCTCGAGCCAGCCACCCCAGGGCTGGGCCTGCCCTGGGGATATGACGGCCAGGGAAGGCTATGCCTCCTCTCTGCTGGTGATGTCTGGGCCTTCAAGGCCTCAGAGAGTGCATTTTCATTGCCAGTTAGCTGGGAAGCAACCAGTTCAGGAGGTCTTCCGGATTTGCTCAGACGCAGAGGTTGATCCAGGTCAATGGGGTGTTGTGCAAGGACCACATCAAACTGCATAGAAGGGCATGCACATATACATGTCTGTATATGTTGTTTCCCTTAAAGTCACAGTTTCCAAGAACCTATCTGCAATGCCAAGTGAGGACTTCCTGTATAGTTGCTTATGGTCTGTGGATCTGTGTTGGTGCACAGAGCTATTCTACCCCCTGCTGAGAAACTCGGAGCCAGTCACTTTAGAGCGAGAGTCGACCTGAATTGGTCATATAATAAATCTTAGGCAAAATGAAGATTAAAATGGATCTATGTAACTGCAGATCCATACGTGTCTGATTCATAGCATGAACAGGGAAGGAAAAGTACTTCAGAGAGCTCATAAAAATGTAAAAAGTGTCATTTGCTATGACCACTTAGATGTTTCAATAGGTAACAGTTCTCTCTCTCTCTCTCTCTCTCTCTCTCTCTCTCTCTCTCTCTCTCTCTCTCTCTCTCTGTGTGTGTGTGTGTGTGTGTGTGTGTGTGTGTGTGTGTGTGTGTGAGAGAGAGAGAGAGAGAGAGAGAGAAGCTTCTCCATTAAGTTCCATGTTAACAGATTTCTATCTAGTTTGATGCTAGCAGTGGATAGGCCGGAACCTGCTTTGCTCAGGAAAGGCAGTTTTCAGATGTCCAGCTTAGAGACAAAGCAGATGGCCACTTGGGTCCTTTGTGGTGCTCACCTTAAACCAGGGTGGTCCAACTTGTACTGGCTGCAATACCCTAGCGCCACCCCCTGAGGGTGCAAATGCAGAAGTAATTGGCAGTGATGTGATGATGTCACCACCAATTATTTGTGAGTTCTGAGCCGCTGAGGAGGAGGTGGCAGGAGAAGCAGGTGGAGGCGGCACTGGGTATAGTGGGACGTTTTAAAATCTCCCTGCCCATGTGGTGGGTGTGGTGGGGCTTCTCAAGGGCCATCAAAAGAGGCCTCCCAGGTCGCATGGTGTCCAAGGGCCATGTGTTGGACCACCTTGCCCTAGACTGTTATTTAACATGACGAAACGACTTTGGTTTTCAACACATTTTGAGGGCTGTGCTCACCTGGCAACTGGCATGTGATAAAGGACTCAGTAGATCGCTTTATTCCATCCAGGATGACTAAGGACAGGTGTACGTGCCTCTTTAGCGAAGCCCTGTTTTCTTGGAATGTATTTAGGAGTAGGCACTGGTAAGAATGACTCTGGAATGGCACTGGAGAAGACTCTTGAGAGTCCCCTGGACTGCAAGGAGATCCAATCGGTCAATCCTACAGGAAGTCAAGCCTGATTGCTCCCTGGAAGGACAAATACTGAAGCTGAAGCTCAAATACTTTGGCCACCTCATGAGAAGAGAGGACTTCTAAAGGAGAGGACTTCTTTTCTAAAGACCTTCGTGCTGGGAATGATCGAAGGCAAAAGGAAAAGGGGGCGGCAGAGGATAAGATGGTTAGATAGTGTCACCAAAGCAGTGAACATGAAATTGGGTGAACTCCGTAAGCTAGTGGAGGACAGGGAAGCCTGGCGTGCTGTGGTCCATGGGGTCGTGAAGGGTCGGACATGACTTAGCCACTGAACAACAGCAACAACAACAACTGGTAAGAATAGATCTTTCATGTACTTTGAGTTTGGATAGGAAATTTCTGCTGTGGGTCCTTTCAAGGTATCTAACTGCAGGGCCAGCCCATCTAAGAGGCCAACTGAAGTGGACGCCTCAGGCAGCAGATTGGTGGGGATGCCCATCTCTGTCCCCCTACGTGCCTCTGCTGCTCCCCATTTCCCTTCCACTCCCTGGATTGGGAAAAAAAAGATGGGGCAGAGAGGAAGATGATCTTACCTGGCCGTGCCTAACTGGCTGCGTTCTTGAATACATGCTTCAAGTCACCACTATAGACCCTGTATTCACATAACAGTTTTGCAGTAGCAAGCAGAGCACACCATGTTCCATGTTTAATCTTTCCATGCAGACACAAAGGTTGAAACACTCTTTTTTACTGTATGTATGGGGGTATGATTTTACTGTATGTATAAGGGGGTATGATTGTTTCCCCCTTATAGTGGAATATAAAGAATAAAGAAAAAGTTCATGGCTAACACCCCACTGATCCAGAGCGGTTTCCTGCCTATTGTTACTTATTGCTCTGTCCCTTTCTGACAGCTGTTGCTCTGTCAATTTAGCCAGGGCTTTGCTCCCCCTGGTGGCCAGTGCAGAAAATTACAGACATGCAAAGGAACAGGGAGGGGAATAAATCGATTCCGGGGAAAATCAATACATCATGAGATTGTTGTGCCATATAAAGAAGTTTATCATCAAGAGTTCAAGACATCAAGCTCGACAATGTGGTTATCTAACACACATGTATAAGGACAACAGGGCTTAAGACAGTTCAGCCTAGTTGCTGCCATGGTTTTTTTTAAAGCAACAATGCAATGAGCTTGTCTCTCCACTGTTTGACTGAGGGAGCAATCCTAACCTGGAGTTAGGCCGGCACAGTTAGGCCAGCAAAGTTTTGTTGGCACAATGGACACTGCAAAGCGCATTTGGACCATTCTCAGAGTCAGAGACGCCAGCACACAGACGTGCGCCATCCTCCCTGATTCCGAGAGTGGTCCAAACATGCTTTACGGTGTCCTTTGTGCTGGCCAAACATTGCTGGCCTAATTGTGCTGGCCTAACTCCAGGTTAGGATTTAGGCTGAGAAACAGCCAGAGACATATAAAGGGTGCTGCAAGGGGAGGCAGGCAGGGCACAACGGGCAGGAAAAAAGCAGCATACTTTTTTTGCCCACCTGCCCTCCCTTTCACTCAGGATACTCCTATGGAGCGATTCTGTATGCTGGGTGTGTGTGGCTGGGCAGCACAGAGGGCAGAACAGCAGCGCTAGGGGTGTGATGACGTTGCCCTGCTCCCGGTATGGTTTAAGCCTTTTATGGCTCTGGACGCAGCAATGGTAAAAAACCCAGCACATCATGAAAGGTCCAACACAGGACTTCTCCCCAAGCCCCCCCCCCCACGCTTTCACAACCTGGTACTAACCCTGGGTTCAGGAACCCAAACATCAGAGTTCAAGTCACATTTTACTCATCATATATCAGTAGGACGCAACATTTCTGATATAAAGTCTGATGGGCTAAGTGTAATTTAATATTTTAGTACAAAGTTAAAAAAAATAACATAATGGAACAAAATCCTCTTTACTTAATGTGGACCCCTGCCTTTGGCATGCAAGTCCTCTGTGTCCAAAGATAATTAGCACTTTATAATGCTAATTATTATAATTGTGTCTGAGAAAAAAATCATTAGGGGGTAGGTCTGTTCAATCATTATCAGTTGCTCCTTCTATTCAAGAATAAGGTCATTTTTTTTATTATTAACCAGCTCTTGGAGCTCAATGCTCAGAAGTATAGATACAGAGAACCCATTTGATTGTTTATTTCCTCCTTCGTAGGACACCACAAGTTTATTCAAGCACCCAAAAAGGCAACTAGAACATGACTATACTAGGTGCATTCAGGTGTTAGGATACTGATGTTAAGCAACTGCTTGTTTGGTTTACCACTTGGCAGGGATATGCTGAAGCCACTAAGCTTGAGTCCCAAGTTGAGTCCCGAGTTAGCGACCCCACGACCCTATGACCCAACTCACGAGTCATAGCACATGCCCGTTGCAACTTGACTTGTGGAAATTTTGAGTAATTTTAACACAAGTCCTGAGTCATTTCAAGAGTCAAGTCCTTCAGTTAAAAAAAAAAAAAAAGCTCGAGTCAATATGTATGAAATTCACATGGCTGCTCAATCACCTCTAGCTTGACCTTTAATGAAATGTTTATACTTGTGGAAGTGAAGACCTAGATGACATTGGGAAATGGATGTCCTGTTTTTCAGTGTTTTAAAGGAGTTCTTCATTAGTTTGCTGGGGCTTGAAATATTAGCTGCCCTCAGCATCAGATCTTGGCTCCAGAGAATGTGGGGACCCAGATGTTAGTGCTAATGTGAAATGCATTTGTTCATCCTATCCTTAGCCCAAGCATCCTGGAATTAATAAATCCATTAATTGCGTCACACCGTGTCTGCAATTTCACCTGCAATATAGCCTGAAAACTGTTTTAATACTAATGCCACATGCCATGATTACCATGTGTTTGTGGGATGATCTCCTGAGATTCATCTCTCAAGCTGCCCAAGCCTTCCTCCTCTTCCACAGTGACCTACGTAGGAAGTGACACAAGACGTGTGGCAATTTAATTAGCAGAATGCTGACTTTGGATTAATAATATAAATCTCCCTTTTTCCCCTGCCCCTCCTAATTCGTATAACTACATCTCTTCAAAACAGTAGTTCCATATGGCTTGCAGAAATATTTGTTACACTTGTTCTTGGCTAGACACTGTTTTTCAGCAGGGGAAAATGCCCTATCCACGTGATCCTATGCAAAGAGTCCGTATGATAGTAGCAATACCTGCCATGGTCAGCACTCCGTCCTCATAATTGTTATCAACATCAATTTTCTAACATGTGTGTGTGTGCATGCGCGCACATGCATTTCTGCAATGAGCTTTAGCTTATGTTTACTCGCAAAATCTCAGGGAGGTAGTTTAGGTTGAAAGATTGGCCCTTTTCAGGATTTCAAAGTCGGCACGGATAAAGTTGCCTATTTTGCTAAAACTGGGGCTGTTCCTCCAGCTTTTTTGCTTTCTGCTTACATAGACAGGTGGCAAAGTCACCTAATTTCAGGTCATTTGGAGTTGGGACTGCCCAAAATGGGTTGGTTACCACCAGTGGTATTCCTAGAGGGGGGCAAAATGCTAAGTTTTGTAGGAGCCTGAGCTCCTGTGTAAAGCAGCCCCTCCCCCTCCCCTTCATAGCCATTTGCAGCTACAAGGGCAAAGCAAGGCATCTCCTCTACTTAGCTTTCTCAGCTGCCAATAGCTCTGAAGGCGAGGGGAGGGGGCTGCTTTACACAGGAGTTCAGGTTCTTACAAAACCTAGCATTTTGCTCCCCTCTAGGAACACTATTGATTACCACTGGGCTCTGTCCCTCCATGAGATATTTGCTCCATTTTTCAACTATTGATGGTCTTCTGACATCATCAAGCTCCATCTTGTGACAACAGGCCTGCCTCTGAAATCTCAGGGCTTAGGATGCATTTAACTTGGCAACACTATGTTTATTTATTTTAAAAATGTTCTATCTGCCATTTCCTTTCCTGTTCAGGAGACACTCAAGGTGGCCAACCGTGGAAGGTTTTAATCCACAAGAAAATCACTGAAAATACTATAAAGTCTATCTATAATGCCAAAAGTCAATGTAAAGCACCAGATGGCACTACCAAACCAGAACTACAATCAAGAGGGGAAGTCTCATTGAGAGATGTCAAAACAATATAGATGTGGAATCAGCATCATGACTGATGCAATCATGCAGCATAGTTGATGTTGACTGATGAGTGGTAGCCTCAGCCCTGACTTACCCAAAGGGGATAGGTGGTAAGTATTGTAGCTGCTGCAACACACCATGTAAGCTGCCAGAATAACTCCTATAGCAAGTGTGAGGAGCTGCTTTTGTGGCACATTGCAGCACCTGCAATACTTATAGCACTGCCCTCCTGTAGCAATGCTACTGCCTACATGCATTCACTGGATCTTCTGGATCTTCACTGGATCCATACATTCACTGGATCTTCACTGCATTCACCGAAAAAGACTCTTGACTTGCCTAAGGTTCCCTAGCAAGCATCTGTGTTGGTGCAAGCTGAGCTCCTTGCGCTAATAGCTACTAGCAGGAGAATCTATGGTCTATTTTTGGATGGGAGACAGAATGCCAGACTGTGACTAGCTGTTGTGGCAGAACAGAGTCACTGTGGAGCTGATTAGCCAGTATGGGAATGTTGTGAGAGGGCCAGCTGGCAAAAGAACAACCTTGAGGACCTGTCCAGGCTAGACTTACGATCACCTGCTGAAGCTCAATGTCACATGGCCAGAGGAGAGAACCACACTGTGAAGGCTACATCTGGGACTGAGGATTCGGTGAATCACAGAATACTGTATATTTGTAAAAAAAAAACCCTTTGAAAAATGGTGGTTTAGACTAGCCTGCCCATATAAACTGCCTTAGGCATTTGCTTCGGCATGGGAAAGGCAGGATATAAATTCTTCAAAATAATGAATAAATAAATACTACTGAACATCATTCACCCAGGCACTATGAACTGTGTCAGCCTTGTCCTTTGATACAGTTTTTAGCTCCTTGAGACAAACAGTCCACAGATTCCACCTATGGCCTCCTGGCTGCAAGATGGCTCACCTTCCCAGTCCTCCCTGCTTGCTCACATCTGACAGTTGGCACATCCTTGAGTTTTGACATCTAGTTCTTCGAAATGTCATGCATCTCTCACCAAAGTGACTACTCACTTCCATCAAGGTCAGTGATGTCATGCAGGGGGTACGCGAGTACCGGTTTCTAGGATTATGGCTGGCCCCGCCCATTCGCCCGCCCACTCGTCGACTCCGCCCCCTGCAATGTTTGAATTTCCTGCATGTTTGAGTTGCCTGCATGTTCTCAGAGCCAGGCAGGCAGGTAGGCAGCAAGCGGAGCCTTGCCTTGCCTTGCCACTGAAAAATGAGCTGCTCTGGGGTTTTGGGACTGTTGGGTCACTTTAACATGATGCCAGGCCTCCTTAACATGTTCTGGGGGTGCTGTGGAATACTGTTGCAACTGCTGGGTCAGTTTAAAATCGTCTGAGGCCTCAAAAAGGGCTTTTTTCATGTCCCTTCCTGCCACGACATCACTTCCGGCTTATGATGTCACTTCCGGTGGGCAGGTCCCGACACATGCCAATCAAAAGTGAGTACCTGTTCTTAAATCATTTAGATGACACCACTGATCAAGGTACTGGCTACAATGTAAAATCTCATGCTTGTTTCAATTGAAAAAAAAATGCACCCTGTCTTTCTCCATCAAATGATACAGGGTGTGGAATAAGTGGAACGGATGTGTCTGGGTTTCAGAATGCTGGAGCAGCGTTCAGAATGCTGTGTGACGGCCATTTTGAAATCTGTAACCGCTGTTTCTAACGAGGCTGCTTCACCCTACCAGGGTCTGTTTCGAAGAGAGGAGGAGGAGGAAGATGGCAGCTTGCCATCTGTGTTTCGCAAACAAGCGCAGTGGAGAGAAAGAGGAATCCCTCCAAGGACTTGATTCAGGTTGCCTGGGCATCTGCAAGTAACTCGCAGTGTGTGACAAGTATTTGCAACAGGGTATGCTCTCGTTCCAACATAAAACACGAAGAAAAAATGACTAAGCAGCAAAAGAGCTGCAGGGATGGCTTTCAGAGAAGAGCTTCACTTAGCTGGCGCCTAAACGTGTGCCCTGGAATATTTGTCTATTCTTGAGAATGGAGAACTTTGAAGGGCTACAGGAAATGATCTTGGACAGAGGAGAATTGCACCAGCTGCCATAGGTGATCTTCCCTAGCACTTATTATTATTATTTATTATTTATTATTTATTATTTATTATTTATTATTATTATTATTATTATTTATTGTCATTGTATTACACAACGAGATTCACTGACACCTGGAGACCAGACCAACACACACACTAAATTCCCAACAATCCCCCCAAATCCCCCACACCCCCTACCCCTCCTTGGAATTCCTCTTCTAAAACACAAACATCCACACAATAGACAATAGTACAGTCCGACTGCCCCTATCTACTGGTACTTAAGTTCGTTGTTCAATGCTGTTATGGCTCTAGAATAAAAACTGTTTATGAAACGTGTCGTCTTAGCACTTAGCACTTAGCACTTGACCAGCTTCATTTTTCACAGTGTTTAGCCAACTCTGGCTACACCTCTTTTTTCAGCAGCAGTTGTTTCAAAACTGTGAATTAGTCTGTAACTGGACAAGGTATGCAGGCATGCCCTGGCATCTGCAGGGGATAGGTGCCTGGGCCCTCTGTGGGTACCTGAAACTGTGGATAAGAGGGAACCTATGTTAAGAACCTATGTTGGGCAGAAGATTTAGTCGAGAGGGTTAATGCCTCTGTTTGCCTGAAGATAAGAGCTGAAGATCTGAAGGTCGCCAGTTCGGGACAGCCGGAAGTCTCTGTGAGCGGCAGACCTCATTAATTGCGGCTGATTAACAGCTGAGCTTCGGCTGCCTTGTGTGAGGGGGAGTTGTGCCGAAGTTCAGCCACTTCTCTGGTGGGAGCAGGGAAGCCGTTTATCAGCCAGCAAGAAGACAGACGGGTGGCCAGAAAGAAGGACTAAATCCAGAAAGATCCATCTGTATGTGTGTAGTTCCTGAAAGATAGAACATTTCTGTAAAAATTGTAAAAACCTTTGGGTTTCTGAATAAAGTCTGCCCATGTAAACCGCCTTGAGTTATAGTAATTAGAGAAATCTGGTGACCTAAGAAAGGCGGTATATAAATCCAAGTATTATTATTATTATTATTATTATTATTATTATTATTATTATTATTA
>JAJKFI010000009.1:6906301-6977848 GCA_029204185.1 Lerista edwardsae | reverse complement strand
ATTATTATTATTATTATTATTATTATTATTATTATTATTATTATTATGTGTATAGGGTTCTTCCCTGCCCCCACCCCCAAGCAAGAAGAGTTTTTAGTGACCCATAGTAATAAAGGGAAAAATGCCCCCCCCGATCCATGGATAATTGAAACCCTGGATATGGAATCTGTGGATACAGGGGCCCGCCTGGGGGGTTCAATTGTGGGGGGGGAGGTGAGCAGTACTGTGCAAGGAGGTGTTGCGCCCCCTCCACAGTGCTCCTCCCTGGCACTCCCCTTGGGCTGACCGCTCTCAGCTTCTTTGCAGCCGTGGCCAGCTGCTTTGCCCTTCTCCGACGTCTTGCTCTGCAGGTGTGGCGGAAGCTGCAGTGAGGCACAGCATTCAGGAATTTGAAAATGGCCAAAACTGTAAAGATGGCGTACAAGTGAGGCCTGGCTGGGCATTGGGCTTTGCAGTCAGCATGTGCCGACAAGGCTCCAACTTTGATGCCAGGCCGGCTACAGGTTTCTTCAATGTAATCATTGGGAAAAGGCTCCCCCCATCCACGATGGTGCCTCCCTTGCTCCAGCTGGCTTTGGCTGACACACGGGAGGCGCAGTGGTGGTGCAACAGGACTGCGCCAGTTCTGCTGCTGTACTGCTGATGCAGGGGCGTTGTTCGGTGCCGACCTGCCGACGCTGCCGATATTGTGCCAATGCTATGATGTAGCGTCAGCGTGATGGGCGTGCTGGCAGTGATGTCATCTACAAATGAAGAATGGGTACACTGGGTGGGACTTGGGCAGGACTTCCGCTTGATTGGCAGCCCGTCTGTTGTGTTCCGTGGCTGCCCTGGCCTCGGGGGGGCTGCCCCGGTTTGCGCGCCCCACTGCTGCTCGCCCAGGCACCGGTGCGCCCCCCACCCGTCTCCCCCGGCGAGCAGGCACCCCCCCCAAGGCCAGGGCAAACATGGAACGGGACGGACGGGCAGCCAATCACGCATAAGTCCCGCATAAGTCCCGCCCAGTGTTCCCGTTCTTCATTTGTAGATGACATCACTGCACGCTGGGATTGCGCTGGCCAGCCAAGCTTATTCTATGACCACACAAAGCCTAAACCATCTGCATAAGAGCTCCAGCTATGGTGCCCATTTGGTGCAAAGGAGTAGGATTCAAGACCTCATTGAGGAGAAGTTGTCTTTCTGTTGTGTCATTTCATAGGGTCGGTGTCACTACTTCAGGTTAAAAAAATCTAAGGCAGTAACGCTGTGTTTCAGCTTCCTGTTTCAAGTTCAAGTAAACTGCAAAGGGCACAAAACCAAACCAGGATTCCTTTCTGATCTAGCTTCATGTCCAAACGAGCGGGAGTTCGACGACTCTGCCGTGTTTTCCTTGGAAAGCGATAAATATTTGCAGTGCATAATGAAACTGGATGTCAAAAAATTGATGGAATTTACTATGTTTTAATAAAAACAGCTTTGAAAACATTAGCTTTATTAAACAAAACCCCAACATATTGTTAAAAATATTGCCATTTTCATATTTGCTTTTCTTGCCGAGACCTGATAGACAAAAGCAGCTTCTCAGCTAACAGCATTACTATGGAAATTAGCCCCAATACAATGGAAATAGTACAACACAATACAAGCCCTAATACATCTTCCTGCAATCTATTATTCATCTATCAATTAACTTCATTTCGGTGGTGCTTACCATTCCTG
Organism: Lerista edwardsae; assembly: GCA_029204185.1. Taxonomy (NCBI): domain Eukaryota; kingdom Metazoa; phylum Chordata; class Lepidosauria; order Squamata; family Scincidae; genus Lerista; species Lerista edwardsae. The sequence continues at coordinate 6,976,150 of JAJKFI010000009.1, read as the reverse complement.
GGTTAGTTGTTTTTAATAGCCATAAATCTTCATTGGTTTTTCCCACCTTTCATTAGGTAGGCATTCCCACACCACCAAATACAGGAGTGTTCTAAGGAGCCCACTTAGCATATGTGGCGGCATGGGAAGAGAGAAGTTGGTTCACGCTTTGCCCATTGGCCAGAGGAGGGTGGACCAGAGGGAGAACTAATCCCGGAAGGGGGACAGACGGAGGCAGGCTCTGCTGCCGAATCCAATTCCCCCTCCCAAGCTGCAGAGGCCAACATGGACCTCCTCAGTTCTGCCCCCACTAAATAGCAGGTGCAGATCTGAGGAGACCCACTCTGCTGGCGTAAGGGAGTAAATGTTCCCCCAACCCAAGAGGACTCCAGTGGCTGCCCCCAGCCCCTTTGGATACAGTGGCAGCCATTTTGGCACTGCCGTTCCTCCAGGCGCTGCTGGGGCTTAAGTTTGAGCGGCTGGTGTGGCTGCATAACCCTGAGAGACTATATGTATAATTCGATTAGAAATGTTGTTAGATGCAAGATGTGGAGCTAAATAGTAGGACCAAATGAAACTATACCTGTTGTGGAAAACACTTAAAAGACCTTCATACCTGATGCAGAGCTTGGGGGATGCTGCACCGCACACCCAGAACTCCTGGGCATTCTTTCTTCCCCACATATATCAGTGGATGAGTTAGTTCAGTGCTTGTACCCCCTTGTATGCAGAGCTGTTCTCTGCACTGAAGTGAATTGGGAAGCTCACATTGGAGTGCCGACGCCCACACAAAATCATCGTGGACTATAGTACAGAGTAGAGGGTCAATTGCACTCTTTGAGTACAACTGCTGATGTTTAATACTACTGTGGTGCTTAATTCATTTGAATCAGCCTCGCCTTTCAAAGAACATCCAGCGTGCTCCAAGCATCGCGCTTTCTCTTCATTGCAAGGCTTGCCTGCTGCACAAAGTCCCGTCATTCAGCATTTCAAGCAGAATCAATTATTTTTTTGGAAAAAATATAAAGACCTGTACTCCAATGAGAGAGAGAGAGAGAGAGAGAGAGCATGTGAAAAGTGAAGCCAGGCAGTCTTGGATTTGTACACTGAAATGCATTCTTTGGGCATTACATAGGTATATAATGTACACAGTGTATAATGTACCCATTTCCTTTGATATGCAATGTTGTGTGCGTACTTTCCTTGTCTTTTCCTAATGTGAGACTCCCCCTTTCTTGGCTCCAAGCCAGTTTTGTTCATTTTCTGCAGCTGGCATGAAAGTAAACTCATTTTTTACAGAACTGACCCCCATTATTTCATTTCAGCTAATTCTAAATGCGTTGATGAGCTATAACGCAAAGCAGCACAATTAATTTTATAAGGCATGTTCTGTTAGTATGGTACTGATGATTGGCAGGTGAGGAGGAGGAGGAGCAGGAGGAGCCAGTCAGCTCTAATGATGAAACAAACGGTTCCTAAGAAATTAATGGGAATGGAAAAGGGATGGAAAAGCCATTCCATGTTGTTGCAGCAGTAGATGGGGAACAAAAGGAGAGCTATAAACGGAGAAGAGTCAAGTTATTTCATAGGTCTCATGCTTATGAGACACCCCACTATGTACCACATACCACTCATATATGTCAAGTTATACTAAATCAATTACAGAAAACTATGGTTTATTTTTCATTTACTCTATGAATAGGCTTCATGTCTTGAGTAGGCTTCATGTTCTACCTTGGCATTCCAGGCAGTCTGCATTCAGGGTGCAATCCCAACCTGGAGTTAGGCCAGCACAGTTAGCCCAGCAAAGTCTGGCCGGGACAAGGGACACCATAAAGTATGTTTGGACCACTCTCAGAGTCAGAGAGGATGGCGCACGTCTTTGGGCTGGCCTCTCTGACTCCAAACATTCTTTGCGGTATCTCTTGTGTCGGCCAAACTTTGCTGGCCTGCCCGTGCTGGCCTAACTCCAGGTTAGGACTGCGCCCTCAATCAACAACAAAAGTTCCAAGAAAGAACAGCGTTGTCTCGGATTAGTGCTGGTCCCTCCAGAAGCTAATGCTATGAGACCGCTTGACCTGGGTTCTCTCCATTTTCCTTCCCAACAGGCAGTCCAATCCTAATCAAATTCCTGCAATGATGAAGAGACACTGGCATGGCGTCTGCTGTATCCCCCAGGAGGGAGGGGAAAAGATTTTTGGCTTCTGCATGTCTCCTCAGGGTAAGGGATTTGTCCCCTTGCCCCAAGGTAAGCCCCAGAAACCACAATGGGTCAACTCAGGCATGCATAAGCAATATTACCGGTGCGAGTATGTGTTGACCCATGCAGGCAGATCGGACCTGAAAAGGAGGGCAGGATTCAGTGCACCCTGGTGCCACCAATCCTGCCCTCTCCCAGGCCCGATCCACCCACCCTCTGTCACCACCCTGTTCTGCCCTCCCCTGCCCTGTTTGACCCCACTGCTCTGCCCTTCTGATAGTGGGGGGCAGGCTGGGGCAGAGGCAAGGCGGGCAAGCCGGGCAGGTGGCGGCAGCCTGGGGTATGGGCTTCCAGGCGCCCTCCCATGAACTCCCCTGGTGGAGGGAGGGTGGAATGGGTGGGAAAGGGTGGAGGGACTGCACCGCCACAGGTGGAGTTGCCTGGGCAGGGGGGAGGAGCCTAACTACTGTCCCTGGGCCGTACGGCCCCAATCTGGGCCAGTGCAGGCTGCTCAGACTTGCGCCTGCTAAATAGCAAGTGCAGACCTGAACAGCCCCATGGGGTGGCTGGGGCTTACCCCAGGATAAGGGGAAAAATGCCCCTTAGTGAGCTCCAGCAGCACCCAAACCTGAGTTTGGTCACAGGCCTGAAGATTGGGCCACCTGTCAACATGAGCATGCACTTTTTCAAGCTCCAGTGCATGTCTTTTTGCACTGAAAACTCACTGATCCATAGTAGTCCAGATCCTGTTTGGCCCACCTTTTCCAGAGCTTTTCATTATTTTTTAAACTCTGTTTCCTGCTCAGACCCAAAGACTTTGATGGTCGTTGTAGCCCTGTAGAATCCATAACCAGGCAAGGAGAGAAATCAGGCAATTGTGAACCAGAAGAAAGGCCCTCCACGTGCGTGAGAAAAGCATATCATCGCCCCTTTCCCATCACTGATTACGAGTTATTATACAAGCCGAGCCCCATATTGTGCACTTCATTTACAGTAATTGTACAACAGCTGTATAATAGGTGTAGTTTAAGGTATGAGTGTTGCTCAGAGTGTAGCTTAAATGTCCACTGTGAGATGTGAATATGAATATGAATGGTCCTGACTGCATAGTAATTGGTGGTATTACAGGAGAGAATGGGGAAGCTACATATGGATGAATGGGTGAGACCCGGATGGGGTGCAGCGCAAGAGACTAATGGCAGATTTTATTTCTTCTTATGGATGTCTTCTACTTTAAATAATTAGCCAGAGGCAGAAGGGGAAAAAAAGAAGCAGGGAAGGAAACGATATAGGTGCATATGCATTGTGTTAACCTGCAATACTGATGTATATGTCTACTTTCTTTCCATATTTTTTGCATTTAAAGATAGAGCCTGGGTGATATTGATGAGAGAAGCACACAAAAAGTATCCTACAAAAATCAGCCTGAAGTGTTGTTTACAAGATTACGTATCCTTGAGTGAAACCCCTTAACTAAAGGCTCAAGTAAAGGACTCGGAAAGGAAATAGCCCGTAGATAATCGGGAACACCTCACATTCTTCACCCTGGAATAAATGATGTTGGAAGCCGTGCGATTCAGAGTTCACATCACATACACGTGGAGAGTGACAGCACACAACAGGAAGAGGGTTGTGTTCACCCACCCGCCCAAATCATTGAAGTGTTCTGTTGTTTTGATTTTTTTTCCCCCCACACTGGACTACAAATGGAGATAATTAGTGTTACAACAATCCCAGATATATCTGGTAAGAGAGAACCATAAATAGGGTACAAGGTTCTCTGGCCCAGTCTTACTATATTTCCTGCAAAATTTGTATGGATGTTTTCATTCCATTGGAACAATGTTGCTATTGTACCAGCTTCACCTGGCTGCCGGTTTATTTCTTGGTGTACTTCAAGATGCTGGTAATAATCTTCATGGCAATACCAATACCGTATGGCAGTGGTTCTCAAACATTTTAGGCTGGGACCCACTTTTTAGAATGGCACTTGTGTTGGGACCTACTGGAAGGGATGTCATTAACCTGTTAGTGATGTCATAGCCGGAAGTGCCATCATCAAGCAGGAAGTGCCATCATTGTGACAGAATAAAATGGCACTTCTGGAATGCAAACAGGCATTCTTGGACTTCAGCAATTGCTCAATGAAATATCCCTGAAAGAAAGCAAGATTAGGACAAAATATGTAAAACATGGAACTAAAATTTAAATTTTTAAAAAAGACCTCACTAGAGAATTCAAATAGTTAACACTCACAAAACGAATATAGCAAGAGTAAGGTCAACATCTTCCAAGATGACAGTTGCCAGCTTTCAGCGGCATACTTGACATTAGGTTGCAACCCACCAAGTGGGTCTTGACCCCCAGTTTGAGGAACACGGCAATATAGCTTAAGGTCAGGGTAAAAAAAAGGTAAAGGTAAAGGTTTCCCCATGACCGAATGGTCTAGTCATGACCGATTGTAGGGGGTGGTGCTCATCTCCATTTCTAAGCCGAAGAGTCGGTGTTTTGTCCAAGCTTCCATGTTCATGTGGCATGACTATACACCGTAGCGCACGGAACGCCATTACCTTCTCACCGAAGTGGTACCTATTTATCTACTCGCATTTTTACGTTCTTTTGAACTGCTAGGTTGGCAGGAGCTGGGACAAGCAATGGGAGCTCACTCTGTTGCATGGTCTCGAACTGCCAACCTTCCGGTCAACAAGCTCAGCTCAGTGGTTTAACCCGCAGCACACCACGTCTCAAGGTCTGGGTACTTAGGGCCAAATCCTACCCAACTTTCCAGTGCTGGTGCTGACTTGCCAACAAGGCATGCACTGCATCTTGCAGTACAGGGGCAATCCTCCTTCAGGTAAGGAAACTTTTGTTCCTTTTCCTCAGGGGCTGCATTTTGGCTGCACTGGCACATGAAAGTTGGATAGGATTGGGGATAATCTCTCTCCCATATGAAATGACCTATTGCCTGAAGACACCTGGAGAAGTCTTCCTGTAGGTGTGGCAGCTATCAGAGGCTTGTTTGGTGATGAGCAGGACCCTCTATGTGATGGCACCCTGCATGTGGAAACACCTTCCTTGTGCAATTAAGTTGCCTTCCCCCATCTGCATTTGTATCAGTGGTGTTCGAACACCGTTCTTTTTCTTTCTGTTTGTGGTGATTTGGCTTGGCTTCCCTTTCTTTCGTATAGATTTTCTGTTAGATTGTTTGACTGGATTGCCATCTTTTTTATTTCCTTTTGAAGTATTTTAAAGTATTGTCTGTTTTAATTGTCGTCTGCAGCCGCCTTGAATGCCTTCATGTGGCCTCAGTGGCGAGAGGCAAGGTCTAAATATTTCAAACAAATAAATATACTTGTAAACCTCCCATGAATTTCTCGGGATGGGAAAATGATGTGTTGTACTGTACTCCCAGCATGCTTCACGCTGTTTCTCTAGAATGGGAAATGGAGACGGATCATAGGACAGTGAGAGCAGTGGTAGGGCACTTACTACTGGCAGGTAGGTGGTGGACCACCTGTTTTGTTTGCAGAAAGTCCCAGGCTCAATCCCTGGCATCTAGGTAGGGTTGGCCAAGAACCCCATGTAAAATCTTGGAATCACCGCCAGTCCCTATAGACCAGAAGTTCTCAAACTGTGGGACTGTGGCCCACCAATAAGTCACAACGGGAGCACAGCTGTGCCATCTCCGATCTAGCCACAGAGGCTTGAGCGGCTGTTAAACTTTTTTTTTAGATGGGTCCCAGTGCTAAAATGTTTGAGAACCTCTGCTACAGACAATGCTAGATTAACCCATGATATGACTGGGTGTAAAGCAATTCTCTATGATCGTGAGACTCCTAAATTTTTTTTAAAAATCTCATATTTGTCCTAGGTTGTTGTTGTTTTTAGCCTTTCTATACTGTAAAGTTGAAAATGCCTTTATAGGTAGGGTTACCAGATCCAAACTGGGACAGAGTGGCTATACCTTTAACCATTGTATAGCAGAGGTAATTTTGGCAGGTGCAGCTTCTGAAACCCTTCCATGATGAGCTGCACCTGCCCAAATTCCCTCTTCTATGCAATGGTTAAAGGTACAGACACTCTGTCCCAGTTTGGATCTGGTAACCCTATTTATAAGAACAAAAAAAGGGGGGGGTTCTTATATAGCCAAACATTGAACAAGGGTGTAAGTGCTAGAAAAGTCGGCTCTACCCACTGACATTCTCATGGAAGCCAAGATGCGAGCCAAGGTTGCTTTTCATGTTTTCATCCTTCCCCGTGACTAGCAATGGAATTCAGACCAGCAACAACCATTTGGATCCATACGAAGCTCCTTTTCTCCCTCCTCCCCATCCCCTGCCCAGTGTGAAGCCCACCACAGCATTAGCTTTGGCAGAGTCCTCCGCTTACAGTTCTCAGTCGTTCGTCCCATTTGGTTGTCAGCTGGCTGGTGCAGAGGAATCTGATGCTCAAATGCACCCAGGAAAGCTGGGCTCATGAGTTGAACGCTCTCTGGCCAGGTAGTGAGAGGATTAAGGAACTCTCTATCTGCTCACATAGGAGGAAGCAGCAATAGTGCATCAAAAGGGTGCAACAGTCTTGGTGACGTGGGGAGTATATGGAGGACAGGTGAGAAGCCCTTGAGGGCTCAATGGAACTCCTCTGTCACTGGTTGCTGATCCATTATTTTGCATCAGCTGAAATCCCGTTGGCACCTTGCACCAAGAGCCTGCTGTTGCAGGTCAGGTCAGGGCCAAGCAGAGGGCTTCCCCAGGCTGCCCCTTTGGAAAAGACAGTGTCACAAAAGCCAGTCTAGTGAAGCTCGCTCTGATGGTTCTGATATGGTGTGAGAAGCCACGGCTCATTTTGCTTTCCTGTGTGTCAGTGGAACATCAAACTCGCTTTGTCGTGCTAGTTATTATGTCTTGTTTTGCTGGAGATAAGTACTCTCTGAAATAATAAGGCGAATATGACACAAAACTGTACCTATTTATGAATTCTAAGGAATAAATGCAGCAAAATCAATTACAATTATTCATGTTGTTCTTGAAAATGACAGTACATGAAAAGAAAAGGGGGGTCACTTACTCTCTCTTGTTTTAAGGCAGTCTTTGTTTACCTTGTCCCGCAATGCTGAGAGGCGGTATGGTACATTTGCATACGATAACTAACGTATACAAACCATTTTCACGTCCGTAAGTACACGTGAGTAACAGTAATTACACGTGACACCAATTACTCTATTACTTTGTATTAAATTATAATGGAAAATTCCACTAGAGAATTGAAACCTAATTGCATCTTAATTTGCATAATTTTGCATATTAATTACATCTCCGATGAATAATAAATTTCAGCAGATTTTTAATTTATGCATAGACACAAAAACAAGTGGAGAAATAATTTGGTGGGGGGGGGGAGAGAATACCAGCAACTATTACTTAGGGCATTCAACTAATTTTGCTTAGTTTAGCAAAACAAAACTTGGTTTGTATATTACAACATCTTTAGCCTGATTGCTGTTTATTTCACAATACGTCAGTCTCAAAAGAGAGACAGCATTGTTATTGGGGGTTTCCCCCCCATTCACAGCATTTTAAGAATAAGGATATTAAAATATTTCAAAATGCAAATTAGCTAATGTGGGTATTTGGATGTATGTGACAGACATGTATATTATGCAACTTTGATGTCAATCTAAGAAGATGGGTGAAAAGAACATATGAAAGAAAACATTTTGTTACTAGATTCTGTTCAACACCTTTCTTTTTGTTTAAAGATAATTGCATAGAGAGAATCTAAATGATGGTGACTATTAATTTTAACACAACTAAGGCAATGAAACAATTGATTTGAATGTTTAAAACAACTGCATGCATTTAATATCTGAAAAATTAAAAACAATTCTTAGCAAGTCCAATGTCTACAGTAACATTCTGGTTTTATGGTATCCTACACACGTGGTTCCTAATTCTAGTCCTACAAACATAGCTTTAAATTTCATCACAGGAGCAATCTCATTGAAATCAATAGGACTACTCATGTGCCTAACATTCAGAATGTGTGTAAACATAAATACATTGGGGCTCTGTAGGCAACCATTTATTTATCACAATTCCCACACACGTTCATTTCACATTCCAAAGAAACATATTGGTATCCTTGCCGCGACAACAAATTGTGAAAAAAATCTGGTATGTGTGAGTAGCTTTGCTTGGTAAAAACCTTTCCGACAGTTCTAGCATCATGCTGTTAGAATTTACTCCCAGGATCAGTTATCATAATTGTCAGCCCACTTATGTTTCTTCAATCAAGCCTCTGAAACGGAAGTCCCCATTCTGCTGTTAATTCACCTAAACCCCTAATCTGGTATTATTCCTTTTTATACCTGCTGCCACAGTCAATCTGCAACTGCCGACACCAGGCATAATACTATTGATCATTTGCCAAATGATACAAAAGGAATGGACGTCAACACTCTAATAAATCAGGAGACTGCCAAGATCAATAAGCACACTGCTCATCTGTTTCGTTTAGTGGGGGGGGGGAAGAAGCCCCAACTCTACACCATGCATATATTTTCCAGTTCATTTTGTAGTTATGTCAGCATATGAGCTGGATAGAAGCCAAAATGATGCTCTGTAATCTCCAAGAGGCCATTCTATATATGTATCTTTTATCGTATTTGCCTAGTTTGTGTGCATGTGTGAGAATGTGGGTACGTTTGCGCGTGTGTGAAAAATGGTAATGGTCCACAAGATGATAAATAAGAATACTTCACAGCAAGTGTGACTAGTTTCAGAGTCTCGTATTAATTTATTTATTTGCCAGAGGCAACTGCGTGATTAGAGGGGCTTTTTTTGCAGTTTGACAGTAGACTAATAGTAGAAAAAAAAGAGGAACACTTTGGAAAAGTTTCCCTCCCTCGATAAGGCAGCAATTCTATGCACAGTTACAAGACAGGGTCCCAGTTTAAATCGGTAGGATTTGCTTTGGAGGAAACAAGCATAGGATTGTGCTGTAAGAAAATGAAGTAGAAAAGACATGAAATAGGGGTGTGCATTTATTTATTTATTCATTTAATTCAAAGGACTCTGTTAAAAGCATGTGCATGGTTCTTGTATCCAGTTTCTGTCACAGTTCCTCCAGATATCATGCTAAATCCTGTTAGTAGCATCACCATCACTGGCACTCTTGTTCCAAAGTAGAAACTCTTTCGCTTTTAGAACTCGCATCCTAGTAAGCATCACCCTTTTACTTTTTAAGCATCGAACATTCATCTTGAAATATTTGTCAGGGTGCAGATAAGCTGCGTGGGGGGGGGGGAGGTTGCAATGAATACAACAAAAGGAATGCATTACCAAATCTTAGACAATGGGTCCCTCTCCTGGCCATGGCTGAGATCTGCATCATAAAGAAAGCTTTTTAAAAAAAATCATTTAAAAAATGTCCAGCAGAAATGAAATTCAAATCCATTGGAATGGATGCACATGCACATGCTTCTTTTCAGTCTTACATTAACTGTAAGACTTCCAATAGTAAAAGAAAATGGCCAATAGAAAAAGAAAATATTTCATTTCAATGGCTAGCGCTGCATTGGAGAAGGGGAGGGTGTTAACAGTGAATCAGAGCGCAATACTAGGGAGGCACCAGTCTCCCCTATGCGCTCCTTGGATCTCCACCTGCTAAACAACAACATGCGCTTCATTAAAGCAGCCCAGAAATGTAAGTAAGCTTAAAATGTAAATAAAGTTAAGAACATAAGAAGAGCCCTGCTGGAGCAGGCCGAAGTCCCATCGAGTCCAGCTTCCTGTATCTCACAGTGGCCCACCAGGTGCCTATGGGAGCTCAGTAGACAACAAGATGCTTGCATCCTGTGGCCACTCCCTTTCACCTGGCATTCTGAAGTAGTCTACTATTAATGTAAGGAGGTTGCACAGCTCATCATGGCATATAGCCCACGATGGACTTTTCCTCCAGAAATCTGTCCAGTCCCTTTTTAAAGGCATCTAGCCAAGAGGCCATCACCACCTCCTGTGGCAAGGAGTTCCATAGCTTAATTACCCACTGGGTAAAAAAGTAGTTCCTTATAACAGATAAAACTCGTCCAGTTTATAGTTAAAACTATAGTGGGCTCTATGCTTTTGTCTCAATTCTAAGTCAGAGATCTCCAAACCTTTCAGTGCAAGAGCCACATTGTATATTTTACACATTTTCACGGGCTGAAAAAAACAGCTTCATATAGGGCAGAATCATGCAGAGAATCACTGCCTCTGCCTGATCTGATACAGAAACCCGGTTTGTTATGATTTGTTTATGCACGGGCAAAAATGATGCTATTTCCCCACTGCGCTCATTTTAAGTGTTGTTGAAAAGTCAAAATGCTGAAAATTGATTTGTTTTATCAGCAAAGCTGAGGTTAATATTGAACAATTAGGATTGCTGCAGGCCAGATAAAATCTTGTGGAAGGCCGGACGTGGCCCTCTCGATTGAGTTTCAAGACCCCTGTTCTAAGTAACAGTGAATATCAGCCCAAAAAGGGAATTCTGGGGGGAAAAACTATGAACTGGCTCACTATGAAATGGGTTGAAACAGCAAAGAGTAAAATGAGCTGATTTAAAACTAGGAGAACAATTTTTTTTGGAGGGGGGGTTACTAAGCAGCTGACTAAACTTTTTCGTCTCCCCTATTGCAAATAAAAAGCGTGTTTTAAAACTGCAAAATTTTTCTAAAACACCTTTAAAAGACTCCATTACTTAAAGTGATTTGTATAATTGTGTTCAATGGTAGCCATTATTTAAAAATATAATTAGTTTCTGAACTCAGGGAGGGAGGGAAAATTCTGCAGGTGTTTCTCATTATTTGCCATGCATACAAAATACCTGCATAAATTACCTTCATGCCAACACATACTAACAGACAATGAGGCATTAGCAGACAAAGAAAAACAGCACTAACCCATAATCTGATGTGGCTGAACCGTGCGCGTGCGCATTCTTTTGATGTGCATGTGGAATAACATTCACGGCTGAAGTTGGAAGGAAGCACCTGCAAGAAAGTGTCTAGTCCAAGATGGGAGCAATGGAAAATGCATACAATTCTGCAATAAAAATACCTGCATGAGAGCGCAATCCTATACTGCACTGGATTGGCAAGGCCAGCCAGCCAGCGCCAAATCCAAACACAGTATAGTGGAGACTGGAGTCTCCCAACAGCAAGTACACGTTCACGCCCTTACTGTTGGGAAGGCTCCAGCCTCTCCTATGCACTGCTCAGATCTGCGCATGCAAAACAGCAGGTGCAGATCCAAGGAGACTGCGTGGCCCAAATCAGGGCCGTGCGGCCTCCTGGATGGGCTTAGGATTCGGCCCCATGGTACCCCACGGTCTCCTTATTGTGCCCGCCCATGCAGTGATGTCATGCAGGGGGTACGCGGGGGTACGCGAGTACCGGTTTCTAGGATTACAGCTGGCCCCGTCCATTCGCCCACCCACTCGTCGACTCCGCCCTCTGCAACGTTTGAATTTCCTGCACGTTTGAGTTGCCTGCATGCTCTCAGAGCCAGGCAGGCAGGCAGGCAGCGAACAGAGCCTTTCCTTTCCTTGCCACTGAAAAATGAGTTGCTCTGGGGTTTTAACATGATGCCAGGCCTCCTTAACATGTTCTGGGGGTGCTGTGGAATACTGTTGCAACTGTTGGGTCAGTTTAAAATCATCTGAGGCCTCAAAAAGGGCTTTTTTCATGTCACTTCCTCCCACGACATCACTTCTGGCTTATGACATCACTTCCGGTGGGTGGGTCCCAACACATGCCAATCAAAAGTGAGTACCTGTTCTTAAATCATTTAGATGACACCACAGCGCCCATGGTCTGCCCTTGTCCACCCACAATCTTCCTCCCTCCACCAATCACGCACCTGCCCCAACAGGGAGCCTCCCTTGGGTGAGCCGGCTTCAGCCAATGCAAGGAGGCTTGGCGTGGGCACAACGGGACCGGATCTGCCTGCAGCGCCGGTCCCGTTGCTTTAGCACCGATAAGGTAAGGCTAAGAAAGTCTCCTTTCCTAACGTGTCTTTCAGGATTGGATTGTGGGCAGAACCTGTTGGAGAGAACCTATTGGAGAAACTGGTACTTAAGATTCAGTCAAACTGGATGCCATAGAGGGAAAATCATCACAACCAAGGAGACTTTGCTGTTCAGGCAGGGCCAGCCCAAAACCTCCTGATGCCTGGGGCAGCATGCTGACTGCTGCCCCTCCTTACCTGATAATGTGCCAGCCTCTGCCTCTCCCACTCTCCTGTGTTCTAGCTCAGCGCTCCCCTCCCTCCCTTATATAATGTCACCCCAGAATGCATCGACATGCATTCTCTTCCTGGTCACGATGCTTTCTGGGGTGACATTGAAGAAGAGAGGCGCCTCCAGCAACCTGGAAGAGGCTGCAGGCAGCTCAGAAGACTGCCTGCAGCACTATAAATCTAACAGTTTCAATGCACGAGGGTTGAAAAAACTACATTGGCTTTTGTTTTACTGTCCTTATGTTTTTAAAGTAAGTTCCCCAGCACCTGCGGAACTGTGGATAATTGAAACCATGGATGCCAAGTCCACAGATACTGGGGCACCGGTATGTAACTTATTGATTGATTGATTAAGTTACCTGTATGTAACTTATTAGTGGAACGTGGTGGTGCAGTGGGTTAAGCCACTTGAATCTTGGGAGTTCAAGACTGCACGACGGAGTGAGCTCCCGTTGCTTGTCCCAGCTCCTGCCAACCTAGCAGTTCGAAAGCACCTAAATGCAAGTAGATAAATAGGGACCACTTCGGTGGGAAGGGAACGGCGTTCCGTGCGCTACGGCGTATAGTCATGCCGGCCACATGACCACGGAAGTTTGTCCTCAGGACAAACGCCGGCTCTACAGACTTTGAAACGGAGATGAGCACCGCCCCCTACAGTCGGTCACGACTAGACCATTCGGTCGTGGGGAAACCTTTACCTTTACCTCAGGCTCTTCTTGCTGTCTTGTCCTGCAGCTCCTAAGACCAGCCCTGCTCAGGATACAACCTCACAGGGTTATTGTGAAGACATAAGAGTTGGGGGAAATGGGCAGGCAGGGGTTGGTGGATCAGGTCCTAGGAGGTGAGGCGAGATCAGCCATGGGTCCTTCATCTCATTATTAGGGTTGTGGCTCAAAAAAGGTTGAAGTCCATCGCAGTAGGCTGGTGTCTGCATGAGACTCTCAGGGCAGTGTAGCGTGCACTGCATCCAGAGTGGGTGGCTGTTGCAATCCTCCGAAGAGAACGACGGGACTTCCCCCCACCGCAAAAGGGGGAGTGAAAGGGACCCCAACAAGATGGGGTGAAGAAGCAAAAACCAACGGGACGACAAGAGCTCTGTGTCGGGAAATCTGAGAACTTCTTTGTCCCAGCCCCCTTTTATTGTCGTGCTCATTAACATTCCCAATACATATTCAGTGCATAGTGAAACATCCCATTGGCCCGTGACTTTTTCTCACCCTATGTGAAACCCAACCCCTTTCTCTGCTGCCAGCTGCAAGAGGCCCCCGTTATCTCTCTTGTTAAGCTGCTCCAAGGATTCTCTCACAGCTGCAGCCCATCCTGCCCATCAGCCAGGAGCCACCCCCTCATCCTTCGCCACTGGGTGTGCCCTGTGGCTGAGGGGAGAGCCGGTGTGCCAGCTCTATCTCAAGCTGAAGGTCAGTCTGCCTAGCAACGGTGCTTAGCAACGTGGGGCCCAGCAGGGCACAGGTGCTCAAATTATCAAGAGGCATAGCTACAGGTGGCAGTCATGGAGGCATTCTCAAAGTAAGGGAATATTTATTTGGGCAGAAGGGTTTGGCAGAGTGGAAGAGTTGCAGCCTCTGAAGCCTGAAGGTCACCCCGGACAGTAGTCTGAGCCTATCAGAAGTCACCATGAACTGCCTATAAATGCAGCTGGCAGAGATGAGTCTCTCCAGCTGGTGAGAGGAGCGGAGATGATGGACCTTCCAGTGAGGGTGGAGGAGTGCCTGTCAAGCCATGCCTGGGAGTGTGAGCAGCCAGAATGATGCTGGACTATGAAGGAGACCACCTGGACTGAAGCGTTCTTGAAAGATAGAACTTGTGATTGTAACAACCCCTATGTGGGGTTGAGGAAAGCCTGCCCATGTAAACCGCCTTGATTATTAAAGTCAGATTGAGCCTTCAGTTACCCAAGGTGCAGTGTGGTGACTGCAAGAGGCTGCTATTGTTTTTCCAAAGAAACTACAAAGAACCAAAAAGAGCTGTAGCAATCACACTGTTTTTCTCCCCCAATGTTAAGTATTTTCTATTAAATCCACAACAGAGCATAAGACGGCATTCTGTTTCCCGCATCTGCTTCCACACTACATGTCCCAAGTAACTATGTGATATGTGTTGCATGCGCAACACAATTGTGAGGAATTTCAGCGAAATTTGGGCCAAAACGAATACCGAAAGAACAACTCAGGCACAATCATTATTTGGGCAACTTTGTTGTGATTGGCTATAAGTGTGGGGCACAAAGGAAGTTGTGCAGCTGTAGTTAGATTGGTGTCTGTGAGAAGCACTTCAACCAGCATACTAAAAATAACACTTCAACTATCATGCATGCCTCAGGTCTTTGGAGTGTCCATTCTCAACATCAGTCCTGATGGACATATGGAACATGTGGATGGGAAATTGGATGGATGGTGTGAACCAAGGCCTAAAGTTTTTTCTTTCAGACTGATCGAATTATTTGTAATGATGTATCCTTGACTTTGCTCTATACAACTTGTCATTTTAACCCCAAAGAGAGGAGATTCATATGGCTTGTGCCATCATTTTTTGCATTTATAATTACTTCTCAACATCTGGTAAGACTACCATTTTATTTGCGACTTTATTTATTATTGCTGCTCATGATATGCATGATTGCATTGTTTGGGGTTTTTGTGAACTGTCTTGGATATGTTTATTGAAGGGAGAGCAGGGCAAGTTCTAGGACCGTGTCATCCCCCCAGCCCTAGAGGGGGCTTACTTTGACGGCACATCAAAGGAGACCAGAGTGGTCCTTGATAGCCTCCATCTCCCTTCTACCAATAACACAATGTTTCGTCCCATCACTACATCATAGTCATATAGCAACAAGGGAGGGATGTGGTATAATTGATTTGAAAAGATGCCAACGGCTGAACTATAATCTCTGCCAGCAACGTTAGCCCCCACAAGAGAAGCTTACTTTGTTGGTAGCCTCTCAAAGGACTTCCTGGCAGCCATTTTTATTGGCAGGAAGTCAGACACTAGGCAGGACCTCAGGGCTTAGCCACGAGCCCTCTGGTGACCTGAGGCCCTCAGTCAATGCCCCTCTTGGCCAACCCGTATTACAGAAGGAATATGTTGAGATTTGATGCGGACACTGGAGTCTACATCAACGTTTTGCTATTTGGGGTATTTGAGGGGGAGGCTTATCACAAAACATGGAAGAACTGATGTACTCATTTTTTCTTTTGAGATTAAATGTAATTGGTTTAAAAAGATAATGGTTCTTTTGTTTGAGTTTTATGCATTTCTTATGAAGAGCGCACACATTTTACTACAGTCTGACAAAGTGCTGCCTTTTATCCTAATTTCCCAATGGATAAATACTTTGTTAATTAATAAAGTATTATACTGGCAGTTAGTGTCTGCATTTAAATATGGAAGGGTTTTATTCAGATTATGTTAATAGATTGTTTTTTGCATTAATTATAACCTTTTCTTGTGGTGTTCTCTGAAGAGAATTGTTGCTGGGAATAAGAGGTTTTCTTGGATTATGTTTTGTTTCACTATTCTGGGGGAAAAATATGAATAAAGTATTGTTACACATTGAATGTGAAAGCCGAAGCTGAAATATTTACCCAGAATAAAATTATCTGCCTTTTTAGTGGTTTTGCCTGTTTTGAAATTGTTTACCAGCTGATCTCTGCTGCTGCTGCTTCTCTCTCTGTCTTTTGAAAAATTTGTGGTGATTCACAAAATCATTCATGTAGGGAATAACAGAACTGACACCATGGGGCATGTGAATGTGAAGAACTGCACAGTTTATTCACCACTAGAAGCTTTGTTGAGGGCGCAATCCTAAATTAGGCCATCAAAATTTGGCTGGCACAAGGAACACTGTAAAGCAGTGGTTCTCAAACTTTTTAGACCGGGACCCACTTTTTAGAATGACACTTGAGTCGGGACCCACCGGAAGTGATGTCACTAACCTGGAAGTGATGCCATGATAGGAAGTGACATCATCAAGCAGGAAGTGCTATCATTCTAACATAATGAAATGACACTCCTGAAATGCAAACTGGTATTCCTGGACTGCAGAAATTATACAATCATGAGACATCTCTGACAGAAAGTGAGATTAGGACAAAATATTATGTAAAAGCACTGAACTAAAAACAAAATTTTAGAAACAATATTTTTTAAACCCTCACTTGAAAGTTCTGTGCGGGCAGAGGCAGATCTAAGGGAGGGCAAAGCTCTAAGTTTTGCAAGAAGCCTTACCTTGCAGTGGAAATCACTCCTCTCCTGCACCGTTTTAGCCAATCCTCACAGGGAACAGCAACATCTTGGCGTTGCTTACTGGCTACAGCAGCAAGGGAGAGGCGGGATTTACATGACAGGGTAAGGCTTCTTGCAACACTTAGAGCTTTGCCCTCCCTGTAGATCCGCCTCTGTGTGTTATGTGGGTTTCATTAACACAAGGCTGTCGCAAACGGGCCGTAAGGTTTGCTGCAGATGGCAGCAAGTCTGTTGGCCCCTTACTGGCCATGTTTGGCCAGAGCAGATGTTTGGGAGGACAATGGGAAGGTGGAATCAGGCGGGAGGGAGGTGGAAGGCATGGAGGGGCCGAGGTACCCTGCGGAAGGGAGTGGAGTCCAGATCTGGCCATTTCGACTTGCGCCAGCGATTTTGTTCCAGGGCTGCCTGGAGCTTACCCCGGGTAAGGGGACAAACATCCCCCTGCCCCGCAGTGAGCTCCAGCTGCCTCCTACCCAGCGTCGGATGCAGCGCAAGCCAGTCGGCCTCCTGGTCCCACGCAGGTTAGGATTGGGCTGTAATACATTGTCTTTAAATACATGGTTAACAAATGAATAAATGTTATTTTCAATTTATTCACCAGCCCTCAGAATGCTCAAAGCTCGTAATATCATTTGTTGATAATAACGTTATAATTGGTTGTCATGTCAGTATACTTCCATTATTCATCCTTTATTTGCATTGACACATTACCATACTACAGTCCTCAGTGTCTACGAAATGGATAGTCAGTGTTCGGGCATTAGAAAGCTTCCTGTGCTGAAGTCACACCGTGATGTCATTGCATCACGCACATACAATCTATACCTCCCAGACTGATTCTGAAACACTTTACAGAAAACTGAGACCGCTCAAATTTGATAAACAGAGGGGAAAGTGAGAAGGAGCATATCGTCATCAAACTAGCTCTGAAAAAGCATCTATATCTGCAGAATGTTTTCTGGGGCAAAATGGGATGGCCTTGTCTATCCACAACACCTATTGACTGAAGCAGAAAATATTCTCCATCACTTCCTAACTTTGTTTTATCAATGTGGCAACTCAACCACCCACTTTTCGTAGCTACTGGCTAATCCACCAGAGGGGGAATTTGGTATCTGTATAGAGAAAATATGGGTCACATTGTGACCTGCATGTGTTATGAACCAACCACATGACGAAATCATCCCATGCCAAACTATGCACTCAACTTGCTTCTTCAAAGCATGCCTTTGGTTCTGTGAATAGTCCCTAATTCAAGGTAGAAAATGCTATATAGTGGGCACTCGGTATCAATGGAAAATCCATTCCAGGATCCTTGTGGATACTGAAATCCATGGATACTGGAATCTGTTGGGGGAATCCAGTGCAGCATCACAATTACTCACTTGGAGGCCATACTCAGTCTGTGCTCCAGATCTATCTCCAGATAGCAATGGCCTCCCAGCCTCCTCAGATGGCCTCACACCATAGAATACCTTTGGACCCAACCAGAAGTCTCTGGTGCAAACTGGAAGGGAGCAATCCTAACTTATAGTTAGGCTGGTCCAGTTAGGCCAGCCCAAGAGCCACCATAAAGTGCGTTTGGATCACTCTTGGAGACAGGGAAGATGGCGCACATTTGTGTGCTGGCCTCTCTGACTCCGGGAGTGGTCCAAACATAATTTACGGTGTCCCTTGTGCCAGCCAAACTTTGCTGACTAACTGTGCTGCCCTAACTCTAGGATTGCACCCGAAGTCGCTTCTGGTCATGTGCTGGAAGCTTTCTGGGGCATGGACTTGGCATCCACGTATGTTCAAAGCCAGGGATGCCCAGCCTGCAGATAAGGACAGCCCACTGTATAAATATAATATGTGAATTACGCTAGTTTATATTCTTTAAACTCAAACATGCGTAAACTATTTTGGCTACCTAGACCTAAATGCTTTCACAAGAAGCTCATTGCTCATTGGTGAAAATGTGTTTTAAAACACTCCCTGAGCTAGTTAAAAGTTACTTATTCATACGAACACCTGACTTGGGAGATCAATCAAGCCCTCGTAGCCAAGGTGTCTGGGATTGTTTGCATCTATTCAGGTTGATGCACACATTAAAGTACCTTCATTTCCTAAAAACATGTTTCATTCCGAGATCTGCTATGCAAAACTCATTAACATCATAGTCCCCATCAGTAATTGCCTGAAAGTGAGCACAGAGCATTAGGGAAGATGAAGAGCTGAATTACCAGTTAATGAAAGGAGAAGGTGACAGACAATTTAAATTGACTGTTTGCCTGCCATGTAGCAGCCACTCCCTGCTTTAAAGTAATTATCTGACAAAAGTGTTCCTAGATTCCATATAGTATTTACGGTCTGAACAAAAGCTTTTACAGTGGAGCATCAAAAAATGTGGACGTTAATACTAAAACATTGTTTTCAACTGAAAAGCAAAGTGCCATTCAGCAGTCAAATGAAAAAAAGATTACTCAGGAGGCAAAGATATTGCTAACCACACACCAGCATGCAAGAGGATTCTAATATGTATCCAGAGAATGAGATTTGAAGTGTCGTTTCCCTGCCTGAATACAAGACTGGTCAAGAATGAGGTGAGGGGTATCATCAAACAGAGGATCTCCTTGAGCCATCACCCTATCAGACAGTTTATCCCTTTCACAATTCTCCAACACCTTATCACTCTCACCCTCCACTGCTTCCCAAGCTTGGCAGAAACACATGACAAGCTGCTCTGCCTTTTCCTCTCATTATGCTGCATTTGAAGAGGAAGGAAGAGGAAATGTGGAGAAGAGAGGTGAGTGGTGGGCTGGAACGTCTTCCTGGAGGTGCTCTAGGCTACCACTCTCCTCTTCTCCATACTTCCTCTTCTGCTCTCTCCTGCTCTTCAAATCCAGCAGGTCAAAGAAGAACAGCAGAGTGGTTCATCATGTGCTAATGCTGTGCCAGGCAGCAGCAACACCCCAGGATGAAGAGCAGGGTCTGCCTTAAGCCAGTGTGACCAATGTCATCACTTTTGGGATACCTGCAGTGCTGCTACAGTCAGGATCTCTGTGTGCTATAAGTCAGTGGGGTGAGCACAGCGGCGGACCTTCCTGTCTGCCCTTACCTCTGAACAGCCTGAAATGGCCTTCCTAGAAGCAGTTGGCGATGATATAATCACGTCACCACCAACTATCTCCAGGTGCCACGTTTTGCACATGGCACCATAAACACTCTTCTAGTCACCACAGCTGCATGGTGAGTGGGGGGCCACACAGGGAGGGTAGGGCCCCTGCCAGAATGCCTGAGATTGGGCCTTGCCACTCCTGGGACCGGCCCTGATGAAGAGGAAGGTAAGGGTGGTGGAAAGAGCAGTAGGCAAAACAGCAACAAGTACAGATGGGGTGGCATCTGTTACCCCACTTCAGGCACCCACGAATTGGGCCACTGGTATTTCCATGTTCCTTAGAGCAGGGACTATTATTGCAGTAAAACAGGAGTTCTCAAGCTTTGTTATAGGGAACGTCCCTAAGGCCAGGTATCAACCGTCCAACACTCCTTATGTATCTGCCTGTGACATAACCATCTTGCTGCAAAGCTAACATGATCGATGTAGACAGATGTCACCAATGTCACCTTTTGGCTCTCTAGCCACATCACCTGAGGGGCTGTAGTTGCTGCTTATGCTGAGAAACGGAAACAGGAAGAGGTTCTACCACAAGAGAAGGGCAATCGAGTGTAAGCCGTGGACAGTGCAAAGATGGAGGCTGCAATTTTGCAATTTCCTGGGAGTAAGAACTATTGAACACAGTGGGACTTACTTCTGAGTGGAAGTGCCTAGGGTTGCACTGTAAATCACTGTCATGGGGACACTTCATCGCAGCACAGGCTGGGCCTCAACCTAACTTATATTTTCCTGCTGTTGAAGTGAGGTTTGGCCGGCACAAGGGATACCGTAAAGTGTGTTTGGACCACTCTCAGAGTCAGGGAGGATGGCGCACATCTGTGTGCTGGCTTCTCTGACTCCAAGAGTGGTCCAAACATGCTTTACGGTATCCTTTGTGCCGGCCAAACTTTGCCGGCCTAACTGTGCTGGCCTAACTCTAGGTTAGGATTGTGCCCTTAGTGAGAATACCAGTAAGAAACGGGCAGCGCAATCCTAGTGTGCCCCTTGCGTCGACGTGACGTCATCGCGTCAACGCAAGGGGCGGAGTGTTGGCACGCGGGCACTGAGCAGCACCCCTGCGTCGGCACTCCAACTCTGAAGCCGATGTTGCTCGCAGCATCGGCTTCAGAGCGCCGACGGAGAGCCTCCCTTGCTCTGACCGAAGACGGTTGGCGCAAGGGATTCTCCGTCCCGTATCAGGATGATAATTGGTGGAGGGGGGAGGTAGGAGGCGGGACTTGGGCGGGACCTGGGTGGGCTTGGGAGGTGGCCATACGGCCACTTCCTAAGCCCGTCAGCGAGGCCGCACGGCCCTGATTCAGGCTGCGCGGTCTCCTCAGATTTGCGCCTGCTCTTTAGCAGGTGCAGATCTAAGGAGCACATAGGGCAGGCTCGAGCGCATGCTCCCTTGTTGCGGGGAGGCTCCAGCCCGTCCTATGCAGCGCTGGATATGGCGCTGTCCCGTTGGCCTTGCCAGTTGGGCGCTGCTCAGGATTGGGCCCTGAGGATCATATAGAAAGGGCTGCCAATACATCTCACATCAGCATGGCTCCTCTTCCCCAGAGGGATGATGCTGGTGTGGGTAGAAGTCATGTAATTGACAACCACCACATGATCTTGAGATAGTTACATTACCTGAATTTCATGAGAAGAAATAAAGCTCCAATATCTGGAGTAGAGCTATTGTGGGATGCAGAGGTGTACCTAGAGGGGAATCACAGCACTAAGTTTTGCAAGCAGCCACTACCACTCCTCTTCGGAATCATTCTCAGTGGCTAAAGCAAAATGGAGGCTATGTTGACTCTGAACGGCTCCAAAGAGAAGGGGGAGCAGCTAGTTGCAAAACTTAGTGCTGTGACCGCCTCTCAAGGTACGCCTTTGGTGGGATATAGCTATGTCAATGACTCCTCCTACAGGATTTTTGGGAACTTTTGTTACTGGACCAGCATGGAAAGAGGCCACCGGCTTTCATGAGTCATGCAAGATGAGGCTCTCTGTTCCATTAAAAATATTAAGGAGGGATGCGTTGGAGGTCAGAAGTCATTCTAGCAACGTCCTTGACAATGCCCAGAAGAGACTGGTATAGAAGTCATTCTAGCAACGTCCTTGACAATGCCCAGAAGAGACTGGTTTTTTTGTTATTAGTTCAGAGCAGCTGTAGTGCCACATGAGTACATTTTTAAAAACACAATTCAGTAAGCATGGGACAGCTTGGAGATGAATGGCTGAGTGGTTCATTTCATAAATCAAAAGCAAGCTTGACCACCTACTCACCACTTGACTTCCATATCATTCCATATATCATCAATCAAACAAACAGTATTTATATACCGCTTTTCAACAAAAAGTTTACAAAGCAGTTTACAGACAAATAATAATAATAATTAAGTTAAATGGCTCCCTGTCCCAAAAGGGCTAAAAAAAAAAATGCAGAACACCACCAGCAACAGCCACTAGAAAAGACACTGCACAGGAGTGAATAGGGACATAACAGTTACTCTTCCCCTGCTGAATATAAGAGGAACATCCCTTGAAAAACTGCCTCTTGCCCAAAATATGGAAATAATATGATTGAAACTAGGTGTGCACAGTGGTTCAGATTAAAATAAACTGGGAACCTCAAGTGTGTGTGTATGTGTGTGTGTGTGTGTGTGTGTGTGTGTGTGTGTGTGCATGCACGCACATGCATTCACACATGCATGAGCACGAATCCATCTCTGTCAAGGTGCTGAGCTCTGCTTATCCAAAATGGAGAACTACATTTTATCCGGTTTGGTTTAAATATACAATGAAATGATGCACAAGTTAAGCTGAAACATTGGAATAGGCTGCTGTTAGACAGAAGAAGAGATGGCAATATTTGTAAGTTAGCTTAGCAGCAACTATAACTGAATACATATTATATTATTCTTGTATTCTGTTGCAAAAGTGGTAGATGTTGTATCTTACAAGGTACACTAGGTGGTAGTCTTGCCTCATGAGTGTCCCAGCTCAGTTTTAAAAAACAATGCAGAAAATAGTAATACAAGCTAGAAAAATCTTCATTTCATTCCCCAAATTGCTGTGACAGACTTAACGGCACTAAGAATCTGTGTACTGGACTGGAAGATAAATTCATGGTGGCTTCATCATTACAGATCTGCAAGCAGTTGATTTCCTTGCATCCCATAAATCTTACTTCTATCACAATCATTGCACTCTATCACAACATTGATTTGTTGTCCCGTTTCCTTGATTCCCTAACAAAAGATATAACTTGCCAGAGAATTAATGCCTTTGGAGATGTAATTCATGACCCGAGTGGATTTACATTTGTTTTGCACTTGTCAAATGTCTCATTTAACAACCCCGCCTTTCATCATTGCAGTGCTTTTGTTGTACCACCAGTGGCATGATAAGATTGTACAAGGGAGGATGAAAACCATTTAGAGCCTAGTGAAAAATCGTGCTCTTATTGCAATGTTTCCTTCCTGTGTATCATCTTGGAAAGCATAAATGAATAAGATAGAGCTAATAAGCTGGAGGCCCCTGGACTGAATTGTGTTCTGTGGAAGTGACTACCTTGATCCCCCCATTGCTAACCTGTAACTAATGAGTCACTTTAGATGCTGCATTCCCAACAAATGAGGTTTCTGAGGGTGCAATTTTAACCTGGAGTTAGGCCAGCACAGTTAGGCCAGCAAAGTTTGGCTGGCACAAGAGACACCATAAAGTGTGTTTTGACCACTCTTGGAGTCAGGGAGGATGGCGCACATCTCTGTGTTGGCTTCTCTGACTTTGAGAGTGGTCCAAAAATACTTTATGGTGTTCCTTGTCCTGGCTAAACTTTGCTGGCCTACCTGTGCCGGCCTAACTCCGGGTTAGGATTGCGCTGTGAGCAGTGGTGGGATTCAGGGGGTTCGCCCCAGTTCTATAGAACCAGTTGTTAAATGGCCAGGCCCCTCCCACTCGCTTACATCGGCTGGCTTCGGGGGTTTTCTTGCTCCAGCTATGACATCATAGAACCGGTTGTTAATTCATTTGAATCCCACCACTGGCTGTGAGGCTGTAATCATGGCAGCTGGTTAAGAGTGAAGCACTGTCTGCCATGCATAGCTGGACTGCCAGAATGTTCACATTAAGTGTGAAATGACAACTTTGTCTGCACCCTGGCACCCAGCATTTTGACCAATTGTAGTCGCGCACCTGACCTGCCCCGCAGCTTGCCATGAAGAGACTTGTGACTTGTGAAAATGACTCAAGAAATCCCAGGGTGGAATCATGGAGTCACCATGGGCACATGCTAAGACTTGTGCATGAGTCAATTCACGAGGGGGCAGAGACTCCTGAATGGACGTGGCTCGAACTTGGACAATTGCACAACACTGCATTTATGTTCTGCCAAGTCCTTAAACAACAACTTGCCATATATGCGAAGATTTAATGTGTGAGTCTGCTGTTTTCAGATAATTTTCTTCATGGAGATTGTATTTTTCTTAGAAGCTGGGGGAATGTAGCCAGTGAGACTGGAAGAGGAACTCATCAGTCAAGGGAGAGGGAGGGGAAATTGAATTATAAGGACTTTCCTTGTGAACTACATTCATTCCAGATTGCTCAGATGTCATTAGGTGATCTGGGTCGAGCATGGTTGGAAAGGAAAAGTAATTACACCTCCCAAATTAGATTGGAATACTGTTAAAAATATGACTCAAAGCAAGGAAATACTAATATAACTTAATTGTGTAACATTTATCCTGCAAAGGGCTCTGATTAAAATAAGGAACTCATGGTACTTCGGAGGATATAGGAAAGGGCATAGTTGTATAGGATAAAATCCCTGAGAAGTTCTCCTTCACTACTCCTAATCAAATAGGAGCAGCTATACAGCAGCTAACAAATTTATAGTAAGGCCACATCTGGAGTATTGCATACAGTTCTGGTTGCCACATCTGGTTGCCAGGTGCAGAAGAGAGCAACCAAAATGATAAGTGGGCTGGGGTAGCTCCCTTATGAGGAAAGGCACAGTGTTTGAGGCACTTCAGTCTAGAAAAAAGGCACCTGAGGGAGAGCCTGATTGGGAACCCAATCCTGAGGGCTCTATGGCCAGTGGTAAGAGTGTATTGGTGGCTCCAGGTGCAGTAGAGCACTTTTATGTGCACCCAGAGCAGTAGAGCTCCAGGTGCAGTAGAGCACTTTTATGGCACCCAGAGCAGGGGCGGTTCTAGTCGAAATGAAATTGGGTTCTAGCCCAATGAAAGTGCAGCCCATGGGGGATGCAACGTCATGACGTTGTGACGTTGTGACATCATGACGTGGCACCGTGCGACGCCCCACCCCCGCCCTAAGAGGCGGGGGTGGGGCGTCATGCGGTGCCGCGTTCTCCGTGCTCCGGCTGGCCTTAAGCTCTTTGGCTTAGAAACAGAGATGAGCACTGCCCCCTACAGTTAGTCACAACTAGACCATACGGTCATGGGGAAACCTTTACCTTTTATTCCTCCATACAGGGAATGATTCTGCATCTTACAGTGCCTGTCTACTTAGAAGTAATGTCACTGTGCTATGGGGCTTACTCCCAGGTATATTGGATTACAACCTTAGTGTTTGGTTCACCAGGAAAATTTTTTTTGTAATTCAATAGCTTAATTAATGACAAAATGCTGTATGTTTTTCCCCCAAGAAGCCTCTAACCACATAGCTCTGCAAGCGATTTCAAACTGTATATAAAAACGAATTGGTTTTCTCGAGTCTCTTGCTTTCTCTCTCTTAGTATTCCGATTCTGGCTAATTCAAGTGGTAAATTCCATGGCAATGTTTTATTGCTCTGCCTTACAGAAGGACAGAACAATGCTTAATAAGAATAAAAAGTGAATACGGTACCCATAAGAACAAAGCAAAATGCAAATTGTATTTTATGCACACCAAGTGAAAAATTGCAGAGAGGGAGCACTTGCTACTTTCTCTGTCCTATGTATTAACAGCCTCCTGAGAGCTAAAAAGTAATAAAATTGTGACTTGAAGTGGAAGATAGCTAGTTGATTTAGGAAGCAGATTAATCAAAAATTCTGGGGTAATCCTACAGTGTACAGAGGTGTTAACTAGGTCATTTTATAATGGTCAGGTAAGTCCTGCTGGAGCAGGAAAGTGGAGTCTGAGTCATTTATTGCTTACAACCATAGGTCATCACAATATAACAAAACAACAATGAAATATACCCAAAATCACACACAGAGACACAAAAACATACTCAAAAATACCCTAAAATAGCATTAGGCTAATTGTTTAAAAATTTCTAGCACTTTGCATGTATCTTCTTTGCAGCTATAGCAAACTGATATTAATAACTGTTTGCAAGCAGCGAACAGAGCTGAGCTAATAGGGGTCTAGCTTGTAATGATTTAAGAATACCAGCAAGGAATTGGTTTCTCGGATGCTTGTGCAATGGGCAACTTAATAAATAATGAAAAATATCATCGACTTCTCCTCTCCCACATGTACATAATCTTTGAGAATCTTTCCCACATTATCATTGTGGGAAAGTGGAAGTTGGTGAAACAAATTTTAAAAACAAAGCTAATACAACCTGCTTGGGTCTTCCTGTCCTGGTAAAAAGAGAACAGCAGGAAAGCAGCTGTCCTGGATAGAACCGGCAGGGGAGGTGAGGACTATAGTGATGGGAAAGGTTTGACTTGCTTCTATCAGCCTTAGGTTGAACCTATGTCTTAGGCCAAGCGCTGTGATTGTTTGCTTTTTATTAAGATCGAAGTTGGCTGGCTGTTACCCAAGAGAAGAAGGGGGAAGGGGAGCGGCTACTGAATTCTTCCCAGTTCTTCCACTTGGAATCAATACCCTTCACTGCAATACTTTTTTGCCAGGGGCCTGATCGTCCCCTTCCTTGCCCAGTTCTGCCCCATCCCCACCTCCCTCCCTGCCCCCAAAGCACTCACTGGATGCTGGTGCTGCTGGAACATCAGCAGTCCGTCCTTTCTGTGCTAAGGCCTGTCACTCACTAGCACCAGTCAAGTGCCAGTGCTCCCTCTTCCCATGGTGTCCCAAACCCGCTTTATAGTATGTTCACTACACTTTTAGGTGGTGGTACACAACAAGGACCCTTGGATTGGGCCCCTAGGCAGTTAGAGGGCTTAACACTACAGTAACTGGAGAAGCCGAGCTGACGCATTTGTGCCTGAGTAATCCATGTTTGTGCACCTGTAGGATATGCTAACATCAGCAGCACTGTGTCGCTGGTCACATGCTGTAATCTACTGGCTCTCTGCATGGATTTGTGTGAAATTGTGAGCTGCCAGCAGATGGTGCTTGGCTGTCTAAAAAAAACAACCAAACTGGAATCTGCTTCTATTTTACATCTGAATTCTCCCCAATCTATGAGGGTATCCCACACAAAAAGTTACTTCATTCCGAGAATGTCTAGGAAGTTCATTCTCTTCTATCAACACGCACTTTGGCAAACCATTTTTAATACCACGGACACTACTGAGCAATTTTATTCCGAGACTACATGACATTTAAGTTATTTCTCTGTAAACCGAAAAGCATTATAGAAATACTCTGGAAGAACAGAGCAGAGACTAGGGGAATGGAGGGGCAGATCAAGGCTGTTGATCAGCTGATCCCAACCCTTTCCACCGTCCCAGACCCACTCAGGCTTGTGCCAGCAAATTCTCTGGTGCAGGACTGAGTCGACCCATTCAGGCAGAGGAGGCTTAACAAATGTTCCCTTACCCAGAGCAGACTTCCAGGATGTCACATGGACTCCAGTGGTATGGCTGCATTGGTGGTAGGGGGGGTTATAGGCAGGGCTGGCTCTAGGAGTGGCGGGGCCCAATGCAGGGCATTCCCTCAGAGGCCCCCTCCCTCGTGGGGTCCACTCCAGTGGTGCAATTCAAATGAATTAACAACTGGTTCTATGACATCATAGCCGGAGCCAAAAAAAAATCCGAAGCCAGCTGAGGTAAGCAAGTGGGCAGGGCCCGGCCATTTAACAACCGGTTCTATAGAACCTGAGTGAACCCCCGAATTTCACTACTGGTCCAGTCTCACCAAGAAAAGCACTTGTGGTGCTGTGCACAACACCTAGACAGAGTTGGTGTTGACATCACCGCCAGCTATTTCCAGGAGGCCTATTTTGGGCAGTTTAGAGGCAGGGGCAGGTGGGTGGACACAAGGTAAAGTTGCTCTACTCGCCCCCCTGACTTACAGTCCATAGCGATCCCTGCTGCAGCAGCAGGCAATATGCTCTCTGCCCTGATGTGGGGTCCCCCAAAGCGCAGGGCTCAATGTGACGACATCAGTCACATTGGCTTAAGGCCAGCCCTGGTTACAGGATTGGGCTGACATACAAGTACAAACTGGAGTCAGAAAGGAAGTGCTACCTGTTTGTGTTTGTACGAATTGCATTAACCGTCTATGAGTGGAAGGTGCACATGAGCTGCAGTCCTTGGGCACTTGGCACTTTGCTTCATGGCTTTGAAGAAAACAAGCCTCCTTGAGCCTGTCTTAACACTATATTTTCCTCACTGAAACTTAAGAACATAAGAAGAGCCCTGCTCTGATCAAACTTCTAGAGACGTGGCTAGAGCTGAACAAACAGTGATGCCCATCCAGCTATTCCTTTTCTCTCCTCTTAAAAAATGAATTGGCTGCCTCTGTAATAGTCTATAATAATAATAAGCCTGGGAAATCAGCGATATGCCCCGATGAGAAGAAAGTGGGATGAAAATAGATCAACACTATTATAGGTCGACAGGGATTCCTTCTATTTCATATAGTCGTATTTTGCATCTCATGAATAGTAACCCAGAAGAGAAAACGGAAAGCAGAAACAGCAAGCTGTTTCTTCTCTGGAAATGCAGTCTCTAGTTGTGCACACTCTGCCACATAGAGATCTCTTATGGGGTACCCCATGATGAGGTTCAGAGCCCAGCATGCATCAGGCACGAAAGAGGCAGGGAACATGGAGCTTACGTCCTTCAAGCTCTGCCCCTGGTATCAGCTGGCAGCTAAACCATCCACAGGGAAGGGGATCTTGTGCTTCCGGGTGGGGCCAAACAATTCCCGATTCATGGGTTTATGGCATGAATTGGCTTTCATGAAGTGTGCTCCTTTGTCACTGTCCTTGGTTTTTCAGACCTAGTAACCAATATGTGTATATAGCAACCTTTTTCTGCACGCTGATTATGTATGCTTGATCAGGAAAAGTCGCATCTTATTTTGATAACACACTGGCGCCTGAGGTGGTACACCAAATGGCACTCTCTTATAGGGCAGTATGCACACAGCCACTGCCACCCGTCTTCCTGCTTCTTCATACAGGAAGAGAGGAATGGAGCAGAAGAGCAGAAGATGTGTAGAGAAAGGAGACACTCTAGCCACCCACTCTTCTTCTCTGAACTTTTCATTCTATGCTGTTCTGCTCTTCCTTTTGATCCAAAGAAAGAAAGAAAGGATGAGGAGCAGTGGAGGCAGTGGCCTCATAGATCAGCCAGATCTGAGAGCACCTTCATATAAACTATGCTTTTACAAATGAAAAATCTAAATAAAAGTCAATGATGATTTGTGTAGCTGGAAAGCGAATTGGATGTTGGACACTTCACATGCATGGCATTATATGATATAATGGGTTGTATCCAAAAGTTCCCAGAGATCCTCCAGAGGAAGGAG
This sequence comes from Lerista edwardsae, assembly GCA_029204185.1. Lineage (NCBI taxonomy): Eukaryota > Metazoa > Chordata > Lepidosauria > Squamata > Scincidae > Lerista > Lerista edwardsae. The sequence goes on along the minus strand of JAJKFI010000009.1, from coordinate 6,946,641 downwards.
CTTGATCTCTGAATACAACCCAATGTAAATTAAAATGTAAGTCCTAATTTTAATTTACATTGGGTTATCTCCAGAGGACCCCTCCAGAGTGACTCTCTGGAGAGAACCAATTTTTAATGTAAATGAAAATTAGGACTTGCATTTTAATTTACATTGGGTTGTATCCCGAGATCAAGTACTTTCCTCTGGGAACCTTTGTTAAACTCTTTCTACTTCAGAGGTACAACCAAATGTGACTAAGCAGTCCTGTTGTTGTGTGTAAGCTGCTTTTTTTTCTGACCTTAAGACAAGTGCAGATAGTCCATCGCTTCTAACGTTCATTAACAACGCAATCCTATATCCCCCTTAGCGCTGGCGCTGTGCTCTTGCGCCGGCCGAACGCTGTTGTGAATGTGCCGTAAAGCGAATCCACGCCGGCGCTATGGTGCTCGGCCGGAGCAAGCAGCAGCACCAGCGTTCGGGCACTGGCACGACTGTCGGCAGCACTGGCTGTGCGCCAGACAAGCACCGGTATTGCTCAGTCGGCGCAGGGTGTCCGTGAGGGCATTCCAGTGGTGTTCTGGGGGCATAACTGGGCAGCGCAGTGGGCAGAGATGGTGGTTATGACACAGTTGTGACGCAGGATGGCCGTAGTGCCATATCCTAATGCCGGTTCCCAGCCATGGCAGCCCCAATTCGGGCCACTCCCGTGCACGTTCCTCTGCACCTGCTATTTTGCCAGCGTAGATCTAAGCAGGCCCATAGAGGTGACTGGGGCTTACGCGAGTGCAAGGGGAAAACCTCCCCTTGTCCAGCATGTTGCTGTGCTGCCTCCAAATGGACCTTTGGATATGACCCTGCTATGTCGGCCTTACTAGGCCGGCATAAGGTAGGATTGCGCTCCAAGCCATCATTCTGAAACTGCCAGTCGAACACACTAAGGAGGAAATTCTATTGTAAGGTTGGTTTTCATGCTTAATTGCTAGTGCTGTAGATCTCTCCATGCAAGTAAGACAATACAAGTTGCTGACAAATTCTTGCAGATCTAGCTGTGGGAGGAAGAAATTGACAAATCTGTCTTACGGAAGGACGTGTTTGGTGGTAAATAGCTAATTCTATATCTGGCACTGTGCTTAAGTGTGCTATATCTGTTTTGAGTTGTCTGCTAAACGTATTCTAGCTCCATGTCGCTCTCTAAAATTACAGGGGAAGCCCTGATTGCATTGAGTAACACTTTTGCCCCAAAGTAATTCCATGTACTTGTTTTACCATCTAATTATGGAGCAATTATAGAGCAATTATTGCTCAAATAATTGACACGAGCGCTCTCATGAAATACGACTAGTAATGTGGCATTAAAAAAAACACACCTGTACCTTAAGATAATTATAAATTATATCATCACCATAAGCACTAGTTTTGTGAATTGCATATCCTGAATTGCAATCACAGCTCTTCAAATAGCAGACAATCAAATCTCATGCTTCAGTGGCACAAGACTTACAGAATCATGTTTTGTATTCACCAAGTGATGGGCAAATGCCCTTGCACGCGAGGAGGCACCAGTCTCTCCTGTGGACTCCTCAGATCTGCACCTGCTAAAGACCTCAAAATATGTGATGCATTTCTATGGGGGATGTTAAAAGAAAGATGTTTGATACCAACATCACAAACTCTAGAAGAGCTTCGCATGAACATTGAACTAGTGATCAATGGTGTAACACCAGAACAGTGCTCTAATATGGTTGCCCACAGAATCGATCACATAGAACATGTGTTTTGCAATGAAGGAAGACATGTAGAATATGCAATCATATGATTAAGAGATCTGGGATAATATAGGGTATCATATGCCAATAAAGGTTTCTAATACTAATATAGGGTATAAATCCCATGAGCATTTCAGTTACCGTTTTTTTGCCCCACACTGCTGTTTTGTATGCTTCAAAATGGCTATTGTGCTAGAGCTTTCATTATGTGGATTATAAAACTGAAAGCCTTTGAGCTTTGCACATATGTCCCTGTCTTGTACATACTGGAGTACTTTGACATCTGAACTCACTGTACATTGACCTCATGCCACCACACCATTAGAGGGGCAGAGAGCAGAAAGCTATCTCAGCCCATATGATCTTTGAATGTGTTGTGTGTGGTAGATGGCCCTTTCTCTTATCTTTGACTGCATGATGGGCTGAATCTTTTGAATGCAAATTGGACAAGTCATTGCAAATAACTAGTGCTGTGTTTTTTTAAATAATCTTGAGAAGTCCAGAGTTCATTGTAATTTTGCTCAATTATTTCCTATTATAGTCCAGATCTCTTTACAGATAACATTTCAGATTTCATTAGTCCTTTCACAGTTGATGAGCAGCAGGCTACCACTCTATGCCCTTTCCAAACATTTTAATAAACAGGTTATGAAGTTATTTTAAACTTCTGGGAAGCTCATGTTGGTATACAGGTAATGCTGAATTATTTTCTGTTGCATGACTGTGAGCAGTGGAACTAAGAATTATTCTCATTGATTAATTTATCCAAACATTATAACCATTCTCAGTATCCCAGATTATTCTTCAGGGAAGTAGGACTAACCAGCCGTGGGAACTTAAGTCAGGTGACTCAAGTCCAAGTCGAAAAAAGCTTGGTTTTTGCTGACTCATGTCAATGACTTGGGCATTGACCCGAGACTCGGGCCACTGACTCAGAAATGAACCAGTCTGGGCATGCTTGATTATTTTGTTGCGCTGCTTCCATGTCATGTGACACGGCTATCCAGCTGTCTGGATTGGTGCCTCACAGGGGTGTCGCTGAAGCAGGTCAGGGGTGTGAAATTGCACTGGGCAGCAAGCTTTAGAGGGGCAACAAGTCCGTTAGGATTGTGCTGTTGTTAAAGCAAAAAAAAAGACTTGTAAGAGATTCACAGTCCAATCCTAACCTACACTGGAATAGGGAGGCCAGCCAGTCTGCCCTGTATCCAGCCTGTATCCAGCCTGCAGTGCAACTTGGAGTAAGGGGAATTATTTCCCCTTACTTTGTGTCATGTAGCAGCCTCCCCAATAGGGCTACTCGGACCTGTGCCAGCGAAATCGCTAACATGAGTCCGAGCGCCCCGGGTAAGGCTGACCAGTCCAGAGACAGGGGTTAGGATCTGGCCTAAGTATCAGAGGTCAGACCCACACCCTTTCCTGCCAATGGGCTCACCCTCCCACTGCCTTCTGCCGGCTCCAATCCACCCTCCCTTCACTGTCCCCAACCTCTTCACCAGACTGAACTTCAATTCACACCTGGTACTGATCTGGAATCGGTGCAGGGATGCCAGCCCCAAATTCCTGAGTTGTCACAAGAGACCTATGCCGTCCCAACAAGCACACAGGATTGCGTTCTCAACACCAGTAGATTGGATGCAGCAGAAGTCTTGTGAACTGGAGTCCACATCATCAGATACTTCAAGTGTGTATGCATTGTGTTGTTTGTGTTATATGAAATGTAACAGATACAGTCTGATATTTCTAAAGTTATTTCATTGTATGTGGTCAAATTCACAGTGTGTATGTGTATATATTGTATTTATTTTAATTTATTTTGATTCCTCTTCTCTATTATTGTTAAACTATTCTCACATTGATGGCATAATCCTAACCTGGAGTTAGGCTGGCATAGATAGGCCAGCAATGTTTGGCAGGCACACGGGCAGCGGTGTCATGCAGCCGGAACGCTGGGCGGGAGGAACGGGTGAGCGGCAGCCCTCCCGTTGAGTTCTGGTCCATTTCACCGTCTTCCCCGCCCCCATTCCTCCCGCCCAGCGTTCCGGATGCATGACGCTGCTGCACACGGGCTAACTTAATGCATATTTGGACCACTCTCAGAGTCAGGGAGGCTGGCGCACGTCTGTCTGCTGGTCCGTTTCACCATCTTCCCTGCCCCCGTTCCGCCCGCCCAGCGTTCCGGCTGCATGACGCCACTGCACACGGGCTACCGTAATGCGTATTTGGACCATTCTCAGAGTCAGGGAGGCTGGCGCACGTCTGTCTGCTGGCCTCTCTGACTCTGAGAGTGGTCCAAACATACTTTATGGTGTCCCTTGAGCTGCCCAAACTTTGCTGGCCTAATTGTGCCAACCGAATTCCAGGTTAGGATTATGCCATAAAATTTGTGGCCACTATAAGCATCCCAGCAGTGGCCACAAGACTGGAAAATATCAGTTTACATTCCAATCCCAAAGAAGGGCAATGCCAAAGACTGTTCAAACTACCACACCATTGCACTCATTTCACATGCTAGCAAGGTGATGCTCAAAATCCTACAAGCTAGGCTTCAGCAATATGTGAATCGAGAATTACCCAGATGTACAAGCTGGTTTCCGAAGAGGCAGAGGAACTAGAGATCAAATTGCCAACATTCACGGGATCATGGAGAAAGCAAGAGAGTTTCAGAAAAACATCTACTTCTGCTTCATTGACTACACTAAAGCCTTTGATTGTGTGGATCACAACAAACTGTGGCAAGTTCTTGAAGAGATGGAAGTACCAGACCACCTGATCTGTCTTCTGAGAAACCTGTATGCGGGCCAGGAAGCAACAGTTAGAACTGGACATGGAACAACCGACTGGTTTCAAATTGGGAAAGGAGTACGACAAGGCTGTATACTGTCACCCTGCTTATTTAACTTATATGCAGAGTACGTCATGAGAAAGGCTGGGCTGGATGATTCACAAGCTGGAATCAGGATGGCTGGGAGAAATATCAACAACCTCAGATACGCAGACGATACCACTCTAATGGCAGAAAGTGAGGAAGACCTCAAGAACCTTCTGATGAGGGTGAAAGAGGAAAGTGCCAAAATTGGCTTGAAGCTCAACATTAAAAAAAACTAAGATCATGGCCACCATTCCCATCACTTCCTGGCAAATAGAAGGGGAAGAAATGGAAGCAGTGACAGACTTTATTTTCCTGGGCTCCAAGATCACCGCAGATGGTGACTGTAGCCATGAAATTAAAAGATATTCGCTTCTTGGGAGGAAAGCTATGGCGAACCTAGACAACTAAATAAAAAGCCGAGACATCAGCCTGCCAACAAAGATTTGCACAGTCAAAGCTATGGTTTTCCCAGTAGCAATGTATGGCTGTGAGAGCTGGCCCATAAGAAAGGCAGAGCGCCGAAGAATAGATGCTTTTGAATTATGGTGTTGGAGAAGACTCATGAGAGTCCCCTGGACTGCAAGGAGATCCAATCGGTCCATCCTCCAGGACGTCAAGCCTTATTGCTCCCTGGAAGGACAAATCCTGAAGCTGAAGCTCAAATACTTCGGCCACCTCATGAGAAGAGAGGACTCTTTAGAAAAGACCCTCATGCTGGGAAAGATGGAAGGCAAAAGGAGAAGGGGGCGGCAGAGGATGTGTTGGTTAGACAGTGTCACCGAAGTGATGAACATGAAGTTGGGCGAATTCCGGAAGCTAGTGGAGGACAGAGAGGCCTGGCATGCTGTGGTCCATGGGGTCATGAAGAGTCGGACATGACTTAGTGACTGAACAACAACAATAATAAGCATCCCAAAACATGACATAGTTTTCCCCTGCATTAGCATGTTCCTAATTTTAAAAAGAAAATATATTTGCTTGATGAATGGCATAGGAATAGAGTGAAGTTTAATTCCTTGCATCATTTACACCGATGTGCATAATACAAGTTGAGACTAATTATCTGCAGATTTTACATGTGTAGATTTGGCTTAGCGCAGGTCCCCTCGACTTGTATTGAGCCAGATTAGGCTCAATGCTAAGCCTCTGAAGGCTCTTCTGAGGCCTGCCAAGGCCGTGCGTGCACATTTTGGCCAAAAAAGGTTGCATTCCAGGAGTGTCATTTGATTACATCACAATGATGGCACTTGTTGCTTGATGATGTCACTTCCGGCCATGACATCACTTCCAGGTTAATAACATCACTTCCGTTGGGTCCTGGTGCAGCTAAAACGATTGAGAACTACTGAAACAGAGTATTGTGCCTTAGGGTAGAAGATTCATTTATATCCCATCTTGACTAAATAGTCCCAAGATAGCTACCAAACTATGATGATCAACGTTATAATTTTATTACATGCACTGGATTCTTTAGTTTGAGCCAGCAACAACATAAACTATTCTGACGTTTTCAAAGTTTGCTAACACTACACCAAAGGCAGAGGAGCAATGGAAAGGAAATAAAGATTAGAGCTGCAGCCTTATACATGCTTTCTTGAGCAAGCTCTATTGAATCCCACGAGACCTGCTGCCAAGGCATCGAATAGGCTGGGAACCAGCAGCTGAGTGTTGCAAGATGGGGGCTGACTTGGCAGGAGTCAGGGAACCCGGAAAAGGCTAATTTTCCTGGCTGAGCTCAACAGGGCTTGCAAACAGTATGAAAAGGGGTTGGGGGCAGTGGGGGGATTCAAATAACAACCGGTTCTATGACCTCATAGCCAGAGCCAAAAAAAACCCGAAGCCAGCCGAGATAAGCAAGTGGGCGGGCCGGCCATTTAACAACCGGTTCTATAGAACCTGGGGGAACCCCCTGAACCCTACCACTGGTTGGGGATATTGGAGAGATACAGAAAAACTTTCTCCCCAGCGCAGCGGTTCTCAGAAAGGGATGTGCTGGGGAAGATGAAACCTAAATCGAAGCCACACCTTCCTACGAGGAAACCTCATCCCCAGTATACAGAAGTGGCACGAGAAAGCAACTGTATTCTGTGGCCCCTCACTCAGAGAGCCTCCTCTTGCTCCAAGTCTGACCCTCTCCCAGCCCTGGGCACAGCCTAAACACCAAGAGTGGGGCTGTCGATTTTCCGGGGTGACTTCTGGAAATGCCCCCTGCGTGAGCACCGACGATCTACTTTCTGTTGCCTTCACGTGGGCAGGGTCTGACTCTCGGCACTTAGCCCTGGGGTGGGAAGAAGGGTGGTTCTGGTGTGCCTGCCCATTCGGCTCCTCTTGCAAGCCTGCGATCGCGCCCAGCCTCGCTCCCCAGGTGTCGCGGCCTTTAGTCCTCGCCCCCCACACCTGAGCAGCCCGGCACACCCGCCTGAACGCCGCTGTCTCCGGGCAGCCAATGGGCTGGCGAAGGGGCGGGAGGGCGCCGCGCTAAGGACACGGCGCTTGCAGCTGGCGAGAGCTGGCAGCAGCTGGTGGAAGGCGGAGGGGGGGCGGCGGCTGGGGCGCGCGCACTCGCCAGGGCGCTTCCCCGGGCTGGGCACAGGTCGGCAGGAACGGCGGCGGCGGCGGCGGCAGCGAAAGTAGCATCCATTCCCCATGCCCGGCAGTCCGGGGCGCTCCTCCCGCCGACCGCCGCGCTCCTACTTTCTCACCCATCCGCCCTCCTTTCCGAGACAAACTTTGATGGAGAATTTCACACCGCGCTGGAAAAATGCCTGTTATGAAAGGATTACTGGCACCGCAGAACACCTTCCTGGACACCATCGCGACGAGGTTCGACGGCACACGTAAGTCGGGAGCCTCTCCTGGGGGGGGGGGGTTGAGGTGGGGAGGGGGCGGAAGAGTTTCCTTAGGTCTCCGGATCTGACATGGAGAGGAGAGGCACTGAACGATGGGGAAATGACTCGCATCAAACTTTATTTTTCATTTCCAAAAAAGTGGGGGGGGGCGACGTGTAGTTCTCCCCATCGCATCCCCGATTTTTGCAATGTAGGGCGATTGTTGCTTTGTGCTTCCCGCGGAGATCATCCTAGATAGGCTTTGTCCACCTTTGGAAACTTTGGGTCGTATAAAGCCTGTTTTGAACTTGGATGGTCAACGCTGATTTTTCTTCATTCCCCTCCCGTCTTTATCCCCGTTATGGACGGGTTTGAGATGTCGAGTGCCCTCTGGCAGGGAGGGAGACAGACAAGCAGACTTCATTCTCCGAATGTGGATTTGAAATTTTTTTCCCCCTAAAATAAAAAAAAAATCTCTTTAAAAGCTTAGTTCTTGTAAACCAGGTTGTGTATTGGCTGGACAGCTGCTGTCTGAGGTTACTGAATGAAGTCTATATCCCTCCAATTAATGAATGAGTTTATTACGGCAGCAAAGAGAGACAAAAATGCTAGACTTTCAGGACCTTGGACAGATCCAGTCCTCCTCACCTCGTCGTCTAATCCCAGAGTTTCCTTGGAAGAGTTGCTTGAATCTCTGATGGCCTGTTCTTGTCTTCTTGTTGTTTTAAATTCCAGCTGTGCCTAGAGATTTTTTTAAAAAACCACTGAGAAAACAATTTCCCTTCTCTTCGTAGCACACACATGGCCTTCCTGCTGTTTCAGTTAATCCCTGCTCATTGGCTCATGTGTGTGTGTGTGCGTGTGTGTGTGCGTGCATGCGTGCGTGTGCATGTGCGTGTGTAAGACTGAACACATGTACACCCACACCCACCCATATACACACCCCACACACGTGCTCATATATGCATACCCTCAAAAGTACTGTCTGAAAGGTTATTTCAGCTTATATTGGTTTGCATTTCTTTTTTAAATTGCTGTAGCCATCTCAATATTTAGAGGCAGAATTATTTCAAAATGCAGAGAAAGACATAATGCTAAAGTTTATCCAGAAGTTTATTTGTCAGAAAAACTTCAGTCTCCTTGTGAAGTTGTCGTGTTTGCTTTTAAGGATTATTGCAAAATTGGTTTATTCCTATTCTTACAGAAAGGGTGATAGTAAGTCTAATTCAATGTTACTGTGGACATCACATTGAAGTCAATGTTCTTGGTCAGAGTGTAAGATGGATGCAGTTCGTATAATGTTAGTTGTGGTCTAGTCACAGCTATAAAAAAAATCAATGTCAACAAATCATAAAGGCACATTAGATTTCAGCCTGGTGCTAGACTAGTGGAATTAGGTTAAAACATTTTGGTGTTTGCTTTCTTTTGGGATGAGATAGTTGTTCAGCAACATATCGTGTTCCTGTCCCATGGATGATAAGAATTTCAACCATAGAGATTCTAAACTATGCTTCATAACAGGAGCTGGTGCATGCAGAGGGAATGCAGTAGAGATTGTACAGCCAGTAATACAATTTTTAGCTCTTCTGGCAAATGGGACTGATGGCAAATGGCTTATTTGTTTCACAAAAGAAAAAAAAACTACATTTTTTTTTAAAAAAGGTTCCTGTCTGTAGAAGTGCTCAAGAAAGAACTTTGGATTTTGGAGAATTACAAGTTGTGCTACAACCAAGTCAAGCTGAATTGCTGGTGGGGAAGGATCTCAATGGGAGCTACATCTATGTTTGATTATGTTTATTTACATTTCTGTTGTAGCACAAGCTGTCTACTTCTAAAATGAATTTCCATTTTATATGACGATAGCGTACGATCCTGCTTAAGATAAACTAATGAACTCAATGTACTCAGTGATAAAACTCAATGAACTAATGAGACTTACACATGGTTTACTTTTGGTTGGATTACACCCTTAGTTTTTAGCAGGGTACAAATTACATCCACTGTTTGGTCCCAGTAAACCCCTTGGAGCTTGATAATAAATATTGTGGCACTGTAAATTTTCAGCACAGGTTTGGATGTAGCAATGTTGGCTGTAGTTAACGGAGCTCCTTTTATTTTAAACCGTGGGGAAGGATATATTATGTTGTCATCAGTAAGACTCTAATCCAGCAATACATCTTTAATCCGGTGGAGAATTAATTCTAATTCTGGGCAACAGTGCAAGAAAGGATTCCTGATCATTTTGGAAAATATGTTCTGATTTATATAGCATTTTCATTAAAGCATGCGACACAGTAGAAATATAGGAACTTTGTAATAAGCCATTTCTTCTTTAATTGTGGAGCTGTTTTTGAAATTGCAGAGAATTAGGTGCCTTCCAAGTCAGAATTTGAATGGAATCTTTATTCTCTTGCCCCTCAATTCAGTCAATGTCCTTGGAAGGGAACTTCATTGATTAAAATGGAGCACACCTCCATAGGAGTATAGAAATTGCTTTTCTGGACTTGACCACAGGTCATGCCTTTGGGAAGTTCACAAGATGGTGAAGACATCTCATAATGTGGATAGGGCCGTATTAACCCACGGCCAGGCCCCTAGGCTTTTGGGCCCCCTCCAAAACTCTTCAGAAAAGCAATACAATGAATTATCAAATAGAAAATTTTACAATGAAAAGACATTTACTATTCATTATGTTTTGATAAAGTATAGTCGCAGTTGAAATAAAGTCTGCTATCTCTCTTCTCACAATGCAATGGTTCTTCCTTTTCCCTTTTGAAATCCTGACTTGTGCTTGTACATGTTGGCTGTCATTTGTTCTTTTTAAAAATGTATTATGTCAGGTCCGGGAAAAAGGAAAAGGAGGGCCTGCTCCTAACCCTTGTTACTGTCCCTTATTACTGCTCCTCTCCTCACACCTGTCCCTCTGCTCCTCCCCTGTCTTCCCCCTTGCTCCTAAGCTAGCAGGCAGCTTCTATTGCGGGTCCGACTGGCACTACAGGGAGCCCTGGCTAGCCAGGGAGGAAGAAGGGGGGGTGTCGGTGTTGCGTCCCCTGCCTCTGGGAGCTGGGTGGCAGGCAGCTGAGTGTGCAGGTGCTACTCACCCCATCGACACACTCAGCCCTGTGAAGTCCACTCCCCCACCCCCAGAAGCAGGGCCAGGCACTCAGGTGGGCTTGCTGACCGCCCCCAGAACTACAGGCCAGGCTCTTCGGGGAACTCCCGCAGCCAAGGCGAACCACAGGACCCAACTGGGACCTTGTGCTCCAACATTGGGGCAGGTTAGGGTGCAGGTGACAGTGCCAAATTGATGGTCCCTGGTCCCTGTGGGGCCTCTAGGCTTCAGCCTAATCAGTCTTATGGATAATACTGCCCCAGTTGTTGGCCCGGATGCCAATGACGTCTCTAGTGCAGGTCCAGGTAGATGCTTCCATATTGTGGAGGCTTACCTCTGAGTAAAGGAACAAATATCCCCTTACCCAGAGGAGATCTCCAGGTCTGCCTCCCGGATGCAGCGCAAACTGTTTGGGGGCATCTGTACCGGGGATGCGGGAAGCGAAGGATTTTGCTGTTCGGATAGCAGTCCTTGATTCTGAATTTTATTTGTGACTTATGCCTGAAGAATAGTGCACATGTTTCTCTGGAATTCCCATCATATTAGAAGTTGATGACAATATGTTCCTATCTTCCTGTGGATGAAAATGAATGTACAAGCTCAGCTGGAGGCATGTCTATTGCGGTAACCTCTGATCATTAAGGAACATTGAAGAGGGGGCGTAGGCTGTGTTTCACTCACTAGCATTTGTTCTGCATGATAATGGGTTTTCCCCCCCAGAATGTTTATCATTCACATGTGCTTTTAAGCAAATATTACCAATTGATGTATCAAATGACAAAAGGTACAATCTGTTTCACTCTTTGAATTTATTGGCTGCATTTGACAATCAGTATTAAAGCGTTGTTAAAAATGTCCCCGTATTAATTATCTCCCCCTGTGAAGTGTGATACACAAAAATGCATATCTCAAGCGCTGGTTCCAGCTGTAGTGGATAAAAGCAGCTGGGATATCAGCTCAGTTGGCTGCTTGAAGAGAAATTACTGGATAACAACTCTTGGATGGTTTTAGAGATTGCACTCGTCGAAGTATGGTACCCTTGATCCATTATTTGGACTTTACCAGCGTATTATATGAATTGGAGTAACCTAAAGCAGTCAAATGATTTAATATTGTTATACTTATCAATACTATTGATTTTAATGGATCTTTCATCTAAGGAAGGCTTTCTTCCAAGACTCACAAATCTTAGCATATGCATTTGGAAGTGAGCCCTCTTGGAATAAATGGAGCCTATATCTGAGTACACATTATCACAATAGGGCTGCAAGCCTCCAAAAATATCATTATAAAGTGCATGTAATAAGTTTTATTACACAGCTATTATTGCTTTGGGGGCACTTTGGTCTCTCTCCTAGCAAAGACCTCAAATTCAAATGTGTTTTAATGGTAATAGTGAAACTCAGAGGAGCTGGAAAAGGTGCAGAAGAAAGTGACTAAAATGATTACTGGGCTGGGGCATCAACCTTATGAGGAAAGGCTACAGCATTCGGGGTTCCCCCCCCCTTTCTTCAGGGAGAGACGTAAGCTGCTTGCGTCGGCCCAGTGCTGTTGCAAATATCCCGTAAAGCATGTAATGTTCGCATCAGCGCAAAGCACACTGGGCTGATGCAGGCAGCTGTGTCAGCCCAATCACACCAATGAGATACCCGGGTAAGCCACCCCTGTGCTGTCTGTGTTTGGCCAATTCAGGGGCTTTTCTGGGTGGGGGGAAGGCGAGAGGGAGGCGGAACGGGGCAGGGAGTGGGTAGAGGGTGTTCCCTTGACTGGGGCAACCCTGGGAGGGGAGAGGAGCTCGGATCCAGCTGATAGGTCAGATCCAACCACCAGTCCCTAGGCCACGTGGCCCCAGTCCAGACTGCAGCAGGGTGCTCAGACTTGCACTTGCAGATCCGGGCAGCCCCATTGACCCAGCAGGGGCTTACCCCAGGGCAAAGGAAACATTCTCCTTGCCCTGTGGTGCTCTCCAGCATAGGTTAGGATTGTACTGCCCAACTGACGTCAGCAGGATATCCACAAAATTATCATAAAATTAGTCACAAAGACATGATCTTAACAGTATAGAGCAGTGGGTCCCAAAGTGGTGGGTTGTGACCCACCATTGGGAACCAAAACTGTCCGTTTCCTCTTAAGGGGAGTGGCCCAGTAATGGGTGTCCTGACATCTACATTTGTCATCTACAAATAAGGAACGGGAACGCTGGGCCGGACTTATGCAGGACTTCCACGTGATTGGCTGCCCGCCCGTCCTGTTCCACAGCTGCCCTGGCCTCGGGAGGGGTGCTTGCTTGCCGGGGGAGACGGGTGGGGGGGCGCACCGGAGCCTGGGCGAGCAGCAATGTGGCGAGCAAACCGGGGGCAGCCCCCCCGAGGCCAGGGCAACCGCGGAACGAAATGGGCAGGCTAGCAGTCACGCGGAAGTCCCACCCAAGTCCCGCCCAGCGTTCCCATTCCTTGTTAGTAGATGACACCACTGGCCAAGATGTTGCTTTTCCCTGTGAGGATTGGCTAAAATGGTGCAGGAGAAGAGTGATTTCCACTGCAAGGTAAGGCTTCTTGCAAAACCTAGAGCTTTGCCCTTCCTGTAGAAACGCCTCTGCGTTCACAACCTGGCATCTTCTGTACCACTTTATGGACGTGGAGATTTTCTCACATACTTTGGACCCAAGCTATTGGGGATGGAGCTGTAGCTCACCATGGCTGAAACACATGTTTTGCATAGGTCTAGTTCAGTCCTTTGTACCTACAAATAGGGCTGGGAATGACTCCCATCTGAAAATCCCAGAGAGCTGCTACAAGCCAGTGAAGAGAATACTGCTGGGTGGGTAGCCCGAAGCTTCTAATGTAACTTGTAAGGCTTTATCAGACAACCTAAGAGCCAGGATGGTGTAGTGGTTTAGGAGTTAAGACTTCGATTTTGAAGATCAAATCCCGCTTCCTGGATGACCTTGAGCCAGTAACTATTTCTCAGCCTCACCTACCTCACAGGTAGGTGAGGATAAAATGAGGAAGGCAGAACTGTAGATTACCTGTGAAGCTGCCTTAAACTGAATCAGACTGTTGGGCTGTCTAGCTATATTGGCTACACTGACTGATGGTAGATCTCAGGTGAGAGGTCTCTTTCTACCCTACCTGAAATTGCTGGGAATTGAACCTGCAACCTTCTGCATGCAAAGTAGGGACTCGGTTCCTGAGATACAAACCTTTGCCATGTTGACTGCCCTGAGCTCCTTAGAGAAAAGGCAGGACAAAAAATGTAATAAACAGAAATGGAAATCATGCATTGTATGCGGGGGAAAAGAATTCCTTCCTTGTAAATCTGCTGTCAGCAATGCTCTGAAAATAATAATCTGAAGACAAGCCAACAGTAAATTCAAAATGGCTGGAAGGAGGTTGATTTATTGAGAAAGTCATTTGAGGTTAGTAATAGACCAATCCTTCCCTTTCCATCAGAAAGAAAACTGCAGGAAGTGAGTAAGAATTCTTACAAGCCATCTTTACCTTTGAGGGCTTTCAGGGAGCTTTTGGAGTTGCACCTCCAAAGCTGCTTTTCTCCGCGAATGTTCCCTGATAGTTTGGAATTTGTACAAGACTTTCACTTTTTTTATTGAGAGAATGCTGATGATCATTGGAGTCTATGGATCTGTTCTCACAGCTATTTGAGGCTAGAGTGTGTCAGGTCTGTAATTTGATTTTGCCTTCAAGTGGTAAAAGAGAGATGTTCCTGCTCTGTATGGAGCTGCAAATTATTGCTGCATCTTGTTTATGTCTTTCCCGGAATCTTCCTGTTGAGGCCTCATTTTTCATGTCAAGATAACTTTCTTGTCATCTGGATATCTATGGAACTTGAACTGAGATTCTTGTTTGCTGGTTTCCTGAAGAACTGCTGGACATTGAAACTTATAAATTTACTGAAATATCCACCCTTTTCTGACTTGAAACAGAAGCACATTAAGGTTGCAATCCCAACAGGAGGCTGGAATAGGTAGGCCAATTGGCCTGCCCCATATCCAGCCTTGGGTTAGGGCAGAGGCATTTCTACAGGGAGGGCAAATCTCTAAGTTTTGCACGAAGCCTTACCTTGCAGTGGAAATCACTCCTCTCCTGCACCGTTTTAGCCAATCCTCACAGGGAAAAGCAACATCTTGGCGTTGCTTACTGGCTACAGCAGCAAGGGAGAGGAGGGATTTACATGACAGGGTAAGGCTTCTTGCAACACTTAGAGCTTTGCCCTCCCTGTAGATCTGCCTCTGGGTTAGGACTGGCTGCAGTGCAACCTGGGACAAGGGAATAGATTCTATTCCCTTTCCTCTGGGTAATGCGGCAGAAGCCCAAATAGGACTACTCCAATTTGCACCACCGAAATTGGCGGCGCAAATCCAAGCAGCCTGGACCAGGGGCAAACAAGTGCTGGTTTCCCCCCTCCCCCGACCGGTCTGCCCATGGGCCCACCCATTCCCCGCCTTTCACGCCCTGTCCCACATCCCCCTCACCCTCCCCAAACCCTGTGCCAGCTGAATTCAGCTAGCTTTACCTGAGTGCCGCCGGACCCAGGTGATGTTGCACAGAGGCCAGTGCACGTCCCTGCACTGGCTTATTTCCTCCTAAGTCATCACAAACATGCTTTATGGCATGTTTGCGACAACACTGGGCCGGCACAAGGAACTTGTGCCACAAGGGACACAAGTGCCCTAGGTTGCGCTCTAATTCTATGTCCACAATGTGATTATCCTCCTCCACATGAATCTGTTTGTCCTATAAGGTCTTTAGGGCCCAGTCCCATCCAACCTTCCTTTGCCGATGCAGCCAAAGTGCAGTCCTGTGGTAAAGGAACAAACATTCCCTGGCCTCAGCTCCTAAATCAACAAGCATCCAACAAGAATCAAACATCTCAAAATTTTGCAAGCAGCAGTTTAAACGTTCTGCTATTGGAGCAAGTGGGCTCAAATATGTGGCAGGATCATCATGCGTTGTACTGAAAAATCAGTTGGGAGTGATGATCAAGAAGAAATGGGGAGATTACTATGACCAAAGTGTTTTGGGTTCACATTTCTTACTCTGTAGTAAACACAGTGTGTCCATTGAAAGATATACCAGCTGGTATTAGGCTGGGGTGTTGCTGAACAAATTGCTGAGTAAGCAGTGGACAGTGGCTTGGAATGAGCTGCACTGGAATATTAGTACAAGAAGCCTGAATGTATTATAGCCACTGCAAGGATGGGTGTTGCTCAGAAGGGGAACGAAGGAAGAAAAATGTGCAATACAAGTCATGCAGATTTAATATCTATATATTTATTGATGCAGTATTTATATCCTGCCTTTTGCCCCCACAAAAGGCCTCCTGCGATTTTTTCAGCGTAGAGCAAACTACTCTTGATTTCAGATGCTTGGGTGCAACACACCAACGTCCAACAGGCCAATAATAGAAATGGCCAGTTACATGATGTTACATGGCATTTTGGGGGGAAAAAAACCCAACAAAAAATGTAGTTCATAATTAACTAGTGAAGTGCTGAGGTTGAAGAAGGGTGGACAATTGCTTGAATAAGTGGGGGTGGGGGTGGTCTTTGCCTGACACTTTTGATGCTGAGAATGCGTTGAGAGTAGAGGGGAGAATGAATCAGACGATGGCAGCTCCCCTACCAGCATCTTCGCCCTCTTTTCCTCATCCCCTGTGCTTTGATGGTTGATGGAGAACGTCAGCTTTGTGGTGAGTTCATCTCTAAGGAAGTCCAGATAAGACACTTTAGGATCTTGTTTTGCTCCACATTGGAGAGCTCTTTGAAAGCTCTGATTGCCTCTTCTTCAGTCATCCGAGATGCTAAAATACCTTTTCTCGACAACGGAGCCAAATCTAAGAGAATAGATTGCCGCCTTTTTGTCCCCTGGTAAAGAGCAGCCGCTCACGATGGGGTCCGGGGGGCTAGATTTCCATTTTTTATGGTTTAAGTGTGTATTTTATATATGTATGTTTGTATGTCTGTACATATGCCAGTAAAGGTTCCGAAATGAAACAAAAACTAGTGAAGTGGTTCCCAAATTGTGAGCTGTGGGTCCCCGGGGAGCCATGGAAATCAGCCAGGGGAGCCACAGAATCCTTGTTAAAAACCTGCCACCCTATACAATGTATAGGATTGGAGCCCTAATGGGGAGCCACAGCCAATGGCCCAGTAGCAGAGGGAGAGGGAGGGTGCCCCAGGGGGAGGCAAGCTGGCTGTAGCGAGGCACAGCAGTGCAGAAAAACTCATGTGCTTTTCACCACCACCCCGCTCTCCCTTGGATCACTACTTAATGGAGGAATTCCGGGTGCAGGGAGGCATGGCTGGATGGCGCACGGGGACAGGGCGGACATGCTGGGGGGCATAGAGATATCGCCCCACCCCAAGAACGCTGCAAGCCAGGAACGGCTGTGCCCAGTACGTCAAGCCACCAGTTGAAAAAAGTCTGGGAACCACTGGACCATTGCATGTATACCCTTTATTCATATTTAGATGAATCCTTGGGCATAAAAAAAAAAACCCAGTTCTATTGTTAATTCCAAGAATATAAATCAATTAAACAGTATTTATATACTGCTTTTCAACAAAAAAAGTTCATAAAACGATTTACAGGAAAAAAAATAGTTAAATGGCTCCCTGTCTCAAAAGGGCTTGCAATCTAATAAAAAAAAATGCAGGACGCCACCAGCAGCCGCCATTAGAAAAAACACTGTGCAGGGGTGAAGAGGGACAATTACTCTCCCCCTGCTAAACATAAGAGGAGCATCACTTGGAAAAGTGCCTCTTGCCTAGTTAGCAGGGGTTAACAGTTAACAGGGGAATATGGCCATATCTTTCAAGAATTTCCTGGGGTTTTCCCCAGTGACGGGATCTGGGAATGAGGAAGCGGAACGCTGGGCAGGACTTACGCATGATTGGCAGCCCGTCTGTTCCATTCTGCCGCCTGCCCTGGCCTCGGGGGGGCTGCCCCCAGTTGGCGCGCCCCACCGTTGCTTGGCCAGGCACCCGGTGCACCCCCCACCCATCCCCCCCGGCAAGCAGACATCCCGATGAGGCCAGGGCAGCCGCGGAACAGAATGGACAGGCAGCCAATCACGCATAAGTCCCGCCCAGCGTTCTGCTTCCTCATTCCCAGATCCCGTCACTGGTTTTCCCCTTTTGGGTTCAGAATTCTTCCGCATGAGGTTTTTGCAGGTTTTCAAGCCCTTGGGTGCCCCCGTCATCCCTGTGCAGACAAAGCTGATGCTATGCATGGGCAGTCGCCAACTTTGTGTGGCTGCGGTTGCTGCTGCTGCTGCTGCAGATGCCCACCTTGGGCAGGAGAAACTGGATTGGCCTGCGTGACGCTGTGTTTCCTTGTGCCAGGACCCATGTCTTATGCTTCTCTGTCTGCACTGAAGGACCAAACTGGTGTGTCCTCAGAGATAGGCTCTTTCCCACAAATGCATTTTTAGTACCATGTTGCTATGATCTCAATCAATTAAAGATAGACATTTAGACATCATTGGGTGATGTTGGCCTTGAAGGCTTTCATTTGCCAAAGAGAGCAGTGTAATAACAGGCGGCCTTAAGAGACTAATAGTAGTATGAGGTGTAGTTAAAATAGGGTTCCAGTGAATGTCGTTAGACGATGATACTTTTGACATTTCATTTGCTTATTTGAACTTGGTCTATGTATATTCTGCAGTGCACAAATTTGGTATTGCTTATAAAATGCAGGGTCCAGTCATATCCAACTTTCCAGCATCAATCCAGCCACAATCCAGCCCTGAGGTAAGGAAATAAATTTTCCATGACTCCCCTCCCGCCCCACCCCCCATACCCACACATTGCATGGCTGCATAAGTTACACACACACACACATAAGTTACACATACACACACCTTTGGCATGGCTGCATAAGTTCTGGGAAGCTGGATGGGATTGGGCCTTCAATCTCTTACAGCCCCGTCCAAACCCCCACATTGGGCTGACACTAGCTGCTAACATCAGTCCACTGGCAGCAGTGCTGGCACAAGAACACCAACTAGAGCCCTCACACCAGTAATGCTGTCACTGGGCCAATGCTAACAGATAGCATTGGCCCAGCAGCACTGGCTGGCAAAGGGGCGTTTCTGGGCGGGGGGAGGGATGGTGAAAAGACCAGGAGGCATGCCAGCCCAGGGAGGTGGGAGGAGCCACATCCAACCCCCTGTCCCCAGGCCGCACAGCCCCGATTCAGGTGCAGATCCGAGCAAGCCCATCGGAGTGGTAAGGAAGTGAATGTGCTCCTGCCCTGTAGAGGCTCCAGCCAGCTCCTCACTTGCACTTGATATGGCACAGGCACACCTGTATGCCTACTCCAGCACAAGTTGGGATGATGATGATGAAGAATCTTCTTCTTCTTCTTCTTCTTCTTCTTCTTCTACTACTACTACTACTACTACTACTACTACGATTTTACAATCTCAAGACTGTCAGTAGTTACAAAAACAAAGAAAAAATTGAGGGAACAACCCATAATTCCCACCCAAACCTCTTCCTCCTGAATCCCATAAATTTAACATGTAATGTTGTAAAATGATAATGCCACCGGCAACCGAAACCTATGCAGCACTGATGTTGACCTTTAAAGCCTTGCACGGATTGAGTCCAGGTTATCTGAGGGACCATCCTCTCCCCTTTTTACTTAGGGGGAATTAATCTGTGGAACTCTTTGCCACAGGAAGTGCTGATGGCATCTGGCCTGATGCCGTTAAAAGGGGATTGGACAGTCTGGTTTTAGAGAAAGGCTACCTCAGAATGACAGCTGCAGGGGAGTACATGATGCAAATATCTTGTTGCCTTATGTGCTCCCTCTGGTGGGCCACATGAAGCAGGACTAAATGGGCCTTTGGCCTGATCCAGCGGGGCTCTTCTTAATGTTCTTATGTTTGTGTGGCTCCACATAACTGTGATATCATCGTCAATGCAAACTGCTTGCATCAGCCCAAGTCTGTTGCAAACATGCCCTAAGTGGGGGCTTTTGGGGGCAGAAGGAAGATGGAGGTAGAGGGAGGCGGAATGGGGCACAGGAAGGGCAACCCCTTTTTGTTCTAGTGGGTCGTGATAGATTATCATTTTAAAAAGTGGGTCTCAGTGCTAAAATATTTGGGAAGAACTGAACTATCTTTTCACAAAAAGTCGCTACTAGCAACCCAGTTGTATAAGACAAAGGAGAAGACTGTACGTGTGTGTGTGTGTTAATTGTCAGAATGCCGTTTGATCTTCAGCTTCCTGGGGGATTACTTTATTGCTTTGGCTATCTCCAGCAGATTATTGCATGAAAGACTGCAAAAGAAAGCCTTCTCTTAAAATGGCAAGTGGGGATTATTCTTCATTAAAATATGCAAAACTGTATCAGTAGTCCTCATTCTTCTCCATCAACTACTATTGTAATTGCCCCTGATAGCATCTACCATTGCAGCTATCAGCAGGCTATCTATGAGGCTTGTTGTTTTGAATAGCTTAATTGCATTTGTGTTTGTCTTGGTTTTTTTTTACTCTCCTCTTATGAGGAGAGAGGAATAAATAATAATAATAATAATAATAATAATAATAATAATAGCAGTCATGCAAATGATAAAGCATCTGAGGTGGAACCAAGTGCCAACATGAGGAAAATGATCTTAAAATGACATGGTGAAAAATAGAAAAAATACAGTGGGTATTTGGGGAATTAGCCAATCCTGAACTGCCCAGGATCGTATCCCGTGGCAGCTGGGGAAGGCTCCATGGAGAAAGGGGATGATTGTCCCCTTTCCCCCCCAGGAATGGCACAGGGCTGCCGATGGGGCTACTTGCTTCTGCACTGCCTATTTATTATAGGAAAAAGATCACACAATTTTCATTGACTTATTATTAGTTAAAAGTATTTATTTCTTGCTTTCCCCCTCCCAATGGAAGGGGCTCGTGGCAGTTACTTTTTTATTTGTGTGTGTGTTTCGAAACCTTTATTGGCATATAAATAAACTTCACAACATAAATACAATTACAACACTGAACAGGGTATATAGAGCAAAGTAATAGAGGAAAGAACTCGAAACAACAAGCAAAATCATAAATTATGGGTTAAAATGGAAATTTCCAGTAGATATCCTGCAACAGCAGATGTAATAGAAGGACAGAGATCACTCAGGAACAAGGAAAGGGAATTGGGAAAAAGAGAGAGCCACGGTTCAAGGAATAACTGGCGAAGGGAGAAGTGAGCCGGGCAATGAAATAAAATATGGTCCAAGGTGTCCGGCACCAAGTGACAGAAAAAACAAAACCTACTGGCACGGGGGGTATTGGAAAAACGGCCTACATGGACTGCAGAAGGAAAAATTATTATTTTTATTTAATAAAGTTATTTGTATTTAATAACTTTTATAACAAATTGAGACAGATAACTACACTGGCTGCCAGTTTGTTTCCGGGCCCAATTCAAAGTGCTAGTTTTGACTTTTAAAGCCCTTTACGGAATGGGTTCAGGGTATTTGAGGGACCACCTCCTTCCTTACAATCACAATCGTACCAGTACTCTCAGGTCAGCTGAGAGGGCTCTTCTGACTGTGCCGCCACCTGGCAAGGTGAGGGAGGAACCGGGCGGGGGGAGGGGAGGAGTCGGCCTCGAGGGGGTGGGACTCCGCGGTGGCTTCGGCCACCAGGTCTTATCCCTGACAGTGGCTTGGGCAGCTGAACACCCCCGGGGTGCAGCGGTTGCCTTTTTGGTACTGCTGCTCCTGCGGAAGCTGGTCAGCTCAGGACTGAGCTCTCAATCTGGATTGCAAGCTCCTTGGGGCAGGTATCACATTTTTGCTTTATGGAATGCACTGTGTGTACCGAATGGCATAATATAAAGAATGATGATTCTTGAAATTCAAAAGAGCTGAATTCTTGTGAGTTGGCAATAAAGCACACAAGGATTCCCTCTCACCTTCATCTTCAAGAATTTCCTTTGGGCAGAGTCTTACAGATCCTTGCACTGGCTCCAATGCAGCTTGAATGTATTTCTTTGTCATGAAACTTTCCTTCCCCCAACTGCAGGCAAACTTGCTCTGTTTTCTTCTTTTTTTCTAATTAAGTGTGTGTGGGAGAAACATCTATTTTTTCCTTGTCACCCAAACCTCAAGCAAAAAGTACAACATTGTTTCCTGTCTAACTCAGAGTTTGTTATCTCCCTGTTATATAGTCTGTTCCTTCATCATTTCTTGCTGCAAGAAGCAAGAGGAAAGGAGGAACTTGAAACTTGTTCTCTAAAGAAAAAATCTCTGGAAATCTGATTCACAAAGAAACAGTTCTCTACACTCTATAAGAGTACAGTATGCATGAGTGTCTGTTACGGTTCATCATTCACAACGGAAACCAAGAATTAAATGCTCATTAAGGAGGCTTCTTATAAGTATCATTGGATGCTGTTTTGATAGCATAGCAGCCATAATATATCCTCGGGTGATTCTTTTCAGCCAGAATTTTTTAAATGAAACATTTCCTGCAGGCCTTAAGGCACAATCCTAACCTGGAGCTAGGCCGGCACAAGTTAGGCCAGCAAAGTTTGGCCGGCACAAGGGCCACTACACCGTAAAGTGGACAACCCTCTGAGTCAGGGAGGATGGCGCACCTTTGTGTGCTGGCCTCTCTGTTTCCAAAAGTGGTCCAAACATCCTTTACAGTGTCCCTAGTGCTGGCCAAACTTGTGCTGGCCTAACTCCAGGATAGGATTGCACTCTTAGTTGCATTGAAAACATAGCGGATAAATTATGGGGAAAGAAATAGAACTTGCTGTTTGACTTAACACATACTGGCATTGTCGCAGTAGGAAAATTACTCGGCTTCTTTCAATGCCTTACAAGACCACCAAGTTTTTCCAAAGTTAGTTCTGCTTGTCTGTAATTAAAATAGACATAATCACAACAATTACCCTAATGACAATATTCCTCCCCCCCCCCCGAAAGTCATTTATTGGCCAAGAATTCATGCAAAGCCCATAGTACCACAATTGGTAGATTTCCAGACAATAAAGCTCCTACCACCTTATTTGCTGATCACAGCAAAAGGATTATCTTTGAATGTCCAAATTACAGTGCTAGTTTGCATGGTAGTTCAATTCTTTGCAGTTCATTTAACATGGTTAATTTGTGGTTTCCAGCAACAGTTTGTTAATGGCACAATAAAATAAAAGCAGTAATAGAACGGATTGCTGCAGAGATTCGTTGCCTGCTGATCCTTATTCAGTCTTGGGAATTTGGTGTAATGGCAAATATATGCTGAAGAAGGTTCTTGAATGCTTTTTTTTTCTTTTAGTGAGCTCAAGCCTTTCCTAAAGTCTGGAAGCACACTTCAAGCTCTAAATTCTGATTTAGAGAGCAATCCTAACCTGGAGTTAGACCAGCACAGCTAGGCCAGCAAGGTTTGGCTGGCCATTTGGACCACTCTCGGATGTGCTCCATCCTCCCTGATTCTAAGAGTGGTCCAAATGCACTTTACGGTGGCCCTTGTGCCAGCCAAACTTTGCTGGCCTAACTGTGCCAGCCTAACTCTAGGTTAGGATTGCACTCTTAATCATCTTTCAAAGCTTCTGTGGATATCAAGTGGGGATTTTTTGCACGATCGCAGCAAGAAAGTACTGTATGCTTCAGTCTTCACACGCCTGGCACTGCCACCAGTGAGGTCAACAGGATATGTTTAGAAAAGTTCCTTTCCTGCTACTGTATTTCTCAGAGAGCAATCCTAACCTGGAGTTAGACTGGCACAGTTAGGCCAGCAAAGTTTGGCTGGGACAAGGGCCACCATAAAGTATGTTTGGACCACTCTCGGAGTCGGGGTGGTGGTGGTGCCCGTCTGTGTGCTGGCCTCTTTGACTCCGAGAGTGGTCCAAACATACTTTACGGTGTCCTTTGTACCGACCAAACTTTGCTGGCCTAACTTTGCCGGCCTAACTCCAGGTTACGATTGTGCTCTGTTGCCAACTAATGGCATAATCCTAACTGACCTTGTGCCAGTGGGAGGATCACAAACATGCCCTAAGGCCAGTGATGGGATCTACAAATGAACAAGGGGAACACTGGGCAGGACTTACGCGGGGCTTATGCGTGATTGGCTGCCCGTCCGTAGTGATTCACAGCTGTCCTGGCATCAGGGGGGGCTGCTCCCGGTTAGCGCGCCCCCCCCCCGCTGCTCGCCCAGGCACCCGGCGCGACCCTCACCTGTCCCCTGTGGCGAGCAGGAGCCCTTCCGAGGCCAGGGCAGCCGCGGAACACTACAGACGGGCTGCCACTCAAGCAGAAGTCCCGCCTACGTCCCGCCCAGCATTCCCCTTGTTCATTTGTAGATCCCATCGCTGCCTAAGGCCTATTGTGTCATGGAGGCTTATGACATCAGCAGAAAGGCCTACACCGGCCAGAAATGTCTGTATAGGCTGGCGGGTTGGAGGTTGGAATAGAAGCAGGGATGGAGTGTTACAAGGCAGGGTAGGAAGAGGATGGATCAGGCCCAGCAGGTGGATGGGGATGGGGGCAGTGGCTAGTGCTATGCCCTATTCCCCCTTCCCAGGCCTGATTTTCTGACACAGGACTGCTTAGACCTGTGCCAGCGATTTTGCTGGTGTAAACCTGAGTAGCCCCATAGCTGCTGCTGGGGCTTACTCTGGGGGAAGGGAACAAATGTCTGCTTCCCTTGGGGAAACCTCCAGCAGCCTCTGTTCCCTTGTTGGAGACAGTGGAGGCAGCACCAGCACTGCTGTTTTGTAGCGCTGGATTTTCATTAGGATTACGCTGCCCGTGCAGATTCTTAAATTTGCCAGCAAATTACATTTCCGTCAAAATGCTCTGGGTGGACCCACTGCAAGAAATTTATCCTGGCTAAATCCCGTACCAAAGACATTGGGGTCGTCAGAGGAACTCACTTAAATTTAATTGGGATTCCGTGTCTGCCGATTTCCCGTTGTCACGATCATTTTTATTACCGCTGCAGTTTATAAATCTCTGTGGCAAAGCACTTCGGTCGAAAGAAGTTTACAACTTGCTAGCTGAAAAAAGATGGTTCATTTCTTCTTACCCACAGTGGTCTTCCAGTTGGTATTTTACAGTTGATTCAGAGATACGGAGAGGAACAACAAGAAGCAAGAGAAGGCAGCAGTGCTAGTCCCTGTGGTTGCTCTTTGGCCTACTATGTGGTCGGTTCAACTGTATACACAAGCCTCAAGTCCTACATTTACTGCAAATGATGCCCCTTAATGACAGTTTCTGATCGTAAACTCAGCCTGACATCATGGCCCACATTATCTAAATGCAGCCACAGTGACTAAGTAAATTACCCTTCAAGGCCTGATTCGGCCCTCGCAGTTTTGAATACTTTGCAGTCTCTAGACTTGCAAATAATGAGCATTTATAACATTGCCAGAGAAATGGGTTGATTCCACAAGCCTGCTCAGCTGAGGGGGTTCAAACATCCTTTTTCATCCTTGTCCATGTGATATGCTTGTTCTGGTGAGGAAGTGGTGTGGCCTGGAACCTGAGAAGAACTCCTAAGGGGCCGTAGCAAAATAAAAAATAACGAGAATGGCTGATCCAGATCAGGAGTGTCAAAATTGTTTCATGCAGTAGGCCAAATAGCATTTATGATGCCTGCTGAGGGCTGGAAGTGATGTAATTAAGAAGGAAGTGATGCCATTAAGCACTTATTTCACTTAGGAACTCATTAACTACAAATAAAAAGTATGATTCTCATGCCAGCAGCCCTTACAGTAATGACACCTCAGCACAGCTCAGCAGCTGAGAGCAGCTGATGGTGGTGTTGGGAAAGCACAAGTGCCAGATAAAGAGCTTCTGGGGGCCACCTATTGCCCACTTATTAGGCCTTATGTTTGAAAGCCTTGCGCTAGATCTCCACTTCTGCTCAGTTTCTGAACAGGACTAGTCCACAAGCAGAGACCCATTGGGCTGTAGAAACTTATAGAGAAGGAATGACCACATTAGATTTTTGCATAACTGGATTTACGGAACCCATCCTACCTGCTTTAGGGCAGGTTGGAAAAAACAGCCTGGCATTTAGATTTTAGAAACAGAAGCAAACGGAATTACTGCAATTGCCTGGTAAAAAGGAGACCCGGGAGGCTCCAAGGGCTTGCTGTTGCTTTGTGGTACTGACACTGCTTTGTGGTCTAGCATTGTCTGTCAGTGAACTGCTTTACTTCCATGTGCTCTGCTTATAAATGTATAAATGAAATATTAGAAAAACACTATGGGGGTGCAATCCTGAAGTCCATTTGGAGGCCAGTTCAAGACCCAGATGGGGTATGTTTATGCCAGCCCAGGCAGGCCAATCTCCCAGGCAGGCCCGATATCCCTCTTGTTCTGCTCTCTTCCACCCAAAAATGCGCTGCTGTACCCCCAGAACACCTTCCCACCATCCAGGGCATTTTTGGGTGGAAGAGAGCAGAACAAGAGGGATATCGGGCCTGGGAGGGGGTAGGACCGGCTGAGGCAACTTAGGCTGAATCCTAACCCCCATCCTGTCCCAAGCTTTATATGTGTCGCATGGATTTGCACCAGCGAATTAATTGCCACAGATCTGAACATGGGTTGGCTGGGTCTTAAGGGGGGGGAATCACTTTACCCTGAGTTGCACCCCAGCCACTTCCTAACCTGCGCTGGATACAGCACAGGCCAATCTGCCTGCCTGTTCTAGCGCAGGCTAGGATTGTGCTGTGGGCACAATCCTAAACTGAGTTAGGCTGGCATAAACTAAACCAGTATAGTTTGGCTAGCACAAGGGCCACCGTAAAGTATGTTTGGACCACTCATGGAGTCAGAGAGGCCAGCACACAGACGTGAGCCATCCTCCCTGACTCCAAGAGTAGTCCAAACATGCTTGATGGTGGCCCTTGTGCTGGCCAAACTTTGCTGGCTTGGTTTATGCCGGTCTAACTCCAGTTTAGGATTGTGCTCTTCAAATCTTCCATATTCTCTCTTTACAAGGAACACATACTCTGTAAAAGTTTCTTTTTTCTCCAACTTTTCTCATTCTTAGGAAAGTGAGAATCTTTAAAATACCTTCTTAATATTTTTGAGATAGAATTATTATCTTCCAGAATTGATTGCTGCTATTACTTCAGTAGGGAAAAAAATCATGTATGTGTTTAACAGTTTTTGGTATTGAATTGGAAAATGAAAAATGAGCCTCTTCTTCCAGCCCAGAGTAAGAAGTTACATAATCATATCATTTATGAGCAAGGAGTCAGCAAGTGTGCTATAGTTTTGCCTGAACATATTTTATAGGCACAGTCAGTTTTGCTGCCAACTAAATGAAAAAGAAAAATGCAAACTTGAACATTTTGAGTCAAATCCACCAAACTCTACAGGATAGGGGTCTGGATCCAGTCAGGTTTTGTCACTTTGCTCTTTCATTCATTGCTCTTTCATTCATTTTCACTTATAATCACGTTTCAAATTTCATCCAGGTCCTTTCCTTTTTTGTCCAGTTTCATCCAACCTTCCACAACGTCCATCAACGTTCTCATGTTTATTTGTCTTTTATTTCTGTTCATTCAGGTTTCAGACACATCAGTGGTACATAGTGTTATATATTGGGTTCCATGCAGTATGACTCAGATAAGGCAGGTGCAGCTTGAACATTTATTGCAATAGGCAACAGTTAGAACTGAACAGAACAAAGGGCAATAGCCCAACCCCTCCTCAGGATTCATCTAGCTCAGGTCTCTTGACTGGAGGGGTGATTAGCTCCACCCTTCCAGCCCTCTTGCTCAGGCTTAACCCCTGGCTATCCTCCTGCATACATAACACATAGTTGGCTGTTGGCGGTTTTCACTGGCCAAAATAAATGTGCCAGCTAATGAAGGCTATACTTTGACATTCATCCGTTTTTGACTTTTTCATGCTCTTGTCCCTAACCAGACAAAAGCTATTGCTGTAGTAGATCTTATAAGAACGCAGCTTATAGGTGTTCTATAAGCATGGAAAGCAGAATTCGGGATGAGATCCAGCAGCACTCTGGATCTCATCCCGAATTCTGCTTTCCAACATGCCCATTCAGATGCTTTCAGGATTGTCACAAGCAGATCATGAAGGCAAATCCACAGCATGAAGGCCCTTGTCTGCTGTTGCCCCACAATCCAGTGGCTTAGTGTTCTTGACCATGGTGGTTCCACTTAGCTATTGCTAGATATGTCTTCTCATTCCCTGTGTTTCTATGACCCGATATGTTCACAACTAATTTAGAGCCCAATCCTAAACTGTGAAGCATTCAAAGCTGCTTAGGAGGTCACCTCGGGGTGAAGGGGATCAAGCACCCCAATGGGCTTCTCAGATCCCTGCCAGCTATAGAGTTGGTGCAAATCTGGAGAGCCCAAAGCCCAGGTGTGGGGTTTAGGATGCGGTGGAGGCGGCTTCTGCTGCACTTCCAAACTGCTCTCCCTCCACCCTCTCCCGCCTCCTGCACTGCTCAGCATGAACATAGCTGAGCTGAGCAAATGGATCTGTTTTAATATAGAATAGCATACATGCAAGCCTACAAATAAACAAAGCATGATCTTGCATATACTGTATGTCCGTTGCAATGCGTTGTTGGTTGTATTTGACAAGACTAGAGTAGATAACGCTAGCAGAGCCCCCTTAGATGTGGGGCCCATCGGGCGTAATTAATTGGCTTAAAGCCAGCCCTGCCTAGTTATAAAGGATTTTTCTATCAGCAAGCTTTTTAAAAAATCTGCATTCCAATGAGAGTTTAGAATTTTTTTTTTTGGAAGGCTACTGAAAAACAATGGATTATTTCATGGCTAGAGAATAATGTGAGCAAGGAGATGTACCCAATCAGCATTTCATAATGCTGTGGCAATTTCCCCCCATCTAAACTCACACACAGTTCCACAACGAAAACAAACTACCAGCACTGCTTTCCAGTGAGCATGCAAGGCTCTTGACCATGACCAGACAATACTCTGCCTATTATTTTGCCCTCTTCAGGAGTTCCTTAAGTCTCTCTGCCTGTCTGCCAGTTTTCCTTCTCGGGACTCAGTGCTTCCCAGTTCCGGCTTAATGATGCAGTTGTGCCTGGCTCTCTCCTGAACTCGTGTCTTCAGTATTCGAATGGCTGATTGCTAAGAGCAATCCTGCAAAAGCAGAATGCCAGCCTCACACCATGGTCTGCAATAGAGGCTTTCACGAGGAAGGCATTATCTCTCCAGAGCAGGCTGCCTTCTTTTAACAATGGCACAGCGAAGGAATGGTGGTATCTTTTATTGGAGCAATTTCTGTTAGAGAGAGTATAGCAATCCCTATAGGTGCTGGGCTAATGAGAACTTTTGTCTTCTTATGGTTACACTTTTGGGGTTCTGACTCTTTTATTTGTCTGATTCCGGCAGGGCTCCTTTGCTTTTCAAATCCAACAGGTAAAACTTTTTTCTTGCATGGAACTGTAGTGTTCCTACAGTTCATCTACAGTAGTCTTCCCACCTGGTATTCAAGCTGTTAAATGCACTGGAGCTCCACCAGCAAAAAAAGTTGGCAACCGCACAATCAAAGGAAGCTTTCCATTAGATGCTACCAGTCCTATGAGGTAGTATCCTGCACCTACGTACTTAACAAAAAATTAAGTTTGGGGTTTTTAGAGAGCGCAATCCTAACCTGGAGTTAGGCCGGCACAGTTAGGCCGGCAAATTTTGGCCGGCACAAGAGTCACCAAAAGTATGTTTGGACCTCTCTTGGAGTCAATTCAATTTCAATTTCAAATTGAAATTTGACCTGCGTCATCCTTCCTGACTCCAAGAGTGGCTCAAACCTCTTTACAGTGGCTCTTGTGCCAGCCAAACCTTGCTGGCCTAACTGTGCTGGCCTAACTCCAGGCTAGGATTGTGCTTTATAACCCCCCCAAACTTTCTATTCACTAGGATTTCTATTAAATTGCAGTTGAACTCTGCAATCATTGTGAGAAGCTCACTGTCCAAACAGGAATGACTTTTGAAGTCATACTGAGCTACCTATGTTTTAGGCAAAACTTATGTGAGCAGTACAGTACTAATATACATAAGAAAATGTGCATAGGATTGCAGCCTAGCATCTCGTTCAGGGATGTGAAACAGATGGGGTCCAAGAGCAAGCCCTTGTGATATCTGGGCTCTCCCAGCATTGGCTTTTCAGCAGTGCTGCTTCTGCTGAGGTTCTGGAAGGGGGACACAGAAAGCACCCCCAGAGCCAAGGAATGCTACTGGAGAAGATACAGACCAAGAAGGATGAGGGAGGGACATGCTGCTTAGGCATGGGAGCATCCAACTATCACATGAGTCACCCTTTCAGCAGCGCTACTTCTGACGAGGCATCATTTTGCAGAGTGCCTGAGCTGTGAAGTGAAGCCGTGGCAGAAGCAGTGCAGGTGAAAGGGCTGCCCATGTGAGAACTGGGCTCTCCCAGCATGATAATTTGGCTCTTGCATAATTTCAAATGATCAAGAATTACATATTTTCTCTTCTGTTTTTTTGCAACCATTGAGCTCCTATGTGAGAACAAATGCTTATTTTTGGCCATAATGTGCTTAATGACATCACTTCTTGCTTAATGATGTCACTTCTGGCCCTCAACAGGTACCATGAATGCTATTCACCCGGCTGTATGAAACAAGTTTGACACCCCGATCTAGTTACCTTACTCTCTTGCAACTAAGCCTAAATACAAGTATGTGAAATAGTCACAGGGCACAATCCTAAAATGAGTTAGACCAGCATAAGCTAAGCCGGCAAAGTTTGGCCAGCACAAGGGCCACCGTAAAGTATGTTTGGACTACTCTTGGAGTCAGAGAGGCCAGCACACAGACGTGCACCATCCTCCCTAGCTCCAAGAGTGGTCCAAATGCCCTTTATGGTTTTCCTTGTGATGGCCAAACTTTGCTGGCTTAGCTTATGCTGGCCTAACTCCAGTTTAGGATTGCGTTCACATAGTCTCCCCCTATTTTTTTACCACTAATTCCCTTCCCTTCTTGTGTCCTTGTTTCCCTGTGTCTACAGGTTAGCACTCATTATCCGCCAATGTGGCATCCACTGATTTGACTCACTATGGTGCTGAACCACAGCTGAAGAGACCTCTTGTATGCAACCAGAAGTGCCTTCTGTGTGACCTCCTTATCCCTCAGAAGGCCTGCAGAAGCTTTCTGACAGTCACTTCCTGTTTGACTAGAAACCGGAGGTGCCTGTCAGAAGCCTCCCCGAGGCCTTCTGAGGTGCGGGGAGGCTCCATGCAACTTCCTCATGCTTCAGAAAGCCTCCAGACTGTTCTGCCAAATTCCCTGCTGGGCCTCCCTAAGGGCCCCAATGCCCACACTAGGCTAACTAGTTTCCCCTTCAGAGAGGCCTCAGAGATAGGCAAGAAGGAAGGGGTTCAGTCACCCACTGGGCCTCCTCTCTTCCAGCAGTTTTGTTTGGGATCACCGGCTGGCCAGCCTCTTCCAGACTGCCCTCATCACTGGATTAGCTCCAAACTACCCCAAGTCTAACACCAACAAACCCCACCAAATAACTGCCTCCTCCACTTGGTGGCTCCAGGGGCATGGCAGACATACAACAATTCCCAAAGGTTATTCCCCACAATAACCTTACCTTATCCAGTCTTTCAGCCAGTCCATCCAACAGTCCTGCAGGCAGGCAGGCAGGCCAGCACTCCATCAGTCCAGCAATCTATCCAGCCAGCACCTTCCCAGGTGCTTTACCGCAGCTCCTGTCTCCAACTTTATATTGAGGCTAGCCAATCAGTGTCTGTTGATGGGCAGGCTCTGGTTCATCAGCCACACCCATCTGCACCTGTGCTAACCTACCTTCATAGCCTCATCAGCCTGCAGCTGTCTTCCTGCTGCAGGAGTTCAGGGGGTTAACCCTGTAATCCCTGGTTTATTTGGACAAGGGGCCATTGCTGATACCATTCCCTATCTCCTTGGGGTAGCTCCTGCCTTTTCCAATACACATACACAACTGGAAGCACTTCTGGTCTCATCCATATGTGGGGGCCTCTCCCAGATCTGAATATCTGCAGATTTTGGTATCTGCAGCTGTCAGGAAACAGATCCCCCACAGAAACCAAGGGTCAACTGTATCTAAATTGTGAGCCTCTTGGGGTAGGGAGTTGTCCTCTCATACATTGTACAGCGCCGTGTACATGAGTGGTATAATAATAATTAATATAATACATTGCAGCGTCTCTTGCAGAGGCTCACAAAATGGAAAGTGATGCTAAAAACTTGTTGCTTAGAGTGCAATCCTAACCTGGAGTTAGGCCGGCACAGTTACTGGCCTGCACAAGAACTGCCGTAAAGCACTTTTGGACCACTCTCACAGTCAAGGAGAATGGTGCGCATCTGTGTGCTGGCCTCTCTGACTTTGAGAGTGGTCCAAACATACTTCACAGTGTCCCTTGTGTCGGCCAAACTTTGCTGGCTTAACTGTGCCAATCTAACTCCAGGTTAGGATTGCACCCTCACATACATTACTTGAAAGTAAGAATTCTTGAGTTGGGAAGAGATAACAGCCCCAGACACCTAGCTTCTGCTCAGCACTTAAGTACTAACCCATTATTCCCATTGGAGATTAGAAGGTGTTGTTTTTGTTGCTTTTTCAAATTTATAGTCCTAGAAAATATGTAAGCCATCTATTTTTAATAATATGATTACCTAGTAAGTATGCCTATTCCTGCTATTTTTTTTCTTTTTTGCCTGAAAGCTTTTAGGACAAGGAGTGCAATACATAGCAGAGCATAAATAAGCAGCCATTATACAACCGATTCATAAATAACCCATGCATCGTGACGTGAAAGACAGCATGGAATGCCACGCAAAGTGGCCTTTTAAACTATTGACAACCACCATGAGACTTTGGGAGTTTCTGCAATATTCAGAAGCTCACGTCATGAACAGAGAAAGTGAATGATGGGGGTGATGTATGAAAAAGGAGCACCCTAAGGCACTAACTGTTATAAACACACAGCATCATTTTAATTATTCTTTTGATATTGCCTTCTTCTATGTTGGATAATTGCTGTATTCACAGCACACACTGTGAATTGCTGTATTCACAGCACACACACCCCAAAGCTATGGGCATTTTGGGGGGGAAAAAGCCTGGCCCAAACTGCTTTCTAAAGGTACCAATGGGAAATGAGTACAAACAACGAAAATAGGTTAGGGACCCAATCCTATCTAACTTTCCAGGAGCGATGCAGCCGTGCACAGCATTTTGTGATGGGAAGGCAGTTACAGAGGCCTCTTCAAGGTAAGGAAACGTTTATTCCCTTATCTCAGGGCTGCATTGCAGCAGCAGCAGCACTGAAAAGTTGATAGGATTGGGGCCTAAGGCTGCAATCCTATACACTCTTACACGGGAATAAGCTCCACTGAATCTACTGAGACTTACTTGTGTGTTTCAGCTGATCAGGATTCAGCTGTTAATGTTAAAAGCCTCACCCCTAATAGCCCAACCACAGATACTAAAGGCCAGTATAAATGAAAAAGGCTTATGACATTTCCGAGCCATTGAACTTGGCCCAAGTATTATCTTTCTCCATGAAGTTGAATAGAACAACATCATTTGTGCCAACTGAGATGTAGAGAATAGCCTGCCAATTTTCCTGCCACTGATAGATGTTCCTGGAAATGTCCAGCACTGGTGTGGAAAGCCACGATGTGATCAGAAGGGTCCATGTATGGATCAGAAGCCACAACTCTTCTGTTATGTGTTTTTTCTAATGCCACGTAACCTGTAGGTACTAACAAAGTCCAGTTCTCTGGCATAAAATGAAAATCATATATGATGTCACCTAACGTCTGATGAAAGGATTTCTAGCCCTCAAAAGCTTATGTCCAGTGAAGCTAATCTTACAGCCCAATCTGCTCACCCTCAGCGCTGGCGGTTCGATGTCAGCCCCAGCGGCGAGGCCAGTGCCAATAGGTGCTGGCCGTTAGTGCTGGGAAGATGCAGGACCGAAGTGAGTATCCCCGCCGGGCCATGGGGGGCTTCCAATGGCAGGGGAAAGGCAGGAAGGGGGTGGAACTGTGTGAGTGTGGGCGGAACAAGGGGAGGATCTGGCCCAGGAGAGGGCTGGGATGGCAGCAGCCTCTGCCACCAAATCCTATACCCCCTTCCGAGCCTAACGTGGGCTCCTTGGTTTTGTGCCAGATCAAGAGAGGTCCTGCCAGAAACAAAGTGTCAGGTTAGTCGCGACCCCAAAAATGTAACCATAAAATGCCCAAGATAAAAGCTCTAATTAGCCCAGCACTTGCAGGGGAGTGGTGACACAGGTGGCACCTCAGTACCCACTGGGGGTCAGTCAGTCAGTCAGTCAGAGCACAATCCTAACCGGGAGTTAGGCCGGCACAGTTAGGCCAGCAAAATTTGGCCAGCTCAAGGGACACCTTAAAGTATGTTTGGACCACTCTTGGGGGCAAGGAGGCCAGAACACAGAAATACACCATCCTCCCTGACTCTGAGAGTGGCTGAAACGTACTTTACAGTGTCCCTTGTGCCAGCCAAACTTTGCTGGCCTAACTGTGCCGGCCTAACTCCAGGTTAGGATTGCGCCCACAGTCAGTCAGAACTGCTGTTTTGCAGCCCGCTCTGAGGAAAGGGACCCTGTAAAAGTGGTTAATCACTTCTGCATTCCATTGTTCAGTGAGCCAGGGTGAAGGGTGGGTCACTTTTCTCAGAGCGAGCTGCAAAATAGCAGTTCTAATAGTCTTGACACCCTAGAAAAGCAGTTTTTAGAACAGGAATTGAACATGTTTTTTTCTCCTTCTCGAGGAATCAGCAAGGTCCTTCTTATCTGCAGTGGCCATCAGTGTTGACTCTAATCCGTGGATCAAAAATCAGTGTATAAAAAGGCTGGACTGGAACTCTCTCCAACAGAAATTGCTCCAATAAAAGATATCACCATTCCTCCATTGTATCCAGTCATGGACCCAGCCAACGCTCTGCCTTGGGGCAAGGTCTGAAGAGAACAGTTCCCTGCACCGGCTCCCACCCTTTGCACTGTCTTGGCCATGCTCTGCTTTGCACTGCCCCCACTGTGCCCCCCAGGCTCCATTTTGGAGCCATTCTAACACAAGACCGCATGGGAGGTCCAAACTCCATTCCCGCAGCTCGCCTTTATAAGAGGCAAGCCGCCTCATTGCTGGCCCCCCACTGGCTTTTGGTGCATTCCCCCCTCCCCCCCCCAAAAAAAATTGGCTGTATCATTGGCCATTGGCTGTATCATTGTAAAAAGAAGGTTGCATTGGCAGGGGTGGGGGAATACAGGTACGATTGGGCTCTAAATATCTGATTTGTGTAGATGTACAAACGTAATGGAATGTAATCTCCTCTGCTCCATGCTTTGGTACATGAAAGCCTTTGAATATAGAAATTGAAGACGATGATTGCCGGTGGTATATAGCCTCATTACAGGATACTCAGCAACAGACTTGAATGTTGCCATATTCCAGCAAAATCGTTTCAAAAGTAGACTCCAGCTTGCTGCTGCTGAGTTCATGTGCAGATTGGACCATGTCAACCTTGGACTGAATGTAAGCTATGAAGCGGCTTGCTCATTGAGGGAAGTCATTCTCCATCTAGGTCAGTGGTTCCCAAAGTGGTGGGTCGCAACCCACTACCATAGGTAGCACTGGTTTCTGTCCCTTTAAGGGTTGGGGAGAGGAGGGAAGGCAGCAACATGATCCCCAGACTACGCCTCTGCCCTGGGCAAAGGGGTTTTAAAACAGTTTTGCGACCCTCTTCTGGTTTGCGGTTGTGAATCTGGAAGTGAGTCATGATTGTGTTTTAAACGCAATTTGAGCTTGTGTTTTAAATGCATTTTGAGCTTGGGGAGTCCTGCGGGGGACTTCCCAGGGCTCTCCACACCCCTGGACACCAGCACTGCAAGGGGTAAGAGTGAAAAAGCCCCTTTGCCCAGAGCAGCAGCACAATACCCCCCCCCCAAAACTTATGTAGCTCCCAATTCCCTTGTAGGAGTTTGGGAATCACTAAACTAGGTGTTTTTGTACCGTGTCCATAAGAACATAAGAACATAAGAAGAGCCCTGCTGGATCAGGCCAAAGGCCCATCTAGTCCAGCTTCCTGTATCTCACAGCGGCCCACCAGGTGCCCCAGGGAGGCATGAAACAACAAGATCCTGTTGCATCCTGTTGCCAATCCCTTGCACCCGGTACCAGTAGCCCACCACCTTTGTAAGGAGGTTGCACAATCCATCATTGCCTATAGCCCACGATGGACCTTTCCTCCAGAAATCTGTCCAATCCCCTCTTAAAGGCATCAAGACCAGATGCCATCACCACCTCCTGTGGCAAGGAGTTCCACAGATTAACTACCCGGTGGGTAAAAAAGTACTTCCTTTTATCTGTTTTTACTCTCCCAACCCTCAGTTTTAGTGGATGCCCCCTGGTTCTGGTGTTTTGAGAGAGGGAAAAGAACATCCCTCTATCGACTTTATCCCTTCCATGCATAATTTTGTATGTCTCAATCATGTCCCCCCTCAGGCGCCTTTTTTCTAGACTGAAGAGCCCCAAACGCTGCAGTCTTTCTTCATAAGGGAGGTGCCCCAGCCCCGTAATCATTTTTGTCGCTCTCTTCTGCACCTTTTCCAACTCCACTATGTCCTTTTTGAGATGCGGCGACCAGAACTGGACACAGTATTCCAGGTGTGGCCTTACCATCGATTTGTACAATGGCATGATAATATTGGCTGTTTTATTCTCAACCCCTTTTTTAATGACCCCAAGCATGGAATTGGCCTTCTTAATTGCTGACGCACACTGGGTCGATACCTTCATTGAATTGTCCACCAGCACCCCGAGATCTCTCTCCTGAGTTGTCACAGACAGCTCAGAACCCATTAGCCTATAGGTGAAGTTTTGGTTTTTTGCCCCAACGTGCATCACTTTACATTTGTCTATGTTGTAACGCATCTGCCATTTGGCTGCCCATTCCCCCAACTTGGAGAGATCCTTCTGGAGCTCTTAACAATCCCTTCTGGTTTTTACCACCCGGAAAAGTTTTGTGTCATCCGCAAACTTGGCCACCTCGCTGCTTATCCCTGTCTCCAGGTCATTTATGAATAAGTTGAAAAGCACGGGCCCCAAGACAGATCCCTGGGGCACTCCACTTTTCACCTCTCTCCATTCTGAAAATTGCCCATTGACCCCCACTCTCTGTTTCCTGGCCCTCAACCAATTCTGGTTGGTCCACTTTGCTGTATCTGTTTTTTCTCCACTGAGATGGACCAGACTTCCCATAACTTGCGCTTTTGAATTTCCTTTGCTATTTTCATCTACATAGTAATGAGGCACAACTTTTTCTTGCCTCCTGGCCATTCCCTTATTCAGTCTGTACCCAAATATATTTCTGTATCCGGGTCTGTGTGTATGTATGGATTGACAGCTTGCTAGCTAGTGATAACAGTCTGTGCATCAGACAAAGAAAGCTCTGGCCCACAAAAAAAACTTAAACCACAATATATTTGTTCGACTCTAAATGCCTGCCGTGATGGCCTTGGCCAAAGAGGAGAGTCAGGCACTGCTGATCTGTTGGCAATGATGTCATCAGCTATCATCAGGGCTCCAGATAGCCAAGCACAGCTGATTGCTATCAGCTGCACAAAAAGTGGTTGTATCAGCCCTTGAAAGAGGCCAGAAACAGAGCCTTGGCGTGGAGATGGAGTGAAAGAGGCAGAATTATTATTTATTATTTAATTGATTTGATGAATTTATATCCCGCCTTTCCCATGCTGAAGCAGATGCACAAGGCGGCTTACGTGAGCAATCTGGTCTAAACCAGCTAAGCAGGATGCTTAGCAGGATCAGCGTTGGATTGGCCTTGGATGGGAGACCGGAAGTCACTGACAGAGCTTGTGGAGGAATGGGAGGGGTGTGGAGGAGTCAGCTGACAAAAGAACTGGCCAAGGTGGTGGACTGTGAAGGCTCAGAAGGTGCAAGAGTGCAGCCAGGATCATGACCACACATTGAAAGGGAAACATCTGAAGAAATTGAGAGTTCTGTGAATGGACATAGAAGAATAATTGTAAAAACCCCAATTAAAAAATGGGGTCTATGGACAGCCTGCCCATGTAAACCGCCTTGAGTCCAGTGAAATCTGGAGAAAGGCAGTATAAAAATACATTAAATAAATAAATAAACCACCATTTTTCAATGGTTTTTTTTTTAAACAAATGTACAGTATTCTTGTGATCTGCCAAATCCTCAGTCCCAGATGTCGCCTTCACAGTATGGTTCTCTCTTTTGACTGCATGCCATCAAGCTTCAGCAGGCAATCGCAAGTAAAGCCTGGACAGGCCCTCAAGGTCGTATTCCGTTCTTTTGTCAACTGGCCTTCTCACACACTCCCCCGCAACTCTCAGTTGCGGTGAGTGATCAGCTCCACAGCGACTCTGTTCTGCCACCACAGGTCCTGCAGCTTGTCACAACCTGGCATCCGTCTCCCATCCAAAACCAAACCAGAGATTCTCCTGCTTAGCTTCGGGCAGTGCCAGCAAGCCAACCATCAGTCCACACCTCCTGCCCTCTGCCCACACCTCCTGTGGAAGAGGGGAAGAGAAAGGAATCAGGAAAGAGAGATAAAGGATAGGGAAGAGGAAAAGGAACATAAGAGGAGAATGAGGAAGGGAAGGGGTCAAAAAGGAAGGAAGAGAGAAAGGAAGTGACAGTGGAGAGAGTGAGGAAAAGAAGGCTTCAGAGAAGGGAGAAAGAAGGCAAAGGGGGAGGAGCAACAGCAGGGAGGAACACAATAAGGGAGAAGTGAATGCCGCAAGGCCAAGGAAGAAACCAGGGGAATATGTGAAAGGGCAATCCAGAAAGAGCTGGGCAATGCTGAAAGGGAAGAGTGGCAAAATGAGGGTGCAATCCTAACCAACTTTCCAGGGCAATGCATCTCTGAGGTAAGGGGACAAACATTCCATTACCTTTAGGAGGCCTCCATGACTGCCCCCGCCCCACTGCAAGATGTAGCACATGTCCCATTGGCACAGCTATGTTAGTGCTAGAACATTGGTTAGGGTTGCACCCTGAAGAGGGGGCACAACAGGAGGCTGCAGCATTTGGGAGAGCCAAGTACCCCACTTCCTGTCAGCTGACCAAAGGAGTCTGCAGGGACCATATATGATGCATCAGTGGCCTGAGAGCTAACTGAAATAAAGGTACAAATATTCATTGAATCGCTACAGCCCTTTCTGAGTTTTGCTGCCAAATGTGCTGAGATTTGCTAACTTTCTTTTGCCTGATGGATCTACCACAGCCTATGGTGCCTTCTACAATTTTCTAGGGCTTAAGTACGTAATTTTCTCTTCATGAATTTAATTTGTTAAAGCTCATGGCAGGCTTTAGAGTAGTGCATTTTTAATTGCTCCCTTTTAAAGGACGTGCGGCTGTCAGCTTCAAGTCATATACTAGATGGTGTGGAAATTAATTACTTCACTGTTCCATTCAGTATTAAAACCCGTTTTCTTGAATGCTCTTTGCATTGTCAAGAGATGGGAACTAGCCAAATTGCCAGTTAGCTACACTCAACAATGAACAGCAGTCAACAGATGCTTCTTCAACTCACTGCAAAATGTGCAGGGATAATTCACAGAATGAACAAATAAGGACAATTTTTATAATACACATTTAAGGGTAGACTTTCCCTATGTTTTTCTGGTGAACTAGTGTAACGTTGAACAGAAATAAGAATTAGGGCTATTAATTGGTTTTTAGTTAATTTTAGGCTACGATCCTATACAGACCTACATGACAGTAAGTTGTATTCAACTCAGTGTGATTTACTTCGGAGTAAACATGATTAGTTGCATTACTCTAATCCAGACATTGCCAGAGCTGCAAAAACTGCAGCACATTTTTCTGTTAGTGGCAAAGAGCACATTTGAAACAAAACATAGTTAATGTAGTTATTAAATTGTCATTCAATGTCGTCATGGCATTTTTCGGAAATGAAAACTGCAATTCTCTACACTAGCTATTTTTAACTTTTTTTCCCCATCTTGTGGCACCCTTGACAAGGTGCTAAAATTGCTAGGATATGCCATCAGTTTTTGGACAGTTGACAAGGCACATAGTGCTGCTGTGGGAAACCCCCAATTTTACCTTATTTCACCCTCTCAATAAATGACCCTCCTCCAAATTCCCACAACACACCTGTGGACCGTTTGTGCAACAGCACACTAAGGTGTCACAGCACACTGGTTGAAAACCACTGCTCTATGCACTTACCTCAGAGGTGGTCCTACGGAACTCAGTTAGTCTTATGTCTGAGTAGATATTTTAGGATTGTGCTGCTGGGTCAATGACATAAAGATGTCACATGATATCATGATGTCACTCCCAGGTTCTCCCTGGAGGGGTGCTGGCTTTACATACACCATTCCATCTTCTGTGGAAGCTGGAATCCTCCAGAGAAGACAGAATGGGGCACACAAAGCCAGCAGTGTCCATCCCCCTTGGGTAGAAACCGGAGGTGACTGGGCGGAGCCTAGGGGCAGTGATGCACCCCACTCGCCCAGCACAGTGCTTGGGGCACATGCCCCTCAAGCTCCCAGGGGCGGTTCTAATTAGAACCGCGCCCATGGCAGGGGCTGAAAGGGCACCCCCCCGCGACATCATGACGTCACAACGTCATGACACTGCGGGGGTGTGGCTTCCCTCCTGGCTCGGACGGCGGGGAGTAGCCGCCCTCCGAGCCAGGAGGGAAGCTGCTGAGGCGCGCTCTCCGGGGCGGGGGTTTAAAGCGCGCTTTAAA
>JAJKFI010000009.1:6881141-6905901 GCA_029204185.1 Lerista edwardsae | reverse complement strand
CCCGGCAGAAAGAGCGGGGAGCGAGCCGCCAGGGCGCGTTCTGTTCGCGCCTGCCGGCTAATTTAGCCGGCAGGCGCGAACAGAACGCGGCGCCGCCCAGTGCCCCGCCCCCTTCCCCTTGAGAAGCGGGAGGGGGCGCCGGGTGGCAGCGCCGCGTTCTCCTCGCTCCGGCTGGGCCAGCCGGAGCGAGGAGAATGCGGCGCAGGGTCTGGTCGGGAGTGGGCGGGCCGTGGGCGCCATTCTGGGGGGGCGGGCGCCAAGCGAATGGCGCCCCCCCGCAAGATGGCGCCCATGGCTCGTGCCACCCCCCGCCACACCCTAGAAACGCCCCTGCAAGCTCCACCTAATGCATGCAACCTCTGCATGCAACCATCCGTTTGACCTGGAACTCATTTCCTTTCTTTCCTCTAAAATGGCTCTTAGCACCTGATCGAGCAGACAAATCTCCGCAGTTAGATCTCCAAGAAACATTATATTAAGACTTTTGCAACCATCTGACCATTTTTGTGCAAAGTCCTGTTTCCAGGGCAAGTGGAAATCAATTACACTTGCATTCTGTGTCTTGAAGAGATAGCAACAAATGTGAATTGGCCCTAAGTAGCTTCTTGTTTTTGAGATTTTTGTCCTCCCTATTGCTTTGATCCTTTTATGCATTCAAGAGCCATCCTTTCTCTATACAATTACCCTAGTTGTAACTAATCAGTCACAGAAAATTTTCATGAAAGCTACTGTACATACAGAATTTTATACTAATCAACCTAATTAGACATATTCTAATTTAAAAACCAGAGGTCTTATTACTGTCCTTATTGAAGTCCATTGTGACGCCTCCACTAGACACTTTTAATAGTTCACAACATCAAATGCACTTTGAGCTTGTTAATTAAGTTGAGGAATTTATGCTCATTCCAGTGTTGTTGTACTATCAAGACATTCTTCTTATGCACTTATTTAGCATGGTAATTTCTGTCAAGAGCTTCTCAAAAGCTCTGATGTTGAAAGGATGTTGTTTTGTTCCTTATTTTCTTAGTGTCAAAAACAGACTTTCATATTCAGTTTGTATGGATCAGAAGCAAAGGTTCCTTTTTATTACAAGTGTTTGCAAAGGCTGGTGATCTCAGAGCACCAGAAGTCACACTTTTTGATTACAGAGTTAAGCACTTTATACTTTTTAAAAGTGACGCCTCTTCTTTCTTTACTATACCCTTATTGGCTCAATGGATTGGAGCATTCAGCCAATCTGAAGCATTTAAACAGAGCATTTAAACTTCCTGTGGAGGAGGAAGGACTGACAATTTGTTACTATAGATAGTTGCCAGAGAAAAAAAGCTGCAGAACCCAGAATAGTTTTTCAGCTATTTTTAACCACTGTGCTCCAAACTCCAGTGGCATACCTGTGGACCTTTGGCAGCACACCAATATGGCTGCAGCACACCAGTGTGCCACAGCACACTGGTTGAAAATTACTGCACTTTACCAGCACACAGTCTGTTGTACATTTTGATAGAAGGTAATGGAACTGGGAAAAACATTTGAGCACATGAACAGGAAATGACAGGGAAGAGCCTAGGCTGTTGCAAGGAAACCCAGTCATATTCTTCAGTAAAGAGTCACCAATCCTGAATATGGGTCATGGTGACATGAGGAAGAAGTAACAGTCTGGCTTTACTGAAGTACCCCCATGCTCTGCTCAAGGTTAAGGTCAGGGACTGCCCCCCTTGCTTCACAAAGCAAACCATGTGCTTTGCAATTTTTTTGGCCACCCACCATCCTCAATAAACCTCCTATCACTGCCCTAACTCCACCCCCTGCCCAGCCCTGCAACCCACTTAATGTTCCTCCTCCTCCTGCTGCTGCAGCCACAGTCAGTGGTGTCATTCAAATGATTTAGGAACAGGAACTCACTTTTGATTGGCACTTGTCGGGAACCCGGAACCAGCCACGGAGCCCGTTAGGATCCGGAACGCCCATTCTGGTCCGTTTCCCCTGAATGACATCACTGGCCACAGTTCTCATTCTTCCTTTCTCCTGTCTCAAAATGATAGAGAAAAGGAGGAGGAAATGGGGAGAGAAGTAGAAACTGGTGGTCTTTTGAAACTGTGCATATGGATCCCTGCCAAAAAGCAGGATTCCCAGTCAAACAGATGAGCATATGCACAAAAGGTTTGTTGGTGAATAGGACCAAACAGGCATCCTGGACCCACGTGGCATAGGATCAGGGCTTGATCTTGCTCCAGCCTCATGAATGTTCAGTGACCTCACACTGAACATCTGAAAACACTTCATCGACTGGCTATGCGGAACCTCCATGTTTAGAGGCAGTATATCTATGAATATCAGCTGCTTGAAGGAAAAGCAGGGAAACACAATTGCCTTCATTCTCTGCTTGGAACACAGAATGTTGGTTATGATGGCACAATCCATTACCAGATACAGACTCAGGGTGCAATCCTAAACTGAGTTAGGCCTGCATAAACTAAGCCAGCAAAGTTTGGCCAGCACAAGGGACACCGTAAAGTATGTTTGGACCACTCTCGGAGTCAGAGAGGCCAGCACACAGACATGTGCCATCCTCCCTGACTCCCGAGAGTGGCCCAAACATGCTTTATGGTGGCCCTTGTGCTGGCCAAACTTTGCTGGCTTAGTTTATGCAGGCCTAATTCCAGTTTAGGATTGCACTCTGGGACAGAGTGCCTATACCTTTACCCATTGTACGGAAGAGGGAATTTGGGCAGGTGCAGCTCATCATGGAAGGCTTTCAAAAGCTGCACCTGACAAAATTCACTCTTCTATTCAATGGGTAAAGGTACAGGCACTTTGTCCCAGTTTGTATCTGGTAGGCCTAATTATGATTCTTCTTATATCCTTAACATATACTGTCTAGGCCTATTGCTTCAATTGCTCAGAACGCTTTTGAATTGTTATGGGATGTGTATTAATCAAAAGCCCCTTTAAAAAATACACCTGTGCAAGGTTTGTTCACAACTATGTCTGCATATATAAGGCTATGATCTTATATGCATTTACCTGGGTGTAAGTCCCATTGAATAGACCTACATAGGATTGAGATTTAAGATATCTTGTGTATTTCCTCTAGGATTAAAATAAACAGTGTAGCCCATATCTGTGACATCATGGCTATACCTTGCTTAGTGGTACAAAATCAGGAGGCCTCTGTGGCTTGGAGACTTGATGTCCACAAGGAGAGCTATGTAATCATTGTGGAGGCTGTCATGTTTAATTCTGATTACTCTTTCTCATCTGTCATTGTTCTAAATGATGTTGGAAGGACGCCAGGTAGTTCTCTCAATTCTCACTCTAATGGGATTTGGATTGGTGGTTCTGATTACACTTTCTTTCCTCCTGTTTATGCCGCTGTAGATCTTGTATGGTGGCATCAAATTACTATTTTAAGTGCTCTTTAGGGACAGAACAAAA
Source organism: Lerista edwardsae (assembly GCA_029204185.1). Classification (NCBI taxonomy): domain Eukaryota; kingdom Metazoa; phylum Chordata; class Lepidosauria; order Squamata; family Scincidae; genus Lerista; species Lerista edwardsae. Next base: position 6,902,463 of record JAJKFI010000009.1, on the reverse strand, counting down.
TCGACTGTCACTGCTGTGAGTGTATTTTTAAAAAAAGTAAATATAGAGCTCTTTTGTACTGCAGAACGGTTTTCGATCAAACCTATAAATGCAAGCAGATATCCTACTGTTATTTCTTGAAATGCCAAAATATACCTATCCATAAGCAAATTCAATAAAATATGATCTCATATTTATTATTATAACAGGTTTTTAGCATTATCGTGATTTTACTGCATGTATTTGTTCCATAATGTTAAATTGAATGTTTGAAGGAATACAATATTATATTCTTATATTGATGTCACTACTGTAAACCACAGCAGACATACTGAAATAAAGTCGCATACTAACCTATCCTAGCTTTCCTAACAAGCCTTTTTTGTATTGCATTGCACTTAAAACTATTGTTTTATAAAACTCTGCAGGAAGTGCTCCTTTTCTCTGAAGCTAACAAACAAATTATATGCATACTGCTTTTTACAAAATGCGTAAGCCTATATATAAGGCCAGTGATATTCAAACTGTGGGTTGGGACCCATTTGGTGGGTTGCGACCTGATATCAGGTGGGTTGCGGAAAGCTGGAAGCAGCCATCTTGGAAACTGTAGACCTTACTCTTGCTATATTCCTTTTGGGAGTCTTTAACAGTTTCAATTTTCAAGTAAGCGTTGTTTTTTAATTTTGTTTTTTGTTCAAGGCTTTTACATAATATTTTGTTCTAATCTTGTTTTCTGTCAGGGATGTTTCACGGTCATGCAATTGCTGCAGTCCAAGAATGCCAATTTGCATTTCACCAGTGTCATTTTATTATGTAAAAATGACAGCACTTCCTGCATGGTGATGTCACTTCCTGCTACAACATCACTTCCAGGTTAATAACATCACTTCCGGTGGGTCCCAACACGAGTGCCATTCTGAAAAGTGGGTCCCGGTCTAAAACGTTTGAATACCACTGTATTAGGCTACATACTTAAGTTGCACTCCTAGGGCCCAATACAGAGCCCATCAGCGCGAGTGGTATGAGCATGCTACGTGTGCTTGTGTCACACAATGCATCTAAAGCACCTCAAAGCCAGCAGTAAGCTATTACTGCCGGCACTGCAGCAGTGCCCTGGAGACACTGGCTGTGGGTGCCCCAGAGAGAGTACTGCTCACCAGGGAGAAACGAGTCTGCCACTCGCCAGCAATTGTGGCCATTCCAGGAGGGGTGGGAGGGCATTCGTGAGGTGGGGGACGGATGGAGCGGGGGGTGGGACAGGTGGTGAATCTTGTTGAGATTTGGTTAGTGTAGCACTCCCAGACTTGAGGGCTTTGCCTGGCAACGCAAGAAGCCCGGGTCTGGCATCTGTAACCAAAAGCAGCATAAGCAGCTCCCAGCAGTGATGACGGCTGTGCTAGCAGACACGAAGAAGCCACGACACACATTGTTGTGCTGAAGATAAGACCTGTATTTGTTACAGCTCACAGTCAAGGTCCAAGTAAAGGTAAACAGAGGTTGTTGTACATCAAGGCAGGAAAACAGGATACAGCAGTTGGTCCAGCAGAATAAACAGCTAGTCAAATGGACAGCGTTTCACCCCTCCTCATGTTAAAGACCCACAAAGGACCTGGGCCGCAGTCCTCTCTTAAATACTTATCTGGCTGATCATGCTGCCCTATCAGGAGTCAGCTTGCAGCTCCATGGGAGACGTGCAGCCTTGCACGTCCCACCAAGCACAGGTGTCTTCTAATCAGTACTTACACCTGGCAAGGAAGGCCCATTAGCTTGTTGGCCTGATGCCATCAGCCATTCACGAGGGAACAGAGACTCTAGGCCTGGGTCAGACCTTGACCAGTCCTGACAGATCTCACCACTGGCTCACAACCTCTGTGTAAGAGGTCCACAGAAACCAAAATCTGTGAAAAAAAATGTTTTGTTTGGTTTTTATTTCATATTTAATTGAACAGGTACATGGGTAATGAATGTGGCTGCAGCTGCTGACACTAAACCACCTATTTCACCAACCTAGTACACTTTAATTCAAAAAATTTTAAATTAATTTTTTAATTCAAAATTATAATTTTAAATTATAATTCCTTTAAAAAATTAAAAAATGACTCCGCATTCTGCACTTCTTGAGGGCTTACTTGAAAAACTGATATTTGATTGAGAGAAAAAAGGCAGTTGTGCTATCCACTCCCCATCTGCCCTTAGCCTTCTAATATAGAGTCTTTTTTCCCTTTTGGTAGAGACTGCAGGCACGCCCCAGTATCCACTGATTTGGTATCCATGGTTTCAGTTACCACGGATACCATGGATACTGGGGCACCTATTAAAAAGATAGGGGAACATTAAACAAATCTTGTTGCAGCAAAACCACCAATGTTCCCCTATCTGGAAAAAAGGTGTCCCCAGTATCCACAGTTTCAGGTCTCCATGGGGGGGGGGGGTCTGGACAGAACCCCATGCCTGTATTTCTATTTTAAAGCATTACCTGTCCTAATGAGAGCAAAAAAATCTCTTGAGCAATAGCTGCAGCATCTGTGTTTTGAAGATGGCTTTTTTAAAAAGTGAGACACATCAGACATGAAGGGAGAATCTCACAATAATAAAGAAGTAAACAACAAAAAAAGCATATGCTGTCACCATCTGTCTTTGGCTTCCAAACAATGCTGCAAAAAATTATAGGTACCAAGTACTTATTCACTTCTTGTGAGGTCTAGAGGTGAGTGTCGGTCTCTTGAAATCATTGCTATTATTGCTGCAGTGTTATGAAAGGTGAAATTGCTTTCACTGACTAAACCAGACTAGTAAACTGCAGGTGGAAAACAGGATGGGAATAAAAAGCTGGTGCGCAACAGAGTGAGAGGTAACAGGAAGCAAAATCCCATTATTTTTTCCATATATACCCTTCTAGAACTCGGATATTCTCTCACCCCATCCAACGAGTGGCAGCCCAATCCTAAGCAGCGCTGACATAGTAAGGCTGACATAGCAGGACTGTATCCTAAAGCCCATTAGGAGGCAGCAGCAGCAAAGTGCAGGACAAGGGGAGGTTTTCCCCTTACATCCACAAAGCTCCAGTCATCCCTGCTCAGATCTGTGCCTGCTGTTTTGCAGGCGCAGGTCAACATGTGCAGGAGCGGCGCTAATTGGGGCTGCCCTGGCCGGGGGCGGGGTTTAGGATTTGGCACCACAGCCAGTGATGTCATGCAGGGGGAACGCGGGGGAACTCAGTTCCACTAGTTAAAATTAGGGCTGACTCCGCCCACTTCACTCTCCCTCCCCCCCCCTTCCCAATTCCTCTGCAAAGAGCTTTTCTTCTTGGTTGGCCGGCACTCAGAGGGTTAAAGGGAGTGACTCCAGATTCCTAGGGGGGCGAAGGCAGTGATGTCATTCAGGGGGGAACGGACCAGAACAGGCATTCCAGATCCTAACGGGCTCCGTGGCTGGTTCCGGGTTCCCAAGAAGTGCCAATCAAAAGTGAGTTCCTGTTCCTAAATCATTTGAATGACACCACTGACCACAGCTGTCCTGCATCAAAACCCTCATCTCCGCCCACTGCGCTGCCCAGTTACACCCCTGGCACACCTCTGGAATGCCCTTGGCGAGGCCCTGCGTCAACCGAGCGCCGCAAACGCTCGACCAGTACAAGGCCAGCACTGCTGATGGTTGCGGCTGTGCCCAAGCATCAGCACTGCTGCTTGCACTAGTCCAGCGCCATACCACCAGTGCTGATGCGCTTGACGGCATGTTTGTGACAGTGCTGGACCGGCACAAGGACGTAGCACCGGCGCAACATGGTTATAGGATTGCGCTCTCAGTGACAAAAGTCACTATATTAATGCACTCAATTGTATTACATATATTCAAGGCATCCGATGGGGTGAGATGAATATCCAAGTTCTAGACAGGGTGTACATGGAAAAATAATGGCAATGTCTGGATTCCAGTTTAGTTGAGACAGTCATAGGTTACTACCAGAAAACCAACTTTCCCTATCAGAATTTCCACGTACCTTCTAACACTATCTCTATCCCCCCCCAAGTTGGTGCTTTCATCAAAAGATGCTCTTGCATGAGGTTGTCACTATGCTTCTTAATGATGTATAATATAAACAAGATTTTTCCTTCATTCCACAATGAAATCAGTGTTGAGTCTTATAGTGCTAACTACGGGCCAAGGTGTTCGAAGATGTTCACCTAACTGCATGCTTAAGGACCAAACTACACATTTAATTACAGGTGGCCCCACATTATCTGCAGATTTAAGAATCTGTGGTTGCCAAGCCCTCTCAGGGGAGCTCACATGTTTCCCTCCTCATGCACTCAGAGCTGAGCTCTGGATGCACACTGCTTCTCCAATCCTCAGAATATCCTCTGGACATGACCAGAGCGCAGCTCCAGTCATGTTGAGCGGCATTAAAAGCCCCAAAATCTGCAGATATAAACATCCATGGATTTTGACCTCCATGCAGGTTCCGGGAATGGAACCCCTGTGGTTAATAGGAGCCTACCTTTCTGCCTCCCAGGCCGCTGGCCCAGTAAGTATGAAGAATGATCCATTGATAGGGTGACCAGATACAAACAGGGACAGAGTGCCTACAGTACCTTTAACCATTGCATAGAAGAGGGGATTTTTGGCAGGTGCAACTCAACATGGAAGGATATAAAAAGCCGCACCTGCCAAAATTCCCTCTTTTATACCATAGTTATAGGTATATGCATTTTTTTCCTAATTTGTATTCGGTAACCACACACAAGGGTTCAAAACCTCTTCATGATCCAGGGCTCATTAGGAGATCCAATTGGTCAATCCTCCAGGAAGTCAAGCCCGATTGCTCCCTGGAAGGACAAATATTGAAGCTGAAGCTCAAATACTTTGGCCACCTGATGAGAAGAGAGGACTCTTTAGAAAAGACCCTCATGCTGGGAAAGATTGAAGGCAAAAGGAGAAGGGGAGGCAGAGGATGAGATGGGTAGACAGTGTCACCGAAGCAATGAACATGAAATTGGGCGAACTCCGGAAGCAAGTGGAGGTCAGGGAGGCCTGGCGTGCTGTGGCCCAGGGGGTTGCGAAGAGTCGGACACGATTTAGCGACTGAACAGCAACAACAGCCCAATCCTAACTTGCATTGGAACAGGCAGACCAGCAGCCTGTGCTACATCCAACTCAGGCTGAGCCTGCTAGAACTTGCTTCGGGGTAATATAAGGGATATTTTCTCCTTACCTGGGATAAGCATTAGCCAGCCCTTTGGGGCTGCTTGGATCTGCGCCAGTGAAATTGGGGCCGACTGGCAGGATACAGAGATTAGGATCTGGCCTGAGTGCCAGATCTGTGCTTCACCTCCCCTGTCCCCAGGCCAGCCTGCCCACAGGGCCAGCCACTCACTGCCTTCCACCCACCCCATACCGTGCGTGAATGAAAGCATGACTATGGATTTTGCAACCAAGATCCATCTCTCATGATCTGCTAAGCAGAGCTTTTTCCATAAATGCTCCTGAGGTTTTGCTGACAAAGTCTCTCGTGGATTCTTATGGAAGGCGGTGGCTCAAAAAGATATTCGCGACGACTAAATTTGAGACAAACAAATCGTAATTTGTTTCTTTTTGCTGTGTCCCAAAGTCCGTTTCTGCCTCCCTGCTATAAAACAGACCTTGCTCCAAAATTGCCTTGCAGGTTTGTAGGTTGCGTTTGCATTCTAAATGGTAATGCCCAGAGGCAATCTTTTTTCAGAGCAAGACTGTTACTGCTGAATGCTGAGCTGGCAAATTCATTTCTGCTTTCAGCTCAACTCGATTAATAGCAAACTCCCAGACTGCCTAATGTAAGAAGTAGAAGTAAATTTTCAGTCCCCAGAGAAATGTTTTTCCCCATCTGCCACTGCCAATAGAAATGTGCATTAGAGGCACGGCAGCACACCTAGGAATTTCTGCTTTTCTCCTCAAAGAAATCTCCCAGGACAAACTTATTTAGCTCTACAGCATGTTTGCCAAAGAAGCATTTTTAAGCCTCTGCTGTCCAGAATGCAATGGAATTTATGCCAAGAGGCATGCTGGAAATTACATATGAATGGGTAAAAAAAATCTTGTTACAATAGATTATGACAAATAATAGTGGTTGTATGGACTGTTACATTTGCTAAAGTTGACCTTGTTGGAAACCGTCAAATCTCAAAGAAATACTATTCCATCACTTTCTGTCATAGCACTACATTGATTTGAGAGTGACATTCCTCATGCTGTGTTATAAATGTGGGAGGGCCACCTGACATCCAGTCCATACACTCAACTCTTGAGGCATCCAGAGAAGTACCATAAATATCCAGACACCAACCAAAACCACCAATACAACCTGGCACTCGGGGCAAGTGGTCTGACCTGGGTGCCAGGCCAGAAGGGGGTGCTGTGAAGTGTGAATACTTTAGAGCTGTAGCATGCAAGTGCTCACAGCTGTGGTTGGGCTGATTTTCAGCCATTTTTCAGTGGCTTCCTCCTCTTGGTGTTTGCTGAACTGTGGGAGAACCAGGAAGTGATGTCATGACATCATGAAGTTGTGCGATGTCATGACATTGCTGAAGCACAGGAGCACTCACAGCGGTGGCTGACAGTTTTTCAGTGGCCTCCTTCTCTTGGTGTTCGCTGAATTGTGGGAAAACCAGAAAGTGATGTCATAACATAGTGTGACATCATGTAGTAGTGTGATGGTATGACATTGCCACCCTAGGCACCACAGTTGCTCACGATGCTGTTGCCTTCAAGCAGTATTCCTTATTCCTGGCACCGATTCCATGCAGTTCCACTACCTTACGTGTTTTAGGGCCTGAACCTAAGCTGATCAGCCCCCCAAAAATATCTTAAACACCCAAATGCGGTGTTTTGTGTTTTATTCAAATATTTTAACCACCAAAAGGCAGTTGTTAATGCCCAAAAGGCGGTTTTCAACAAAACCACTCCTAGCTAGGGCATATTTTTTGTTTTCAGTGCATTTTCTTATTTTTGCACAATATAAACAAGCTTTTGAAGGTAACAGAATGTTACCCAAAAAAGCATGATATTTTAAACATTATCAACTACTGGCAAATGATTAATCCTGTAGTGGAAAATTATATCAGTTGTGACAATAATATTGAGCAGAATTATGCATTCTGACATTGTCTTCAATGAATACAAACTCTTGAGCCCTACAAAAATAATTAGGTATTAGGGAATTAAAGCAATATTCCAACAAAGGAAGATTTAATATTAACATTTATTCACTGCATCAAGCTCCACAATGCTTTTCATCTTCTGGGCATGTCGCAAACACTAATGAGTTAAGAGTGTTTTAGTGGCATATTTTCATGGAATCTGAGAAGTCTGAAAAGTTTGTGGTACCACCAAAGAACAACTGCAAAGAGCAGTACAGGTGGGGCCTTTTTATCTGTGAGGGTTCCATTTCCGGAATTCTCCTGGGGGGAAAAAAATCACAGGTAATTAAACCTGCAGATTTTCTACCCACCCTCTGAACCCAACTGGAGCATAGATCCGGTCAGGTCCAGAGGGCTTTCTGAGCCCCATCAAGGCATTTCTTCCACCCTCACCCTCCAGACCTGACCAGAGCTGTGCTTCAGTCTGGTCCAGATGATCTTCTGAGGCCTCAGAATGGCCATTTCGGCCAAAAAAAACCTCCCAATTTTTGGGGAAAACCGGAAGTTGTGTTTTTAAGGCCTTATTAGGCATTACAGGGCTACCCCTGGCACAACTCCAGTCGCTCTTGGAGGCTTCTGGTTCAGCCAAGTTTGGCTCAACATGGGTCCCGGGGACCTGTGTTGAGCCCAGAGGCGTCTCTACCGGGAGGGCAGAGCTCTAAGTCTTGCAAGAAGCCTCACCTTGCAGTGCAAATCACTCCTTTCCTGCACCGTTTTAGCCAATCCTCACAGGGAACAGCAACATCTTGGCGTTGCTTACTGGCTACAGCAGCAAGGGAGAGGAGGGATTTACACGACAGGGTAAAGCTCCTTGCAAAACTTAGAGCTTTGCCCTCCCTGTAGAGACGCCACTGGTTGAGCCAAATCCATGGATTGAAATCCGCAGATAATTAAGCTCAACCTGTACTGATAAAAATTCAAGTAAAATACAGGGTAGATAATGCCAGGGTGGATCAGTCTAGTGGAAGATACGGCATCTTAGAAATTCATCGTTTTGATCAGGCCAGGCATAAATTCATCGTTTTGATCAGGCCAGGCATCTTTGATCAGGCCAGGCATAAACCAAGCCTACTCACAAGCATGCACATATGGCTCAGTTTTGCTTTCCATAGGGTTCAATACATTTTCCTTGTCAGTTTGAAAGGGGGGGGGAACTTCCTTCTTCAGAGTTTGCTGGGGCCTGCATTCATCAGATCTTATATCCTTAAATAAAGGTGGGGAATTGTGATTTCACCTACCATGCACTGTTCTAAACAAATAAATCAGAGAGGGTTTCTCAGCTTTCCAACATAGATTACTTGCACCTCAAGAACAAAGCATGTAGGCTTGCATGGAAAAATAACTAGTCCATACGTGTATTTTAAAGAAAATAGTAGTTTCAAACCATGCTATGATTCATTGTGGGTGTCTAGACTAGAGAATAATAGATCAGGAAAGTGACACAAAAATAGCTTATAAACAAGAAAAGAGAAGGGAAGGGAAGAAAGAAATAGCATAATCATGTGTATTATAGTGCAAATAGAAACTAAGATGTCATGATTCTTTGCAATATTTCTAGCTGCAGCCTTCAATTGCAAAGTAGATTGGTTCAGTCCCAAGAACTAAATTATTGGAATGGGAGTTTCATGGACTTCTCAGTGCAAGATGAAATTGCACCGAGTGCTGCGCACAGAAACTGAACCAGAGTTGGTTGACTAAAGGCTTGTTTGTGGGTAACCATCATACAGAGATTGGTTGAAATGGCCATTGGATAGTTACCTGTCCTATTGCTACTGTGACATAAGATCCATCCACCACATTGAAGGTCTCCATGCAGACTCAAGGGAGGAGGTTGATAGTAGTGAACCCTATGTCTGGGGGTATAAAGCAGGGGTCACTAAACTCTGACCTGTGGGACAAATCTAGCATCTACCTTGCTCTTTCTCCAGATGAATGGCTTCTTGCATTCTGCCTGGGAAGAATTGCAAAGACTCTGACTACAGCCCCCAGGGGTCTTTGCGGCTCACTGCATTTGTGCAGAACTCCCTGAACAAGGCATGCTGGGGTGGCAAACCCCAGAGAGGCTCAACGTGAACCCTGGGGGCTGTAGTCAGGGTCTTGGTGTGCATCTTGGGTGGAATGCAAGAAGCCGTTTGCACTGGGGGCATTTTTCGCCAGCACAGCAGTCTCCAGTTTGGAGACTGCTGGTGTAAAGGAAAGGGACAAAAAGCAAAACAAAAAGCATGAAGCAGTTAGTGATGGCGCCCTTCACCCTTCCACTCCACTTTGCTCTCTTACTGGGTAAAATGGTACTGGAATGTGAAAAAATAGCTTTCACTGCCACCACTAAGGCTAGGAAGTCCAAACAGAAGGAGGTTGCTTTAAAGAAGCCTCCTTTCTGGGTTAACAGAGAGCTCAAAATCTGGGGTGGGTGGGTGTCCCCTTAGAAAGCAAGCAGTAGATAATATGATGGTCTGGGAAATGGGGCAAGCCTCCAGAAGAAACATAATGGAGGCAGTAGTGTGTTCTGCCAAATTCTCCCTGCTGGGCCTCCCCAAGGGCCCTAATGCCCACACTAGGCTAACTAGTTTCTCCTCCAGAGCAGCCTCAGAGATAGGCAAGAGGGAGGGGGTTTAGTCACCCACTGGGCCTCCTCTCTTCCAGCAGCTTTGCTTAGGATCACCGGTTGGCCAGCCTCCTCCAGACTGCCCTCATCACTGGCTTAGCTCCAAACTAAGTCTAGCCAACAAACCCCACCACCAAACAATAGGCAGTCAGCTTGCCCAAGCCATAACTGCCTCCTACATTTGGTGGCAGACATACAACTATTCCCAACAATAGTCTCCCAAAACAACCTTACCTTATCTAGTCCTTCAGGCAGGCAGTCCAGCCAGCACTCCTTCCATCCAGCACCTACCTGGTGCCCTCCTCCAGGACCTACCCAGATGCCTTTCCTCCAGCACCTATCCAGGTTCTTTTCTCCAGCTCCTGACTCCAGCTTTAGACTAAGGCCATCCAATCAGTGGGCAGGCTTTAATTCATTAGCCACACCCATCTGCACCTGTGCTGGCCTCCCTTCATAGCCAGGGGCCTCATCAGCCTACAGCTGTGCTCCCAAGGCTTGCAAAGACCTTGGGGGTTAATCCTATAATCCCTGGTTTATCTGGGACAAAGGGCAATCGCTGATACCATTCCCTATCTCCTCGGGGTATCTCCTGCATTTTCCAATACATAGCATAGCCAGAGGGGGCGACATGGTAAGTATGGTAGGCACTGCAGTGCAATGTGTAAGCAGCCCCTCCCCCTCAGAGCCATTCCGGGGCAGCAATGGCAACACGCAGGCATTGCTATCGCTGCCCCAATTGGCTCCAATGGCAAGGAGGAGGGGCTGCTTCTGATTACCGTGCATTGCTGGACCTGCCGCCCTTACTTCACTTCTCCCCTCCGGTTATGCTACTGGGGCAGGCAAAACAGTAAATGTATAATATGTTTATGAAATGGCTGGAAAAAATCAAAGCAATCGGTGGATAAAAAAAAGCTGCTGAAGAAGAGGTGGGTGGGCCACAAAGGTTGGCACAGACATTGGAAGGCAGGTGACAGATAAAACTAAAACCCCATTCTCATGCAAAACACATCTTCATGCATGTCTACTCAGAAGGAAGTTCTATCTATTTCAACAATTATCCCAGGCAAGTATCTGTACTTACCTGGAAGTAAGCCCCATTGGCTATAATGGGACTTTCTTCTGAGTAAACATGCATAGGGATTGGGCTGCAAAATGCATTCGATTTATCAACTTATTTCATTAATTGGGATACAGCCTTACAATATATGTGTCCTAATAAAATACTCCTGTTTTTGAACTGATTTGTTTGCTGATTTGAGTATACATTTGTTAGCATATGAAGTACTCAGAGCTATATGTTCTGTTGTCTGCTTTTTGTAGGTGAAATTGTTCAGTTGTACAACTTTTTATTACACATCTTGCTGGTTGGACAGAATCAGTTTGGTTGATTTAGGAGTCTGATTGCCATTCTCCATCCTGGCTTTTAATCATTGAGGAAGGTTGCAGAACTAAGAGACTCTCTCCTTTCAGGGTTTTTAAGATAAGGTACATTATTCTAAGAGATGGCATAAATCCTCCTGTTCCGCCAAATCCCGTCCTGCAACAGAGAACTTAAAGTTAGGGAAGACAAGTGTTCCACCAAATTTCCTGCCAGGCCTCCCCAAGGACCTCAATGCCCACATTAGGCTAACTAGTTTCCCCACAGAGCAGCCTCAGAGATAGGCAAGAGGGAGGGGGTTTAGTCACCCACTGGGCCTCCTCTCTTTCAGCAGCTTTTGTTTGGGATCACAGGCTGGTCAGCCTCCTCCAGACTAGCTTCGCTCAAGATATCCCACCACCAAACAATAGGCAGTCAGCTTGTCCCAGCTACAACTGCCTCCTCCACTGGTGGCTCCAGGGGCATGACAGCCAAACAACTGTTCCCCACAGGGAGCTTACTTTCTCCAGTCTTTCAGCCAGTTCCTCAGTCCTTCAGGCAGTACTCCGTCAGTCCAGCAGTCCGTCCATCACCTACCTGGTGCTAATCTACCCTTCCTTTAGTAAGCCAAACAGCACCTACCTGGTGCCCTCCTAGAACCTTCCCAGGTCCCATCCCAAATTCCTTTCTCCCTCTGCTGCCTCCAGCTTTATACTTAGGCCCTATATCCCAACCAATCAGTGGGCAGGCTTTAATTCATCAGCCACGCCCATCTGCACCTGTGCAAGGCTTGCAAATACCTTCTGGGATTAACCCTATAATCCCTGGTTTATCTGGGTCAAGGGGCCTTTGCTGATACCACTCCCTATCCTCAGGGTGGCTCCTGCCTTTTCCAATATACCTCCTCAGATTGATTTTTAGTGCTAAATGCAGAATGAATAGATTTCAAAATACAAAGTTCTTTCTCCGCCTTCCACTGTCAACACACATTAAAGGGCAAAATATTCAACCAAAAGTGAACAGCCACTTCATATCCAGCTGGTCATATCTTCATCCCTGCTAATACCAGCAAATTTCAGTGAATGTTTTAGTGGATTGCTAACTATAGTACTAAAGAATTTGTGACTACTGCAATGAAAAGAGGACGTATATGGAAATCAACTTGAAAAATGACTAATATTTGTCTAATAGGATTGCATTAGTGGTGCAGTCCTAACTTGCACTGGAACAGACAAGCCAACTGGCCTGCACTGCATCCAGCACATGGTAGGTGCGGGCTGGAGGACAACTTGGAGAAAGGGGATATTAACCCCATTACCCTGTGTCACAGCCCACCTATTCAGGGCTATTCGGACCTGTGCCTGCAAATGTGTAGGCTGGACCCCCTTGCTGGACCCAATCTGCCATCTGGTCCAACTTTCCACCACCCTCTCCCGCCCCTTGCACCAGCCCATCTGGGCTGGCACACGCTCCCTGTCTCTGGGGCAGGATCCAGCAAGCCTGCACACATCCCAAATAGTTGTGATCATCCATTTTGGCGCATTTGTGATACTTGGGAGCCAGCACAAAGGACCTCAGACAGCCTCTGATGCATCCCTTGGCAAGCCCCCGGTCCACCCCATGGCAAGCCTCTGGTCTATGAGCCTCTGGCCCTCCTGACCTTGCTGGAACAGGCTTCACCCTCCAAGCTGTTCTTTGGTTGTGTGCAAAGGGTGTTCTGAGGGTCAGGGAGGCCTCCCCACCCCTTAGAATGCCTTCAGAAAGGTGAAAACAGTCTCGTCCTGGTTTTCCCAAAGACCCAAAAGTGCTGTTTTTACGCCCTCTGAAGGCCCTAGCTTTCTGTGAGTCAAGAAAGCTACCTCGGCCCTTAGAACATGATCTCAGTGTTTCCTGTGATCAGCTGGTTCTGAGATATTTACTCCAGCACATTTAAGTAAGCTGCTTGTGGGGTGGGGGAAATGGGAGTCCATTAAAGTCTGTGCTGCATTTCTGGGGTGTGTGTTGATGCTTGGAGGAACCCTGGAACTTTGAGCCCATTCATTGATTTATCTAAGTTCCATCTCTAATATATTTGTTTAAATTTTATATTTAAATTTATTTTTCCAGCCCTTGATACCATGCCAGATATTTGAAGTTTGGAGACCCCTGGTCTTGAACAAACAGGACATAAAATAGGAAGTAGGACCTTTCAGGATATTCAGAATAACTTCAAAAAGCTGGTACTGCCCAGTGCTTAAAAAAAATCAAACTGAGGCTGGCACGATTGCTGTTGGCAAAAGCAAGAACCAACATATTCCTGGCAGTACTGCTGATCCTTGGGATCCTGAGAAATGCTTTGATGGACAGACTTGGAACACTCGTCCACACATCTGTTTTATAGCTGGCATTTCAGAGTTGATTTCCTAGTAGAATTTCTTGGATATTCTCCATAGTTGTCAGATGGTATCTTTGCGTCTATTCTCTATTTGTTGAAGGTTTCCTACAATAACATGTAAAGGATCGTTTCACACATTACATGGCGGCAAGCCCAGATTTTCCAACCAGCAGACACGTAACAATGAGTGGCAGCCAGTCACAGCTTCCTGAAGAGCCGTTTTCAATCAATCAATCAATCAATCAATCAATCAATCAATCAATCAATCAACAGGTACTTATATACCGCTTTTCAATACAAAGTTCACAAAGCGGTTTACAGGCAAATAGTAATAATAAAGTTAAATGGCTCCCTGTCCCAAAAGGGCTCACAATCTAAAAAAAGGCAGACCGCCAGCAACAGCCTCTAGAAAGACTGCGCAGGGGTGAAGAGGGACAGTTACTCTCCCCCTGCTAAATATAAGAGGAACACCACTGGAAAAAGTGCCTCTTGTCCAGTTAGCAGGGGTTGGATACACACAGTCAGGGCAAGCCCCAGGAGTGGTGGAGCCCAATGGGAGCCCCCCACTCACCAGACAGTCAGGCGGCAAGAAGAGTACTTGTGGTGCTGCGTGTAATGACATCACTGCCAACTGCTTCCAGGAGGCCCATTTGGGGCAATTCAGAGGCAGGGGCACGCGGGGGGGGGAACACGAAGCAGCTCCACTTGTCCCACTGACTTACAACCCACGAAGATCCCAGGTGCGGCAGCAGGCAATCCACTCACCATACTTTGTGTGGGCCCCCAAACTGCAGGGCCTAATGTGTTAACATCGGCCACATTGGCTTAAGGGTGGTCCTGTGCACAGTTACTGTTTTCATACTTTGCATGTTTCCAGGGCTGCTCCAAGAACCTCCCTAGCACCTGAAACAGTGTGGCAAGTCATCATCCCCCTTTGCTTGGCAGGGCACATGCTCATCCCTCCCTTTCCTTCTCTAGCAGTGCCTTAGCATGGCTTCTGCCACCCGGTAGCATAGCTAGAGGTGGGGCAAAATGGTGGCAACTCCTGCAGGTGCCACAAAACGCCATGTAAGCATTGCAGTTGCTGCCCTGAATGGCTCCAAGGGTGAGTGGGAGGGACTCTTACATAGCGCACTGCTATACTTGCAGCACTTACCGTTTGGCCCCCCTCTTGCTACACCACTGCTGCCACCGTCCATTCTTGCCATTTTAAAAGCTCAGGAATTACCAGCAAGGACCCTCCTAGAGTGTCTCCTAGTAGATGTTCTATGGTTAGGCCCCCCATAACTCTTCTTCTACACCCACTTCCACTTCCTCTACCCTCTACTCTTTTTTAAAATAGAGCAGCGGAAAGAGGAATAGTGGAAGCAGCTGTGAAGCTGGGCTAGATACAAGAGGCAGGTGGATAGGGGGCAGTAGTGAATGAGGCATACATGAGGAGCACCCCAACCCCCAATGATCCACTGCCTGAGGCAGCCATTTCCCTGCAAGCACATCAGCAATATTCAGTATCCACCAGTTGTGTTCCTAGAGGGGGGCAAAATGCTAAGTTTTGCAGGAGCCTGAGCTCCTGTGCAACATGGTCCCTCCCTCCCGCTTCCAGAGCCATTTGCCGTTGGGGAGCAAAGCTTCTGAGCCAGCTCTCCATGTCACAAATGGCTCTGGAGGTGAGGGGGAAGGACCGCTTAACACTGGAGTTCAGGTTCCTGCAAAACTGATATCCCTCCCCCCCCCGGTAGAAACGCCACTAGCACCCATTTATAATATCTTGGATGTACATCTAAAAATGTTGACATATAGAGCAGGCCTCACTGCAATTCTATGCACATTTATTAGGCAATGTGTCTGTTGAACTTAATTTATACCTGAGTAAACATCTTATGGGACATCCACCACATCCCATAGGATTTACATCCAGTGGTGAAATTCAGCCAGTTCTCACCTATTCTGCAGAACCGGTTGCTAATTTTAGGTTGGGAGAGGGAAGAAAGGCAGTGGATGGCCCTGAAGGCCGCCCTGAAGGACATAGAACCGGTTGTTAATTTATTTGAATCCCACCACTGTTTACATCCTATAGTAAACCCTATTGGACGCGGTGGCACTGGGGGTTAAACCACTGTTGCTGAACCTGCTGACCGGAAGGTTGGTAGTTCAAGACTGTGTGATGGAGTGAGCTCCCGTTGCTTGTCCCAGCTCCTGCCAACCTAGCAGTTTGAAAGCACGTAAAAATGCGAGTACATAAATAGGTACCACTTGAGTGGGAAGGAAAGGCGTTCCGTGAGCCTTGGCGTATAGTCACGCTAGTCACATGACCACGGAAGCTTGTTGTAGAACAAACACCGGCTCTTCGGCTTAGAAACGGAGATGAGCACTGCCCCCTACAGTCGGTCACAACTAGACCATTCGGTCATGGGGAATACCTTACCTTTAAACATCCTTCGGACCATGTTACAGGAGAGGGGCACATCTAGCTACAGCAGCAAGAGTCTTCATGGAAAAGTACTATAAAAGGAAGTTTATTGCTATTAACACGCTGTTCAAAACTAATTTCCTTGACTGCAGAAGTTTATTATTAAAAGGAATCTTGGGGCAGGGGAGAAAATTCAATGAAGGTGAAGAAGTGCAATTTTTTTTAAAACCCACTTTTATTAAGACCGCAATCCTAGCCTGGAGTTAGGTTGACACAGTGAAGTTGGTTGGCACAAGGGCCACCATAAAGCACGTTTGGACCACTCTTGGAATCAGGGAGGATGGCACATGTTTGTCTAACTCCGAGAGTAGTCCAAACATACTTTATGGTACGTGCAGCCAAATGTTGCTGGCCTCACTGTGCCAGCCTAACTCCAGGTTAAGATAGCACCCTAAATAATTTAATATTATTTGGTCCTTTAATATTTTGTTTGGTCCTTTCAAGTGTCAACGTACCAAATATTAAATTCAGATAAAAACCAAATTCAGGTTTCCAAAGGCATGTCAATCAACAGTATTACCTTGGCATTTTCCTAAGACAGCATGTATTAAACGCACCTAAGTTTCTTTGAGTGCCTTCCTTGAAACAGGTCCCTTTATGGGCAAATTGTTATTCAATTTTCACTTAGCATAATCTTTAACTAATGACTACACAACTGCAGCCAGGGGGCCTTGTCTAGCTGTTTTATTTTGCAAAGTTCTGAGTTGTAGGTGTTAAAGAAACAAATCATCATTAGCCTCACCATCATGAGATGGATGTCCAGCCTGCTCAGTCTTTTTTTGTATGCTGCACACCCACATAATGCTCATCTAATGGTAATCCTCTGCAATTTTGACCCGACATTTATGCACTTGGCCAAAAGAGTAGGAAACCTGCAAAGCAGGTATTTAAATACAGGCTCCCCTGTTGTGCTGTGGTAGCACTGTGGCAGCTGTGAGGGCTGCACAGCTTATGCTGATCCCACATTTGCCAGAAACTGCAGTGTAGATGAACTTGAAAAGGGGTGGAGGAGACCCTGCCTGTGTGCTGGCATATGTGGCCGACAAAGATTAGGAACTGGATGACAACTAGTCCTTTCAAAAGTGCCATCTGGTTAGATTAATTTACTTAATCTCTTCCTTAAACTTAATTTGCTTAGTTTTAACTTTACAGTAGATTTACCTGTGACTAACTTTAGGTGAACAACTTAAATTTAATCCCACAGTAGATTTACAAGATTTACAACACTTACTTTCACCTTCTCCTACATGGATCCTATTCCTTCTCCCTCCTTCTCGCCCAGATGCTAAACTTGCGTGTCTCACCAGGCACTTTGTCGCAGAAGCTGCACTGCATCGCGGATAGCACTCGCTGCTTGTGAAGGCGCTCGCTAGAGTATGCTGCTATGTGTCACAAGGAGACACAGCTGCTGGGATGCTGTGCTGGGTTGAACAGGGATAGTTGTTCTCCTTCTGCTAATTTTAAGAGAGCTAGTCTTTTCAAAGGTCCCTCTCTGCCCGGTTGACAGGGGTTACCTATTTGCTCAGAAGTATTACATATAACAGCTCTTTATATACAAAGCCACTTGATAGCCCAATTCTAGCCCAGGGCTAGAATAGGCCTGTGCCATATCCAGCTCCACTTAGGAGGCGACTGTGGTGCAACATGGAGTAAGGGAACATTTGTCCTCTTACCCCCAGAGGCGTTTCTACAGGGATGGCAAAGCTCTAAGTGTTGCAAGAAGCCTTACTCTGTCATGTCAATCCCTCCTCTCCCTTGCTGCTGTAGCCAGTAAGCAACACCAAGATGTTGCTTTTCCCTGTGAGGATTGGCTAAAAAGGTGCAGGAGAGGAGGGATTTCCACTGCAAGGTAAGACTTCTTGCAAAACTTAGAGCTTTGCCATCCCTGTAGAAACGCCACTGCTTACCCCAGGTAAAGCCCGATGGTGTTACTCAGATCTGCCCCAGCAAAATCGCTGGTGCAAATCCAAGCTGCCTGTGTAGGACCAATTGAGCCAGTTACCAGGATTAGGACCCGCCCTAAGTGCCGGATTCTGGCTCCACCCCCTTCCCTGGCTGGCTTGGCACAGCGCCACCTTCCCCCCAATGCTGGTAGTGCTCAATACACCATGAGAAGATGGGGGTCCATGGAGTCCTCAGTGCAGAACTTTGGCCCAGCATCTCCAGAACTAGTACTGTAAAAAGGGATAGGAGACTTGAACCAAGTTAGAACCAATTAATGTTTTGGCATTGCAAGGAAAGAGGAAGCTTTTTTTTTTTTAAGCCTCTCTTGTGGAGCAGCCTTGAAGAGATGTGAAGCCAACCAGGATTAACCAAAACTGCAGAGGAAGGGCTTTCTGTTCCTCTGAGCAAATCCACCCTTTTCCCGGGTATTGTGGTGGTGACCTGTTATTGATTCTCTGGATAATTACTTTGCTTAAAGACAGTGTTTCCCTCCCCCATCCCAAATAATGCTTTTCTTTCTGACTCCTGCTGCGGTCAGTCAATCTCTTCCCCACATGACTCCCGCACAGGCTTACTTGTTTACCTGAAAGACAATACAGTGGAAAGCAAATTATTTCTGCTTCCCCTTATGTGTCCGGTTAGTCACACACATTGTGGAACAATGGAGGCCATGAGAAATGTTATTTTGCTGTTTATGGGAGTCCGAGGATGTCAAATTGTGATGGGCTTGTTTGACCATTAAGGCTGTGCTCTCATTATGAGATGGTGTATAACTCATGAAAGGAGCTGCAATTCCCAAGATTCTCATTGCCTGTCTTTCATTTTGATAGAAGTCTGAAGAATGGCTTAGCTGTGCTAAATGTCTGAAGAATGGCGTTTACAGTAGTGGCTTCCTCTCCATTCTTTTTTGGTGTAGCCATACTCAATGCAGGGGTGTTGACTTGCTTTCAACATTGAGGGTGCCCATAGCTATGCCCCTGACGTTGACGTCGCCCCTGTCATCGCCCCCTGGCCTCGGAAGGGGGTGCTGAAAGGGGGCGCCTGATATTGGGGGTGCTGAGCAGCCCCAGAAAATTATTGTGGGTGCCATCAGCACACCGGCACCCACAGAGTTGACGCTACTTACTCAATGCTAGAAAATGTGGGTTTATATAGACCAGTGGTCTCCAAACTACAGCCCAGGGGACAAATCTAGCCCACCACAGCTACTTAAAATACTTGACATTTTTAATCATTATATATATTTCTCAGTTTATGCATGGCATTGCTCCTTTGTAAATATATCATTTCTCTTTTGTTCTGAATCATAATGATATGATAAAAAAAGATCCAAGTAAAACTTACTAATTCACTTAAATTTCATTCATTCTTTTGAAAGCTGTGTTGTTATTCTGGCCTGCAACAATCTGTAAAATATACAATGTGGCCCTTGTATTGAAAAGTCTGGAGAGCCCTGATATATACGATAGGGCTGTCCACATATTAAATCCTACTGGGGTGCAGTCTCTTGTCTATCCCTAACTACAGTTAATAACATATTCCATTCAGTGAGGGTACAACCAAACTTTATATTTATTATGGCAATATTAGGTTTTTGGTACCCGGCGTTGCCCGGGTAACAAATGTCATCAGGACTGTCACCAATCAGCTTAGCAACCCCAAAAACTCTGGATTTGACAGTAATGTTGGTCATTTCGGACATTTTGTTTTGCACCCCTTCTTGCCCCCCATGCCGAGGGGGGCCGATCCCGGACTCCAACGGCGTTGGGAGTGTTGCCGCTCATCCCGGCGACTCCGGAAACTATAGATTCAACGCCAATTTTGGCCATTTTCGACCGTTTTCACGTGTGGCCCCCCCGTGTACCCCCATCCCTGGTGGGGCGCTAGGGGGGCATGACCCCCGCAGCGTTTGTCGCCAGGCCGCAAGGCATGCGCGTGCCGAGTTTTGTGCGCGTCGCTCCAGGCGTTACGGAGCCTATGCGGAATATACATACACACACACATGCATGCACACATACATACATTCTTCTTTATATATATAGACTAGCTTTTATGTACCCGGCTTCGCCCGGGTGTTTATATGTCCCATCACTGACCCCCACCCACTCACCAGGCATACAGATGGCCTGTTTATATGTCCCATCCCTGCCCCCCCCACTCACATGTGTGCCCGGGTGTTTATATGTCCCATCCCTGACCCCCCCACTCACATGTGTGCCCACGTGTTTATATGTCCCATCATTGACCCCCCCTAGTCACCAGCCATACAGATGGCCCTGTATCGGTTTCCCTGTGGGAAACCTATTTGCACCCGGGTGTTTATATGTCCCATCACCGATCCCCCCACTCCACTCACCAGGCATACGGATGGCCCTGTATAGGTTTACCTGCGGGAAACCTATTTGCACCTGGGTTTTTATATGTCCCATCACTGACCGCCCCCCAGTGGTTTTTGGCCACCCCCGGGCGTGTTTTTTTGTTGTTGTTGTTAAAAATTACCCAGCGGTGACCGGGTGTTTATTTGTCCCATCCACGCTGCTGTACTGTTTCTGTTGCTCTAGATGTAGTAGCCCTCTGTTTCATATCCTGTAGTCGTTTGTGATGCTGCTGTACTGTTTGTGTTGCTCTAGATGTAGCAGCTCTCTCTCTCTTATCGTGTAGTCTTTTGTCACGCTGCTGTACTGTTTGTGTTGCTCTAGATATAGTAGCCCTCTGTTTCATATCCTGTAGTCGTTTGTGACACTGCTGTACTGTTTGTGTTGCTCTAGATGTAGCAGCTCTGTCTCTCTTATCGTGTAGTCTTTTGTCACGCTGCTGTACTGTTTCTGTTGCTCTAGATGTAGCAGTTCTGTGACGTAGCATTGCAAGTCGTTTTTTTTCCCTCAGGTGTTTCCTGTGTACGCTGTTGTTTCATCTTTGTAGCCTTTGGTTGCACCTGCCCAATTGCCTTACGTTACACAGTGAAAGTAAACTTTCAGAGAGAGAGCAACAGCCACAGCACCTTGTGCCAACTGTCCACTGCCAAGCAGGGACCGCCCACATGTCCACAGAACACATTCCCCTGGCCCTGTATCGGTTTGCCTGCGGGAAACCTATTTGCTGCTGTTTGTCTTCAACTGTAAAGAGTTCAGTTGCTGCCTGAAGATTCCGCATGTCATTTGCATGTCATTTGCATCTCATCATGACATCATCAGAGCCTCGGAATGCTGCGGCTCAGCCCATAGCCACCCATAGAGAACCACAAATTCGCTTTTACCTGCACCCGTGGGGGCGCGATCCGTTCCAAAACCACGCAGCAATGGTCTCGGGGGGCCAAGGCACCCATGTGCCGAGTTTGGCGCGAATCGGTCCAGGCGTTGCGGAGCCTATGTGGAACATACATACATACATACATACATACATACATACATACATACATACA
>JAJKFI010000009.1:6839672-6881131 GCA_029204185.1 Lerista edwardsae | reverse complement strand
ACATACATACATACATACATACATACATACATACATACATACATACATACATACGCTCTTCTTTATATATATAGATAGAGAGAGAGATTCCTTTTACTCTGATTTCAATGATAGTGGCATCCTTGTTATGATTACAGTTCAACTTTTCATAACATGGGGAATTCTTACCCCCCCCCCATGTTATGAAAGGGAAAGGTTTGTTCCCTTATCATGGGGCTGTATTGTGGCTGCATCAGTGCAGGAAAGATGGATAGGGTTAGGCTCTAAGGCTTTAACCAGCGGCGGCATTCAGCCGGTACGCTGGGCGAAACGGAGCGGCGAAATGGAGCGGTAAGCTGCCGCTCACCCGTTCCTCCCGCCCAGCGTACCGGCTGAATGCCGCCGCTGGCTTTAACTCTAACAATATTTACTATGAAATTAGTCACCTTGATCTCAATGAGATCATGGATATCTAGCTTTGTAAGCCACCTTGCACATTGGCTTAGGGAATGGAAAGGCAGGGAATACATTTTTTTAAAGAAATAAATTTACTTCTGAGTTTGAATATCTAGAATTATACAGCATGTGCTGTGGAAGACATATGTGGGTGAAAGAACTCTCAGCTCAAGTTACCAATTCTGACTGAAACCAGTCTTGAAGATATTTTCCCAGAAACTCTGTAAAGGTTTGCAGGCTTTTTTTCAGTAGCCACCTGGAGATTAATGCTGATTCCTGGAGTCTCCTGGCCAATCTTGAAGGACTTCCAATACAAGAAAGCCTACTCTTGGGTCTCATTTAGCCTCAGTTTAGCATAATTAATTTTAGAATCATTAAACATTTAAACATTCAATTCGTCCAGCAAAAGTTACAGTTGAACTTTGGATCTATCAATATCACTCTAGTTTTGTACACATTTATAGATTGAATTAAATCAGCCTTCACTTGAAGAAAGACAACCAATTGTCAATGGGCCTGCCATAATGTCACTGATGGGCCTGCCGTAATTAAAAACACAAAAGGAAAACCACAGACTTGCAATTGTATATATTTCTAGTCTGTCTTGCACAAATTCAAGAATAATGTTTTGGAACCTAAGCCTATGCATGTCTACTCAAAAGTAAATTGCATTATAGTCAATGGGGCTTACTCTCAGGTAAGTATGGATAGGATTGCAGCCTTAATACTAAATAGTTTTATAACTCAGAGTGATGAGCGATAAATAGAAAACAATCAAGTTTCTTAATAGTTAATTGGCTTCTAAACAGAGTTGCATCTTGTTATTTTATATGCATGAAAGACTGCAAGAGAATTCATGTGCACACAAACACACACATGCACACAATAACAACCTGGTTGAATGTGCCCCGTTAATATGAAGGTTAAATAAAATGTAGGACTCTATAGACTCTGAAAAACTGAAGAAATAATAAAATACACCCTTGCAAAAAAACAAAAACAAAAAACAGCCACATTTCAGAGCTTTTCAAAATGCTAGATTCTAGTCTACTAATTCCTTACTAGTCTACTAATGCTAGTCTACTAATTCCTTACTAATTCTTACTAATTCTTTCAATGTTGACCATTATACTTTTTCATCAAAAGCTGAAGAACTGATTTTCACAATTTCATGTATGGCATTACTGTACAATGTACAGTACAGTAATGTACATGGGGCAATGAGTGTCTGTGTCACGTGGAAGCACACCTATATGCCAAAGGTCTGATTCCTTTACATCAGGGATGTATGGTGTGTATGTGGGGGGGGGGGAGAGATGAGGTGTAACTGCCCGATCCATGAAAACATCTGCAGCTGTCCTGCCTGCTTACACCAGAAGTGGCTCACCTTACACCTGAGAAAGCAGGTGTAAGGAGAGCCTTTTCAGGTGCAAGCTGGTGGAACGTGTGCAGCGCTTTTCCATGGGCAACAGTGGGGGTGTTCTGCCTTTCCTGCCACCCCTACAACGTATGTACCTGCTTCACATCCAGAAAAAAAAAAAGCATGAACTAGATAAATCTAGGAACTATGCATATAGACAGGGCTGATCTTAAGCCAATGTGACCAATGTCGTCACATTGGGGCCCGCACTTTGGGGGGGGGGGCTGTACCAGCACAATGAGCATATCGCCTGCTGCTGCAGCCGGGATTTCTATGGGCTACAATGGGGCAAGCACAGCAGCTTTACCTTGGGCCCTCCCACCTGCCCCTGCCTCCAAATGGCTCAAAATAGCCTCCTGGAAGCAGTTGGTGGTGAGGTCATAATGTCGCCACAACTACTTCCAGGAGCCACACGCAGCACCACAAATGCGTTTCTTGGTGTGGGAGAGTGAGGGGCCCCATGGGAATGTCCCACATTGGGCCCCACCACTCCTAGAGCAGGCCCTGAATATAGATGCTTTTCACATTGTCCACAATTTCATGTACAAGCAAAAACAGTGATATATTGTTGACTGAACCTGCAAACACTTAATGTTTGGGTAAAAATAGCATATTTGAACTTGAAGTCCTCAGGCGAATGGAACGATGAGAATCCCTGTTGTCTTCTTTTATTGTTTTGATGCAGCAAATGAAATCTGTTCTGGATTAGTCACATGCATAATATATCATGCCATTCCTGTATTTACTGTCTAATAATGATGCAGTATCTAATATTGCTCTGGGGGCCCCTTTAGGAACAGAAGGGCAGGATAAAAATTCATGGATACATGAAATCCAGGTACTCCAACAAGTTAACTAATACTGTTCACATTAAAACTTACTTTAAGTTATCTATATTAATTAAGGACAAGCTGGGCCGACCTAGATAAAATCTTCCATGATAGTCACAAACGCCTACTCACCAACAATTCCAATAATCAGCTGCCTCTCAGATGGTAGTGTTGTCCTCTTCTGACAGCAAGCAGGAGAGCAGGGCACAAGACAAGATTCAGGGGGCAGAGATGCAGAGATTCAGGGCCACAGAGTGTTGCAATGCAGACTTTGGGAACCACTGAGGGCGCACTCCTAACCTGGAGTTAGGCTGGCACAGTTAGGCCAGCAAAGTTTGGCCGGCACAAGGAGAACCGTAAAATATGTTTAGACCACTCTTGGAGTCAGACAGGCCAGCACACAGATGTGCACCATCCCCCCTCATCCCAAGAGTGGTCCAAACGCGCTTTACAGTGGCCCTTGTGCCAGCCAAACATTGCTGGCCTAATTGTGCCAGCCTAAGTCCAGGTTAGGATTGCGCCCTGAGTCCAGCTTCTCTATGGCTAGGACCCTGCTGCTCAGTAAGAACACTTCAGTAATATTTTTCCAGTTAGATTCTTTAACGGGAACCTGTATTCAGTATCCCTTTGGCCCTGATGATTAATAACTCCATCAATCTGAGTGCTATAATTAGCAACACAGTCATATCAATTCTTCAAGAGTGAGCTGATCTGCAAGTGTGACATGAACTGGGCTTCGGAATAGTTGACACAGAAGACATTCTGCAGGAAAACCTAACAGCTTGCCATGTTTTCTCCACCTCCTGCACCCTTGAAATCTAACAAGCATGTTAGTTGCTTCACACTTAAAAACAAAACTGACTGAGAGGACTGTCCTAAACTGGAGTTAGGCTGGCATAAGCGAAGCCAGCAAAATTTGGCCAGCACAAGAGCCACCATAATGCGTTTCTGGACTACTCTCGGAGTCAGGGAGAATGGCGCACGTCTATGTGCTGGCCTCTCTGACTCCAAGAGTGGTCCAAACATACTTTACGGGGTCCCTGGTGCTGGCCAAACTTTGCTGGCTTCGCTTATGCCAGCCTAACTCAGTTTAGGATTGGGCCCTCAGATACACGTATGGCTTTAGGTTTTCTGAAGCAGCATTTCAAAGACAAGTTTCAGTGTAGTGCCTTTTTCTTCAATCCCTCAGTATTTTCTTTACATTATTGTTTCCTTCCTCACAACTTGATGTCTTCTACAAGATAACAGGGCTTTGATGCAAAACCAGGGAGATGTTGTCAGACTGCCAGATTTGTCGTGGAAAAGCAGTTACAATGTGACAGTATAAATAAAAGCGACAAAGAGAACTAGAAATGCGTCATGTGACATGTATTGTTTCATTTCTGTACTGCAGAAGAAATGTTGACACCGCTAACAAGAAAGCAGTACACTGGGGATTTGTAAATGACATTTTTAAAAAAAAACATTTCATAGTGTCTAAAAACAAATGTAATACAAAATGTGTATGCTTGAATATGCCAGGGGTCATCATTTTAAGGCATCGATCATTTGCCCACTTACAAGTTCTGCTGGGCAAAGTACAACTGAAATTCCAAGTAAAAATGCTGGGACTGGACATATTTTACATGCAGAGAAGAGAGAATTTCGGTAGCTGTTTCGTCTGTCATAGCGAGGGGTGTTTGAAAATGGCGTTCTTTTTTGCAGATTTCGTTATTTGAAAGGCAGAAAGCGGTGTTATGTGTTTTTATTGTCATTCCGAGTTCTCATTTTTTATTAATTTTAAATGCTTTAATAGTGTACTAGGTAGGTGATATAGTGTCAGCAGATGCAGCCGCATCTTATTTATAATTGGAAAAGTAATCTATTTTTATTTCTGGAAAATATCTGAAACACCAAAAAAGTGCCTGCGTCTTAAACACTGGTGTGCCTGCGTCATGTCCAGTGCAACGCAGGGGCTGGCTGGAGCCTCCACAGGGCAAGGTACATATGCGCCCTTATCCTGGGGTAGGCGCCAGCTGCCCCAATGGGCTTGCTCGGACCTGCATCTACACAGCTCTGACCAATCCACATGGTCTGAATTGGGGCCACGGTGCCTGGGGATGGGGGCTTGGATGCGGCCTCCCAGCCTGCCCACCCCCACCCAATTCTGCCCTCCCTCCCACCCTCCCCTCACCCAGAAATGCCGCTGTGCCACCCGAACTCCGCACTGCTGGGCCGACGCTGCTGCTACATTAGTTAATGAGTAGTGAATGTCTCGGGGTGCCATCCTAACCAACTCTCCAGCACCAGGGTAAGGGCAATGCAGCTCTGAGGTAAGAGAACAAACATTCCTTTATCCTGAGGAGGCCTCCATGATTGCCCCCCCAACTGCAGGATGCAACACATGCCCCATTAGCACAGTTATGACAGTGCTGGAACATTGATTAGGATTGAGTCCTCACTTTATATACACAACTAGCTTTTTGTTACCCGGCGTTGCCCGGGTAACAAAATGATCTTCCAGAGTTTATGAGTTTTGCACCCCTTCTCGCCCCCCATGCTGACGGGGGCCCAACCCAGACTCCAACCGTGTCAGGAGCGTCGCCACTCGCCTTGGTGACCCTGGAAACTATGGATCCGACGCCGATTTCGTCTGTTTTCGACCGTTCTCACATGGGGGCTCCCATGCACTCCCACCCCCGGGGGCGCAGGGGGGCTGACCCCCGCAGTGTTTGTCACCAGGCCGCAAGGCATGCGCATGCCAAGTCTGGCTCCAGTTGCTGCAGGCATCACAGTGGGGCATGGTGGGCGTCTTGTTTTGCACCCCTTCTTGCCCCCTGTGCCGAGGGGGGCCTGACCCAGACTCCAACTGTTTCGGGAGCGTTGCCACTCGTCTCGGCAACCCTGAAAACTACGGACTCGATGCCGATTTTGGCCATATTCTGCCATCTTCATGTGGGGCCCCCTGCACACCCCCACCCCTGGGGACGCTGGGGGGCCTGCCCCCCCACAGTGTTTGTCGCCAGGCCACAAGTCATATGCATGCCGAGTCTGGCGCCAATCGCTCCAGGCATTGCAGTGGGGCATGGCAGATGTCTCGTTTCGCACCCCTTCCTGTCCCCCACGTTGAGGGGGGGCAAACCCAAACTCCCACAGAGTTGGGAGTGTCGCTGTTCATCCCCGGTGACCCCAGAAACTACAGAACCGATTTTGTCCGTTTTTGACCATTTTCATGCGGGGGGCCCAGGGGCACCCCCACCCCTGGGGGCGCAGGTGGGGCCTTACCCCCGGAGGTTTTGTCGCCAGGCTGCAAGGCACGCGCGTGCTGAGTTTGGTGCACATCGCTCCAGGCGTTCCAGCAGGGCATGGTGGACGTTTTGTTTTGCACCCCTTCTTGCCCCCCACACCAAGGGGGGGTGAATCCGGACTCCGACAGTGTCGGGAGCATCGCCGCTCGCCCTGGCAACTCTGGAAACTGTGGATTCGATTCCGATTTCAGCCATTTTTGACCATTTTCACATGGGGACCCCCGCATACCCCCACCCCCAGGTGTGCTAGGGGGGTCTGACCCCCGCAGTGTTTGTCGCCAGGCCGCAAGATGTATGCGTGCCAAGTTTCGTGTCGATCGGTCCAGGTGTTCCAGCATGGCATGGCAGATGTTTTGTTTCACACCCGTTCTGGCCCCCCGTGTTGAGGGGGGCCTGAACCCAGACTCCACCAGCATCGGGAGTGTCGCCAGTCGTCTCAGTGACCCCGGAAACTATGGACTTTCGGCCGTTTTCGACCGTCTTCACGTGGGGGCCCCTGCACACCCCTGCCCCCGGGGGTGCTAGGGGGCCCCGCCCCCGCAGTGTTTGTGGCCAGGCTGCTAGGCTTCCGCATGCCGAGTTTGGTGCAATCAGTCCAGGCGTTCCAGCAGGGTATGGCGGATGTTTTGTTTCGCACCCCTTCTTGCCCCCCCCCCATGTCGAGGGGGGGCTGAACCTGGACTCCAACGGCATCGGGAGCATCGCCGCTCATCTCAGCGACCCCGGAAACGGTGGATTTGATGCCAATTTTGGCCGTTTTTGACCGTTTTCACACAGGTACCCCCACGTACCCCCACCCCCGGGGGGGCGGTAGGTGGCCCCGACCCCCGCAGTGTTTGTCGCCAGGCCGCAAGGTGTATGCATGCCAAGTTTCGTGCCGATCGCTCCAGGCGTTGCGGAGCCTATGCGAAACATACATACATACATACACACACACACACACACACACACCCATGCACACACACACAAACACGCCCACGCTCTTCTTTATATATAGAGAAGATAACAAGAACCTGTCCTGCCTGAGACCCCATTAGGTGATGCAGTGACACATCCTGCAGGAGCGTTTTGGCTGCTGGAGGTCTCCTTGGCGTAAAGTGACATTTGTAACTGCAAGTCAGTTGAATTTCCCCTGTTGGATATATTATGTTTTACAACTATGAAAGAAATACAGAGAAATACCATTTGTGGGCAACTGCAATTTCTCAGTAACAAATTATCATTTAAACTTTTTATTTCAGTGGAACTTGAAGTGACTTACCTTTAGATCATAAGCATGTTTATTCAGAAGAAAGCACCATTGAATTCATTTGGATTTGCTCTCTATTAGTTGTGCGTAGGATTAATCGTGCACCTTTCGTATTTCTGAGGGACTTATGAACTTAGATCTTTTCTTTTTTTCCAAAATGTCAAGCACCCTCTTCTCAATGCTAATAGGTTCCAACAAGATACCCATATTCATGTATCATGAAGTTATTCTAATTATTTTCAGTGAAAATCCATAAATCAGCATGGATTACTGTAAAAAGCTTTTGGAGACTTAGGGTGCAATCCTAACCTGGAATTAGACTGGCACAGTTAGGCCAGCAACATTTGGCCAGCACCAGAGCCACCATAAAGTGCATTTGGACCTCTCTGTGTGCTGACCTCTCTGACTCCGAGAGCAGTCCAGATATACTTTATCTTTGCTGGCCTAACTCCAGGTTAGGACTGTGCTCTTACTTTATCCCAGCATCTCCTCCAGTGATGTCATGCGGGGGGTACGCGGGGGTACGCGAGTACCAGTTTCTAGGATTATGGCTGGCCCCGCCCATTCGCCCGCCCACTCATCGACTCCGCCCCCTGCAACGTTTGAATTTCCTGCATGTTTGAGTTGCCTGCACGTTCTCAGAGCCAGGCAGGCAGGCAGGCAGGCAGCGAGCGGAGCCTTGCCTTGCCTTGCCTTGCCACTGAAAAATGGGCTCTGGGGTTTTGGAACTGTTGGGTCACTTTAACATGATGCCAGGCCTCCTTAACATGTTCTGGGGGTGCTGTGGAATACTGTTGCAACTGTTGGGTCAGTTTAAAATTGTCTGAGACCTCAAAAAGGGCTTTTTTCATGTCACTTCCTGCCACGACCTCACTTCCGGCTTATGACGTCACTTCTGGTGGGCGGGTCCCGACACGTGCCAATCAAAAGTGAGTACCTGTTCTTAAATCATTTAGATGACACCACTGATCTCCTCCCACAGAATCTCACCACTGATAGCGTTGACATAGGAAATTCCCAAAGTATCATTGTATTTAAATTTGGGAAACATTTCACAACCAGGACCAGGGGTTTCCCAGCTGACTTATGCACAACTATATAGTGTGTTCTATATAGTTGGATCAGAATCACTGAAGGGCTGAAACACAGTATACTGCAGAAGCACCTTTGAATGCTTAAGTGCTACGCTTGGCTAAGCTTTGAATAAATGAAGATGACATGAACATGCATTAGCTGTTATGGTGGTGCAGTAGGCCAAAAAAAGGGTATTTCAAAAATAAGCAGTTTGGTGATTAGAATCTTAATATATTTCTCTATATATTGACTCCCTTGATCCAAAACAATATTTATCACAAAATTTGCAAAATTTAAGCTTCACTTCCACATTCCAAATCTCCGCCCTGAAGTTGCTTTTTCCTACAAAAAGCAATCACTGGGTTTTGGTGCATGTGTACTCCCACAATATTTAATCAGATCCTACATAATGCATGGGTCTCACAAGGATATATGTATGCTATATGTTCATTTTTCAATCCTGTGATCTCCTTGGAGAAAACAAAGCTTAGGATCGTGCCAGGTGCAGTGAAAAGATCTTATCAACCAGGTTGTATATTTGCATTTTGTCCTTGTCTTTGTCTCACAGATAGTAGTGTTTTAATTATTATTTTTTATCAACATCATCATTTATTTAGCACCAATGTTGTCCCAAGTCCCATGCATAATGTATTCAGCTGAAATGGAATCAAGGAAGCATAGCTCAGGGGCCAACTGAGAAAAAGAAAATCTATAATCTAGCAAAGCCCCTAAGACATCCCAGAGAAGTTGGGTGAGTTATCTTCTAAATCAGCAGCTCCGTATCCTTAACAGGCCACATTTTAAGCTTTGAGATTTAAGAAGTCCTATTGCTCTGAGCAAATTATGGAGAGGTGGTATTTAAATAGTGCTGAGTAAGAAAATACACACAAAGCAGTTTGGTGGTTTAGCAGCTTAGTAGTAGTAGTCTTTGGGGTATTGTTGATCATATGCTTTTGTCCAAGTTCTACAATTCAACATAAACATAAGAACATAAGAAGAGCCCTGCTGAATCAGGCCAAGGCCCATCTAGTCCAGCTTCCTGTATCTCACAGCGGCCCCACCAGGTGCCCCAGGGAGGCATGAGACAATAAGATGCTTGGATCCTGTTGCCACTCCCTTGCACCCAGTACTCTGAAGTAGCCTACTACTAATGTAAGGAGGTTATAACCCATCATTGCCTATAGCCCACGATGGACTTTTCCTCCAGAAATTCATCCAATCCCCTCTTAAAGGCATCAAGACCAGATGCCATCACCACCTCCTGTGGCAAAGAGTTCCACAGATTAACTACCCGCTGGGTAAAAAAAGTACTTCCTTTTATCTGTTTTAACTCTCCCAACTCTCAGTTTTAGTGGATGCCCCCTGGTTCTGGGACAGTTCAGATTCATGCCATAATGCAGGATCAATTGCTAGGCCTCTCCAGAAAAATTTCAGGGGGAGGAGTTGATGATGTTGTAAGATCGCTAATCAGGGCTGGCCTAAGGGTGATTTGACCAATTTGGATGAATCTGATGCTTTGCCTGGCAGAGCCCCATGCTGGGGCAGTGAATGGAGTGCCCGCAGCCAGCACTTCGCTCAGTAGCTGGTGAGGAGAAGGTAGTAAGCACAGTATGGCAAGTGGAGCATTGCTGTTGGGTGGATTGGCTCAAAATCACATGCCTGGAAGAAATGAGCCATGAGCTCAGGCCAATGGGACCTCACACAAAGCATTGTTACAATCCAGATGAAATAGAGCTTCTGGGATAAGTTAAAAGGATAAGTTAAGGCTACAAAAGACAGGCCAAATGTAAAAGGGCCTCTGTACAGGGTAGCTGCACCAATTGCAAACACCTGTGAACATTTAGAGGGCGTGTGCACAGCCCAATTAATATGTAGAAACACAGCCCATGGATTGGGCAGAGCCCAGCTTAAAGGTAGTGCAAGAACATTACCAAAGCGTGGGGGTAGGGACTGAGTGCTGCGAAGCACTCTGTCGAATAATTGCTGCACTTTGACTAGGTGAACTGTGCTGTCTGTATCTTGTCTGTTTTGGAGTTAATCCCTGCGTGGAACTCTGCTTGTTCATTTTACGTCTGCTTCGTTTGTCTAAATACATGTCTTGGTGAAGGAACTGCTGTGTCCTTGAACGCTTCTTTATCGACGCATTTCTGAGGTGGGAGTTCGGTTGCAGCCTGTATTTGCAACTGCCTGTGCCAGGCTGCCCTTCCCTGCTTTTCAGACCCAAAGACCCAGCTTCTCAGACTCCATATTTCTCAGACCTATTTCTGGATGCCATGCTTTGTGTGAGGTCCCATAAGCCTGTGCTTATGGCTGCCACAAGACGCACAATCCTAACCTGGAGTTAGGCCGGCACAGTTAGGCCAGCCAAGTTTGACCAACACAAGGACCACCGTAAAGCACGTTCACACCACTCTTGGAGTCAGGGAGGATGGGGCACATCTGTGGGCTGGCCTCTCTGACTCCAAGAGTGGTCCAAACATACTTTACAGTGTCCCTTGTGCTGGCCAAACTTGGCTGGCCTAACTGTGCCGGCCTAACTCCAGGTTAGGATTGCGCCCCAGTTCTGGAGAGTAGTGGGGCCTGCAGGGTGTGGGCCGCACAAAAATCTTTTGTATTGGTCCCCACAGCTCTTCAGATTGCCCATCCTTGGAAAATGTGATGAAATCTAGTATAGGGGCATGCCCCAGTGCTACAGGAACAGGACTAGTGGTAAAGGGATGAGGCCTAGAAAGAAAGACCTAGAAAGAAACTCCATAACAATTCCACCTGCCTGCTCAAGACAAAAGAAAGACTGTCATTCTGGCAAATCTGTTTCTCTTAAGAAATTCTAGATTCGCAGTGATAAAATTGGGACAACATTTTGTCCCATCCATGCCTTTCTTTCAGTTGTACCCTAACATGTTGTTAAAATTCCCTTTTGCAGTTAATTAGCAGGGCCTGGCATCCCCTTTTATCTATTCCATGTTCTTTTCTGCTTCAAGTAATTCACATTGAATTAGCTGAGAGGATGAATGACTCTGCAGTAGGTAATTGTATTTTAAACAATAAGAAAGCAGGAATACATTAATTTGAAGGCTGCAGATGCTTTTTAGATATGTGATCATTAGGTTTTATATAGAGGCACCGTCATCAATTTGCACGACAAGCATATGATTTTAATTCTTTTACTAGTAGGGGAATCCGATTCTGTTTTGACAGCAGAGTCAGCACACAAAGGCCTTTAACTGATAATGATATTTATTTTCCATTTAGGAAAGCCAAAGTGGTAGTTTGAGGAGTCAAGCAGCGGCTCGAACAGCTGGATTGTGGATGTGGGGTGAACAAGTAAAATCTATTTAAGTGTCATGAATACTTTTCGAAAGAGCTTTAATTGGATAGAGTTAAGCAAGCTCATAGGATCTGAAATGTAGTAAATCTATTAAAGTGAATTTCAGCACTATTAAAATTACTGGAGTCTCATTAAAAAATAATCAGTGATACGTATGGGTATTCTTTCTCTTTCCACATCACTCAATCTATTTCCTTCTCTCTCCCTCTCCAAGAAAGGATGCATATAGAGAGTAGCGTAACTGGGGAATGGTGTGGTAAGCACTGCATGTAAGGGAAGTACTGCAAGGCCTTCTCTAAAGCGGGCCCTCCGCTTGTCGTCGGAGCCCTTCCAGGCAGTGACAGCAAAGTGCAGAGGCTCGCCATTTGGCTTGGTGAGCACCTTCCTCATTGCCATCGCTGCTTGGAGTGGCTCCGATGGCACGTGGAAGAGGCTGCTTACATGATGCGTTAGGCCACCTGAAGTACTTACTGTGCCACCCCCGGCTACACTACTGTCTATGCAAATTCACCCAAACACACTGAGCCTATTTTTAAAAAATAACCTGCCAATGTAGCTGTGCCACCAAAGCATGACTGCATCCAGTGTGTGGGTGTGGAGGTGTTCTGGAGGTCTCCTCCAGGTAAGAGGACATTTCTTCCCTTTTCTAGGGGAGGGGGAGAAGGCTCCACTGTCCAAATGGTTCTACTTCAGTGATGTCATGCAGGGGGTATGCGGGGGTATGCGAGTACCGGTTTCTAGGATTACAGCTGGCCCCGCCCATTCACCCGCCCACTCGTCGACTCCGCCCTCTGCAACATTTGAATTTCCTGCATGTTTGAGTTGCCTGCATGTTCTCAGAGCCAGGCAGGCAGGCAGGCAGCGAGTGGAGCCTTGCCTTTCCTTGCCACTGAAAAGTGAGTTGCTCTGGGGTTTTAACATGATGCCAGGCCTCCTTAACATGTTCTGGGGGTGCTGTGGAATACTGTTGCAACTGTTGGGTCAGTTTAAAATCATCTGAGGCCTCAAAAAGGGCTTTTTTCATGTCACTTCCTGCAACGACATCACTTCTGGCTTATGACGTCACTTCTGGTGGGCGGGTCCCGACATGTGCCAATCAAAAGTGAGTACCTGTTATTAAATCATTTAGATGACACCACTGTTCTACTTGGGGCTGCGCCAGTAATATAGCTGATACAAGCCCAAGTAAATACGGGGAGATGGATCAAGGCTGAGAAGGGGGATAAAGTATTGATGGAGCACTGCCACCAATACTGCCCTCCTCCCATCCCTGGTCTCTGCTCCATTCCACACCTTTTCACCCTGTGCTGCCCACCCTCTCACTCTCCTGCTCCCCTCATGCTGACTTATTGGCACCAGGGCTTGTGGGAAGGCTGCTGGCATGGCCATGATTCCAGGCTGATTGTGATGGCAGTCTGTGCAAAACGGCACGTCGTCGTTAGCAGCAGCAGCCATAAAAGAACATGGCTTCTGGTGGCGCAGCATGCCCATAAAATTGGACTGAAAACCTTATTATTAATATGACTTTTTGTTTGCACCTCGAATTGATCTGATTTTCTTGGAAAACTGTCTGCCTTCAATGTTTGCTTGGCCTCCTGCTTCCCTGTGTTCACAGTTCCTAACAGGAGAAATGACTGTTTTCGGTTTCAGTGGCTCCAGATTTCCACTTTAGTTTGCTGGATGGCAAATCTATATTACTAAGCAGGAATTGGCACAAAGGAAATGGTCGCTTTTCAGGGGGAGCCTGGCAGTGCGCAGATCATGGACAAAAGAGCTATGCAGGGAGCTACTTACGCATCTCAAACATAATGTACATAAAAAGGTCAGGTTGAAAATGACCCCTATGGGCTGTTAAAAGGAGGGAGAGTAGATGCAAAAAATAGGACTGCCTGTTCTATAAACAATCTGAAAACCAGAGAAGCAAAAACAGGTTATGCAAGGGACGGCCTTGTTGTGTTGTTCATCAGCCACAACATGCCACAAAGATTGTAGCCAAAACAGGAGCCCCCGCAGAGAAGGCAGAGGTTTCTGGAGCTTTACTGAACTCCAGATGTCTGCAGAAATGAGAAACATTCAAAAACAAAAGTTCCACAGGGGACTATTCCAAACCAGGAGGTTTAGTCGAGAGGGTTAAAGCCTCCGTTTGCCTGAAGATAAGATCCTGAAGATAAGGTCACCAGTTCGCTAACACCGGAAGCTTCCGTGAGCGGCAGACCTTGAGAATTGTGACAGATAAGAGCTGAGCTGTCTCCAGCTGCCTGTGAGAGAGGAGTTGTGCTGGGCCAGCTGTTTCTTTGGTGGGAGCAGAGAAGCCGTCTATCAGCAAGCAGGAAGGCAAGCGTGCAGCCAGAAAGAAGGACTAGACCACAAAAGTTCCATCTGTATGTTGTTGTAGTTCTTGAAAGACAGAACTTCTTTGTAATTTGTAAAAAACCCTTGTGGGTTTAGAGAAATAAAGCCTGCCTATGTAAACCGCCTTGAATTAAAGTCAGAGGAGCAATCTAATGACCAAAGAAAGGCGGTATATAAATACTAGTATTATTATTTTTAAAAATAGCCATACCACCTGGTATCATTGAAGCTCACCTTGTAGCATCAGTGAAGCAGCAGTGGACATTTTTTTTCTTGCCTGGCAGGCCACATAAGAAACTTTAAATAGTTCGCATCATGGCTGTTATTTTCTACCATGACATGACTTTTTGCAGTGTGAAACCAGGCTAATGAACCATTTATCATTGTTCAGTATGATGAACTTCAGTCCTTTGAACTTAGTGGGATGTTCATTTTTTACCACTGTGTAAATAGTAGAATGTGATCTGATGATGTGTGGATATGAATTGGACACCATGTGATGTTTCAGAGCAGTTTGGCCCTCTTTATCTCTTGTAAGGCAGGTTGAGTTAGAGACGCTGGAGCATTCCACTTAGTTCAGGTTTGGAAAATCATCCTTGCAACTCAGATTCCTCCCATCGCAAAAGGAGAGGTGAACCAGCAGACAGCTCCAAGAATTCTTCAGAGCTCTGAGCTTCAGAGCTCACCTCCTTTCCAGCCCTTCACTTTCTCCTTACCTGTCACCATGGCAGCAACAGAAGAAAAAAGGAGGCTTTCTCACTTCCAGTCTAATGCCATACTGGCTATCTTTTTTTTTCCCCTGCTACTCCCGCTTATGTTCTCCGGTGTTGCTCTGTTAAAAGGAAACTGCAGTAGCGCTTGGGAATTGAAATTCTCCCCCTATTCCAGAGAATGCATTACAAGGACCTCTGAATGAGGTCTGATTTGGAGCCAAACCAGAGCAAGGGCAAATGGGAGGGTCCAGGTTGTGACCCACTGCATATAGGCTCACAACCCACCAGTAGGTTGCGACCCACAGTTTGGGAACATCCTGTACTATATGACATTTATGAACCTGAAACCTACCTTGACTTCTATGAGCTGGGTGATA
The DNA here is from genome assembly GCA_029204185.1 of Lerista edwardsae. Lineage (NCBI taxonomy): Eukaryota > Metazoa > Chordata > Lepidosauria > Squamata > Scincidae > Lerista > Lerista edwardsae. Next base: position 6,866,066 of record JAJKFI010000009.1, on the reverse strand, counting down.
GAGGGGGCCGCTCAACATTTTGGCAAAACCCTTTCATTAGCACTACGCTTCGCTGCCATTGTTGACATTATTGTTTGAATGGTATAAACCAGTTAGCACTTCAATGAGCACTTAACTGTGACTTGTTTATGGAAGCCACGAGAACTACCTGGGGCGGTAACGGGGCTCGAGCAGGGCAATCAATCCTGGACGGGGGCTGGTTCAGCAGCAGCGGCATCTGCTGAATCCTAACCCCCTTCCTGACCGTAATGGCCTGACCTGGTCCACGCAGCCCGGTGCCAACTATACAGTGGGTGTAAGCCCAGGTAGCCTGGCAGTGGCTTACCCCAAGGGAAGGAATCAAAATTCCCTTCCCTAAGGAGGCTAGTGGAGGTCAAAATACCCCTATTATATGAGGGTTTGGCTGCCAGAGCTGGGACATGCTTTACAGTGCAACCCTATGCATGTCTACTCCGAAGCAGCTTTGCACACTTGGGGTTCAAGACCTGTACAGCTTCCTACTCAGCTGAGCACTCTGGATCCCTTCCCACGTGATGGCTCTGTGCGCTCTCCTTGAAAATTAGAGGGAACATTACTCAGAAGTAAGCCACACTGTGGTTAATGGGACGTACTCCCAGGTAAGTGTGTATAGGATTGCAACCGTAGACCAATATAAGGAATGTGTTTGGAGCAGTCCAGGTGTGTGTATGTGTCAGTGGTAGAACAGCAGGGAATTGTTGCCAGCAGCTCATAGAATAATGGCCAGAGTAACCACTAGCAGTTGCCTAAGGCTTGTCAACCTTCTTCCAATGGTAACTGGAGAGGTGCTATCTATACCTAGAAGTATCAGCCTGTATAAACCGTGCTATTGATCCAGATGTTTTAAATCAATACTCAGTTATGGAAAAAAGTGGCGTGTAGTTGAACATTGCACTGTGCAGGAACCTTGTAATCCCATTCATAACAGATGTTTTATTTTTTGTTTTTTGTTTTGCTGCAGATAGCAACTTCATCCTTGCAAATGCTCAGGTGGCTAAGGGATTCCCCATAGTTTACTGTTCAGATGGCTTCTGTGAGCTTTCTGGATTTACACGAACGGAAGTCATGCAGAAGAGCTGCAGCTGTAAATTTTTATATGGTGCTGAAACAAATGAGCAGATGATTCTTCAAATTGAAAAGTCGCTGGAGGAAAAAATAGAATTCAAAGGAGAAATCATGTTTTATAAGACGAACGGTGAGTACTGTTTCATTCATCAGTGCTCAATTAGTTCCAGACAGATTGTGAAGGTTACCGTTGTTTAGCGCAATGCTTTACGTAACATCCACATCTTGTTGATGCACGTGAATGAGCAGAAGGCTACCGAATTATGTGCAAGTGAAAGAGCGTGTTTTAAAGATGCACACTACTTGGTGAGGTTGTGCCAAATTCAGTATAAGGTATGCTATGTTCTAAATTGTCTGCAATTTTTATTTGTACGTTTGCACATTGTACTCCTTTTTGTGGACTGGGGAATTTCTGTATAGGAGAATCAAGTACTATAATTTTTCAAAATTTCAAAAAAAAAAAAAAGGGGGGGCATGCCACCATTGTTGTTTCTTTGTTCCACTAGCCCAGCTTGTACTCGCAAATCTTTCCAGCACTTACTAAGGATAATTGAATTAAGACCCCAATCCTATGGCTTGAGGGGATGAGGCCTATGGGGATGAGGCTGGAGAGGGAAAGCTGAAGCATTGATGGGATAGGGAATGGTGGACCAGGTCCAGGAAGAGAACGGGATCATTGACAGTGGTGGTCATTGAATCCTAGCCTCTTTCCTGGACTCCATCTGGCAGTGTGGGACCATGCAGACCTGCTCCAACAAATTCACTAGCACTGGTCCAATTAGACCCCTCCACACTGTGGAGGCTTAACCCCAAGTAAGGGAATTAATGTTCCCTTACACAGTGGAGACCTCTGTAATTGCCCCCCATGAGATGCAGTGGTAGCCATTTTGACATTGCTGCATTGGTGGGTGGGTGTGGAAAGAGATAGGATCAGGCTCTAAATAAGCTTAACGTCTCCCAAATGTCATCTTCAGACTGGCATCTTCAGGGCTTTTCCATTATGGCCAATTTTTCCTACCCACGCTTTCGTTTTTTTTTATTCTAGTCTATATCTAGCCTGAAGAAGAATTCTGGGGAAACTTGCTTGCTTGTACTTTGTAATATTTTAGTTGATTGTACTAAATCGGTTGCCAGATTGTTGTATCATATCAAGTCATTCATCTGGGATGATGCACACATCATCACCTGCATTAGCGCCGACTCTTGTGGGTGCAGAGGTGCTGTTGGAACCCACAATGATTTTTTATTTTGTCTGGCACCCCAACAGAGCACAGCACCCCCATTGCCGTGCGAGTAAACCCACCCAAATTCCGTTTGGCCTCTCCGGTTTCTTGCAGTGCCCTGGAAAGCATGCGTTCCAATGCTCCTTTTCATTGGTCACAAGGCTAATATGGGTCTTGGATTGGTTTTTATTTCTCGTAGGTCCTGCCTGTTGCATGCTGATTGGGAGAACACAGACAAGACTTTTAACTTCACAGCCGGCTAGCAGCACTGGAAAAGCAGTCCTGCTTGTGTTCTGTGGCTAGGAGGGGGCTGGGGGGCTGGCCCGGGGCATACAAGTTTTCTTTGCGAGAGATGGCGGGAGCAACAGAGGATGAGCATGAGATGGCGGGAGAGATGGAGGTCAAGCAAGAGAAGAGGGAGTGACATAGGGTGAGCGAGAGATGGCAGGAGCGACAGAGGGTGTGCGATTTATGTAATTTAATTTGAAGGTGCTATTTTACTGCTGTGTGGGCATGGCTATGTTGGGCGTGGCTACACCCCCAATGTTGAGTTCAAGTCGCTGCCACTGATCACTTGATATGCCACTTGGGATTCTCAGCTGAATTTGAGACAATCTTTATAGAAAAGTGTTCTTTGGGTAGTAGGTGCTTGATTGATTGATGATGATTTCATGCATGCAAATGATTACTTAATATTGCAGTCATTTAGCATTGAAAACTTATGAAAAGTAATTCTCTGATGATACTGAGGACCAATCCTAACCTGGAGTTAGGCCAGCACAGTTAGGCCAGCAAACTTTGGCCAGCAGAAGTGACATGGTAAAGTATGTTTAGACCACTCTTCGACTCACAGAGGGCAGCAGACAGACATGCGTCATCCTCCCTGACTCCTAGAGTGGTCCGAACACACTTTGTGGTGGCCCTTGTGCCATCTAAACTTTGCTGGCCTAACTCCAGGTTAGGATTGTGCCCTGAATCAATATGTACTGAAGAGAGAAACAATATGTCTTAAAAATGAAGAGAGAAATGCCTCCTCCTGTTTGGGGAGAAGTTTCGTGTTGTATCCAGAACGTTAATGGATTGTATCTCTTAAGGCGTTGCAGGCTATGGAAGCTTCATGAAAATTCAGTAGACCCATGCCCTTTGATGCTATTAGCATTTAAAGGAAGCCATGCTGTTGGGTCTTCAAACCGTATTCCTGGAAACCGATTCAAGGAAGGTCATGTGTAATGATTAATAATTTACAAATACTGCCTGGAATATGAGCAATCCTCTTGCCCCAATAGTTTCAGAGCCATTATTGCACGGTGACTATGCATTTAAAGTGCAGTATAAAAGAATGGACCATTGCTACTGCGACGAAACCAGTACTCATTTCAGTGGAGTCCGATTCATTTCCGTAAATAGGGATTATGCTGCAACTACATTTGATGAATGGAAGGAGCACAAACAGGAACAATAACTTGTGGCTGTGCATGGACAGCCTCAGCAGCCGCATTCGGGATGCTGAATTTGATACAAGTGGCCCCCTAGAGGATACAAGGGGGGGGAAATGGGCCAAAAGAGGGGGGGAGAAAATCAGGGGTTCTTTCTACTTAATCATTACTTGGGTTTCCAATTCCAAGGAGAATTGCCCTAAATTTCCTGAAATGTGAAAAAGGAAAAGAAAAAAAAACTGGACTTAGCCTTCGCTCATCCTCAGCTTTGATAGGGAAAAGGCAAACTTCACCTACAATAATGCATGACTTCCTGTTGGCAGGAGGAAATGGAAGTTTCCAGTGTGTGTGTGTGTGTGTGTGTGTGTGTGTGTGTGTGTGTGTGTGTGTTTGGTGGGGGTATAAGGATTGAAGGAGACCATCTAACAATAATGCAATCTGGAATGCCTGCTGCTCCATACTGATTGCACTGGACATATAGCTTCCCCCCCCGCCGCCCCATTTAGCTACAGGTTTGCTGATATGGGTAAAGCAAGCAAGCAAACAAACAACAACAACAGGGTGCTGTTTGCTAATTAGCTCCAATGAGACTGTCCTTCCATGGTAAATAGCAGTCAAGTTGAGCCTCCTCTGTAATGACTTGACAGCTAGCACCACAACCCGGATCATGACCATCGTGGGAGGTAGGGTTCTCTCCACTCTATATTATGACCCTGTCTGCTAAGGGAGAGAAGCTGGCTGATCCGACTGTTGTTTCGTAAGGAAAAACTAAGGGTGCAATCCTAAACTGTGCTGGAATAGGCAGGCCGGTAGATCCACACTGTATCCAGTGCAGCTTGGGAGCAGGCTGGAGGCTCCACAGGGCAAGGGCACGTTCACGTCCTTACCCCGGAGTAGATGCCATGAGCCCCAATGGGCTCCTTGGAATTGCCTCTGCTATTTAGCAGGCGCAGAGCCAAGGACACTGCATGGCGGGAACTGGGGGCCATGTGGCCTGGGGATGGGAGCTTGGATGTGGTCCCAGCTCCACTCCACTCCCTGTGCCAGCCTGCCAGCCCCCACCCAGAAACGCCCTCCTGCCCTCCCTCGCACCACCCAGAAATGCTCGTGCACCAGCCAAATTTTGCTGGTGCAGGAGCAGTGCAGCAGCAGCTTTGGCCAGTGTTGCTGGTCCGACACTGCTGCCAGTGTCAGTGCTGGGGTGGGCATCCAAAGCAGTGCTCTTGTGCCAGCACTGCCTGCGCAGAGCCAACACAAGTGGCTTGCATTGGCCCAAGGGTGCTTCTTGGTTTGCGCCCTAAGTCCAATGACACTTAGAGTACAATTCAAATTAGAGGATCTGCCTGTGCAGCGGTCCCTGGGCCAGCAGAAGGTGTAGCAAACATGCCATAACATGTTTGTCAACCCAGAGAATAGGCAGCCCCAGTGAGGAGGCCTGCACTGCACTGCTGATACTGCATCCAAACCTTCCTCCTAATGGAGTATTTAAGATAGCACGGGGGGGGGGGGGGAGGGAGGGTGGTCCAGTTGTGTGAGGGGTGAATTATGGCAGGAGGAGTGTGGAACCGGAGGGTGAATCAGGAGAGGGCAGAATTGGTGGAGCAGGTCTCCGCTGAATCCTAACCCCCTTCCCAGGCCTGCTGTTGTTACATTTGGTCACTTGGACTTTTGTCTCCTATTTCGCAGGGGCAGAACCAAATACAGTAGTTCCATAGGGCAGGCTGGGGCATTACTTGGCTTAAAGGGAAAAATATTCCCTTACCCCAAGGAGACCGCCAGCCTGCTCCCAAGCTGCACTGGATACACCAGAGGCCCTGCAGCCCCACTGCGCCAGCATACTTTAGGATCAGGCTTTTAAACATCGTAATTTGTAATTTGGCCTCTGGAAGTAGAGATTGGAGGCGGGAAAAGTGGGCCACCTGGAGAATTTGCTTCAAAGCAGCTTCTTCACGCTGCATCATAATAAGGCCAGAGGTTTCAGCAAAGGACTTTCCAGACTATACAGAGAAACTGACATATTTTTACAGATATGACTTGAAATTAGTTTAGTTTTGGCAAGAAAAACATTAGGAACGCAGTCTAATCCTAACCTGGCCCAGGAGTGTTGCAAATGCACCGTAAAACGTGTTTGCACCACTCTCAGAATCAGAGAGGCTGGCACACGGACATGCACCATCCTGACTCTGAGCGTGATCCAAACGCACTCTACGGTGTGTTTGTGACACTCTTGTGCCAGCACAAGTGACTTGTGCCGGCCCAACTCCAGGTTAGGATTGCAGCCTAAATGTTATGTAACATGGTAGCTTTCCAATTCTGCCCTGACCTGGCAAAGGAGAAAATGAAATGGGAAAACACCATCATCACAATTGCCTCATCATAAAACTTGAGATTGCATACATTCATGGGTGTGAGTCCTTACCACTGCGTTTATTATTCTTATTCATATTATTGCATGCTGCATGTTGCAATTATCTGAATGCATTTTATGAGCTATTTTAGAGGCAGTGGAAAGCCTTGGGACAGAGCAGTAAAAATGAAATAATGTCAGCCTGTTCCGTAATTTTAAACCTAGAACTTGTAGCAAGCTTGACTTCTCTAATTGACAGCCCTGACACACTTACGGTGCAGGCTTGTCCTGTTACCAAGTAGTGGTTTCAGGCACGGATCTGAATTCATAATATAGAGTATTTTAAAAAGTTTAATAAAAAGGCACACAACTGTGCTAGACAAGATAACTATCCAAATATATGGGTGTACAAAAGAATGGCTCTTTTATAAAAAGAACGGCTCTTTTAAACGGCTCGTTTTCTTGGTACATTTCTACTTCCATTAGATTTCAAACAGATTTAATGCAATTAAATGTTTATTGGCTTTTCATCTGACAAGATAGAAGTTCAAACATTTGAATTCAGTCTGAACTATAATCAGTCTGCATCCTACATGCACTTTGCCGATTGCATGTAGTTGATTTGTGCAAGTAAAGGCCAACAAAGCAATACAATAATTTAAATAGCGCAGGTGATTCTGCCCACTGTTTCATTTAGAGTGCCATCCCAGGGATTGCGCAGCACCGACACAACATCATTGTTGTGGGGGGGGGGCGGCAAGCAGCACTCCACATTGGTGCTAATGAAGTAGAATATGAAAATAGAGAAATTAAAAATTTTAAGTTACCTATAAGGGCTTGCTGATAAAGGGGCCAGAGTATGAGTCATTAGCAGCTTCGCCACTTATCTGTATTGTGCAAGGATGCTGAGTGAGACTAATTTTGTCTAACTGAAGTCTTTGACCATATAAGGAAGTACAGACAGGCCCGAAAAGAGGCACCCTCATTTCCTCCCCTTAACAGCACACTCACAGTGCAGAAATGTGTGATTGGGGTAAGGTTTTATCTATGCAACCATATAAGGAAGTAAGCAGTGGTGTCATCTAAATGATTTAAGAACAGGTACTCACTTTTGATTGGCACGTGTCGGGACCCGCCCACCAGAAGTGATGTCATAAGCCGGAAGTGAGGTCGTGGCAGGAAGTGACATAAAAAAGCCCTTTTTGAGGCCTCAGACAATTTTAAACTGACCCAACAGTTGCAACAGTATTCCACAGCACCCCCAGAACATGTTAAGGAGGCCTGGCATCACGTTAAAGTGACCCAACAGTTCCAAAACCCCAGAGCAGCTCATTTTTCAGTGGCAAGGCAAGGCAAGGCTCCGCTCACTGCCTGCCTGCCTGCCTGGCTCTGAGAACATGCAGGCAACTCAAACATGCAGGAAATTCAAATGTTGCAGGGGGCGGAGTCGATGAGTGGGCGGGCAAATGGGCGGGGCCAGCCATAATCCTAGAAACAGGTACTCGCGTACCCCCACGTACCCCCTGCATGACATCACTGGAAGTAAGCATGTAAGGGATGCCTTAAGAGCTGTAACTTTCCATTGTTCATCTAATGCTCCCAGACCGGCGCTAGTTGTAGCCCAGGCCTGGGGGTGTGGGTGGAGAGCTTCCCGTGTGCCAGCCAAACTTGGCTGGCACAGGGGCAGTTCTGGGCAGTTCTCGGCAGGGGAGTGGGTGAAACTGGGCGTAGGGTGGGTGTACCAGTGGACGTGCTGGCCTGGAGAGGAAGATGGGTGTGGGATGTGGCCACTAGGCCACATACAAGGCCTCATCCCCAGGCCTTGGGTCCCAATTTGGGCTGCGCAGCCTCCTTGGTTCTGCGCCCACGATTTTGCGGGTGCAGATTCAAGGAGCACATCGGGGAGGCTAGCGCTTCCCCTGGTGCAAGGGCACAAATGTGCCTTTGCACCAGGGAGGCTTCAATCGCCTCAGAAGCTATGCTGGATACAGTGCAGGCCTGCCGGCCTACCTGCTCCAGCACACTTTAAGGTTGGGCTGTTACTAAATATTTGGCTCAGGATGGGGGTAGGTACAGGTGGAAAGAATGAGCATGAGATAAAAGAACGAAGCTGCTGTCCCCTAAGTTCCTGCATGCCTCTCATAGTTTTTAGATAGTAGATATTTTTGGGATACAAGGAATTTTCAAAGTAATTTTGAATACTGCTAGCCCTCAGTACATCTGTTCCAGGAACCCCTGCAGTTACAGAAATCCACAGATACTGAAGTCCACCAGGGGCAAGGTAGCAGCATAGCAATTCCTCATCTTAGGGCTGTGCTGGAAAATCACGGGTGCAAACCAGACATGCCTTCCAGTCGCATCCTGGAGGCCTTCTGAGCTGTGTGGAGGTCTATGGAGTGGGCCACTCTCCAAAGGCCATCTTTTGGTGGCCTTTTGGTTCTTGGGGGTTCTCCTGGATTCACAGCTACACCTGGAGTCCCAGGTGGCGGCGGTGGCCAGGGGAGCCTTTGCTCAGCTTCGGCTGATTCGCCAGCTGCGGCCGTACCTGAGCTGTGCGGACCTGGCCACAGTGAACCACGCCCTAGTGACATCTAGATTAGATTATTGCAATGCACTTTACGTGGGGCTGCCTTTGAATACGGTCCGGAAATTACAACTAGTACAGAACGCGGCGGCTCGGGTGGTTGCTGGGGCACGTCGGTTTGACTCTGTCGAGCCGCTGCTTGGCGACTGCACTGGCTGCCGGTTCTGTTCCGGGCCCAATTCAAGGTGCTAGTTTTGACTTTTAAAGCCCTTTACGGCTCGGGTCCGGGGTATTTGAGGGACCGCCTCCTTCCATACAATCCAACCCGTACTCTTAGATCATCTGGGGGGGCCCTTCTGACTGTGCCGCCACTAGGAGAAGTGAGAGGGGTGGTGGCCAGGAAGAGGGCCTTCTCGGTGGTGGCCCCCCAACTCTGGAACACCCTCCCCTTAGAACTGAGAACTGCTCCCTCTTTGTTTACATTTCGGCGGGGGCTGAAGACCTTTTTATTCCAAAAAGCTTTTAACTGTTGACAGGCTGGCTGGCTGGCTGGTTTGTGTATTTTTATAGTTGATTTTATGATCCACTGGGCGTGTTGTTTTTTAAATTGTGTCTGTTTTAATTTTTGTTAATTGTATTGTTTTTAACATTGTTTTTAATTGTTTTTTAATGTTAATTTTATATTGTATTTTTTTATACTGTAATGCCGCCTTGAGTGCCTTCAGGCAAAAAGGCGGGGTAAAAATCAAATTAATAATAATAATAATAATAATAATAATAATAATAATAATAATACACCATAATTCAATTGGAATTAAACTTTCTTAGGAGATTTCTTGAAGTTCTGCAGAAGTGCAGACACATCTGATGGGATGTTTACCTTTCCCTTGAGTCTTTTTTTTTTTTTTGCTCCTGTAGAAAACCCTCAACAAGCAGTCAAAATTATTCTGCCCTTGGAACTCTGGCTACAGTTTTACATCCTCTTTTTATTCTGTGATAAAAGGTTAGATCTTCAAGTGTGGCATTTTGAAGCATTCAGAGGGAATGTATGGTGCAGTTCCTCCATAAAAAGACTTCTTCCAGTGACGTTAGATCTTTTAGAACTCATCAGATTTGGGGATGATAAATGAAGCTTTTGTTTATTTTAGATCTCACGACACAGGTTTCTATAAATAAGCAAGAACATCCTATTCTTCAGCTCAAAGCTCGACTTCTGAATTTGGGGACACAGCAAAACTTTAATGGTGTTCAAACCAACATGTCAAGATCCTCTTTATGAGAGGGGTCTTGGTCCTTCTGTCTGAATACAGGCTCAGTGAAAAAGAGCAGCATCCCAGTGCTTAACTACATTCCCCCATGCTGTGTGGGGTGTGTGTGGGGGGGGAATTTTGGCTATTGGAAGTCTCCCTGGGGTAAGGGGAATGTACTTCTACTTGTCTTCTACTTGTGTTTTCTGATGATCAGATTGCAGGTTAATATTAAATGTTTTAATGTGAATTTTTTCTCCTTATCTGCATCATAACATAAGCAACCAGTCCCTAAAACACATACACAGCCTGCTCTGTCCGTGTTGGCTTCCCCAGGCAGCCATGGAGAATCAACTGTTTAATGCCTTGTTTGGATTCCCCCCCCTCAAAGTATTGTGCTGCATTGTACATTTATGGTGGGGCTTATAAGCCACCTTAGGCTTTTGCTTTTGAAAATTTTTTCAAATAAAATGACACTTCCTACTTGATGATGTCACTTCCGGCTGTGATGTCACTTCTGGTGGGCGGATCCCAACACAAGTGCCAATCAAAAGTGAGTCCCGGTCATAGTACCTGTTGCTAAATCATTTAGATCCCACTACTGCTTACATCTCAGGATTTGTGAAACTGTTGTCTGGAACTCCTTTGAGGAAGGGATTTTTATTTAAAACATCTAACCTCCACCCTTCATCCTGTTGAAAGGACCCTCAAGGAAGTTCCACAACTTGGGTGCCACTGTGGCCCAGTGGCGGACCTGGGGGAGGGCAAAGGGGGCAAATGCCCCTGGTGATGGGCTTGGGGGCAGTGACACAATACACACATTCCCAGTGCCGTTTGCTGACTTTGCGGCACCCCCTGGCTCCTCCAATGGTCCATCCGAGTAACTGGAGGCGAGCAGTCCTTGAAGAGGTGCCTGCCCCCTCCAATACTCTGTTACTGCTTCAACCTTGCAGTGACCTGAGATTTCTCCAACTATCGGAAGAGCGAAGCACTGCAAAGTTGCTTGGCTTCACAGTGCTCCATTTCTCCGATAGATGAAGGAATGTCACACCACTGCAATCTTGCACCAGTGAATCATTCCTCCGTGTATCGGAGAGGTAGACTGTGGGGAAAGCCAATTGCAGTGCTCTGCTTCTCCAATAGTTGCAGGTATGTTGCGCCGCTGCAATGTTGCACTGATGTGTCATTCATCTGTGTATCAAAGGAGTGGAGTGCCGGGAAGCCAAGCGGCTTCACGGCACTCCGTTCCTCCCTCTATCAAAAGAGTGGAACGCCACAAAGCTGCTTAGCTTCATAGTGCTCCAGCCCTCCGATAGACAAAGGGATGTTGTGCCAACGTAGGGTTCCAGTGGTGTGATGTTCCTCTATCAGAGGAGCTGAGCAGGCGGGGGCAAATGGGCCAGGAGCCGGGGTACTGAAGAATAGGCAGGGCAGGGGGTTGCCTTCAGGCATCCCCCCAGGATCACAACTGTTATGGCCCCCTGTTCCTATCAATCCAATTGGGGGAGCAGAACCTCCAACAATTAACATGGTGAATAGGCAGTGACATGTAGAAGGAGACAGTCCTTCATGTAAAAATTCAGCAGAATGGACATACAATGAATTTGCTTTCAGTTGGGAAATTGTAGAAATAAGGCAGTGGTCCCTAATTTTTTTTCAGCTGGTGGCTCCCTTGATCTACTGGGCCATTGGTCAGAGCTCCCCATTAGGGCTACAATCCTGTACATTGCATAGGGCGGTGGTTTTTTTGTGAAGATTCTGCTGTTCTCCTAGCTGGTTTCCATGGCTCACAATTTGGGAACCACTGCATAAAGGAAGATAGTCCAGGTTAAAGGCGTAACGTTTGAGAGAGAAGAGATTAGGAATAGGGCCAAAATCGACGTGAAGATCTCTTTGCTTCATCTTAGTGCTGTTCTATTATGTATAGTGGGGACGTGGTGGCGCAGCGGGTTAAAACCGCTGCTGCTGGGCTTTCCGACCAGAAGGTTGGGAGTTCAAGACTGCGCAACGGAGTGAGCTCCCGTCGCTTGTCCCAGCTCCTGCCAACCTAGCAGTTCGAAAGCACCTAAATGCAAGTAGATAAATAGGGACCACTTGGGTGGGAAGGTAACGGTGTTCTGTGCGCTACAGCGTAGAGTCATGCCGGCCACATGACCACAGAAGCTTGTCCTCGGACAAAACACCGGCTCTACAGGCTTTGAAATGGAGATGAGCACCGCCCCCTACAGTCGGTCACGACTAGACCATCTGGTCGTGGGGAAACCTTTACCTTATTATGTATAGTACTACAACCCTTCAGCCCGTGGTTTCCTTCTCTGCTGCTTACTTGCCCCAAGGTCCTTATCTCTTCAGACAATCTCTGCTACCAGAAGTGCAGCTGACTAGGGAAGAATTTAGAAAAGATTTTGGATGAAAAGCTACGAGAAGATAAACAGTCACAGGGAAGGTCAAGCTCTCCTGACCTACATGCCCTTTTCGCTCTCGAGATTGGGCCGCCTCCCATTTTCTATATGTGATTGAGACAGATGTGGGTTTAAATGATAATCATATCTCATCATATCTAGATTGACCTTCCATTTGAAAGAGATACTGTGCTAGTTTAATTAAGGATGGCTATTTCTTGGTATAATATTACCTCCATAGCCTCATTCTTCTTGAATGATGTTCCTTGCCTGAAGGATAATCAAGTGTATTTTGAACCTGAAGCTATAAGAGGGGAAAAATCATATCTCTAGTAAAGAAAGTAGCTAGAGGCAGGAAAAAATAACAGGCAAATATAAAGCTCTGAAGAACTCTGAAGAAATACTGAAGACAGTATTTGTTGACAGTGGCAGTCCCTTTGTGTGTGCTATCTGAAGCAAGAAAGGGAATCTTTTCTGAGGGAAACATTTTCTAAAAAAGCAAGATTATTTGTTTGCAATGTTGTTGCATGTAGTGCAACATGCCCTTATGATGTGTAACTTCTCAGTGGTGTACAAAGAATTACATTGAAATAATTAGACTTCTGGAGAGCCAAAACACTATCGCAGAGTTAAGCGGATGTCCCAGCTCATTAGCAAATTGCTTCCCACCAAAAGATAAAAACAAACAAGGTGTGGTACTTTTAAGTTGAGGCTTGTATTAAGAGGATAAATTCCATAGAGAGTAGAGCAGGTAGCATAGGTCAGTAAAAAATAACAGTCCATGTCAAAGGATATACAAATAGATAACAGCAGCAGTCTTAGATGTTTTAGGCATAGATAAGCAGTTCCAAATAGCTTCTCAGTAGACATGTACACAGTCCATAACTTACTGAAGTACATAAAATAGATTCACTTCCCACACAGAGTTCTCCTCACTTCCTAATAACAGAGCACTTCACTAGCAGTACTAACTGTACTGACTAACATTAACACATACTAACTCACATCACTAGCCAGACAGTACTATAGCTTCTTAGTGTGCTGCTCATATCCTACTCTGGAAGCAATCAGCTCCAGGTGTATGTAGCTCACATGCCGGAGAGCATGTACCTACAGCCTACAGGTGAAATGCATTATTGCAAGTAATAACTCTCCTTGCTAAATTCCTTAAGCTACAAAAATTCCTTAGGCCTGCAATAGCTCTGCAGCCTGACATGATTAAGGGTGCAATCCTAACCTGGAGTTAGGCCGGCACAGTTAAGCCAGCAAAGTTTGACTGGCATAAGGGGCACCGTAAAGCTTGTTTGAACCACTCTTGGAGCCAGGGAAGATGGCGCACGTCTGTGTGCTGGCCTCTGACTACGAGAGTTGTCCAAATGTACTTTACGATGTCCCTTGTGCTGGCCAAAATTTGCTGGCCTATCTGTGCTGGCTTAACTCCAGATTAGGATTGCACCCTCAGTGATGTAACTAATCCATCTGGCACCTGGGGGGAAAATTTTAACACCCCCTTGTGTCAAATTTAGCACCCCTCCTCTACATCTCAGAGGTGATCAGAGGAGTAGGGAGTCCATATACAGACTCCCTGTGCCTCAGAAGGCTGATATTTTTTGCCTCAGATCAGCCATCAGGAGTGCAGGTTGGTACCCCCTCAAGGGGTGGTGCCTGGGGCATATCACCCCCGCCTTCCTTAGCTACACCACTGATGTGCTTACAAGTCTTCCTCAATCTCTGTGTTTCTGTGATTCTACCAACCACCACTGTAAGCTTCTGCTTCTTAACTTCAACAACCTTAATGAGCCTTGAATTTCCAAAATTCATGTCCATTAAATTGGATTCATTGCTATGCGCGATACAATATAGCTAACTGATGGTGCAGAAAAACAATTACTGGGTTCCCCCCTCTCTCTGCTGAAATATTGTTGAATGTGTTGTTTACAGTAATCACATTAAGTAATAATACGTAATGTGCTAACTATAAAAACAACCTTGCTGCATGCTAAATACCCCATAATCGTACCACCCCCCCCCAAAAAAAATTGCTGACTTTATACAGAAGCATTTAATTGTATGTGCTTTGAAGAAGACTGTTTAAACAATGTTGCCATGCTATCACAGTGCAATTCACACATTGCGTGAATGTGTAGCATGGTAATTTTTACAGACAGAAGGAGAGTGGATATTTGCCTGCATAGAATTCAAGCATTTGGTGGACAGTCCTAGCCTGTGCTGGAACAGGCAGGCCAGCTGGCCTGTGCTGTATCCAATGCAGGTTGGGAGCAGGCTGGAGCCTCCACGGGGCAAGGGGACATTTGTTCCCTTACCCCAGGGTAGGCACCAACCACCCCAATGGACCTGCTCAGACCTGTATCTGCTGTTTAGCAGGTGCACGTCCGAGCATGCAGTTGTGGCCCAAATCAGGACCATGCAGCCCAGGGATAAGGATCTGAATATGGCCTAACAGCCGCATCCGGACTCTACCCCTCCACTGGCTGCCCTGCCTGCTGGAATGCCCTCCCAGCCCTGTTCCGCCCTTCCTCCCACCTTCCCCCCATCCAGAGAAGCTCCTGTACCAGCCAAATGCAATCGGCGCAAGAATGGATTACTGGGCACCCACCCTGGCACTGCTGCATGGACGCAGATGCCCGTGTCATGCCTGCCTTGTGCTGGCATGAACCTGCTTTATGGCGCATTGGTGTTGGTCAGTGATGTCATGTAGGGGATACGCGGCGGTATGTGAGCACCTGTTCCTAGGATTACGGCTGCCCCCGCCCATTTGCCCACCCACTCGTCGACTCCGTCGGCACTCCGCTCCGCCCCCTGCAACGTTTGAATTTCCTGCACATTTGAGTTGCCTGGCAGCAAGCAGAGCGAAGCGAAGCGAAGCAAGGGAGACCGACGGCAGCAGCAGCGTGAGCAGGTAGGCTGCCTGGGGCTCCCTCTCCCGAGGAGGCGTGGCAGTTCCTGGGGGGAGGATTTTGGAATTTGTCTCCAAAAGATTTTGGAATTGCTGAAATGAGCTGGTGGCTTTTTAAAACTTGCCTTGCCTTCCCAAGCCAGGCCAGGCCTTGCCTTGCCTTGCCACTGAAAAATGAGCTGCTCTGGGGTTTTGGAACTGTTGGGTCACTTTAACATGATGCCAGGCCTCCTTACCATGTTCTGGGGGTGCTGTGGAATACTGTTGCAACTGTTGGGTCAGTTTAAAATTGTCTGAGGCCTCAAAAAGGGCTTTTTTCATGTCACTTCCTGCCACGACCTCACTTCCGGCTTATGACGTCACTTCTGGTGGGCAGGTCCCGACACGTGCCAATCAAAAGTGAGTACCTGTTCTTAAATCATTTAGATGACACCACTGGTGTTGGTGCAAGTGGCTTGCAGTGGCCGATGGGAAGGGTTGGATACTGCTGTCAGTGAGTTTCAACTTGCTTGTATTTAACAGCATATATTTGAAGAGGTATGCATTAGCTCTTATTTTAAGAGAGTGTGTACTTAATATCTTTGAAACAATGGAGCCTGAGGCATGAGACACATAGGTGCGGGAAGACAGAAAAACAAGCCTTAGAATCTAACATATTAGCATTTTCCAGTAAACAAAGGAAGCTTCAGACATTCAACATTCCATTAAAATGAGAATAGCCATTAGTTACAAGTTCAAAGGAAAGTGCAGTGTGAGAAAAGTAAGATGTTTCGTTAGGCTATTTTAACAATCCCAGGAGCTGCAGCTTGAATGAAAATCAATGCTTTGTTTTCAGCTGACAATGTAAAGAGATTCACAGGAATCTGAATTCCTGACGCTTTCCTTTTTAACCTCTTTTGGGCACAGTCCTAACCTGGAGTTAGGCCGGCACAGTTAGGCCAGAAAGTTGGGCTGGCACAAGGGTCACTCTCGGAGTCAAGGAGAATGGTGCACATCTCTGTGCCTCTCTGACTCTGAGAGTGGTCCAAACATACTTTACAGTGTCCCTTGTGCCGGACAAACTTTGCTGGCCTAATTGTGTCAGCCTAACTCCAGGTTTGGATTGCGCTCTTAATAAGATCCATCTACACACTGGGGTGGTAATGGCACTTTAAAGGTTAAGTAGCAGCTTTGGAGGCATGATTGGTGGCAAGAAAACAGCATGGAAGGGAAGCATCCAATACCTTCTCTCCCTCTCTATGGCAGCCAGATCCAAGCCATGCCCTCCCTTTGATTGTTAAACTGCAGTAAAAAAAGAACACAGTCATGTAGAAAATGCAATGTATATCTGGGTTCTTGGCGAGGTGGTAGAATTCTGTGCTGTTCCACCCCAGACTTCTTCAGGCAGTGTTTCTTTTTAAGCCTAAGTAACACACTCATAGGGGGGGGGCAAAACAATCATGTGTACAGACCCAGTGTATTGACCAATGGCATGTGTGCGCAATTTGGCAGCAAAGGGATGATTGAGGCAGAAGTGAAGGTTCAAGTAGCCTTGAAGGGGTCTGAGCAGCTGAGCTGCCATTCTTTGTGGGTGGGTGGGGACTGAGAGAGAGAGAGCGCGAGCGAGAGAGAGAGACCCGAGAATGTTGGCTGAACAATTTGTGCTGACTTCAGCTGCTTGGGGAGAAAGCCACCGGTTTCTATACATTTTTGCTCCATGAAATCTTATGAGCTTCTTAGGTGGGGTGACTTCAACAGGAGCCCCTCTGTTGTTAGCCAATGACCTCTGATGGGTTCTTTGTCCTGCCACCCAGTTGAGGGTGTGGTAGCTGGTTGGATGGCCATTATATCATTTCCTACATTGATCTTCCTCATGAAGTTGGAGAGAATCATCAAAGTGTGGATCCTTTCTGTTGTTCTACAACAGTTGTTCTGCAAAACCTCAGGAGTCCAAGGAGGGGGATTGGGCCCAGAAGGGGCCTACTGCATGGTTGGCAGTAGTGGCACATGCTGTATCCTATTCCACTTCCGGGGCTCAATCCACTGACATGGATCCACTTAGGCAGTGCCGCAGGTCCAAACAGACCCATTGCGCTGGCTGAGGCTTTCCCTAGGGCAAGGGGACAAATGTCCCTTGTGGAGATCTCCAGACTGCAAACGTCTCCTGTGGGATATAGCCCAAGCAGTGCTGGCCTCGCTGCATAGTTGCAGAGGAATTTCGGTCGGATGGCCTGGCCATTGTGCTTTTCGGGATATTCATGTTAGTTTAAATGACGCTTCCTTTTGCCTTACAGGGTCTTCATTTTGGTGCCTATTGGACATTGTCCCTATTAAGAATGAGAAAGGCGACGTGGTTCTGTTTCTGTCCTCTTTCAAAGATATTACGGATACAAAGGTGAAGATTGCTCTGGAAGACAGAAAAGAAGGTTCGTATAGTTCCCAGCATCAAAAGAAATGCACTTTATTAGAGAACTATAAGATAAAATGTGCATGCAAGGTCTGTTTTATTATGACAGGCTGTGACCATGTGTAAAATAGGCCATAAATTCACGCAATTTGTGGTGTTCTAATTAAGTTGCCTCTAGATAATTAGAATTTTTGTGTCAGCTTATTTATTTGGACGGCTTAGAATTTGTCTTTCCGGTCATGTGGGTGGATTACAACGCCGAATTAGAACAATGTGGGCGCAATCCTAACCAGGTTTCCAGCATCAGGATAAGGGCAATGCAGCTCTGAGATAGGGGAACAAACATTCTCTTAGCTTGAGGAGGCCCCTGTGACTACTACTCCACTGCAGAATGCAGAACATGCCCCTTTGGCACAGCTATGTCAGTGCTGGAAAGTTGGTTAGGGTTGTGCCTTAAGATAAATTATATTGCTGAGTGCAAATATCGCTCCTCCAAATATGACTGCCACTTTTTAGCTGATCGTTTCCTCTGCCCTCAATATTCCTCCTTCAAAATGGGAACCAGGATAACGGGGCAGCAGATGCCAAAGGGTTCTAGTAAAGCTAGTAAAGCAATGTGCTTTGCTCCTTGCCCCCCCAGCTGCTTGGTGTACACTTGATCAACAGGGGAGTCAGTGACTACCAGAAGGTTCAGCCTTTGTTTCCTGCTGTTTTTTTACACTAGTGACGAATGTTCACACGTACACTAGAGGCACTTTTAAGCTCCTGAGCATTTCTACCAATGATGCGTTAGAGCAGTGGTCTGGGAATAGGGGTAAATTACCCCAAATGGGGTAAAAATGAAATTCCTGGGTGTAATGGACGGTTGGCAGCGCGACCATCTTAATTAAAACTGCAGTCCAATGTACACACTGCCCCAGGAGTAAAGCACATTGAATTCAATCTGACTTACTTATGAGCAAACAGAAGTTGATAGACGCCGGCTGACCACTGAACGTAAGGAGCATGCAGGCTGGGGCAAACGCGACTGGCTGCAGAGTAACAGTCTGAGCCGACACCAGACTGTCCTCCTCCCCCTCAACTTGTAGCCTGGTGCAACGATCCTCTGTTCTGGACTGGGGCTCAGCATGTCGTGGGGTGTGTGGGGCATGTGCGTGTGCGCAGGACACCAAAGAGAGGTGCCAGGCAAGCATACAGCGTGAGGCGAGGCGAGAGGGAAAGCGAGCTGCAGGAGACAAAATGTAGGAACTCTTGCTGCGTTTCTGTATTAGTACTATTTGCCTTCTCCAGAATGGAAAAGCAGATACTGTGCTGCTAAGTTGCATAGCCCCCTTTGTATTAGCACACATTAGGAATGGCCCTTGTCTTCTCCACAGCTATGTTTCTGTGAAGTGGGGAGGGGAGGAGGGGTCAAACTAATCGGGCAACAGATGTATTTGGTTTGCTCCCATTCATCCTGTTAATATTTAAAGTGGAGAGGATCTAATTTTTTACATTAAGAGATGTTTGTATGAGGCGAGCTGAATCTCCTTACCTACATGCACACTACTTGTGATGTAAAAATGAGGTATTCCCTGTTTGACAAGTGCATGAAACAGATATCTACATTAAAAAATGGCTACTGCTATCATTTTTTGGTTTGATCCAGAGTTGCAAACAAATCTTTTAAATTCTGAAATAAGTCTTTGGAGGCTGCCCCTTTATCTTACTTTCTGACCTTAAAAGTGTTTTTCTTTAATCCAGTACAATGGATCTCAAACTTTTTATCACCGGGGCCCAAAGGAAGTGATGTCATCAAGCAAGAACATTTTAACACCCCATATGACAAAATCAAATCTAACTAAGCAGGTTAGATATTTACAATAAGAGTAAGATTTAAAAAATATTTAAAGAACTTTCCTAACTCTCCCAAACCCTTTACAACTTCATATTTACATAGCATTAATTAAGCTCATTAATTAATCAAATAAAAAGCAATGGGTTCCAATATGTAATTTTTTTCTTTTGTTCTGGGGGGGGGGTAAACTTCAGCATCTCTAAATACATTTTGGGGTAAAAGGTAAAAAGGTTCCCTGACCCCTGCGTTAGAGCAACATTGGTAGATATGCAATCTCCAGCACATCATTGGTAGAAAATGGGTTGTTAAAGGGTCCTTTACAAAAGCTGTATCACCCACATTCCTTTATTCAAATTGTCACATGGGATAGAAGAACTATTTTTCATTATGTTTTAGGGACAAAACAGAGAACATTCGCACCCTGGAAATGGACAGCCATATGTCACAGGGATTTCACAAAGTATTATGGCCGTGTCCATCTGTTGTTAAGTTCCCAGCAACTGGTGGGTTAGTGGAACTTTCTCAGAACATGATGTTGCTTTTCCCAGTTGTCACGACAGGTCACTATTGATCAAACTATCAAAAAAGGCCATTCTTGCTAAAGGGCACAGAGGCGTATCTAGGGAAAATGGCGCCCATGGCAAGGGGCATGAATTGCGCCCCTATCAAAACACCTGGATTGCATCCTTAATTACACAGCACTGTTCCTGCCTTATGCATGTTTGGACAGAACAAAGTGAGGAACTGCAGTCTACCAGAAGTCATCAGTGCATTATCAGGCAGCAATGCTGACTATTCCAGACTGAGTACATGGGCAGGGGGACTTATTGAGAGGGCTTTTTTACTCATGCAACATGAAAAGCTTAGGAAAGAGACCTAAAATCTGAGTCCAAACTCAGTCCTGAAACTGTTCTTAGTATATAATATAATTAATCAATATATAACAAATTCAAATATATAATTAAGAAGCATTAATACATTATCAATCTCTTTCTATGAAATTCAGCATGCTCCAACCTCATAATACTACAATTGAGGGAAAATAATATCAACATGAAAATAAAATATGAAAGTTGCTTCACCCAGGCTTGCCATCTACCACATATCCTTAATAAGCCTTGTTTTAAATTATGTGCTGAGACAGAACCCAGAATAGTGACTAGGGCCACAATCCTATCCACACTTACCTAGAAGTAAACCCCATTGACTACAGTGGGACTTACTTCTGAGTAGACATGCGCAGGATTGGACTTGTAAGAAACAGTTATATTAATCAGGACTTTCCCCAGTTTGAATCTTCACTTTCTCATTGAATGTGGTATCTTCTACTGCATCCCCCCCCACACACACACACAGGCATCCCGACAGGCCTTTCCAGTTTATAGTCTCAGCTATGAGACTCCTCAACAGTGCTTGTTAGTTTCTGTGTAGGTCCTTGAAAAAGTTAGTTTAGAAGCACATTCCCAGTCATGAGTGGTTTGCTGTGCCCTCCAAATGCCCTGCAAACACAGGGAGAAGGGGGTGTCCTTCACACAGCCCTCTTGCATACAGTAGAATGTGTCTCTTGTATTTATAGTAGTGGGGATGAAGAGATTGGCACTCATTATTCACTTTTTACAGAATGTATGCAGAACAACAAGAAAACATAAACGCAGGCTGTGCAGATCAGTCAGCCCAGCAATCTCTCTTGCAGCTCAGTCCTATGACGGTCTACTCAGAAGAAAGTCCCACTAGAGTAAATGGGGTTTACTTCCTGGCAAGGATTGCAGCCTTGGTGTTACTTTGCAAATGTGTCTGTGGCCTGAGATGATGCTGGGGCTGAAAGGACTCGCTCTTTGCCTCCTTATGACCAGGAAAGGAAGGCTGGCTGTTTTGCAAGGAGGTTGGGTGGGTAGGGTTTCCACGTGGTTTTTCTTGCACATTCACCCAATCAAACCAGAGTAGGATCTGTGCAAAAAACCACAACAGAATATGTTGTTCTAAATTTGGCTGCTGCAACAACAGCAGCAGGAAAGTGGAAGGAAAAACAGAATTTTTGGGGGGGAGGAGTGGGGAGGAAGAACAAGGAGGAGATAGGGGGCTTTCCTTGTAGTTTGGGGGCAGCAGCAAAGCATCTGGGGAGAGAATTAGATGGTGGGAGGAAAAACAATGGGGGGCTACCACATCTGCTCCTTTTTGCAACCCACCTGATCTTCTGCTGCAGCAGTAAACACTTTCGGTTTCCCACATGCCAGCCCAGGAACATTCCACTGGCCAGACCTTGCCTGTTCATCTGCATATGGCTAATTTGCATGTCTCCTCTCTTGGAAGCCTATATAACTTGGAGGCAGGCGCATGCTAATCTTGCAAAACAGAGAGGGCTCTCTTTGCTGGACTCATGCAAATTGGAAGCATTGCATGATGGTCTCTGCTCACATGTGGCAATTCCTCCTTGATTTTTTTAGCCACTGCCTCACATTGCTAAAAGTGGAGACTTAGGGATTTCAAACTCTATTCAGCAAAGGGAAAGAGCCAACTACAAAAAGCTAAGGCTGAGCTCACCATCACCTAATTTTGGAAAACTTTGACAGCTGTGTACATACACAGTTGAGAATAACCTGACATTTTCACTATACAACTGGCATAATAGTTTCTACAACTGTTAAACAGGGAGTTTCTAAACTTTTCTTTAAATGTATTACGTTTTAGCAACAGGATGTAAATCGCATTATCCCTAAATTACAATGTAATTTACAACTTTCCATAGTGCTGCGCCTTTAAAAATCTACACATCCTTCCCCCTGTCTTTAAAAATATCCTTTAATCAAATACTGCCGTGAAACACTGATCATTGCCTGAGTAACCTGATGAAAAGATGTATCTTTTTCAGCATACAGGAAAGGTCCTATTTTAGAAAAACTATTTTGCTGTTCAAAGAATCAAGTGAAAGACTAGCTGTTTTTCCAATGCAAAGGCTATTTTAGTACCATGCATTCAGCTGAGCAATGCATAGGGAAGAGTCTAATAGTGGTTGCGTCGTTGTCAACTGGATTCACATTTAAACTAATTTAAGTTGAATCACCAAATGTCTTACCATAAATGCTTCCTGATCTTATAAATGAACACGTACAGCATCTTCTCTTGACTTAATTTAAGGTACAGTTATGTTCACCAGTGAGCTGTATAGAAAAGAACTAACATCAGAAAACCAATACACAAGGCTCCTCATAATGATGCATCACCATTATTGTATGTCTGGCCTAAGAACCTTACAGCTCCGTCTTAGCAGGGCCATCGCTGCTGGACCTAGCCTTCCAGCAGCTTAAGGTCCTTTGTGGCTGTCCCAGGGGGTTGGAGGTCCCAGGGGGTTGGAGAAAGCAAAGGAAGAGCAGAATGAGGACAGATTGGGCGGGGGAAGGACAGGCCCATGGGCAGACTGGCCTGAGGAGGGAGTAGGACTGGACCTGCCAAAGTAGGCCGGACCTAAACCCCATCCCCAACCTAGTTGGCCTTCCTTTGGCCCCTTGGACTTGTATCAGCATTTTCACTGGCTCAGATCCAAGGAACCCTATTGGGATGGCTGCTGTGTGACCTGGGATAAGGGGAATTAATTCTCCTAATTTTGGGTTGCACCACAGCCAGCCCCAACCCTATGCTGGATAAGGGCAGCGGCGGCATTCAGCCAGTACACTGGGCGGTACTTACCTTTGAGTGGCAGTCCGCCCGTTGCATCACGCTGTGTTCCGCCGCTTTCCTGCCGCTCAAAGGTAAGTCCCACCCAGCGTACCAGCTGAATGCCGCCACTGGATAAGGGGCAAGCAGGCCGTGCTCCCTGTTCCACCGCAGGATTAGACTGAGCTGTCATGCACCTGCTCACAATTTGAGGAGTCAAACACTTTTTATAGCCCTAAGGAACAAAAAAATAGCAAACAGAAAAACATGCTTCTTTATATATATAAAGAAGAGTGTGTGCGAGTGTGTGTGTGTGTGTGTTTCACATAGGCTCCACAATGCCTGGAGTGATCAGCACGAAACTTGGCACGCATACACCTTGCAGCATGGCGACAAACACTGCGGGGGCGGGGGGGCCCTAGCACCCCCGGGAGTGGGGGTACGCGGGGGTCCCTGCATGCAAATGGTCAAAAACGGCCAAAATCGGCGTCAAATCCACAGTTTCCGGGGTTGCCGAGATGAGCAGCAATGCTCCCAATGCCATTGGAGTCCGTGTTCAGCCTCCCCTCGACGTGGGGGGGGGCAAGAAGGGGTGCAAAACAAAACGTCTGCCATGCCCTGCTGGAACGCCTGGACTGATTGGCACCAAACTCGGCATGCGGAAGCCTAGCGGCCTGGCCACAAACACTGCGGGGGTCAGGGCCCCCTAGCACCCCTGGAGGCAGGGGTGTGCAGGGGCCCCCACGTGAAGACGGCCAAAAACGGCCGAAATCAGCGTCAAGTCCATAGTTTCTGGGGTCACCGAGACAACTGGCAACACTCCTGACGCTGGTGAAGTCCGGGTTCGGGGGGCCCTCGGCACGGGGGGCCAGAAGGGGTGCGAAACAAAACATCCGCCATGCCATGCTGGAGCGCCTGGACCGATTGACACGAAACTTGGCATGCATACACCTTGCGGCCTGGCGACAAACACTGCGGGGGTCAGACCCCCCTAGCGCTCCCGGGGGTGGGGGTATGCGGGGGTCCCCACATGAAAATGGTTGAAAACGGCCGAAATCGGCGTCGAATCCCTCTTCACCCCTGCGCAGTCTTTCCAGTGGCTGTGCTGGCGGTCTGCCTTTTTTAAGATTGTGAGCCCTTTTGGGACAGGGAGCCATTTAACTTTATTATTACTATTTGCCTGTAAACCGCTTTGTGAACTTCGTGTTGAAAAGCGGTATATAAGTACCTGTTGATTGATTGATTGATCCACAGTTTCTGGGGTCGCCGGGGCGAGCGGCGATGTTCCTGACACCGTCGGAGTCTGGGTTTGCCCCCCCTCAGTGTGGGGGGCAAGAAGGGGTGCAAAACAAAGCGACCGTCATGCCCTGCTGGAACACCTGGAGCGACGCGCACCAAACTCGGCACACGCGTGCCTTGCGGCCTGGCAACAAACGCTGCGGGGGTCAGCCCCCCCAGCAACCCCAGGGGTTGGAGTGCTTGGGGGCCCCCATGTGAGAACGGTCAAAAACGGACGAAATCGGCGTTGGATCCGTAGTTTCCGGGGTCGCCGAGGCGAGTGGTGACGCTCCTGACACGGTTGGAGTCTGGGTTCAGCCCCCGTCAGCATGGGGGATGAGAAGGGGTGCAAAACTCATAAACTCTGGAAGATCATTTTGTTACCCGGGCAACATCGGGTAACAAAAAGCTAGTCAATCATATAAAAGCAAACATTTTGCATGGTTCCAACAGCAGTCAGTGTCATCATCATGACTATGAAAGTCAAAACTCTTCTAAGAGAACCTAAAACAAGTGAGGAGCCAAACACTACAACCTTCTTAGATGAGATGGTTTAGCCTACTTCCACATTCCTAAGTGGGGGGAGAGTTATGATAAGCCTTTCCAGTTCTCACAGCAATAATTCAGAGCCCACTGGGGTAAATGGATCTCTCTAAAGGGAATGGCAAATATTTTATCCAAAATGTATTCTAGGACATGGAAAAAGGCCGTAACTGTAAAGCAACTATAAACAAAACACAATAATCAAAACAAAAATCTTTTTTTCTGTCAGTGACAACCTGGTAATCTCAGGTATGCCGCTTTGAGTTCCAGATTGGAAAAAGAAAAAGTCGAGTATAAATAAATCTGTTACCATTCCCTTCCCACTCTCAGCAGCATTGCTTCAGCCTGTTGAGAAGGAATGAATGACACTTCGGAGAAGTGAGATTTCTTAGAAAAGCTGTGAACAAATAGCTTTTATTAAACGGCTGGCTTTTGCTCTTGAATTATGGATATGTAAACATCCAAATAAAAGTCTTCATCATTTCCCTGGGACTAAAGTTTCACTGCAGGGTCTAAATATATTCTCAGATAAGAAAGGTCACTATGTAAACTGAGAAATATACACAGGTGCCAAATCAACAGTGCCGCAAGAGATGGATTCTGCTATATTGTGGTAGTCCTTTATGCAGGGAAAATTCACTTGATTCAGAGGAAATCCTTCAGAGGCACACTGGAATAAACAGGGGAAGAATCTCGCTACAGGGTACAAAAGCTATGCGACAAACTGCAGATGAGGTGAAAATATTTCTCTTTCTCCATGAAATGGTTCTACCATTTTGGTCCTGCCGATTGACTATGGTTGTTGGTATTCTGTGCCTTCCAGCCCTCAAATTGGTTGATGTTGGTATCAAATTGCATATTCTAAGTCCGATCTCTTGGCCGGATCTGGCGTCCACCCAAACCTTCCCCAGAGTGAACGGCTCTTACCATTCCACCAGGGATGCTTCCGTGGACCCTGACTGCAGTATCCAGGGGTCCTCACCGCCAGCCATTCCTATGTGGAATTCCAGTGCAAGGCATGCTGGGCAGCAGACCCTGGATGAAGGTAATCACAAAGACCCCTGGTGGTTGTAGTCAAGGTTCTGAAGCACTCTGGGCAGGAAAAACATGCAGTTTGCATCAAGGATGCTTTTCTCCACTTGCATCCAGAAATGCAAAACAAATGCAAAACTGCAGGCCCTACGCATGTACTCAACAAAAATGCTGCTTTAATTGATGGGAATTTAGTGTCCCATCTTTAAAGTAGCATCTATTCTGACCCTTGGTTTCTGGCACCAAGAAAACCCCAATTCTGTATTTAGGAAAAATAATGCAAATCTGTGTTTGCTTATGTTTTGTTTGGCATAGACTTTCTTTTGAGATTCCAACATCTGGATTTTCAAAGAACTTCTATTTGACAGAAGGAATGGTTGAGAGTCTGTCCTATAACTACATCACCAAGAGTAGAAATCGGAATTACTCCCATGATGGGAATCTCTCTCTCTCTCTCTCTCTCTCTCTCTCTCTCTCTCTCTCTCTCT
>JAJKFI010000009.1:6822860-6839662 GCA_029204185.1 Lerista edwardsae | reverse complement strand
TCTCTCTCTCTCTCTCTCTCTCTCTCTCTCTCTCTCTCTCTCTCTCTCTCTCTCTCTCTCTCTCTCGTTCCTAGTCCTTAAAGATATGGCAGCAGCTTGGATCCCAAGGTGCCCTCTGCTAATGGAAAGTTCCACTCACAGAAAGGGCTATTTCCAAATTAGTGGAAGAGTATCGCATGATAAAAGGTACCTCAAATCCAGAGGAGTTCCTTCATTTGTGTACGGTCTTGCGCAAGACTTTGCACAAGTTGTTTTCAAAATCTTGGTGTGGCCGTTAGTGTTTACATGCTGCAGGCTGATCTACTGTGGTTCTTTTGCACTGCAAAGAGGTATTCCACTAGCAGTTGCACAAGAGTTCATGGAACAGCACTCAGGCTTTTTGGGGAATAAGTCGTATTGAAAACAATGGAACTTACTTCTGTGTAGACATGCTAGGATTGCACAGTAACATATTTTCTTCTTCCTCTTATGGTTCATTGCATGCAGGTCCATAGGTTTAAGGCACATGGACTAGAGTTGACCTTAAAATACCTTTCAAAATGTACTTTGGTGTGTCTAGTCCAGAGGTTCCCAAATGTTTGAGCATCGGGACCCACCTAAAAAGAAGATCCAATTTACCAGCAACTCAAGCTTCTGTGGCTATAACGGTGATTGGGCAGCAGTGCTCCCATCAAGTAGCAGGTTGTTTAACCCTTGATGCACATAATCTATTCTACCCTGTCAATTTTGTGAACAAACAAAAAATAGGTTGGGACATAGGTGAGACATAGACCCATTGTTTGGGAACCACTGGTTTAGACAGATTTTTGCGAGGTAGGTGGGACAAAGGGTAATTTGTGTAAAGATTATATTATGAAAGATATATATTATGAAAGATTATATTATGAAAAGATATATGAGAATTGAAAATAAAATCTAAGGATTCGCTACTTCAAGCAAATCTTACATGACGTTGGGAGACAACTACATGTTACAAGTATACTACAACCACTGATATAAGCTGCAATCCTAAACACAGTTTCCTGGGAGTAAGTCCAGTGATGTCATGTAGCCAGGACGCTCTGGAACGCCGTTCCGGTTGTTCCGTGAAGGGCTGGCTCCGCCCACTGCAGTCGTCGCTGCCGCGCGCCCCTGCAGCTACTTCCGGTTGTTAGCGCAGGTAGATTCCACCACTGAGTAAGTCCCATTGAACATAGTGAGGCTTACTTTTAAGTAGACATGCATAGGTTTGTGCTGTTACTCATTAAAAAAAATTAAAAAAATTAAAAAGTCGATAGACATAGAAAAGTAAGGAGGGGCAGAGTTTACTCCTATTCCCCCATTTCACCACTACAAATCTTCCCCTTCTGCTGCTTTTCCTATAGGAGAGGGGCAAATTTGTTAGGCATCCTGTACAGGGACAAATCCTTCAGGAAGAAGGGGATTGAGGAACTGTATAATTTCAAGCAGAAGCTCCAGTTAAACGGCCTCATTAGGCTACTTGATGCCCTGAGAGAATAGGGAAAGAACACATTCGGAAAATGCTGGAAATGTTGAGATGGATTTTCCATACTCTTAGGTCCTAATTCCTTAATGATTGCATGAATTATTCATACCAAGTGCGAACAGTCTTTTATCAGGCTAAATTGCTTAAAAGTCTATGCGGCATTTATAAAATAAAAAAAAGGTCTTTTTTTTTTTTGCTTCATATCTATGCTGTGTGCAGACTCAATAGACTCAAAAAATCTCCCATGACGAATCACAATATATAAATGGATGAATGGCTCTGTGGATAAACTAACTTGAAGCCTCTTCCATCAAGAGAGGCAGGTATCAGTATAAAAACAAGAATGTGTTATTCCAGAATCCATCTGCCAGAGAGGTAGAACGTTTCCTGACAATTCTGCTCGTAGGAGACAGAGCCTTTTCTGTGGTGGCAGCAGATGTTGGAATATCTCATAAGCAGTGGTGTCATCTACAAACAAGGAACGGGAACGCTGGGCGGGACTTGGGTGGGACTTCCGCGTGATTGGCAGCCCACCCGTTTCGTTCCGTAGCTTCCCTGGCCTCGGGGCGGGCTGCCCCCGGTTTGCGTGCCCCACCACTGCTCGCCCATGCTCCGGCGTGCCCCCCACCCGTCTCCCCCGGCGAGCAGGCATCCCCCGAGGCCAGGGCAGCCACGGAACAGGACAGGCAGGCAACCAATCACACGGAAGTCCCGCCCAGCGTTCCCGTTCCTTGTTTGTAGATGATACCACTGCTCATAAGAAGAAGTTCATGCACTTCCCTTCCAGCATCTCAGAAGATGAGCAAGGCCTATTAGCTTTTTGTGAGTAATTGCGACAGTAGTGTAGCTAGAGGGGGGCAAAATGTTAAGTACTGCAGGTGCCACAACAAGCTGTGTAACAAGCCCCTCCCACTTACTTCAGAGCCATTCCAGGCAACCATGGCAATGCAATGCATAGGTAGTTTGCTATACCTAACAAAATGGTGTCTCTTGCGCATTGCCTTTGCTGTCCACATTGACTGATGGAAGTGGGAGGGGCCACTTCCAAGGTACATTGCTGCGCCTGCAGTACTTTCTGTTTTGTCCCTTTCTAACTATGCTACAGAGTTGAGGAAGAGTAGAATTGTGCTGATTTTAACAGTTAAGGGTGTGATCCATATCTCTGACAGCATGGCACTTCATTGTGAAATGTTCCGATAGAAGAGGAGTTGTGCTTATGGAAGTCCATCTGTAAGTGTGAGGGGTTCTTGCATGAATGCAGTTCTCCTGATAGGAGAACTTTCTGGCAATTGGGGGGGGGGATCCTGCACCAAACGGATTCTGTTGGATGAAATTGCTTTTGATGGTTATAAAAGTTTTAGTTGCTTATGGGGTTGGATGTCTGAGCCTTCCTGTTCTAACAACAGGGCATTTTGGACATAGAAGAAAGTGAATATAAATATTTCATTGGTTAAGTAAGCGTTAATAAAGCACCCCTAACAATCAGCTAGGGGCTGAAAGAAAAAATGAAATACAGATCCTTCTTTGAAATGCAAACTTACCTACTTATAGGGCTGTGATACAAGAAAGATGGGGACTTAGCATATTTAGGAATCTCATCACTATATCTCAAACTCGGGCCAGAATCCAAAGACCCACACAATCAGTTCCATATGCCTATGTCCATGTCTGTATGTGGTAAAGCGAGGCCGCTGATTTTTCTTCTCAGCCTACGCACACTGGTTGTATAGAGAACCACTTTTGAAGCTAAGAGGAGTTTCAAAAACACTTTGTGATATGACATCAGAGGAGGTACGGTAGACTGTTGACAGGAAAAACACCCATCAAATATGAACAAGTTCATAGGTGGCCATCCAGTCTCTGCTGAAAACGTCCAGTGAGGAGAGTCCACACCTACACGCTGCCGACTGTTCCAGTGATGAATACAGTAGCTCTTAGAGAAATCTGTCCTCGAATGTAGCCTAAATTTATTTCATTAGAGTGTCAACCCATTGGTTCTAGCACAATTCTCAGAAATCACAAAGAGCAACAGCCTGATCCTATCAAGGGCTATGAGGCCTTTATGACAGCAGAATACTCATCCCGTTTTCCTCTCATTCCCCCTCCCTTGAAGTCCTTGGACGTTGGCCAGCAAAGTAGCTGATGCAAATCCACTATGACCCAATGAAAGCATACATCCAGATACAGGAACAAATGTTCTTTTACCAGGAGGATACCTCTATCCATTTGGGTCCTTTGGCCTTGTAGCCACCCTGGGACCATGTCCGCAGACTGCTGCCCCCACTCCAGACTGCTGCCCCCTAACCTCCCTAGGCTTGCAGAGCCCTGCTGTCCAAAAATGTTCTAAAGCTTTGTGACATCATTTAAGGAACACTTCCAGTTCCTCAGAGGATGGCACAACTGAGACAGCAGCACCACCCTCAAAAGGTTTGGTGGTGGTGGTGCCTGGGGGCATTTGTCCCTCCTCAGTCAATGGCAGGACTGCCATTGCCTCTATCTTCTCCTCCTGAATATAGTGTGGTTCTTGTTGGCATGGCTTGGGTTCTTGGCATTGGCGAGAGGTCTTAGTTGGGACTGGGCAATAATTCCTCCCTTTTTTGGGACAGGCTATCAGTTATTTGAAAATGGCTCTCAAAGACCCCCCTCAAAAACCTGAAAACCAAGACCTAAGAGGAATGCTGAAAGAGCTTGGTATGTTTAGCCTGGAGAAAAGCTAAATTTGTTGAACATGTGAGGATTCTACCCCCCCTCCCATTATTTAGTGATGATGTGCCATACTAGGATGTACACACCTAGGACCTAACCTCCCCAATCCCCTGCCCTGGAAACAGAAAACTCCATGTATTGTGGTTCATGACATGTCCACCAGGGCAGGGTGAATAAAATGCTCCCATCATAATCATAGAGAGAGGTGGCTGGCCCTTGGTGTTGCCTCACTAATGGATTTGCTCCCATTATTTAAGCCTTTGCATCAATCATTTAGGCCTCAAGTCTTTCTGTTGTCTTTTGTGCAGGCGTCAAGATACACTTCTTATCTAGTGTTAATTTCCAGCTGAGCTAATTGGGTTTTCTTTACCTCCTCTGTGTACTTGGCATTGATTTTAATTAGACTTGCTTGACCGACAGCTTGGTTT
Source organism: Lerista edwardsae (assembly GCA_029204185.1). Lineage (NCBI taxonomy): Eukaryota > Metazoa > Chordata > Lepidosauria > Squamata > Scincidae > Lerista > Lerista edwardsae. The sequence continues at coordinate 6,835,042 of JAJKFI010000009.1, read as the reverse complement.
GAGGCCCCCCAAATTCCTTTTCTCATTTCTGGCAACACCGTTAATCTTATGAGTACATGAAGTGTGCTAGGCTTTTTTTAATTATTAAAAAAATGATTTATTTTTTTTACAAGAGTCCAGCTGCACATTTAAGACTGACTGAAATGAATATACTGAAAGAGCTTGAACTTCTGTAGATGATTGGATGCTGGAGTGAAGCTTGGAGACACAATTCAAGGAAAATCCATGAATGGATTTTCTGTTATGTATTCTAAAGTGCGGTAAAAGTCATTTCAATCCACATTTGCTACAATCCAAGGCATTTGCTTTCAGGGCAGAGCTTGTGTGTTCAGATGACCATCTGAAACTACCTTTTACCAAGCCATTGATCCAATCTGCTCTACATGGGGTTGCGCTTGAGATGTGCCTGGAAATGTCAACTGCTGCCCCACGGACAAAAAGGCTATTGAGTAGGCTTGTCTATCGATAACACAAATGCCACTGATTCTCAATCCATGGGAATCCAACCATGGTGTGGAGGATTGCCTGGCCATATTTTGTTGGCAGTCTGGGAAAAGGAAGGCAGCACAGGTAGGTACAGGGAGTTGCTGTGATACTGATCTTCTAGCAGCCCAATCCTATGGTTTTCTGGACCAGAGCAAATATTCCGGACCATTGCTCCAAATCGGGCTGCTCTGCATGCTATGGAAAAGAGAAGGTTATCAGGAGACTTGGAAGAGGTAAGGGAAAATGTATTCCACATAAACCTTCCAATTGCTAGTTGGTCTCCTTGGAGCTGTGTCATCTCTTTAGCTAACACAAGTCTAAAGACAGAGATGGAGGCAGGTCGGCTTCCATCAGAGGGGATAGCCTCTGGGGTGTCACCCCCTCCCACCTAACATGCCTCCCACCCATCCCCATTTTGCCCCATTCTGCCCACCCCACCAAATCATCTCCATAGCCAACTCACCTCCTTCCACCTCTGCACGCACGGCCTCGGTGTTATTCCCAGCTGTGGTCAGAAAGCCTTCAGCTTGTGTACTTCTGGATTGCCATTTGCAATGGCCTGAAAGCATGTTCTGCTTCCACAATCCTAGTTCCAGTGGAAGGAATGGAGGATAGGATTGGGCAGGAAGAGGTATAGCCAGATACCTTCAGCCCTAAGCAGGAAGCAAGGGAGAAGGTGCTAAGCTTCAGGCCCACTGAGACAGAAAATCAGCGGTTGAGGAGGAACTAAGTCTTCTGGGGATGTAGTAGGCCTGGACAGTCCTCCCTGTCTCTTCTTGAAAAGGCAGTTGGACAAGAGCAGAGGCCAAGCCCTAGTCTCATGCAGGTGTGAAAGAAGGAGCTCAACTCAACCTTTCCTCCCTTCTTGGATTCATTTGCCATTGAGTATCCCACACTGTTAAGGACAGGAAACTTGGAGGCAGGTGGGTCAAGTCTGTGGAAGGCAGCCTGGATTGTTGTGTAATGACTTTTGGCACAGTCTCCCAGCAACCAGGCCTGGCAGGGGCAGCAGATTGAGGCACCCTGTCTAAACTGTCTTGTGTTTACTTCTATTGACATAGTGGAAAATTGAATCTGATGTAGTGTTTTTATGACTCTCCGCAAGACTTCTTCTAAATGATGCTTCTGATTTATCATTTGTCAATAGAACGGAGCAGAGCAGTTTGCAGGCTTGCAGTGATCAAGCCATTGCTGGTTTGGGCTTGTGAATATAGATGACATTTATTTCTCCCAGCATCTAGTTTTCTGTATGGAGGGATTTTTTAAAAAATAAAATAAAATAGAGGAACATTAAATCAATGAAGTTCCCACTTGCAGCCTGAAATGATACAATTCCGATAAAGGTACCACAATGGTGACAACCTAAAGTACAGAAATAAACAAGTTGGTAATGCTTAGAGCCTGATGATTGCCAAATATCAGTATTCTGGAGCTTGGAGAAACGAGTACCTGCATGGAGTGTCAAACTGGACTGACCAAGAAAAACCTCATTTAGAACAATGTTCCTCCCAAGCCATGTGAATCAGGCTGTGCTGGTGTGGAAAATGGAAATGTTCTTTTTTCCATAGCAATGACCTGATCAGCACCTTCCACATGTTTATTGCTCTTCTGCAAAGATCCTGTTTGCCTATAGCTTGTTATAACTTGATAATGGTTTAGAGGCTACAGGATTGTCCATTCCTGCTGAAAACTACTAACAAATAATCCGCATGATATGACTTTTTGGAGAGACTTCTGTATGCACACAGCCCAGGGGCGGATCTACTTGAAATGGCGCCCATGGCGCCCAATGAAAAGGCGCCCCAGGGGCACACACATCATGATGTCACGACATGACGTCGCACCCCGCCCCCTCTAAGGAGCGCGGCCCTTTAAGGCCACCGGGAGCAAACAGAACGCGGCCAGGACGCCGCGTTCTGTTAGCTCCCGGGCCTTAAAGGGCCAGCGGCAGCAAACAGAACACGGCACCGCCCAGCGCCCTGCCCCCCCCCGCCTTGAGAAGCGGGAGGGGGCGCCGGGCGGCAGCGCGTTCTCCATGCTCCGGCTGGCCTTAAAGAGCCAGCCGGAGTGTGGAGAACACCGCACAGCGCCCTGTCCCCCACTCTAAGAGGCGGGAGGGGGCGCCAGGCGGCAGAGCGTTCTCCTCGCTCCGGCTGGCTCTTTAAGGCCAGCCGGAGCGAGGAGAACGCGGCGCAGGGCCTGGGCAGGCCGCGGGTGCCATTTTGGGGGTAGGGCGCGCCATGGTTATGGCGCCCCCCCTCCCAAGATGGTGCCCAGGGCTCGTGCCCCCCTTGCCCCCCTAGATCCACCACTGACACAGCCTTACGTGGTGCATGCAGGAACTCTGGGCTAGAGAGCAATGATACCAGTACTGTAGTGGGGGGGTGAGTTCTCAGGGCCGGGTGCTACAATCATGCTCCCGGCATCACCCGCATGTGTATGCAGTCTCCCCCTCCCTTGTGCATGCATGCCCCTGCAGCTCCACTTGGAACTGTGCAGAGACCAGGGTGGGTGGGAGGGACCATTTCGCGGCATTTGCTGTGCAACAGTGGTAAGCGCCATCACCAGCTCCCACAGTGGAGACTAGGGAAAACCGCCACATTGCCGCAGGGGGCAATTGACCCCTCTGGCCCTGGTGTAGCTATGCCACTGTACTATACATGAAAAATACATGGTTCGCTTTCCAGAGGTTAAGGGACCATCTTCATTTCCTTACTAGTGTTTCCTCTTTATCCTTCAGAAAAATTCAGAGGAAGAGGACGAGCAGGTTCACATTTTGATTCGGCACGCAGACGGAGTCGAGCTGTCCTTTATCACATCTCTGGACACCTACAAAGAAGAGAAAAGAACAAATTAAAAATTAATAATGTAGGTGTTGTGTGCGCAAAGCATCTTTTTGCCCAGTTACTTTTACCGTGTGTTTTCTTGCTCTTAGAATTCCTCTAATGGGTACTACTAATCGCTTGCAGTTTTATGGGTCATGCCTTCTTGCTGTGAAGTTCCTATTCAATAATGCAGTACAGAAGGTCAAAATATACAAAGCAAACACACCACCGGTATAATGTTTCCAGGGCAAGTGGATTAAAGTGTATTTCAAGTCAAGGAGAGAACAGCATTGAGGCAGGCTGGGTTTTTGCATAGGTTATAAGTAAATGCTCCTGAGATCAGTGGAACTTACGCTCATGTTGCTCATTCCAGTGTCTTTTCTGTCAGTTTCCTTCTCAAAGGAGATTGTAATGTGCTAAGACATTGTGCTGCTGTATGCCCAGTGCTGCGGGTTAAACCACTGTTGCTGAACTTGCTGACTGGAAGGTTGGCAGTTCAAAACCGCACAACGGTCCCGTTGCTTGTCCCAGCTCCTGCCAACCTAGCAGTTCGAAAGCACGTAAAAATGCAAGTAGATAAATAGGTGCCACTTCAGTGGGAAGGTAACGGCATTCCGTGCACCTTGGCATATAGTCATGCCGGCCACATGAACATGGAAGCTTGTCCTCGGACAAATGCCGGCTCTTCGTCTTAGAAACGGAGATGAGCATCGCCCCCTACAGTCGGTCATGACTAGACCATTCAGTCATGGGGAAACCTTTACCTTTACCTATGCCCAGAAACTCCTGAGATTTTTTGATTAACAATTGAGGGCGCAATCCTGATCTGGAGTTAGGCCAACACAGTTAGGCCAGCAACGTTTGGCTGGCACAAGGGACACCATAAAGTATGTTTGGACCATTCTTGGAGTCAGAGAGGCCAGCACACAGACACAGGTCATCTCCCCCCTGACTCAAAGAATGGTCCAAACGCACTTTACAGTGGCCCTTGTGTACTTTGCTGGCCTAACTGTGCTGGCCAAACTCCAGGTTAGGATTGCACTCTTAATGTACAGTATGTACCTGCTAAGACTGATTTACACTCACAAATTGTTTTACCCATTCAAATCAGGCTTTCCAGATCCATGTTCTATGAATTTAGACAAACATATATACGATTAGGATTTTTGAATATTTTTTTTAGTATAGTTACTCATGTTTCCCTTACAGGTTTAAAGCAAAAAAAATTTATAGCCATTCATTACTTTCAGTCTCCCTTTAATTGCCTGTGAGATTCTGGATAGAAGCCAATCACTGCTATTCTAAATAAAACCTAGAAACTCAGAAGGAGATTTCTCCCTGGATTTGAAATGGAAGGATACATAAATTGATCTGCTTGTACTTTAATTGCAATCACAGTCTGAACTAGGATTTCGTAATATTCGTCTCTAAGTAACCACAGTTGACAAGTAATGTTGAAAAATGCACTTACAGTTGCTGTTTTCCTTAGTCTATTTTCTTTCGGCATCAGCCAAGAGTAGCTCTTAGAAGACACCCCCACCCATCCCGCAAACAAAACAGAATACAGTATGGGAAATTAACTACAATTTTAATAGCATGTTTTGATGAACACATTGTTTTGCTGTTGCGTTCCTTCTTTTTTTACTATAATCAGTCCTTGTTTGCTTTTCAAAAAATTCTAGCTGTAGCCACTAAGCCATACACTGGGCAAATCTTACCCACAGTAAAATAGGAATCAACATAAGTCAAAAGTCCTCCTTGGAATAAATAGAAGGAATCCCTTTTGAAACTGAGAAGCAGAGTTTGGTAACATCCTACATTTTTCTTGAATGTCCTACATTTTGGGGTGCCATATCCTCTTTTCCGGTTAGGACATCTGGTCACCCTGTCCCAGCAGTGCACTTTAGGGCCAGACACAGGGATAATTTGCAATGTCCTTTGGGATATGTGGTCTTTCCAAAGGGCATTACAATAGAGTTGCAATCCTGTGCTCACTTGCCTGAGTGTAAGTCCCATTGAACTCACTGGAATTAACTTCTAAGAGTCATGCATAAGATTGCACTGTACACCCCACTGAAATGAATGGGACTTGAATGAATCATAATCCATTAGTCTGATTGATTTCAATGGTACCTGGCTTTCTTGAGATATTGAAATCGATGGGTTGTATTCTAAGCAAGCAAATCCAAACCAAGCACCAGTGAGACATGTTCAGTTGTGACTAACTTAAATCCTGTCAATGGCTATGGAATCAAGATTCATTTTCTTAGGTTACATCTCAGGACAAGTTAAAAGTGCCAAACTATTAAGTACTGCACTAAGTAAATACTCTAAAAACAGGTGCCCCCTCCAATCTGGTACCAGCTATTTCAGTTATCGTCAGTTTCCACATCCCTGACCCATTACCTTGCACTTTTGTCATTAACAAGCAGTCATATTTCTTGCTGTTGCAGATGCTACGAGAGGAAAGCGACAAGCAGTCGGGCAGCCTGCATACTAGGGGGACACTACACAGCCAGAATGTTAGCAGGAAGCAGGAACTGTTCTGCTTCTTGTGAACATTCTGACTGTGTCCCCATAGCATGCAGGCTGCCTGCCTGCATGTTCTTCTTGTAGCATATGTAAATTGCTAAAAGGTAATGAGTACGGGGGCTCATGGACCACAAATAATTGAAACCATACAGTTCCCATATATCTGCAGTTCCGGTATCCGGGGGGGGGGGAATCTGGAATGAATCCCCCACGGATTCGAAGTGAGGCCTGTAGTTCTTGAATGGCCATATTTTAAAAACAAAATGATTGACAATTTTGCTTATATATCTATAAAAAGAAAAGAAGCCGGCCCTTATATTGGTTCACTTCTGGAATGTCGGATTTTATTTTAATATCTAGAGCAGGCAAGCAAGCTTAGAATTAATACACGAAGTCAATTTAAAAGGTCAATGGTTCTATAAGGGGTGCTTCAAAAATAATTGTTGCTAAACTGCAAATGCTGGTTTTAGTAGTAGAGATCGGAAGTCAAAGTATGGCATTTTCCGCAGGATTTAGATTATTCCAAGCTATTCTGTGGGCCACTTTTGGCCTATTGAGCCCGTTACTGGTATGGAGAGGATTCTCTCTCCCTCTTTTTTGGCAGCAATTGCTTTTGTTCTCCTGCTCCGAGAATAAAAATAACAGAACCATGCATTGATGCAAAGCATGATTATGCTGAACCATGAAAGGAAGATTGAAGGAACAATATCAGGGGAAGAAAAGAACCATTTTGCAAAATAGAAGACAGCCCAAAAGATTTCCATTAGTTGTCAAACAAGAGGCGGCCTATTTTGTCTTGATTGTCTTTCTGTCTTTCTCTTTCAGAATGTTTTTGTAGATAAACCAGCATTTCCAGAATACAAAGTTTCGGATGCAAAAAAGTCCAAATTCATACTTTTGCATTTTAGCACTTTCAAAGCTGGCTGGGACTGGCTGATTTTATTGGCAACGTTTTATGTTGCCGTAACTGTACCTTACAATGTTTGCTTTATCGGCAACGATGATCTACCTACAACCCGAAGCACAACTGTCAGTGACATTGCAGTGGAAATTCTTTTTATCATAGGTAAGACACGCCTCATTACTTCCTGGCTTCTTGACTTGTTTCTTCTGCAAATAAATATGGAGTGAATGTGGCAAGTGAAAACAATGCGAAGGTTGTATTGTATTAAAATATTTGCACTTAGTGTTCTAGAAGGGCTGGCTATACCATTAGGCAAGGTAAAACAACCTACCCAAGATGACACATTTTGGGGAGCCATTAAATAGAGGAATGTTGTTATATTTTTGTTTTATTATTCAGATTTTCAATAGCAAGATGGGTGTCGTTTGGATATTTACCCCTAGAATACTGAACTGACTCTGTGTTTCTAGCCAGCTCATTCTATACGTCAAAATATTCCTGACAGTTGCTTCTCCAGTTGTCTCACATCACTTACTGGCGTACTTGGTTCAAACTGGCTTATTTGCACTTCAAGTCATTTACTCAGGGCGCCATCCTAACCTGGAGTTAGACGTGCACAGTTAGGCCAGCAAAGTTTGGCTGGCACAAGGGCCACCGTTAAGCATGTTTGGACCACTCTCGGAGTCAGGGAGCATAGTGCACTTCACAGCAGCCCGAGAGGTCCCAGCTTGCTGTGACCATTGAGCTTTGCATGTTCTCGTGGTAGCACAAGCCTGAAAGGGTGGTGCCGTCGACACAGGCAGCTGGCTTCAAATGGAGCTGGGTGGCAGGTGCAAGCAGTCACTGTGGAGGCAGGAAGCATCTTCCCTCCCTGGCCCTGGTACACAATCTATGTACCAGGCACATGGATCATGATCAGAAAAAAATGGACTCCAGTAATCATTGACCTGGAAACCCAGGTACAGACATGTTGTACCTAGATACAGCATAATGTGTGAACACCCCTCTCCCATTACGCTAAAGACAAAAAGTCTATGCTGTCGCTGGTGCTGTCCTGTACCAGGACGTCTGTGTACCCATGTACAATTAGTGTTAGGGTTCGATTCTATTGGGCATAGCGCGGGCAGTATGAGCATACTGTCTGTGTCACTGTCACGCAAGGCACCATAAAGTGCTTCCTGCGCCGGCAGCAAGCCATTATTGCCAGCGCTGGGGTGACACCATGGTGATGCCATCCCCATGCAGCCTGGAGGAAGCTCCACAAGCTGGTGAGCGGTGAGTCCACCGGTCACCAGCATTGCAGCCTTTTTGGGTGGGAGGGTGTAACACGGGTGGGGGAGGGGAGGATCAGGTTGGGACCAGCAGTGACTCTCGCAACCAGATGTTGACCTCCGTGTAGGTCCTTGTGGCCTTACATGGAGGACCTTGCCTCTGTACCAGCTAAATAGCCGTTGGGTTGGGTAGTCAGGCAGTTTAGGATTGGGCTGCCCGTCTGAACTTGGGGATAGTTATTTACACATTATATTCAGTGCATGCAGCTATAATCTTTGTATGGTGAACCTAGGTACAGTCATGTACATGGAATATCTGTGATTCATGTACAAGGTATCTGTGTACACATTTTGCACCGTGATGCAATATAACATGTGAACAGCCCTGAAGGGATTTCCCTTAAGTAGCCTATTGATCTTTATCATTAGGCAGAAACCTGCCAAGACAGTGACAACTCAAATAGCCATTGCAGTGCATTTGGGCACTACAATAATTTTCCAGTTAGCTCTTATCTCCTCAGTGTGCAAAAACGTTTTGTTTCAGAGGCTTATATATTTACATAAACTGAGATGAATGACATCCAGCAAAACAAGTCAAACAAGACTAATTTTAGCTCCAGTGTGACATGTTGATATATGATGTGATGGGTGCTGAAGCAAAACCAAAGCAGAATACAATATGCTGTATAAATATCAGAAATCTGTGTTAGAATTGATGGAGAGTTCGCTCAAACATGAAAGTTTTTGCATTCCCAAAGACACTGGGAATTGTATGTAGCCTTTATCTTGTAATATTGTATATCTCAGTCCCAGATAACATTTACAGCATGCACCAGATTGATTGATGGTCCTTCTGTCGGAAGGGTTAGTTAATGGGCAGCCCAGTCCTACTTAACTCCCCATAAGGTGATGCAGTTGTGCCAGTGTCGGCAGGGGAGCCTTGGCTGCTGGAGTCCTCCTTGGAGGTAAGCGCCAGCAGCCACTGTGATTCACTCAGACCTCCACCAGTTTGATCGCTGGTGCAAGTCCACATTGACCAGTGAAGGTGGATCAGGCCTGATTGGTATTCTGGATCTGGCAAGTGCTACCACTTTGCATGTGGCAGCCCTACACACACTAACAGGGCAGTCCTGCCTGGCATGTAACATTGACGCAACCTCCTCGTTGGTGCCTCCCTTGCACCATGGGGGGGGGTGCCATGTCGGCGCGAAGGAGGGAGTGGGCAGGAGGAGGGTGTAACTGGGCAGGCTGTGGGCGTGATCCTTATGGCTGAATCCTAAGACCATTCAGGAGACTGCACGGCCTAAGCCCATTTGGGGGCGCCATGTGGTCTCCTTGGATCTGGCGCCTCCTCTACGGTAAGGGCACAAATGTGCTCTTGCGCTGGGGAGGATCCATCCTTGCCTATACTGTGCTGGATATGGTGCAGGTCCGTCGGCCTCGCCATTCCAGCGCAGTATAGGATTGCGCTCTAATTCTCACATGTCCGTGTTCATCAGTCTATTGATGGCTGATGCCTGAGCCAGATCTTCAGTCAGAATAAAGGTCTCTGGCTGAGATCTACAGGTTCACCCCTGCTTGATTTCACCAGACAGGGAAGCAATTTGGGAGGGGTTCCATTCATGCCTTCATGTATCCATGCACAGCTTTCCTGACCCTGAAGTAGGAATGCAATGGTGCCATGTGGAGAGCTAGTCCTCCTTATGACAAAAGAATTTTAGGACTTAAAGAAATCGGGGTTGTTTTTTTTAATCTTGACTTTTGGGTCTTTCCAGGTCTGGTACTTTGCACCTCGGGCCCTGCAGACAGATACTGCATATGCTGTGGAAGCGAAGCCTTGAATCTCTGTGAACCTTTTTGAATGCGTGTGTGTCAGAAGCTTGGCTTGTTTTTCAGGCTACATACACTGGCGTTCTAAAGCACAAAGATTAGAGTCAAACTAGACGTTTGTGCAATGTGATTTTCGGTGTTGGATTTTTTTTTTTGCAAATAGCAGTTTGTAGGGGGCCAAATTACAGAGATTTCTAACAGTGGGTATGGGATTTAAAATTCCCCCCATGTTGGTTCCAATTCTGATTGTGTACCCCCTAAAGGCTTTTTTTCTAATCAAAATAGTGCAGAATCCTGAATGGAACTACAGGGGAGACAAAGTCCTAACACCCACCACTTCCCCACCATGATTTCACCATGATTCTCTCTCTCTCTCTCTCTCTCTCTCTCTCTCACACACACACACACACACACACACACACACACACCGCCCATCATTCTGTTTACCCAAACCTAACAGGATCATATTCCATGGAACATCTGGTTTGAGCCAGAGCAATTATAAAGGTCGAGTAATAAATCTAGAGTCTCTGAAGAAGGGCACAAGCAAGGATAAATCCTATGCACATTTGGAAATAAGTCTTAAGCAAAGCAAGTTAATGTTTAGTATATTACAATTCTTGATGACTGCCAATGTTTTTAAGCTTGGTAGTCAGGTCCAGGGCTTTTATAACGCTGACAGTACTTCTCCATGGGTCAGTGTGTTTTTACCTACCATTTTTGTTTCCTAGTCATACTGAATATTAACAGCCCAAGGCTATGATGTCTACTCAGAATTAAGTTTCACTGAATTCAATGGGGCTTACTCCCAGGAAAGTGTGCATAGCCTTGCAGCTTTAGTTAATGTTTAATTAATGGGATCCTAACTTACATTTGCATTAATGATCCTAGCTTACGTTTGCCTTCTCTGAACAGAAGGAGGGTTGTGCTTTCGGAACTGCATTTTGCATGAGCAGCGGGAGGTCCTTCCATGAAAAGAAAGAGCTTCCATTCATGATCCAACCCTTAATTGGCCAATGTTCAAACTGGGTACTTTAAATTTCTAGCAAATCGCTCTTAAAATATGAAGAGTAAGTATGTGAATACTTTGCATCTTCAATATATCCAGGAACTACCCTTTAAATCTTTTCAGCAATGATATTTGCTCTCCCCACAAGTACCTAGCCGAAACTGAAATGGTGTCCTGCTATCCTTTTGATATGTTTTTTTTAAATCAAATAGAAACACATCTACCTGTTCCAAATATAGTAAACTCCAGCGCAGCACTGATTTTGCATGTGTCCATGTTTCAAATTAATCTGCAGTACTGGGCGCACTTGACTAGGAAGCATGTGCTCTTGAATCTCGGGAGACTTAATTATAACTAAGCATGCAAAATGTCAGAGTATCATGCCATATAGATAGTCCTTCCTTTTACAGGATTCGAAAAGCCAGCACAACAACGAACATTAGCCCCAAAAAGAACATAAGTATATGCAAGAATGGAATCTTTTTAGAAATGATCTTAATGTATGTTGTGTTATGCTAATAAATATAGATGAAATTGGCTTCAGTGGAAGTTCACTGAAAACTGCTTGTGTTCATGCTGAGCACCACTGACTAGGGACGTAATCAGTGGAGGAGACCTACATAGATTTACACTGCCTTTTTGGTGTGGCTTCATGTTAAACCATGGCAGGGGAACAGATGGAGCAGTCATTGCATCTAACTAGAAATACAGTCCCTCTTTCTAGCATGTTATTCCAGGAATACTGGCCTTTTACAAGAACATAAGAAGAGCCCTGCTGGATCAGGCCAAAGGCCCATTTGGTCCAGCTTCCTGTATCTCACAGTGGCCCACCAGATGCCTCAGGAAGCACACAGGACTACAAGATGCCTGCATCCTATTGCTGCTTCCTTGCACCTGGCTTTCTGAAGTAGCCTACTACTAACGTAAGGAGGTATCACAACCCATCATGGCCTATAGCGCACAATAGACTTTTCCTCCAGAAATCTGTCCAATCGCCTTCTAAAGGCACCTAGGCCAGATGCCATCACCTTCTCCTGTGGCAAGGAGTTCCACAGATTAATTACCCACTAATTTAATTACAGAGAAGTTAGTTGGTGTGCCTTCCACAAACCAGTGGCTATTTTGCATACCTATTCCCAAGCGCTCTTGTGTTAAGGAACCTAGACAAAAAAGAAAAAAGAAAAATACAGAATTTTCCTGATAATTTATTATTATTATTATTATTATTATTATTATTATTATTATTCCAGGCATGGTTTCCATTCCTGGCCAATAAATTAATAATAATAATAATAATAATAATAATAATAATAATAATAATAATA
>JAJKFI010000009.1:6784346-6822850 GCA_029204185.1 Lerista edwardsae | reverse complement strand
TAATAATAATAATAATAATAATAATAATAATAATAATAATAATAATAATAATAATAATAATAATAATAGTATCTGGGGTGGTTTTCACATTTAGACAACCAAAGCATGGGAGCCCATGTAGGATCTTCTAATCAATTATGGGGGGGGGGGGTCTTCTGTCATGTTTTCCATTAGCAGAAACTAGTCTAGTCAAAAACTATCTGTTTCTTCTCAACACCGATAGCTGGTTTTCTTGCAATGAAATTAATGGTCACAGTGGTTCTGATTTGTAAATTGAAATCCCATAGATTAGCCAGGTTTTAAGTGTAATCTTAATTTCCAAATTAAGTAGGAGAATGTAGATGCATCAAGAACCAGAGGCAAAAAAGAATTAGCCTAAGTTTACAGTAGAGAGTCTATGGGAAATCTGTCAGGAATCACACCCCACCTGTCTGCAAAATAAAAGAGCACACATAGCAATGAGACCAATTAAATATATGTGTGACTTTTAGAAAGCTGGGAAGAAAGGTCTCATTAATCTTTTGTGAGTGGGAATTTTGCGGAATAATGGGTCTTCAATAATAGCAAAGGAGGAAAAAGACATAAAGGACAACGCCATCAGAGGAGAAAAAGTTTGAAATTTGCCAGAATTGCCTTCGTGAAAGGGAAAAAAAGTCACACAGGTGAAGAACAATGTTCCAGGACTTTGATTGATTTTCTGCAGAAACCCTTTAGTGGCAGCACTCTGCTAGCATAATAGATGGTCACAAAAAGAACTAGGTTCTTATGTATATTTATAAGCAAATCAGGGAGGAGGACTGCAAAAAAGCAATTATAAAACCTGACATGCTTGTCACAAACTATAGCAGCTTTCAGTGCTGTGTGTGCACACTCAGGATATATGCACGTTGTGTGGCCAGCTCTGACACGATTCCTGAGGGTGTGTTTTTTTTTTCACCCAACATGGCATAATGTCAAAAAGCCAAGAAGGCCCTGATGACATTGCCAGGATTTGCTTTCAGTGGTCCCCTGAAGATCCTTCCTGATTCCTGGAGACTCCAGGACAATCATAGAGGGCTGGCAGACTTATCTGAACACCTCTGGGCACCGAGGGCCCAATCCAGAGCCCTCCAACTCAAGCAGTATGAGCGCACTGTTCACACCGATGTCGCACAAGGCACTGTAAAGCATCTCAACGCCGGCAGGAAGTCATTACTGCCGGCGTTGGGGCAACACTAGCTCTGTAGTCTAGCACTGTGACCTGAGCCGGCTATTTCAGTAGACATGAAAAGACAAAAGGCAATTTTGAATCCCTTTTCCATTCACAGGGCAATCCTTTCCATGTATAATCATAAGTCAGCCCCAGAGTGTTCAATGGGACTTCTTCCAAAGGGCGTGTGGCTAGGATTACAGTCTCAATCACTGCCAGCTCTGTGCTGCCCCCCACTTGCCTCTCTGAGCACTGATATTTTAAAGGATTTCAGAGCTCACCCTTTGCTCAAATTAAGCACTGTCCAGTATCATCTTTAACGCTGCATTGATTCAAAGGAGTCAAATAGCTTATGAGATTCATAAGCAGGTAGAAAATATTGGAGTGTGGCATAAGCTTGTGACATTGGCAATTTTCAAGTTAAAAATCACCTACAAGTAACAGGGCTTTTTTTTTTTACTCAGCATATAAAAATCCTTCCAACTCAATTTGTGCATTATATCCCAAATATATTTGTGCACATAGCTTGGGAAACAACCCCCAGGTATGTCAAGAAATGAGTGATCTTTTCTTTCTTTTAAACCATTTATTCCCCGCCTTTTTGCACACATGGGACCTTGAAATGGTTTACAAGACAGCCAAAATAATACACCACCACCACACCATATAAATCAATTTTAAAAATGCATCAGCAGTTACATCCTCTTTCCTATTTATTGTTCTCTTTATTGTTCTCTTTCCTATTTATTGTTCAGCCATGGAGATGGCAGAATTGGTGAATTCGTAGCGCTTCTGGAAATGGTAGAGTCCGTCCACTTTGTACCATTTTTGATCCTATTCCTCTTTTTTTTGGCACAAGCTGAACTTTTCTCACACCCAGAATTGATTTACATTCAAACTCATTTAGAGCCCAAACCTATGGAAAGAACATCCCCTTTTCCCAAGGTGCCTCTGGTGCCAACCTAGCACTGGTAGGATGCAGTGGTAGCAGTTTAGGATTGGGCTGCCCGCAGCCTGCATAATAAGAGGGGGCTGTAATCCAGCTTCCACTTTGCATGTGGAAGTTCCCCAAAATTCCTGAGATCTTGGAGAACTCAGTGCCATCCATTCTGAGCTGGATAGAATACTGACTCAGTGTTCAGTGTTCTGACTTGGTGGCCTGACTCGGTATAAAGAAGCACCCTATGAAGCACCTCAAACTATGCATTTTAGGGCTCAGTCCTAACCTGGAGTTAGGCCAGTAAAGTTTGGCCGGCACAAGGAACACCACAAAGTGCATTTGGACCACTGTCTGAGTCAGAGAGGCCAGCACACAGGCATGAACCATCCTCTCTGACTCCGAGAGTGATCCAAACATGCTTTTCAGTGGCCCTTGTGCCGGCCAAACTTTGCGGCCTAGCTGTGCCGCCTAACCTCAGGTTAGGATTGCGCTCTCAGTCATGTGGTTGGGATCACTTTGGGTCATGGAGATACCTGTCTGTCTTTGTTATATTTTGCTGCATTTGATGGTTGAGCAGATTTCCTCGGATATGCATGGAAGCCACGCTAGTATATAGATGCAGCACATTTTCATCAGCTGTTACAAACCTAATTAAAAAGGCAGAGATAAACAGTTTATTGGGAATTAGAGCCTTGTGTGCACGTGATGTGCCATGTGCGTGACACAGGAGCAGGGGCTAGAAGGGAGTGTTTTCCATCCTTATGATCTCCATTGAAAAATACTTGAATACACAGTATTATTTTTGGCTCTAATGCTACGGTATACAAACAGCTCAGTTGGCACAGTCTAGCCTTGGAGTATGCTTTGGGAGAGATACAGGTAGGAAAATCCATCAGGAGACTGTGTGGCCCTAGGAGAAAGCATGTAACAATCAGGGGGTATAGGCTGGCTGCTGCCAAATGTTTAAGACATTCTTTGTTTAAAAAAAAATTAAAGAACCTGTGCCAGCACAGCTAGGCCGCATGGTCTGGCCTATATCTTATGCAGGTTAGGAGGCAGCTGGAGGTCACTTTGGGGTAAGGGGATATTCCCCTTACTAAGGGGAACCAAATCCCCTTGCTCCCAGTTGTGTGGTTGCCACCTCTTACCCTGTGCTGGATATGGCACAGGCCTGTTGACCTGACTATTCCAATGCAAGACAGGATCAGGCTGCCCCAAAGTTACACGTATTCTATAGTGTTTTAAGGGCTGTACGCCACTTTGGGGTTTTGTCTTGCGTACTGGCAGGCAGAAATTGACCCAGAATATGAAATAAATACAACTGAAATATGTGCCTTCATGGGTAGGGTTACCAGATACCAACCAGATACCAGAAGAGGGAATTTGTGCAGGTGCAGCTCATCATGGAAGGGTTCCAAAAGCTGCACCTACCAAAATTCCCTCTTCCATATAATGGTTAAAGGTACAGGTACTCTGTCCCAGTTTGAATCCGGTAACCCTATCCATGGGATCTTGCTATCATCAAGGACCAAGTTCAGTTATTTTTCATGTCATTTTTTAAGATACCATATAGCTTTTCATTTCCAGGACCACTTTCTATCTCAAACACACATGCACAGAGCTTTGCAAAATGGACATGATCTCATTCACTCCGAGTTACCTTGGGGAATAGGCAGCCAATGTCAAGCCAGCCCCCATGGTGTAGTCTTTGCAAAGTGATGGGTTCAAGCAGTTATTTTTCATTAAGGGAACCTAACTGGAAATGGAAAAACTGCAAGCCCGGCATTACAGCTTCAAATGCCACGCGCATTTGGGATTTTGTCAATGTCAAATGGGACCAGCAGACTTTGCTTCCAGCAAACTCTTTACATTCTGTGGAACTTGCAGCCACGCTCGACATCAGTGCAAACTATATGGTCGCTGGAGGGCATTATATGGCCCTCGTCTTGTAGAACATGAAAATAATTGAGACAACTGTCAAGATTTGAAAGTTGATGTGAATGTTAACGGGTTCTAGCATGCCATGTCAAAAGCATTAATCCTGGGGAAAGGCAAAGCAGCCATAAACATTAACCTGGAAACATGTAAACTGTGGAAGTCATCAAACAGCAGACCTCGGCTCTGATCTGCTCCCAGCATCTCCCACCCAACATTACATGCAGTTATTTTCAGCTGAATCAGCCTTTTCTATTTTGAGGCAGCCTTCACTCTGTGTTGCGGGGGCTATTGCTTTGAAGAAGCTTTGCTAAAGATCTGACAAATAGAGATTTACCAAACAGCTCTTTTTTCCTCCCAGGTTTGAAAGGCCTGTTTAACTCGGAAACAAGCACAGCGTTTTGATATCGATGCTTTAACGCAGAAACCCATCTGTGGGATTTTCACACATGTGATTCAGTAACAAGAAAGGCTATTACAAAACAAACGACGGAGAGCCGGAAGGTTTATGCCAGCTTAATTAAATTAGACTCTGCTCTGTGCAAGATAGGTTGGATCACTTCTGCACCAAGGGTCAGAGAGCCAGTGACTGTTACTCCATGTTTGTGAAAAATAAAATACAAAACTTGCATTTTGCGAGTGAACCATGCAATATGTACCCTTGCCAAAAGGAGCAAATAAAGAGAAATGTGATGATTAAGCATCTTTAGAGAATGTTCAGTAAATATGCATTTACACAGGAACTCAGGGTCCTGCAAAACTTAGCATTTTGTCCCACTGTAGGAATGCCACTGAGGGCACAATCCTAAACTGATTAGGCTGGCATAAACAAAGCCAGCAAAGTTTGGCCAGCACAAGGGACACCGTAAAGTATGTTTGGACCACTCTTGGAGTCAGAGAGGCCAGCACATAGACGTGCGCCATTCTCCCTGACTCCGAGAGTAGTCCAAAAACGCTTTATGGTGGTCCTTGTGCTGGCCAAACTTTGCTGGTTTAGTTTATGCTGGCCTAACTCCAGTTTAGGATTGTGCTCTGAGTTGGTGGGAAAGCAAGACAAGGCCTTGTCTGTAGTGGCCCCTCCAATTATGGAATTTTCTCTCTGGAGTTTCACAACTGGCCCCAATACTGCTCAGGTGAGCAGTGAAAAGCCTAGATTGTTTTCCTTGCCTTTCCGTTGAGATGTATTTCGTTCTCTTCTTCCTCTATTTGCCCATTCTGTATTTCTGTCTTGCTGGCTGCTCCATTGTAATTATTTTGGTTGCTGTTGTTTTAAAGCTAGTTTAAATATTGTTCATTAAGTGCTGTAATTCCAAGTCCAGTTACAACGGGAGAATCTCTTCAACTACCAAAAGGTAGTTTAAAAGTTAAAAAAAGAAATAAGCAACTATTTAAGTAAGCAAATTAGTCTCACCTAGCTTGCCTTGTTGATTTTAGTGTTTAGCCACGTTTAACTTTGAATACAATTTGTCTTTGTCTTTTTATACATTGCTTACAATTATATAGTTCAGCCTCTAACAATGTTTCCCCCCCTCTTTGTCAAGCAGATATTATTTTAAATTTTCGAACAACGTACGTCAGCAAGTCTGGCCAAGTAATATTTGAAGCCAGATCTATTTGTATCCACTATGTGACTACCTGGTTCATCATTGATTTAATTGCTGCACTTCCCTTTGATCTACTGTATGCTTTTAATGTCAATGTGGTGAGTATGGATGGCTCCTCTTGTCTCCTAACAATACCTGTCTCAAGCGGTCTTTTTTTTGTGAATGAACATATTGTTCCATCAAAGAGGAAAGAGAGCTCGGCTGAAGTGCGGGGATGCATACTCTCAATTGAAGCTTTTTGTCTGTTCCAAATACGTGAAGTGTTTTGACCTTAGAAGCAATTGGACAAAAGAAATTCACTGGTTCAAACAGAGCCTTAGGCAGCAAACTGAGCTAACACAAAACTCTGTCTGGGCAGTAGATGCATTTGCGCTGGCTGTAGTCATGCATTTGCTTTTGCTGTACAGACAAACAGTACACCAAATATCCCTTTAGTCATTTACAGCACAATCCCAGGCATGTTTCCTCAGCACTGAGCATCACAGAGTTAAATGGAACTTACTCTCAGATAGTGCACATAAAATTGCAGCTTTATTGACATTAAGACTGCAATTCCATGCATATTTTCTGGGAGTAAGGCCCATGGAACATAGTGGGACTTACATCTGAGTAGCCATGCATAGGGTTGCACTGTAAGGCTGCTCTCCTAAACATGCCTACTTGGGAGTAAATCTCATTGGGTCCTGTAAAGTGTGGGTGAGGATATACAACTAGGGGAGAGGGTTAAATTGCCAGTTCAGGCAGAACTATCATCTTGCCCTGTCCATTAACACCTTCCTAATGTTCTTTAAATAACATGACAAAAGAGCCAGTGTACTCTTTCATATCCAGAGATCTTCCTGTACAATGCAACCAAGTTTATTCACTCAGAAAATTATTCTGCCTTAGGCCACCATTAATGTTTTGCGCTCAAATGGAAGGTTGATGAAGCTGGGATTTTGCTTTTGGTATAAAAAGCAACTCTCCTGGGGATACATATGACAACTTTAGGAAAGGCTGTGGAATTTTATTGCCAGATTATCACTGTCCCAAAAGGGATGTAGGAAACCACTTTATACAGGGAGCCCAATTCTAACCTGCACTGGAACACACAGACTGGCAAGCCTGCACTGTATCCTGATATTTTCCCCTTGCCCTGCGGTAAGCCCCAGCCAACCCTATGGGACTCCTTGGATCTGCACCAGCAAAATAGCAGGCACAAGTCCAAGCAGCCAGGAGCAGCCTGGATTGGAGCTGCCCACCCAGGGACAGGGGTTAGGATTCGGCCTAATGACTGTGTCCTATCTCCTCTCCCCATCTCAGACACACCCATCTCAGGCCCGTCCACAGACACGCTCTCACTCCATCCTGTTACACCTCCCGCCCGCCTCTGGCAAGCCCTCGAGTTCCAGAGGAATTTCGCTGATAGGCTGTGCGGTGTCGATGGATTGGCACTGCTGCCTGTGCCGGCCCAGCGCCCAGGTCTGTGGTGTAGACATGCCTTAGGGTGCAATCCTAAACTCAGTTAGGCCGGCATAAGCTAAGTCAGCAAAGTGTGGCCAGCACAAAGGACACCGTAAAGTATGTTTGGACCACTCTTGGAGTCAGAGAGGTCAGCCCACAGACATGCGCCATCCTCCCTGACTCCAAGAGTAGTCCAAACACGCTTTATGGTGGCCCTTGTGCTGGCCAAACTTTGCTGGTTTAGCTGATGCCGGCCTAACTCCAGTTTAGGATTGCACTCTTAAGCATGTTTGTGACAGCACTGGTCCAGTACAAGAACACTGTGCCAGCACAATGCCAGTTTAGGATTGTGCTCTAAATCAGATCACTGTTCCACCTAGTTCAATCCTGCCTAGTAATAGCTCTTCAGGGTTTCACACAGGAGTCATTGTCAATCCTACCTGAGGATGCCAGGGGTCATTTGCGTGCAACACAGGGCCTCCACCACTGAACCAAGGCCACTTCCCCAAATTATGGCAGGAAGCTCACTTTCATTCAGATTGTTGTGGCGTGAGATCATTCTAAGCGTCTCCGAAAGAGCAAACACTTAGCATGCCCTGTACTGTTGTGTACTCTTGAATTCATGTACTAGTTCAGTGGTTCCCAAACCTGTGATTCCCAAATCTGGCACCCAACAGTGGTTTGTGATCCAATTTTTGGTGGTTTTTGAAACAGACAGGGTCGATTAGGCTATGTGCATCAAGGGTTGAACAAGCTGCTACTTGGATGGCGGGTGACCTGTTTCCCAATTACTATCTGAGCCACATTCTTTGGCATTTATAAATCAGGCAGCAGCCGCTAGGGCCTCTAAAACCACTGCCCTGTGCTAGTTCCTTTTGGCATAGTTGGCAGCAGTTTTATCAGCGGGTACATTTTTGCATGCATACTTAACCAGAGCTAAGTAAAGAAACAAACAAGTTGGGTCTGTTTCTTCTGGCTAATATCTGTATCCAGTGGTGTCATCTACTCTCCAGTAGACGGTACGCTGGGTGGGACTTATGCGTGATCGGCAGCCCGTCCACTCACTTCCACTTTCTTCCCGCTTGCCGCGCGGCTTTCCCTGGCCTCGGAGGGGGCGCCTGCTCGCCGGGGGGATGGGTGGGGGTGCGCTGGGTGCCTGGGTGAGCAGGCGCCCCCTCTGAGGCCAGGGAAAGCCGTGCGGCAAGCGGAAAGAAAGTGGAAGTGAGTGGACGGGCTGCCGATCACACGTAAGTCCCGCCCAGCGTACCGTCTACTGGAGAGTAGATGACACCACTGTCTGTATCCCAAAATCACATGAGACAACAGTACAGGCGTGTCCTGGTATCCACCGACAAAGTATCCACGGTTTCAGTTATCCACCAATACCATGGATACTAGCATGCCTATTTAAAAAATAGGAACATTAAATAAATCTTTTTTTTTACCTTGCTGCAGCAAAACCACTGATGTTCCCCTATCTTTAAAAAAGTGTCCCCAGTATCCATGGTTTCAGGAATCCATGGGGGGGGGTCTAGAACAGAATCCCAGCAGATACCAGGGCATGCATGTATAATGCCCTTACTTGGGAAGAGATACATGATTGAAGAATAATTGTACAGAATGTGGTGGCTTCCTATTCCAAGACCTTTCTGCATACAGTTGTTGGCACTGCTATGAACATGAGCATGTGGGACTTACAGGTAACAGAGTTCAGAGTGGCTCCCACAAGGACCTATTATATGATAATATTCGTGAGACCTGCTGCTGCTGCTGCTGCCTTCTAAGCGTGCAGAGCCACTCAGAGCTTCCCATATCTTACCGTCTGCTAGCAGCACGTCCACACTTTGGCCCTGGCTCACTGGGTATCCCCAGCAGAAGCAGAAGGAAAATTGCCGGAACCTGGGCAAGAGCCAGCAATTGAATGCTGACAGTAAGACTCAAGAGAGACTTGGCTGCGTTGAAGTGGCCCACGGCGTCAGAGCGCACTCAGCAAAGAGGCACACCGCATGTGGAGGCAGCTGGTGGTGAAGGTGATGAGCACCCTGCGGGAGCCGCTCTGCCATGCTCTCTGCAGCAGCACTGGAGGCAAGACCATGCCTCCTGTCACTTCATGCAGCTTTGTGCAGACGTTACATGGACCTAACCATGCAGAAGCAGCGTTATGGCACACAAATACTATCGGAATAAACCCCATGTTTTATTTCTCTAGGGCAGCATGAAAAAATACTGAAGTATGCTTTTAAGAGTATAAAGCACTTGAGGGCCCAATCCTATGCTGCTCGCCTGCCCCCTGGTACAGCGGCGGTGAAACGGCGGCTGCTGTATGCTGTGGGGCAGGAGAAGCAGCTGGAGGTCTCCTCAGGGTAAGAAATCATCAATTCCCTTACCCTGTGTAGCGCCCCCTGAGGCCTTATGGCCCATGTGCCTTTCAGGTGCAGGAGGGGATAGGATCCAGTGGCAGCCTCTGTCTCTGTCCCAGCCCCCTCCCGGGCCTGAACCTCCCACGAGCTGCCCTTCCCCATCCAGTTGTGTCCGCTCCCTGACTTGCTCTTCCCTCACTCCACTCAAAACTCTTCCCAAATGAGTGGTGGGATACTGACCTCTTGCAGGCACCTGGTGTCCTCCTGCCAGCACCGAGGCACAGCACCAAATGTCGCTGCCCTTCCTGCCAGCACCTCTCCCCTCCCGGCCATTGCAAATTGCCTTCCGGCACATTGACAGCAGCCTTTGCCAGGACAGTGCACGAGTGTCTGGGCAGAGGCTCAGGCTGCCCATCTGAAGCTAACCCAAAGATTTCATGCATCACCATGTGCCGCTTAGAACATTAATCAGAGATACAAGATTGAAGAATACTTGTACTGAATTTGGTGGCTTCCTATTCCAAGACCTGTTTTAGACTTGCTCTAAGATCCTTAGGGGATTTTATGTCTTTTTTTTTTCTTTTTTCTTTTGGTCCAGGAGACATACATATAAATATTCTACTACCTTGTGTTTGATCATTCAAAATTGTTAGCCCACCTGCAGCCAGAAGGCTGTTGATTAGGACTCAGTTGAAAAGGTATTTTTTTTTCTCCCCAACACAGTGGCGTTTCTACAGAGATGGCAAAGCTCTAAGTTTTGCAAGAAGCCTTACCTTGCAGTGGAAATCACTCCTCTCCTGCACCGTTTTAGCCAATCCTCACAGGAAATAGCAACATCTTGGTGTTGCTTACTGGCTACAGCAGCAAGGGAGAGGAGGAATTTACATGACAGGGTAAGGCTTCTTGCAAAACTTAGAGCTTTGCCCTCCCTGTAGAAACGCCTCTGCACCAACATTTCCATCAGCATTGAAAGGAGCTTTCGCCTAATTGATTGTTAAGGAATTGATGATAATGTGGCAAAAAGATTTCCCTATTCAGGAAACATTAACTTCCCCTCTGAATAGCTGTGTTTGTTTCCTCTCAGTGAAATCTGCATGCAGCCAAATCTGATTGACTATGTACAATGATGACACACCCCTGATTGGCTGTGATTGCTCATATAACCAATCATTGCCCTTGCTCTCAGCTGGATTTGTTTGCCCTCGTGTAGGCAAACGTCATAATACTGCGACATTCACTTCACAATCCTTAATGGACTTGAATCAGTTTAGAAAGGAGAAAGCAGCCGTAACCAGTGGGGGAAAAAAATGGCACAGAATCGTGGTCATATTGGGCAGGGCACATATGCAAAAAAGGTGAACATATAAGAGATTTTCCACAAAAAAATTCTGTCTCCAAAACACAGATCTTAATTCTCACCCAAACGAAAAGAGTGAACACAACTCAGACCTTACTGTGCTTCTAAAAAGAGGCTTTGACTAGTTTGTGTGACAACAGAGATTAGTAACTGCAGTGGTTCCCAAACTGTGGGTCGGGACCCTGCACTGGGTCACAAGACAGGTGGGTCGTGAAACACCTAGAACAGCCACATTGAAAATGTGGGAAGATGGGATGTTGGAGGGGGGGGAGCTGTGTGGTTGTTTTACTTGTGTCAAAGTTGTAAATAGGCTTTTTTCCGTTTCTGATTCGTTTTGGTATTGGAGAATGGCTGAGAAATAACCCAACTTATTGCTGCATTCTCAGAAAAGCAGCAGGCTCTGGCATCACAATGATGGCACTTCAGGCCATGACATCACTTCTGGTAGGTCCCAGATCCTATCCCCCACCATTGGCACTGATGCAGTGCACTGCATCCCAAATGTGTGTATGAGAGAGACAGCCAGCAAGAGCTAATTAAATAGGCTGTGTGATAATTTGCACCAGCCGTTTTGCTGGTGTATGTCCGAGGAGGAAAAGGAGCAGATAGCCTAGGAAAGAGGGAATAGAATCTGGTGCATGCCATTGTGGCTGAGAGTGCCAACATGAGTTTCAGCAGCACAGGGTTTGAGCAAGGTGACCATAGGATTGGGCCCAGAGGTTGTATGACACAAAATATATATGTGCTATATCCATATCAAATATATATATATAACGCATGTGCACATATTACTCGTATTAACAGCCTGCAAGGTCAGCATGACTACAAAAATTGTTTTCCAAATACTAAACCCCCCTTGTAGGGCAGTTCTGTATACTAAGAGTTCTACCAATGATTGGGGGAAATGCACATCAAACACGCATCTGTGAGAAATCAGCAGATTGCTACATTATGCGCCTGTGGCTGAAGTCATCCAACTTCAAAGTAGCTCCAAACATTATGGTAGTTCAAGTTCAGACAAATAATAAGCACATGATTAGGGGCCTGGAAAAATGAAGATTGTACAGCTGTTTCACCACTGAAATCTTATCTGCCCTTGCACCATTCGTGCCCTTGCACTAGGGGAGGCTCCAGCCTCCTCTATGAGTTCCTTGGATCCCCCACAAAATCATGGGCACAGCCCAAGGAAGCCACGCAACCCGAATTGGAGCTGCACAGCCTAGGGACGAGGCATTGGGGTTGAGGTGGTTTGAGCCGCATCCCAAACCACCCCTCCCCTGGGCCGCCACGCCTTCCAACATACCCACTTCCGTCCACCCCCCGCCCAGAACTGCCCTCATAGAACTTCCCCTACGCAGGTCAACATGAGTGGCCTGAATCGGGGCTGCCTTGGCCGGGGACAGGGTTTAGGATATGGCACAATGCCCGCTGTGTGTCACCGCCCTGTCGCTGCCCACTGCGCTGCCCAGTTACACCCCTGGCACCCCACTGGCATGCCCTCGGCGAAGCCCTGTGCCAACTGAGTGCCGCTGATGCTCAACTGGTGCTTGGCCAGCGCTGTTGACTAGCGCAGCGGTACCCATGCGCCGACACAGCTGCTTGTGCCGGTCCAGCAGATGCTCTTGACAGCATGCTTGTGACTGGACTGGCGCAAGAGTGTAGCGCCAGCGCAACGCAGGTATAGGATTGTGCTCTAAGATTCTGTTGCTTTTTTCTTACGTTGCTTCAACTGAAAAGCTTTTATTTATGAACAAATCAAATGGAATTAGACACAAAATAGGACTACTGTCTCTTCATTTTGTCTTTCTAAATTTATGGTTATGAAAATTAAGCCTTCAATATATACTCTGGATCTTACAGTGGCAGACTGAACACTGTAAGAAAAAAAGCTATTGGGAATGAATAATGAGAAATAATTATGCATGATTTATTGCACTCCTGTGCAAATTTGTTATCATGTAATTAAACATTTTTGGAAATCCTTTGGTACCTTCCTGGAAAATGAAGTATGAGCTTAAGTATAAGTTACAGAAAGCAGAACTGCTACATTCTGCTATGGAAAATGTGGGTAGAAGTGTTTGTGTGGGAGGGGGGCAGATGGTCTGCTAAAAAGCGTGGGCAGTACAGGAAGTACATTTGATCACCATGACCTTTGGGAAATTGATTTCAACAGTTGCTTGTAGTAATTGTGCATCTTAGGGAGCTTGTACACAAAAACATCTGGAGGTGTATCCTTTCCTTTCATTTTTTCACTTTGAGAAACTAACCTGGAAGCATTTGCCATATACACGTAGTTCCTTTTCTTGATATTGCAGGTTCCATATTTTTCCCTCAAAATTAATTCATAATGTGCACTATTACAGACATGTGTATCAATTTGCACTCATATGTGGCACTCAGAGGTGGTGTATGAGGGTTCTGTTCCTGCTCCTGCTGAAGAAAGGGTCCATCTGCCCTCTGTTCTTGCCCCTTGTTGACCAAAGTTTATGCTTGAGCCCTTTTGTGGTGACCATCCAGTTGTGGTGACCATTCCTAATGAAAGACCAGAAAAGACCATTCCTAATTAAATGAGGGGCATTGTGATGGACTACCTATATCAATGGTTCTCAAACATTTTAGACCAGGAACCAGTTTTTGGAATGGCACTCCTGTCAGGACCCACCGGAAGTGATGTCATTAACCTGGAAGAGATGACATAGCTGGAAGTGACATCATTAAGCAGCAAGTACCATCATTGTGACATAAGGCCAAATGCTATCCAATTTTACATCCCTGATATAGCCATCCCAGTGGTATGGGTGCTGCATTCTGTAGTGATGGGGAAGTCATGAAGGCCTCATCAAGGTAAGGGAACATTGTTTCCCTTGTTGCTGCACAGTTGCTGCATTGGTGTTGGAAAGTTGGATAGGATTGGGCCCATAATCAAATAACACTGCTGGTATGCATTCTTGGACTACAGCAATTTCACAACTCTGACAGAAAACAAGATTATCCTGTTTGGATCCATAGCTGAATATCCTTTTGCCTTCTTCTTCTTTTAGGTGTCAATTGTTCACCTTCTCAAGACAGTAAGATTGCTGCGTCTTTTACGTCTTCTTCAGAAGTTGGATCGTTATTCCCAGCACAGCACCATAGTTCTTACACTTCTGATGTCTATGTTTGCATTGCTAGCTCATTGGATGGCTTGCATTTGGTATGTCATCGGAAAAAAGGAGATGGAAAAAAAACCATTCACGTGGGACATTGGTAAACACTGTTTTTGTTTAACTCAATAATTCAAAACTGCACATTGAAATATCCAAATATTATATTTCTTAATGTGCATGGACATCACTTGTGATTGCAGTGTCACTGACTTCCTCCTAACATTGGGGGTGCCCATGGCCACGCCCCCGATGTAAACGTGGCCCCGACATCGACGTGGCCACACCCCTGAGTCAATGTGGCCATGCCCCCTGTCATCTCCCGAGGCTGGGGCACGCGATTGCGGCCGCCATTGTATACTCCGGCCTCGGGAAGGGTTGCTGCAGCCAGCCGGCCAATCAGGGTGCCGGAGAGGAGGAACCATTGGGATGTACCCACATCCCATTAGCTCTAGCTGCTTCTGGAGCAAGCTTGCGCAATGGTTGCCTCGCGTCGCGACCAACTGCGCATTCTCACGACGGGCTATGTTATTTGCAGGGGGCATGGGGGCAGATATTCGGAGGGCACAGCCACACCCATGCAATATTGGGAGGGCCACTGGCCCCTGTGCCACCACAAACTCGGCGCTACTGTGTGATTGTATGCACAGGTACTCATATGTGTATTCAAAGGCAAATACTTTTTTCTGTTCGCCCCAGAGGGCAGGACTAGATCTATTGGTCTTAAGTTACAGAAGAGTAGATTTCGACTGAATATGACGAGAAAATTCCAATGGCAAGAACAGTTTGACAATGGAATCTATGCTTAGGGGTGGACGGACTCTGGATTTCCTGAATGAGCAAGGGGTTGGATTGGATGGCTGACAAGACCCCCTCCAACTCTGTGAATAGATGATTTTCTGTGTTTTGTTATTATGACATGCAATGGTGAGGAGTTGCAGTCATTGGTTTTGTCATCATGTTATGTTTTGTATTATGCCTTCGGTCCAATATTCCAAAGAGATCCAGTTCCATTATACATGTTCCACTCCTTGGTCTGCCCAATAGCTGCACTTGACTGAAGTTTGACATCTTTCTAATTAGAAGAGGGAGTTCTTAAATTATCATTAATTACATTTTTTTTCCATTGAAACAGCCATTCTGAGGCCTGCAGAGCAGTGACATTCCTACAGGTGGGAAAACGCTAAGTTTTGCAGGAGTCTGAACTCCTGTGCGACACAGCCCCTTCCTCACACCACCAAAGCCATTCGTGGCTTCAAAAGCCAAGCCTCCAAGCCATCTCTCCAAGCTGTGAATGGCTCTGAATGGGAAGGGAGGGGCTGCATTTCACAGGCACTCAAGCTCCTGCAAAACCTGGCATTTTGCCCCCTCCATAGGAACACCACTACTGCAGAGGTCATGGGTGGTTGTGCAAGGCCTTTGAAGGCCTCAGCAAACCTTATGGACCCAACTGGAGCTCAGCTCTGGTCATGTTTGGAAGGTGGGATGGGCCCAGAATCCTTGGGTTTCAATATCTGTGCATTTCATATCCATGGGGGTTCCAGGAACTCCCACAGAAATCATGGGCCTACTGTATTGTATGAAAAGGACCTTCATAAGACCATTCCGCCATTCTCTTGATGAGACCATTCCACCAAACTGTCATCGGTATATCTAACAGCTAGAGCTATAAAAGTAATAAGTACATTGTTCTGAAGATTGTTGTTGCTTAATGTAGTTCCATGTAATATTTATTTACTTATTTTTAAAATGGCAGGTTGATAATAGGTTAATAGAAGGCCAAAAAGTCAAGATGCTGCTTCCTCAAGATAATCAAAGCTGCCAGAAATCATTGTATAATATTGTTGAACAAATCCTCAGACGTTTGGCTTGAATTTCAGCAGCAGCTTTTAAAAGAACTGTCCTAAAACAGTACTTGGGATATGGTGATTACCTGTGCAACCCGCCAATAAGCATGCTGACACAAGGCTTGGGTATTATGGGCCACTTTATTGAATTTTAGCAACAACTTGCAACAGGGCAACCTAACCCAAGCGTGCGGCTCTAAGGGGAAACGGCTCTAGCCGTCTGCCTCTCCAGTGGTCTGGATGACCAACGGGCATACGTCCTGACTCCAGAAATACTCAGCCGAAGGCCAGCTAAATCCATCATTGCCGACCCAAAAGGTTGAGGCAGCATGCCAGTGCAGACTTGCCCCAGAGCAGGGCAGCCTTTGCTAACCTGAGCAGGGGTGATCCAGCCAGCCTCACCGAGCCGGGTAAGCAAACAACTGAGGGGCCATAGCTGTCCCCACTCGTGCTGCCTCAAGACATATGCCAAAACCACCACCTTCCTACCTGCTGCACGCTAACTGCCTAAAGTGACTAGGACTAACTTTAAATGACCCTCACCACCTGAAGCAGGCTGGGGTAGGTGAAAAAAACACCTAGCCTTGGCCAATTGACTGGGAGCCAAAAATTCCTACCCGGCCCCAAAGCAACCTGCTAATCTCAGCCTGAATAACGGGTGGCGGGAAGGGAGATCACCGTCCGGGGCCCGACTGAGCTCAAGGGGGGTGGCAGGCACATGCGCGCCCGCTTGTCCCGCCCCCCTGGACAGGGATAGCCAATGGCGCTCCCCTCAAGTCCTGCTTCAGTGCGGGGGGGGGGCACAAGGCAAAAACCGCAACACGCAGAGCGCGTCATGGCCATTATAGGAGTTATAAGCAGCAAATTAATTCCATTTACACCATGGGCCAAACTGCATACTACTAGATACCTGTATAGTTTCCCCCCTTTTATATTTTAAATACCCCACCAGTGGACCATGTGAAATGGGGAGACATTGTGGTGGGAGGTAATAAGCTACAGAAGTTTGCCTCACTGCAGTTCCACCCCTGATCATGTTCTTCAACTTTACACTATTTGCAATGCAAAACAAATGTCCACTGGCAGCCAAATGAAAGATTTTTGCATATTATAATTGGCATGTAGGGGGTGGGTGGTATGTAATCCGACTTGGAACTGTGTTGGGGCAAACTTCTGAAGCCTCCTCATCCCCTGGAATTTTCCCCATTTTATTTAAAAGAGACAAACTTGGTTCAACTCCTGCATTCCCAATAATGTGTCACTTGGTCCTAAACAGGCCTAAGTACAATTGAAACATTTACATTTATTTTTCAAACTGCCTGGCTTGATTCTTGGTGGTTTATTTATTTATGTGGCTGCAAAGGAGGCTAATGAACATGAAATTGGGTGAACTCCGGAAGCTAGTGGAGGACAGGGAGGCCTGGCGTGCCGTGGTCCATGGGGTCGCGAAGAGTCGGACACGACTTAGCGACTGAACAACAACAAAGGAGGCTAATGCAATTTTAGCCTGCATTAATCGAACCATGGCTTCCAAGTCACAAGAAGTTGTGGTGCTGCTCTATTCCATGTTGGTGAGATCTCACCTGGAGTATCAGGAAGAATTTCTTGATGATAAGGGCAGTTTGACAGTGGAACAGATTGCCAAGGGAGGTGGTAGAGTCTCCTGCACTGGAGACCTTCAAGCAGAGGCTCAACAGGCACCTGCTGGAGCTCCTCTAGGAGGATTTCCTGCTACAGGCAGGGGGTTGGAGTAGATGACCTTGTAGGTCCCTTCCAACTATGATTCTATTTTTTCCTTGCTCTGAGACATGGGGTGGGGGTGATTTTATTCATAGCCTTTTGCGTGTCTGATCCAGTAGCAGAACTCTGGAAGTGTTGGATTCTGCTTCGATTTTAATGTGGCAGTATTAATCACTCTGAGCTGATGGCTGCATACCGGAGTACAGTCATCCTCCTCAAGATAGCCAGCAGGCTAAAATTTTCTCCTGATCGCTCGATCATGTACATCCTAACCTGAGAAGAGTGACAGAAAGATTTTAATGGTTGGAAAGTTTTCACAGGCGGTTGCTAGTGGCATTTGAAGCATTCATCATTCTCTTCATTAGTTCTTCTGCGGTCACCAGAAATTCTTGTCAGCAACTCCGGGGATGCATTTTGAATACATCCTTGAAGGCATGCACTTGTACATCTATCTAGGTTAAAATTCAAGTCACCGGATTTCCCCCTGCCCCCGGGAAACAAACAGCATTGTTATAAAGTATGACTAGTAAAGCCACAGATACTATGCAACAGTCACTTTTTAAATTTGGAGTTACAATGAGCTCTCCACCAATCAAGTGCATGTGAGCACTTACAATATAAGCTGCTTTGGGGTAACTTCTGATGTTACTTTTTTCAAGACTAAGATTGCTCCATTAACGGCTAAGGGCTCTATCCTACCCAATCTTCTAGCAGTGATGCAGCATGCCAATGGGGTGTGCTCTGTATTCCTCTACAGCAGTGCTCCTCAAACTTGTGGGTCGCCACTCAACAGCTTGAGAATCATCACCCCATTTCCCTTTAAGGGAAGGCTTCCCCGGGGCTCCCTGCACCCCATGGGCCAGCATAAGACGACCCCCGCATGCAAAACAGTGATGCACTCCCAGGGATTGTGTTGCTATTGAAGCCAGCCCCCACCAACCACTTACGTGATCTTCTCCCAGAAAGACCTTTGAAGACCACTGATCTACAATATGATGTGTGTGGTGGTGGGGAAATGCCAGATTTAACAGTCTCCATGTCAAAAACACCCTACCTTTGGAAATGGCATTTTGGACAGGTGTTGAGCTTAGCCTTCTTCCTAATGTGCTAGGGGCAGTGGGTGGTATCTGCTGGAGCAGCCTCATACACACCAGCAGATGGTCAAAGATCTGCTGTCCAAGGTAGGGTAGCAGGGAAGGCTGGACAGGGCAGGGCAGGTTGGGGACAGACAGAACAGGGCAGTGAGGAGGGTGGATCAGGCCTGGGAAGGGGGCAGGTTCAATGGCAGCTGCACCCTTTAAGTGCAGCATCTACCCTGAAGGAGACAGCACACAACTGTTCATTGCCCCTCAGGCATCACCTCCCTGACGCCAAGCTGTAGATCACCCGCTGATAATCCCCAGTGTCTCAATGCCAACCCCTGAAGAGAGTTGAGGAAGCTAAATTGTACCACGTCTCCCAAGCTAGACTGCTTTTGAAGGCAACTGCAACCCAGAGAGCAACCCCAAGCCAGGCAGTATCTTGAGCAGTGTTCTCTCTAAGATG
This sequence comes from Lerista edwardsae, assembly GCA_029204185.1. NCBI lineage: Eukaryota > Metazoa > Chordata > Lepidosauria > Squamata > Scincidae > Lerista > Lerista edwardsae. Next base: position 6,803,747 of record JAJKFI010000009.1, on the reverse strand, counting down.
CACGGCCCAGTGGCCATGCACCTCTCTGCCAAGCACAGCATGTTCTCATGTTCTGCAACCCAGAAGTTTGTCAATGACATGAAGATGATGTCTTGCAGCTGCTGGAGGGATATGTGCACCAGTGCACCAGGGAATGCTGGTCTTGAGATAAGTTGTGTTTCCCACTTTGGCTCTTACGTAACTCAGGGTGCAATTCTAACGTGGAGTTAGGCTGGCACAGAGAGGCCAGCAAAGCTTGGCAGGCACAAGGGCCACCGAAAAGTGTGTTTGGACCACTCTTGGAGCCAGGGAGAATGGCACATGTCTGTGTGCTGGCCTCTCTGACAGCAAGAGTGGTCCAAACATACTTTATGGTGTCCCTTGTGCCAGCCAAACTTGCTGACCTAACTGTGCCAGCCTAACTCCACGTTAGAATTGCGCCCTCAATGCAGACCAAATTTCCTATTCTTGCTTTATGTCCTGCACTGTACTCTCCAGTTGTGACTGATCTGACAGATAAAATAAGGAAAAAGTAAACACTCAGCTCTGTGGACCATCAAGAGAAAGTGGAATCTGAAAAGAGAAAGTGGCCACTTACTGGACCAATAGCAACAAAAAAGATATTGAAAAGATAGCTAAATCAAGAATGAACAGTATCCCCCAAACTGAAGATTTTGCAAAAAAGAAGAAGAAGAAGAAGAAGAAGAAGAAGAAGTGTATGGTTGAATATGTCAAATCCTATAAGAAAATCAAGAGCAAAAGGAAGTCCCTTCAGCTCAGTCACTAGGACATCATTAGTTATTTTAGCTAATAACTAATAACAGGTTCCATAGAATATAATTTACCAAAACCTGACTAAGAAGGATCTAAGACAAAATGAAATTCAAGACAACAATCTCAAGTCTTTAAAAAGAACACAAGATGAGAAATAGGATGATATTATTTAAGACCATCATATGAATAGGATGATATTATTTAAGGATCCAGTTAAACAAACAATAAGTACTGGGGCGAAGGGATGATGTTTTTTGAACCAAGAAGGCCAGAAAAAAGAATAATTAAACTTAAAAACCAAATGTGAATGTTATGTAGCAAGGAGAGAGAGAGAGAGAGAGAGAGAGTAATAATAGGGACATGAAGGCAGGTTCAGTCTCTGAATAAAAGAAGATACATGGGAAAAGGAAGAAAATTTAGCTAGAAGACTGGTGGACAAGGTGAAGAAAGAAGGCAAAGAGACATAATTTTGGGAGGAGGAATGTATGACATACATTCTATTTATTAGGAACACAGGAAGCTGCTACAGTTCAACAATACAGAGGTTGTTCCACCAACCTCAGAATAGCCATGACGCACCTCGCGTGTCGCTGGCCTTGCCTATCGGCCCCACGCACTGAGACAGGGCTGTGGAGCAAGGCCATTGGGCGAGCCATCCGGGGAGGTGGGGCTTGCGTCGTGTGCACTCCTGCCTGACCGCGCCTCTTCATTCTGGCCCCAGATGGCAATTCCCCACCCTGCCACCCATTTTTCAGGCTGAGATTAGCTGGTTGCTTAGGGGCAGGGTAGGAATTTTTGGCTCCCAGTTAATTGGCTCCAGTCTGGGAGTTTTTTCGCCTACCCCTGCTTGAAGCGGGTCGGGTGGTTCCTTTAAACAAACTGGTCACTTTCCATCTGGCAGGTAACGTGCGGGGGGGTAGGAAGGTTATGATTATTGGCATACGTCTTGAGGCAGCACGGGTGGGGATGGTTCTGGCACCTCATACATTAGCTTACCTGCAGTGATGTCATCCGAGCGCGCCAACTACCAGAACGCTCGAATGATTGACAGCCCTCCGCCCCTATGGCGGAGGGCTGCCACGCCCCCCCCAAGCCTCACTGCGCCGGAATCGCTCCATTTTAGAGCGATTCTGGATGCAAGGGAGGGCGGGAGGGCCCAGCAGCAGCTCGCCCGTCCGCCGAACTGGCAGAACGGCGTACCAGGCCGTTCCGCCTGAATAACACCACTGCTTACCTGGCTCGGTGAGGATGCTGGTTTGCCCTTGCTCGGATCTGTCAAAGCCTGCCCTTTGGCATGGTCAGGGTGAGCCAGTGCTGACACGCTGCCTCGACCACTAGGGGTTGACAAGGATGGAATTAAGTGAATTTAAGCCGGTTTAATTCTGGAGTCAGGACGTAGGCCCATTGGTCATCCAGACCAGTGGGGAGGTAGATGGCTAGTGCCATTTCCCCATAGCCTACACGCTTGGGTTTAGGCCAGGCCCATTGCAAGTTTTGTTTTAATGTATAAATAGTTAATAAAGTGGCCCATTATTACCATAGTCTTGTGTCAGCGTGCTTCTCGGGGGATCAAGGGTAATTGTCAGTGTGGCTGTTAGAAGCTCTTCAGGGTTTTAGACAGGAAATTTTCTCTGCCCTACTTGGAGATGTCCAGACTTGAGCCAGACTTGTGGCCCTTCTCCACAGACTGAGCTCGACCACCAAGGTATTGTCGTCTTACTTTCTAACGCGGTGGGAAACAAAAAACAGGAGCAAAAATAAATGACGCAATCACACTCTCTAGTTAGCTTTTCTTCTAGAACTGTTATGCAGGACACTAATGTTTTTCAGGACACTAAATGCCAGCTGCAGTTCAAGGCAACTGAAAAATCACATTTGATTGTTTTCAACCCTCAGGAGATCTAGTTTGAAGTCTTCTACTTAGAGCGCAATCCTAACTTGGAGTTAGGCCGGCACAGTTAGGCCAGCAAAGTTTAGCCGGCACAAGGGACATCATAAAGTATGTTTATGATGCCAGAGAGCCAGAGAGGCCATTACACAGACATGCGCCATCCTCCCTGACTCAGAGAGTGGTCCAAATGTCCTTTACGGTGGCCCTTGTGCCAGCAAACCTTGCTGGCCTAACTATGCCGTCCTAACTCCAGGTTAGGATTGCGCTTGTAAAATTGCACAAAATCAGTATTAAAAGAGATTGCGCTGGAAATTTGTCCCTCTGTATGAATATTTCGAGTGTTGCTGAAGGCTGTTAGTCAGTTTGCTTCTGCCAATGAGCTTGCAGCAGGTCATGTTTTCTGTGTATTTTTTTTTAAACTGACCTATTATATATTGTCATCAGGAAGCTGCATCTCCTCCTTGGCAACCTGACAGCAGGCTCTTGAATAGCTAGTTGAGAGTCTTCCGTGGAAACCTGGGACTGACCTACTTCCAGTTTCTCTTCTCTTTCTCTCCCCACCCCCGCTTCATTCGTACTGCCTCAGAGGAAGGCTGCCGTACATTAACAGACCTGGCACCCATAATTGCGCATTTTACCCAACGCAGCTTTTATAGCACAGCTGAATTTTTACAGTACAAAATGCTTGGCAGGTGTCTCCTGTCTTTCATCCTGCTCTCCTTGGTGCCTCTCTTTCAACCATTTCCAACAGACGGCAAAGCTGGAACACAACATTGCGATGCGCGTGTGGCTGTCGCTCAAAATGGCAGCCATGTGTCGAGTTGTTTCCCCCTCAGTAATGCTTGCTGTAAATTACATTTTGAGTTCTGACATTTTGACGTGCATTTCTTTGTACCACAACATTGGCTGTTGCTTGCTTGCAGAGAAACCACCATTTGTGGGGCCCTGGAACAAAAGCCCTGCGGAGCCTCCCAATAGCACATTTGCATGCCAGAGAAAGCATGGGCATGCACTAACTGTATCCAGGAACTGGGCAGGAAACATGCAGTTACATTGGTGTCAAAGGAGGCCTATCTGCTGCCTGGCTCTTGGTTAGCTTTCCCAGATGAACATCCAATGAGATGGCTTACCCAGAGGCAGATGGGAGCAAGGAGCGGTATTTCTTTCTTCCCCTGGTAGTATTTAACCATTCTTGGATGCCCCAAAATAGGGTCCAGGGGCAGGATATCTTGTAACTATTACATGCTACTGGTGAAAGAAGAATGCTTCTTGGTCCACTGGCATGGTCCATTGTCCATCAGTTAGCATCCTCATGGGCCTTGGCTTTCCGGATGGCAGTGGAAAGCAATGGCAGAAGTGAACAAACAGTGCCTCAAAGTTTGGCTGGGAATACTGTGGGCCCTGTTAGGGTGTGGTCCTTTTGGGGGCTAGGGAACCCCTGAAATATGCTCTACCAGACCCCATTTGACATAGAAGGGTGGCATTAAAGTTGGCCAGGTTGGGCCCACACCCATCAGAGAACTCAACCAACTATACCGATCCTCTGAAATTCTCCAGTATGGTGATAGCAGCAGTACAAGTTAGCTGATAGCCCAAATAGCCCAATCCTATCCTTCCCCCTCCTGCCAATGCAGTGAAGAAAAAATTGGCTACCGTAGGGGGCAGTCACAGTGGTCTCCTCAGGGTAAGGCTCCATGGCACAGAGGGTCTACCTGAACTAGTGGCATAGCTAAGCTGGGGCACTCCAAGGTTTTCCGGGCTCTTCATTGGCGGGCTGTTCACCACCCAAGTGTTCAGAACAGCAAGCAGAGCACTGAAAGGACCACCCTCCCTCCCGTGCCTTAGTCTGGTTCCAAAGTGGAGCCATTCCGGAGGCAGGGGTAATGTGATGGTGTGGAGGGTGATGTGATGGTGTCATTGTGTCACACTAACCTGGGCACTGGCCAGCTGGGTAAGGCCCTCCCTGTGCTAACTTGAACCTGTACTAGCTGCTGGTGCAAAATGGGTCTGCGTGGAGCCGTGCTATAGGATCGGCCCTAGGAAGGGGGCTAGGATTTGGCCACCGCCACAAAACCACCTCTTGCTGGATCTGATCTGCACTTCCCCCATCTCCCATTCCTTCTTCGTTGCCTGTACTAAATAGCCCAGTCACCTTAGTGAGAATTGGGACAAAGTTTGACTTATTTGTTAAGAAATGCTGTGAGACTGATGCCAGTGTACCATCAAGATGAGAATCCAAAATAAATCTATGCATTTCTTTTTTTAAATAACTCATTATTTCTTAGCCGATCACATTATCTTGGGGAAATCTGACATGATTTTTTGACGTTCCAAGGTTGGCAACCCTGATGTCGTGCAAATAGCAACAAGGAGAGAGACCAATTAAATTGATGGCAGTCGGTGACAGCAGGAGTTAGTACTGCTACAGGTCAGAGTAGCTTCCTCGGAAAATATAGCCTAGTGATCGAAGAAGCGGGTTTCTGGCTGCTGCTATTTTGACCCCAAACTGTCTGCTGAACAAATTTCATTGATCCTGGGGAGAGGATCTTTGCTAGTGCCATATTTTTAAGTGGTCACGCTGTACACTATCACAGTTATTTCACAATCATTTTTGGACATTGGTATTCCAGCATTTTATAAGAATCTAGTGTTTATCGGACATAACTCAAAGAATAGCATTCAGCATTGATGCCTTGTGGAAGCACTGTGTGTCTATAGTGATATACCTTTTCTTCTGTTTCTTTTCCTATGATATTACAACTAACTTGCATGCAATTTCTCAAATGAAATGTATTATTTCAATTCTTTCATTCCCTCCGGTCTGTTCAGCTACTTCAGCATTTTACTTAGGTAACTATGTGGTGGGAATAGAGATCCTCTTTGCAAAAGAACAATAATGATACAACATTACAGGGTAATTTCCCTCGCTGTCATGTTGAGTATGTGATATTTTCATGGCTTCAGGCTTTGGATGCCTTATTACTTGACAGTGCAAGTACATGCCACGCTCAACTTAACTCCTCAGCTTCACCAATGTAGGAAAAGTGGATGTAGGAAATGTAGGAAATGTCCACCAATGTAGGAAAACTCCAGCACACAGGGAGCAGGATCCATGTTAGCATAACATAGGAAGCTGCCTTATACTGTTCCATTTGGCTGAATATCATTTACGCTTACTGGTGGATGCAATCCAGGTGTTCTACCATTGAGCTACATCCCCATCCCCATACAGCTTATGAGCTGCCTGGAGGTCTCTTTCGTGAAAGGGGTATTTTCTTCCATACCATGCGTCGAGCCCCAGCAATCCCTATGGAGCATCTCAGATCCTCAACTATTATATAACTGGGGCAAACTGGGGGGATAGGATTTGATGATAGCCTGCACTTCCAGTCCCACACCTCTTCTGGGCTGATCCACCTCCATTACCTGTGCTGTCTGGTGCAGAGTGTGGATACAGCCCAGCTGGCTCATGAGTAGCCACAAATGTGCCTTATGACATGTTTGCAGCACTCTGAGCTGGCACAGTAACAGCCAAGCCAGCTCAAGCACAAGTTAGGATTGCACCGTAAGGATCAAATCAGTCTCAGTCCTCAATGTGCAATTAGGCCCTTTCTTCACATTTTCTTAATTAAATATCAATTACAAAAAAAGAGGGCCAAACAGGATCAGGACAATTGCAACCATTTACTAGTTCTAACTACAAAGAGAAAAAAATTACACAATTTGATTGCAAAGGCATGTCACAAAATCTCAAACAATATTAAAAAATAATAACCAATGCAGAGTTTCCTCTAATCAGATCTCTAAAGAAAAGAACAGAGATTGCTTAATGTGAATTAGATGAACAAATGGGTAGGTGTGTTTTCAAGTTTTAGGAACTTCAGTGTTGCTTCTCCATGGCCATAACTTTAATCATGTAACATAAGACATCCTTTAACGTATGACATACCTGTACTCAACTTTTACCATTCCATTAAAATGAAATACGGTGTATACTTGTGTATAAGTCTATCTCATGGATAAGTTGAGGTCATGTTTTAAGCCAAAAATCATAGAATTTGCTATGATCTATGGATAAGTCAAAGGTAAAAACTTAGGGGAGGGGTATGAAATTCTTTGAAAATGTCTTACAGTAATTGCTCTGAGGCAGCAAAAAACAGCCAACAAAAATTGAGCCTTTTCACCTTCTTCTGAAGCAGCACAGAAATGGAGCAATTAAGAAGGAAGAGAGATGAAGGCACTTATTGGAGTTATAGGCTTTCTGAGGAATAGCAGCGGCCCTCATAATGACTACAATTCCAATAAGCACTTTCACCTCTCTGCCTGTTTGGAGAAGAAGGCAAAATAGCTACCATTTTTTTGCTTGCTGTCTGTTGGTGCCTGAGAACAATTACTGATAAGTAAAATTGCTCCTGTTTCCCCCCCCCCCAGAAACCTCCCCGCCACATTCTGCTTCTTAGCCCAGTCCCTCAGCTGCTGTTAGAAGCTTTATTTACCAAACTAACCCATGTATAAGTTGATTAATGTTTTCAGGGTCAATTTTCTGGCATAGGTTTTTTGACTTATACATAAGTATATGCAGTAAATAGTGGGACTGTGCGGGAAACATCCTGTCCATCTGACTGCACATGTTAAATGATATAGCACATGCGTGCCCCAGTCCCTTGCTTCCCATGCTGTCCTGAAAAAAAATTCCCTGATTGGGTATAGGGGTAGTACAACACTAAGCACTGTTTATATAGGGGGTCTGTAAAGGGAACTACTTTGGACCACCCTGCCCATGCAATGAGATATGAAATCTCCTAGAAACAGGGAGATTTCTAGGGGAAGCAATGGGAAGGGCCAAGATCTGCACATGCCATGAGTGGGCACTTCATTTAACATATAGAATAAGCAGTAACCCAGTAACTAACCCAGACCGCAATCCTAAACTGGAGTTAGGCCGGCATAAACTAAGTCAGCAAAGTTTGGCTGGTGCACCATAAATCATGTTTGGACCACTCTGGGTGTCAGGGAGAATGGCACACGTCTGTGTGCTGGCCTCTCTGACTCTGAGAGTGATCCAAACATACTTTACGGTGCCCCTTGTGCTGGCCAAACTGCTGTCTTAGCTTATGCCAGCCTAACTCAGTTTAGGATTGCGCCCCCAGTAACCTTAACATGCTTTTTTAATTAATTTGAACTTTTATAAGTTAGATCCAGCAACAGCAACAAATAAAGCAATCTGCCCATAGATCATGGAACCCGTCCTTTGTTCCTTGGGCCTTCCCAGGGTGAAATCCAGTTACTAAGTGCAAGAGATCTGTCATATTTGCTGTTGTTGTCTCTCTCTTGAATGCCTCCACCTCCTGGGGTTGCCATTTATAATCTGCATGCATCCAAAGAAGGCATATTGTGATGAAGAGGTGTTTGTTTTTTTGTTAAATGGTGAAGTGTGTTTGCAGCCAATTATAAATGCTACCTTCATCACCTGTCAGTGCCTCGAAATACATTTACATTTTATCTAAGATGGGAAAATTCCCAGAAATAGTGAACAAAATGTGTTTTAAAACCCTCTGCATGCCTCCAGTTCATTTTGGATAAGGCATCCAAAGGGCATAATACAAGTTCCATAATCACCTTGATTTGCAGAAACATTTCAGCATCCACCTGTCCTTTGTACATGTGAGATATACCTGTTTAATTACATTAACATTTAAAAACCATTTGAGAGATACAGCCCTGTGCTGAAATCATTTTTTAAAGACAGGATATGAAAATCTAACATGGAGCATGACATTAAGATTTTAGGTGGCCTCTCTACATTTAGTAGACAGTTTCTGAAAAGTTTCTGTTTTTCTTCATTTGTGAAGGTAGATATTAATTATTGGGTGTCAGCTGTACTTGGGTTTGCCACCTGTTACAGAAGATTGGGGTGGGTAGAGGCAGTCAGGGCGCAATCCTAACCTGGAGTTAGGCCAGCACAGTTAGGCCAGCAAAGTTAGGCTGGCACAAGGGCCACTGTAAAGTACGTTTGGACCACTCTTGGAATCAGGGAGGATGGCGCACGTCTGTGTGGTTGCCTCTTTGACGCTGAGAGTAGTCCAAACATACTTTATGGTGGCCCTGTGCCAGCCTAACTTTGCTGGCCTAACTGTGCCTGCCTAACTCCAGGTTAGGCTTGCACTCTCCTTCTAACATGTAGTTTAGGTGCTGTGGAAAGCAGCACATGTGCATTCAAGCAGCTTATATCACTCTAAAAATGTCTGTACTGCCCTTTTCTCACTCAAGGGCTCTTCACATGTTAATATAACGGGGTACTCTGTATACCAAGTGCAATCACTGCTGGTCTGTATCCAGGTACAGTTGCTCCAACATTCCAGCCAGGTACAATCAGGGCATAATCCTAACCTGGAGGTAGGCCAGAACAAGGGACGTATGCCGGCCCAGGAGTGTTGCACATGTGCCGTAAAATGCGTTTGCACCACTTTTGGAACATGGAAGGCTGGCACACGGTTAGGATTGCGCCTTCAGAATACAGTGTTGATCTGGATCAGGTCTGGGAGGGGGCAAGGTTCTGTCTTCCCAGGCAAGCTCTGCCACATGGATCGACTTGTATTCAGCAGGGGCAGGTCCGAGTAGAAAGTCGTGGCTTTCCTCAGGGCAAATATCTCCTTAAGAACGCCTTACCTGGCACCGCGGCATCAGCACGGGTGAATTTCATTAGGATTGGGCTGTTGAAGAGCTTATCAGGCATGGCATTGGCAGTGCTGTTCTTTCTTAATAGGGAAAGCTGCTTCTTTTGAGGTGATGGCAGAAGGGCTGAGCTCACTGCCTGTTGGTGGTGGCTCGAACCCTTGCCCCAGGGTAGGCTCCAGTCTTCCCTATATGCTCCTCGGATCTGCACCTGCACAGAGAGATTGGTCCAATCATTTAGGGCCGAATCATTTAGGGCACCTAAATCATTCAGCGCCTGCTATTTAGGGCCTGGGAATGGAGGGTTGGATGCAGCCCAATTGCTACAACCCAGCTCCGCCCCCCTCCCTGGGCTGGCAAGCCTCCCAGCCCACTCACAGTGGTTAACCAGATGCTTCTGGGAAGCCCAAAAACAGGAGATGAAGACTTACCCCTCTCCAGCTATCACTCCCTTGTAAACTGGTATACAAGTGGAAACAATATTGGATGTTCTGGGCAGGTGCAGATCTTACCAGGTGCAGGGATGGCGCGAGCCATGGGGCGCCGGGCAGCAGAGGGGCACCATTGCTCACGGTCCAGACACGACTGCGCCATTTCCCCTCCCCCCGTGCCCGCCCATGCCTCCCTAATGCTCGGAAATAGAGCAAAATAGAGCGTTTCCAGGGCAAGGGAGGCGTGTCTGGGTGACGCGGGGGGCTGCGGTTTCAGCACCAGCCATGGGGCGTGCTCGGGCCTCCGAGCGTGCCTGGTTCTGGGCGGGCCAGGACGCTTGCCAGTCCAGGGTTGGGGGCAAAGCTTGGATGCAACCATTAGGCCATATCCAAGCCTCCATTCCCAGCCCCTAAATAGGAGGTCTTGATTTGGCCCTAAATAGCAGGCGCAGTGTGGACCACTCTCCCCGCACTGCCCTAAATAGCAGACACCTAGGAGCACCTAGGAAAGGCTGGAGCCTACCCTGGGGTAAGGGTGCAAACAGGATGTTGGACTAGAAGGGCCTTCAGGCTGATCCACTCATGCTCCCCTTATGTCTTTAAGGTCCCCTTCACATAGCTTCCTTCAGTGATGCTCAAAGGACTATTTTCCTTTACTCACATTCCTTGTTGCTTGTGGAATGTGTGGGTTTGCACAGCTCTCTTAGGTACCCCTGGGGCCTTAAATTATACCTACATAGCTAGTCTTATTCTTCTATGCATTTACCTCAAGGCCACAATTCAACTTCCTCTGATTCCTCTGTGCAAATTTTCCGTACCTAGTGTATTTCACACTTGACCAAACTATCAAGTGTTGTGAGTTATGAGCTTATAAAAGGCATGAGCTGTAGAGAGGGATGAAGGCACAGCTATTCTAAGGAGAGATGAATGCTGACTTTACAACGGCTCATTCCATAACTGTCATGCGGTGATGCCTATTAGTGAAATGCTCATATATTGCTAGTTAATGAAAAATCAAGACCGTACAACTTGGTGTCCTGATCTTTTTTTTTTTACAAGGAAAAAAAAACACGCCACCTGGCCAATTTAAACACCTCACAATCTCATAAATGCATGGCTGGATGTTTCCAATAGACGAACTTCTTTCACGATGAAAATGAGAGACTGTCACAAGCTTGATAATTTTGCAGAACAGTGTGTACAATAATTGTCAAGGAGCAAAGTTTCAGAATTCTAAAGGTCTCTGTCTTTCTATCTGTAAGTACACGCATCAATTAGCATAGCCAGATTTACGCCAGGTCAAAAATAGCAAGCTTAGGCTGGAAAATCCCACAAAGGTTTGTTCAAAATAGGTCAGAATCCCAAATTATGTTCCCATTGTGCTATTGAGGATCCAGGGCCTGAGCGACTCAAAAGAACCGAATTGTTCCCTAACAATGACTTTTATCTAAATTCTTGAAAGAACCGTCCTATTTTCGTGCACACTTTTTCTGGTCTCTGCCTTTGCCAAATCAGCAGTTTCATGTAAATTTAGAATTTGAACACTATTATGTGATTGTCTTGAAGAGATATTAGCTATGCACTCTATCCAGTGTTCTTCAAACTGTGGGTTGGGATCCACTTGATGGGTTGTGACCTGATGTCAGGTGGGTCGTGGAAAGCTGGGAGCAGCCATCTTGGAAGCTGCAGACCTTACTCTTGCTTTATTCCTTTTGTAAGTATTAACAGTTTGAATTTTTGAGAGATTTTTTTAATTTTGTTTTTATTTCAGTGCATTTACATCATATTTTGTCCTAATCTTGCTTTCTGTCAGGGATGTTTCATGGTTGTACAATGGCTGCAGTCCACAAATGCCAGTTTGGATTCCAGGAACGTCATTTGATTATGTCACAATGATAGCACTTCCTATCACTTCTGGATGTGACATCACTTCCAGGTTAATGACCTCACTTCTGGTGGGTCCCAACATGAGTGCCATTCTAAAAAGTGGGTCCTGTGTGCTAGACCACTGGTTCTCAAACTTTTTGACTGGGGCCCACTTTTTAGAATGGCACTTGTGTCAGGACTCCCTGGAAGTGATGCTATTTGACTCTTTGCCAGTGATGAGGCTTCCCGGTGCAGGATGAGGGGTAGGGGTTGAACTGGGCGGAGGGAGGGCAGCCCAGGGGGAGAATCAGGCCTGTGAGGTGGACAAGGATAGCAGCAGAGTCTGCTGCCAAATCCTGAACCACTTCCTGGGTCACAGAGGCCGAGACAGGCCTCCTCAGTTGTGTGCCCTCCAATAGGCACAGGTCCAAGTAGACCCATCAGGGCTGCCAGGGCGCTACATAAGGGGACCAATGTTCCCTTACCCTGAGGGGACCTCTAGCTGCTTCCCTGGCCCCATAGGATACAAAGGCAGCCATTTTGGCACCACTGTACATCTGGGACCAGGAAACCGTAGCATTGGGCTGCCTGAGTTTTATAGGAGGTAGATGATGATGATGATTCACTGTGTCAGGTTGCAGCTGGTTACAAAGTTTTTTTAATGCATGTAGCTAAAATCACCTCATTGAAACTTTCCATCTTTGTTTTCCAGGTTGGCTTCATGAGCTGGGAAAGCGTTTGGAGTCTCCATACCATGGCAATAATACATTTGGAGGCCCATCACTCAGAAGTGCCTATATTGCTGCCCTGTACTTCACTCTCAGCAGCCTCACCAGTGTAGGGTTTGGGAATGTTTCTGCCAATACTGATGCTGAAAAGATTTTCTCCATTTGCACAATGCTGATCGGGGGTAAGTTGGCATGTTCGGAAAGAAGGAAACAGTGACATTTCAGAACCTTGTTCCAGCTTTTTCAGCAGAGAAAAAAAGGAGGGGGGAGATCTGAACTCATGGCTCAAAGCAAATTAAAATCAAATCCAAATAATAAACTAATCGATGCCTCTGTCTAAAAAAATATTTGTATGAAAGCACAGAAATTATGCTTTATTGGAAAGTTTCTCAGGATATGTTAACACGTCAGATTGATTCCATTGTGTATTGTTGTTGTGTACTTTGATTCTGTTGTGGTGTGTGTGTGTGTGTGTGCACGCGCGCTTTAATTCTGGACAAGTCCCAAAAGCTTCAGAATGAGAAGAACATGTGAGAACTATTTTCAGTTTTGCAGAAGAAACCCATGTGAGTGGTTGGGCCCATATCATCTTCTCAGGTACCTGAACATTCCATGGACCAAAGAGCCTTAAATCTAGAGTCCTCCATTTCCCCCTAGAACATCTCCACCAATCTAAATTTTATTCACTGGGCTTTTCTGGTGAGATTTAGGAATTGTGCACTATGGAATTAGGAGATTTGCTGTGTGCGTACATCATCAGACTTGCAAGTGGCACCCAGACAGTTACCTGCTGGGAAGCCCTGGCTCAGCCTGGTCATTCTTTGATCATATGACAAGCTTATTAAGACTCAGACAGACTGTGACCAGAATGAAACATGGTTGTAGCTAGGAGCAATGTCATAGGTTTCCTTTCACATCGTGGTGACTACATAAAACGCAATGGCTCTTGCTGAATCAGTTTCTGCTGACTCACCCTAATTATCCGGACATCATAACAGCTTGTCTAATGCAGGGTGTTTTTTTTTTCTTCCCCTCCTGGGTCTATTAGCCTGCAACACAGGAAGCTACTTGGATAGATTTGCAAAACTAACTTCTTCTAAAAGAGCCTTAACTGTGGTTTAAAACCCAAAGTGTAGAGCCTGTTTGCATTCGATCAGAATGAGTGCAGAAACTTTACTGTTTAAACCCGTTCTAAATTGTTTTCACTGTGTTATTCTCACGGATCAATATTGTGCAGCCTGTTGCGATCCTTTCCTTGCTTTACAGGCATTCTTAGTTTATTTGTTCCTTCCCTCCATGGCACAGCAGTCTAAAGAGTTGTGCTGTGTCCCGTGCTGGAAAATAGCCCAGGTTCTCCCTTTGGGCGGCTTTGGATCATACAAGCAAGCTGTGTGTGCCCCCCAAACACACACACACATGCATTTAAGACTGGGATCGTGCATATCTTACTCCTCTTGATCTAGATTGCATGTGAGGGTAGTGTAAAGAAACTACCCACCACATTATTTGGAGAAAGGAAGTAGGTCATGAAACACTGAGAGGGGGAGTAGGTCATGTGCAGACCACAGGGGAGAGGATGGAGGGGGCACAATCCCCAAGGCCTGGGCTTCCAGAGCCCAGGCTATGACAAAACATGACGTGTTTTGTCAAGGCTGTGATGTACAGGCCAGGGTAGGGGGTAGGGATGGGATGCAGCGGTAAGCAGTGGTGTCATTCAAATGATTTAGGAACAGGAACTCACTTTTGATTGGCACTTGTCGGGAACCTGGAACCAGCCACGGAACCCGTTAGGATCCGGAACGCCCGCTCTGGTCCGTTCCCCCTGAATGACACCATTGCCTTCGCCCTCCTAGGAATCCGGAGTCGCTCCCTTTAACCCTCTGAGTGCTGGCCAACCAAGAAGAAAAGCTCTTTGCAGAGGAATTGGGGGGGGGAGGGAGAGTGAAGTGGGTGGAGTCAGCCCTAATTTTAACTAGTGGAACTGAGTTCCCCCGCATTCCCCCTGCATGACATCACTGGCGGTAAGGCAGCATCCAAAGCCCCATCGGGAGGCCACGCAGCCCCAATTCAGGCGGTGCGGCTTCCTCGGGTCTGCGCCGGCTAAATAGCAGGCTAAATAGCAGGCGCGGATCCAAGAAGCCCCATGGGGCGACTGGAGCCTCCCCTAGGACAAGGGGATGAACATGCCCTTGCCCTGGGGAGACTCCTCAGCACACCTGCTTCAAAAACTGGTTTTTCAGTACCTATATTTGCTCCAGAGCTAGCCCGCATGGCTGATCTCAGTTATAATTTCCCCATTAGGGAAAAAAAATGAAAATTCAACACTCTGGAGGCTGGCATATGCTGAATACTGAGAAGAAATATTCATTCCAAAAGAAAAAATGGAAAAGGAAGAAAACATATGCTGCAAGCTGAATTAATTCCCCTGTCCTGTTTTGAAAACAAATAGCTGTGATTATAATGAGCTGTAAAAGGAGCAGACTCTTGTTAATTAGATGAGTAAACTTTACGTGCACTTCACGCATTAGAGTTGGCGAAGCAAATTGCGCATAATATTAATGTACAATGGTGGGAAGAATGGCAGTGACGTTTGGGGAGGGAAGAAGGTAATATTGGAGAAAATACTTGCCTGTAGATGCAGCCCTCACACTGACTATCAATGGCAAAACGCATTAATTTTAAAGGACTGAGACTATTATATTTAGAAAGAGCAGAATTTCTCAGAATGTAGCTTAGTAAAATATAGATCATCCTAATTATTTTATCTACAGTGAATTCTGTTCATGTTATTCATAATAATATGAGGTTTTGGTCCTACTAGCTAGTGTTCTAGAAATGTAGTATATACAGTCATTATCTGCTGGGACACGCTGGAAAACCCTGCAGATACCTAATCAGTGTATTAACCTGGTCAGGAATGGCAGCAGTAGAAATCTTCAAAATGGCACAGATAACTTCAGAATGGTCATGGATAGCTTCAAAATGGCCACTGCAGATTCAAAATGGCCACCGTGAATAACTGCAGGCTGGCTGCGGATGCTGCAGGTAGCTTCAGAACAGCTGCAGATGGCTAAGAACAAGCACCAGATGATGGGACAGTAACAATTGTGTTCCCGCAGATAAGTGAATCTGTGGGAAGTGACTACACAGTTATCAAGGATTGACTATATGTTGTTGCATATTAGCCAATATCTCACTATACTACAGTTATCCAGACTTTCTGGATCAGGAATATAAGGCAGAGGTAGGTGACACAAGGCCATGAAAAGGAATGGCAGTGTGCATCAAAAAGAGAAAAGGGAACAAAGTTTAAAAAAAAATTTGTATCAGAGGTTTGTAGAAATACTACACTGCTTCCTATAGAACTATAGGGTGATATTTGAACACGAAGAGTGTTATCAGAAAACAATATGGGAAGCAGTGTAGTGTTAACAGTGTTATAGGAAGCATCTGAAGGGCTCTTGAAATATCTGAATGGTTGTCATAGGAAGAAGGGACAAATTTGTTCTCATCAGCCTTTGACAGTAGAACTAGGTCCAATGGATGCAAACTGCAAGAGGAGTGTTTCCGGTTGGACATCAGGAAGAATTTCTTGACAATAAGGGCGGCTCAACAGTGGAACAGATTGCCATGGGAGATGGTGGATTCTCCCTTATTGTAGACCTTCAAGCAGAGGCTTGACAGGCACCTGCTGGAGATGCTGTAGGAGGATTTCCTACTATAGGCAGAGGGTTGGACTAGATGACCTTGTAGGTCCCTTTCAACTCTATGATTCTATTATTGTTCAGAGTAATTTTTACATAATTAAAAAAAGAAAGAAAAAGCTTCCAATTCAGAAAACTGTTCAAATGTTTGGGGCAGAAAAAAAGTTTCTGCAGTGTGCTTTCAGCCAACAGAAACTGTATTCTGGCTGGCACTGAGGCAATGAGAGCAATGTCTTCTGGCTGGTAAAAGACCAACTGCTTGCTATCAGTAAATACTTCAGGAGAGGAAATAGCGGCAAAACAATCTGCTTTGGATGCCACATTGAAAAGGAAGCCTGTTGCTCCCAACCCCCGGCCCTCCCTTAACAATGAATAAGGAAGAATTGAAGCTAGGGGGCGGGCTTAGCGGCCATGTTGTTAAGTGCAAAACATTGCTCATTCCAAGCATTTCAGATTGCTTTGCGCGTGATGTTTAGGACTGAATCGTTTACTCCTGAAGTAAAAACTCACGAAAATAATAATGTGTGATCGTGGAGAAACATTATTGGTAACCTTATTATGAGTTAATATGCAATTCCAAGGTTTAATTCCGCGTAATTATATTACTGAACATACCGGACAAAATGCTGTCTATTTAAACTCAGATTGCACTGTTTTGACAGGCTTATTTTTTGAAATCTACACAAGCAGAAATAAAACGGCCATGCCCCATTAAAAAAATGCCTGTTAATGTTCAGAATTTCGAAAATATTACTGGTCGTTTTATTGAGCCGATGTAATGTGAATACATGAATCTTTCCGCGGAAATTAAATCCCATTTTTCGTTCAGCGATTCGCGCACCCGTATGCAGAACACGCAGGCATGCTTAAAGACGTTGAAATTAACTTTTACACGTGCACCGTGCGAGCGAGAGAGCCCCTCCGGCGGCAATCCTTGTCGTTCGCGGCGCTGACCTGAGTCAGCCATATTGTTCAGTCCAGGCTTCAAGAATGTGACGTCATGGCTTCTCCAGTCATTCAACCTTCTTGGTTGCTCCCGAGGATGAGCCACAGGAAGAGTGACAGCAGCAGTGGCCAATTATGCAGCAGGAGCCACCCTAGTGCACTGGTGTGTACAATATGGTGAACATGTCTACATTAGTATCTTAATAGTACATTAATTAGTACATTAATACATAAACATTAGTACATTAATAATTATCTTACTGTTGCAAACAGCACACTGTTTTTCCAATATTCACACATTATAGGTTATACAGACGGGCTCCCATATCTGCAGGGGTTACCTTTCTCTCCCCCCACCCCCATGGATATGGAATGGATGCCTGTATGAATAGTGGCTCTCATGCCCCACCTTTGTTTTATTGTAGAAGCCGCGGTGCCGGCAGCCCACAGGATTTGGCTATTACATTGGAGCAAGAACTCCAGAGCAAGTGTAAAGAGCTTCCAGCCTCTCCAGAGGGGAAAACCTTTGACGGAAGGACCAGGCAACTGCCTGCCTTCCAAAACCCACTCTGGCAGACCGGATAGGGAGTACTCTCAAATACGGTAGCGGTCTCTGGATTTTAGTTCAGCATTTTACATTCCCCTTAGGAACACCGAAGTACTCCCAAAACACAGAATCTCCTTAAAAGCTTTTATTAAAGCAAAACAATCAAACTGGCTTGCGAGTAATTAGCAAAAGGACTACAGCATAGAAACAAAATAATAAAACCTAACATAGACTAACATAGAGACATTTAACACAGGCTGTCTTACAGATACATTCTTAGCTGGATGGTTCCGTTGTACAACTCAGCATAGTTTCTCCTCCTTCCTTCAGGACAGCATGGTGAGGCAGTTCCGCGAGGGAATCTGACTAAAGACTTTGGATTTTAGTTCTACTATATAGCTCTCAACTGCTCCCCCTCCCCTCAGGTGTTAGTGATTGATCTGGTTAGCATCACCCGCTTCATCAAAAGTTTACAACAGCTGCATGGCATTTTTAGGGCGGCAACTATCCTGTCCTTGAAGTTTTACTCCCTTTTTCCTTTCACACGCTTGATAACATCCTTCCCACTTGGCGTCAATTAATTTACAGCCAAATTGTTCCCACAGCTCAGCAGCTTATTTTGTTACAGATAGTATTAGGCCCACAGCCCAGCTTCCCAGAATCCTTTACCACATTCAGGTCAACACTTCATTCTAAAAATCCTATACATGCTGTAACCTAGCTTTTCCTAATTCTTTACAGCAAGGAAACTGTGGCTGCTTCCCCTAGAGCTCAATCCTAACCTAGAGTTAGGCTGGCACAGTTAGGCCAGCAAAGTTTGGCCGGCATAAGGGACACCGTAAAGTATGTTTGGACCACTCTTGGAGTCAGAAAGGCCAGCGCACAGACACGTGTCATCCCCCCCCCGCTCACTCCGAGAGTGGTCCAAACATACTTTATGGTGTCCCTTGTGCTGGTCAAACTTTGCTGGCCTAACTGTGCTGGCCTAACTCCAGGTTAGGATTGCACTCTAAGTCTTTATCTCATTTGATATGCACCAAAATTTCCAAAAGTACCAAAGTACTTTTGGAACCAAAAGTACTATGCCAGATGCAAAAGTATCAGAAACAAAGTGAGAATGTAACTATAGAATGAATATTATCAGTCAGCAGCTCAACCACCTCTAGGCTGTGTACAGTCACACCTTCCATAAGGTGGGGGACATGTTACTGGAAAGTCGAGGGCTGTGTGAGACAGTCAATAGGACACATAATTAAAGAAAAGGTATGATGATGCTGATAGTGATTGGTCCCACACTTCCCAGAATGCATGGGTTCCATTGGCCACAGAACCAGGACAAAACACCATAATATAATGCAAAGTATTATAGGAGGCAGAGCTGGCCTTAAGCCAATCTGACCAATGTCATCACATTGGGCCTCACACTTTGGGCGGGCTCGCACCAGTGCAGTGAGCATATCACCTGTTGCTGCAGCCGGGATCTCAATTAACTGTATGTCAGTGGGGTGAACAGGGCAGCTTTACCTTGGGCCCTCCCACCTGCCCCTACCTCCGAACTACCCAAAATGGGCCTCCTGGAAGCACTTGGAGGTGAAATCATCATGTCACCACTAACTATTTCCAGGTGCTGCGCGTGGCACCACAAGTGCTTTTCTTGGTGAGTGGGGGGCCCTGTGGGGAGGGTGGGGCTCCACAGGAATGGCCCACATTGGGCCCCGCCATTCCTGGAGCCAGCCCTGATAGGAGGAATTATTGCATTTTGTTCTCTTCTGAAGCAGTGTTGCAAAATGCATCCCATTTATCCTGACTCCCTGGTGTGTGTGTGTGTGTGTGTGTGTGTGTGTGTGTGTGTGTGTGTGTG
>JAJKFI010000009.1:6748246-6774620 GCA_029204185.1 Lerista edwardsae | reverse complement strand
TTCCTTCCTTCCTTCCTTCCTTCCTTCCTTCCTTCCTTCCTTCCTTCCTTCCTTCCAAGTTGTGAATCTGGAACTCCTCTAAGGTTTCCAAAGAGGTTGTTACAAATCCAAGCCTCAGTCCCCAGGCCGTGCGGCCTCCTCACCTCTGTGCCTGCTACCTATTCAGCAGGCTGAGGAAACCTATGGGGAGGCTAGAGTCTCCCCTGGGGCAAGGGTGCGAACATGAGCTTGCTCCGGGGAGGCTCCCCAGTGCCCCTAAGGAGTGCTGGATATTGCACAGGCCCACTGGCCTCACCATTCCAGAGCACCTTAGGATTGTGCTCTTAAGCCAAATGACATCGCCTAAATCACTATCTTGCAAAAAACATAATCATTCATCACTTATCCCACAGAACCATTGTGAGGTTGAATATGTTACATAAGTCCAGAGAACTCAGGTGCTGTGATATCAGAGAGCAGAGTTATCTCCGGTTCTGTTATCTTTGCTGAACCTTAATTAGATTTTCTGCCACGTGTCCCATTGTTTGGATTTCTCTGAGGCATTTGTAGCTGAGAAAGCATTTGCATAAATTAATTGGCTTAATCTGCACTTGTGAGCCACTTCACATGTTACCATTTTAGGAGATCAGAGCCAATCGTAGGGTTGGTACAGTACGGTTTTTTTGTGGTATACAGTACATGAGCTTGACAAAATACATGTATGTGTAGTGCAATCGCACGCAGAGCTCTGTCTTACAATTTGTTGGCCCAACACACTTCCTAGTCTTGCAACAGGAATGTAAAAAATGCAGACAGGAAGCCAATATCAGCCCCTCAGGGAAGAGTTCCAAAAATGGCAATACAAGGCGAGCTGAGTGCTTCAAGGGATCCTGATGACACTGGCAGAAACGACAATGCCCAAGTGGTTGGCAATGCTATTAGGAGCCAGTGATGTGTGCACCCGCAAACTTGTGTTATCATGCTGCCGTCCCTGCGGAGTGTTGGGACAACTCAATATCCCAAATAGAATAATTCTCCTTTTTTTAAAAAAAAAAATGCATACTGCAGCATCTCTACTGTCTTCTCTGGTTATTTTCCATTCTCCCTGATAGGGAGATTCCAATAGGTGTTTCTCTGTCATCTACGGGTTGTTCAGGATGCAGGGACATGATTTGCTGACTGGTTTCCAGAAACCTATTTACACATCTCCAGAATTGTTTTCATGGATTGCTGGTAGAGTGTCAAATCAAATTTATGTTAACCTTGCTGCTTTATCATGTTCTGGCTGGTAGACATCCTAGTTGCAACAAAAATGTGCACCTGGATTATTCTCCTAGTGGTGACCTCTGCAAAGACTCTGACTACTGTGCTGTAAAGTCACACTTTCCACTTCTGATGGGGTGTTGGAGGTTCGGTCTTTGCAGTAACAAGCATAAACATTGTGTCATGGGTGGGGACGGTAAATCAGAGGTAGAGCATCTGCTTGGAAGCTCTGGTGTCTCTAGGTAGGACAGACTAAGGGCGCAATCCTAACCTGGAGTTTGGCCAGCACAGTTAGGCCAGCAAAGTTTGGCCGGCAGAAGGCCAAACGTAGTATGTTTGGACCACTCTCAGACCACAAAGTATGTTCGGACCACTCTCGGAGTCAGAGAGGCCAGCACACAGACATGCACCATTCCCCCTGACTCCGAGAGTAGTCCAAAGGTTCTTTACGGCGGCCCTAGCGCCGGCCAAACTTTGCTGGCCTAAATGTGCCAGCCTAACTCCAGGTTAGGATTGCGCCCTAAAATTCCCATCTGAAACCTTGGAGAGCAGGAATGTGCTGTGATGTAACATTGGGCCTCCCAGCGCTACTGGGACAGGGTTCTGGTCACATGTGGAGCCTTTCTGAAGCCTTCAGAAAGCCCTACGGAGGTGTTTGTACAGCATTTGTAGTTTGTGCTGAATATCCCAGCCTCTACAAGCTTCAGAACATGCGCGCACGCACGCACGCACGCACGCACGCACGCACGCACACACACACACACACACACAGAGAGAGAGAGAGAGAGAGAGAGAGAGCGAGAGAGAGAGAGATTTAACTAGCACTTCTGCATTTTGATGAAAACCAGAAGTGCTTGTTAAACAGGGGATTTCTGAAGTCCACAAAGATTGCACGCAGCCTCTAGAAGCCTCAGAAAGGCTCCCGGACATGACCAGAGAACATCTCTAGTCACGTCCGCGAACTCAGGTCCTGGGAGCTCAGGTGAGGGTGAGACTCCCCTGCCTCCCCTGACCACATGTCCCTGCTGGAGAGGTGCACGCTAGTACTGCACTACATGGACCAATGATCTGACCTGGTATAAAGAGGCATCCAATCAGCGATGTCATCTGGGCAGGACGGTCCGGAATGCTGTACCACTTGTTCCGAAGACGGGCTGCGACGGGGCGCCATTGCGCGGCAGATGCCGTGTGCTTTTTGGCCCTGCCGCCCTCCCCTGCGCTTGATTTGCTCCGATATGGAGCTATTCCGGGTGCAGGGAGGCGTGGCCGGGCTCCGCATGGGGGGCAGGGAGCTGCCACTCAATCGTGAGTTCCGGTTGTTGGCGCTGACGGATGACATCACTGCATCCAATACTGCTCATCATCCTCTTCCAGCTTGTAGGGAAAGGATGAATATATATTTCATCCTTTTATTTAGGTGCCTTCCAGATGCTTCCCCCTGCTAACTGTGCAGAGACACTTATAAAACTCTCTTGAATTAGCAGGAAAAGAGCAATCTCCCTACTCACCCCAGTACTGTGTCATTTCTAGTCATTTGCTGATGGTTTTTCCCCACTGCATCTGGGCACCTTTTGGGACAAGGGACCACATATTCATTTAATGTACTCAGTGAGCTACAAACTTTTTTAGATGAAAAGTGGACTACAAACAGCCTTACCAAGCAGTATAGAAACATCTGTACATATTGTGCCGCCTCCCCTCTGACTACGCTACTGGATTTGCTCTTCAGAGTCTCATCCCTAGAATTTTATCATTATGCCCACAATGGAAGTCTTGTTTGTTCACTGTTGCCTCCCTCTTTCTTCCCCACTGAATCATTCAGTGATGCCATTGGCCACTGCACAGGGTTCCTGCACATGAAATCAATTTTCCTGTGTGTACATGTGAACACATGTTATGAAAAGTGCACCTTGCAATGCCATGGCGAGTTTTCAATTTTCAAAAAGCCTAATTGCTGACTCATTCTGGCAGTGAAAATTGCAAATTGCCCTGGCATACACAGGTGCCTCAATGAAGATCGGGGTGTAACATCATCACCATGAACTAATTTGTTAGTTGACCCTGAGATGGATTACGTCTCTGCTCCCAGAAACACAAAAATAGCAGCTTTCCCCTGCTCCTATAGTTCCGACATGGACTTTTGTAACAGCTCAAGTGACTCACAGTACAAGTCCGTTGTGCCATTCCACAAACTTTAATGAAGTCCCAAAGGAAGATGAAAACCTCTAAAGGGAGCATGAATCTTTGCCGTCGGTTCAGCTAGGTGCTATCAATATATGTCAGCGTGAAGAGAGAGATTACTTCTTTCAATATGTAGAAATCTATCTTTGTGGAAGATATATTTAATTAGCGTGAATCTGTTTCTTGGGTACTACTAAAAATAGCACCCTTTCATTTATTGCTCCTCCAACATTGATAAAATGAAATGTTCAAGCTGAAGATGAAAATACATTCAAAAGAGAAAGAACTCTGCACTGCATTTCAATGAGACGCACTGTACATTATGTGCACATACACGATGTGTAATCTTGTACCCAGTAATACATGAGTAAGTCCTGATGCTTTCAGATAGGATTCATTCACTCGCAGATGTATACAGAACAGCAGGTCTAGGCTGAAATTTACAGCTCTCTCACATATGGACAGTGGCGTGCCTTGCGGGGGGTCCAGAGGAGTCACGGGGCAGAGCAGCAGTGGAGACGCAGCCGCCACATACTTGCTAGTGTGCCCGCCTGAGCCACTGCAAGTACGAAGGTGAGTGGCGCACGGCCCACCTGCTCGCCCTTGTGCTCCGAAATGGAGCGTGTCATGGTGGGGTGTGTGCTGGGGGCAGTAGACCTTTCTCATCTAGTCCCAAATGCTTGACCACAGTCAAGTTATGGTTGTAGAGTCCTTGAGATTTGACAATTAGTGTGTGATGACTGGCACGGCCAGTTAACCGGGGGGGGGGGGGAATCCACTATCTCTTTTAGTTTGTACTGGAAAAAAAACCCCACCCAGCAACATTTTCATGAAATAGATCTTGACTTTCGGACTGTTCATGCTGTACCCAAATACAGAATGTGTGCATTTCCACATTCTGGTAGGCATTGCCATGTGAGTGACTACATCCAAGTTCATTTGTACAAATCCACATACGCTGTATTTAGATGGTACCTGCATGGAAGCAAGCTTGTGAATTATGGTACCCAGATGCAGACTAACAGTGATGGTACCGGGGCGTACAGATCTACCTGGCTACAGAGGAATGTGTGAACAGCCCTTGTAATCTGCTAATTGCTGCAGTTCAGTGTTGTAGCTACCTATGGGGTCAGGCGCAGCGCCCCAGGTGTCATCTTCAGAGGGGGTGTCACCACTGAACCCCAAATTCCAAAAATAACAAGTTTATGGCATAATATGGCATGCTGTATACCGTTGGATGTGGAATTCCATTCAGAATTCAATGAAAAAAACAGAGTGTAATATCTCTATTCTATCAAAAATTATGGCCAAAAATGTAAAAACCAAAAATTAAACTTCTTTTGAACAAATCGTGATTTTCAAAATTGCGGTTTTAAGGAATAATACCATCATGCTGTTGGATGTGGAATTCCACCCAGAATTCAATAAAAAACCCAGAGTGTAATATTTCTATTCTAGCAAATGTTATGGCCAAAAAGGTAAAAACCAAAAATAAAACTTCTTTTGCAAAAATTGAGGTTTTTAAAATTGCGGTTTTAAGGAATAATACCATCATATTGTATACCACTGGATGCAGAATTTCACCAGGAATTCAATGAAACCTTGAAACTTTCAAGGAGTAAACTTAAGGAGTAATACCTTAATTAAAAGATTGATACCTTAATTAATGCAAAAGATATGGCCAAAAAACCCCAAAAAATTGCCGTGGTGGGGGGTGTAAAAAAATTAAGTAGTCCCAGGTGCAAAATGCCCTAGTGCAGCCTGTAGCCAGTGCTGCAGTTCAAACAGTTGTTAAAGGGACAGTAAAAGATCAGCCCAAAAGGTGGCAACCTAGTCGTGAACGAAACAGTGACAAAGCTCGACATCCATTTTCGCATTTGAACCATGTTGAACTCTCTCCATCCTCCTTCACCTCACTTCCTAGGATTATGACATGAGGCATCAGATTATAAAGCTTAACCCAGAGGGTTACATGTTTGGGGGGGGGGGGAATCCATAGTCTAGCAAAGCAGCTTATCTATGGTTTTGACAACAGTGTTACAAGGCAGTGATAAAGCACTGAGCTAAGCAGACTTCCAGCTAGCCAAAAAGGTTTCAAAAGGCATTTGTTTCGTAATATAAATACATTTCTCTTCTGCATGGCAGCAATGCTGGTGAGCTCCTCTGTAGCATAGCAGTAGCACGAACTGGTCTGGAATGTGCAGGCTCCAAGGAGTCGTTTGCAGTCCTGTGTACAGTTGCTGCCAAAAAAAGACTCATAGGATTATAAAACCAAAGAGCTTGGGGGCAGCTTGTAATCAGCCACTTGCCTGGTTTCCTGGGACAATTAAATATCGTCCCAGATGTCAGAGAATCAAGACTCTGCTGATTTGTCTTTTGCAAGAGCTATGAGTTTTTAAGGCAAAGACAATCTAGTATGCTGGATTAACTCTGTTTAACAACCCTTTAACGTAACCTGCCATTAGCGTTGGACCTCGGAAACCCAGACCAGGGTTCATTTATACATGATGCTGATCTAAGCAGGTGCTTGGGGAGGAGGCAATATATCATTTCTTGCTTGCCTATTATAAGGCGCTCCAGACTCTGGCACGCGCGGGCCAGATCTGACATCTGTTTTCTCCCCCTGGATGAACGTCACTTACTGTTCTGCTGGGGAGCCCCAGGAAAGCCCTTCCAATTGCCCCCAACCAGCCAGCTGCTTCCAGGTTCCACCACCACAGAAGGCTTTGCGGCTTTCCAGGCAGATGCTGCTAGTCAGTGCAACCATCAGTGGCAATTGTAGGGTCTTTCCTGCATCTCCCTGGTGGTGGTGATGGTAAGCAACATTCATGCTGGGGAAGATTTAGCCTGTGGCAGCAGTCTCCAGTTTGGAGACTGCTGGCCTAGACTATAAATGTGTGGTATAGGACATGCCTGTTTGAGTGGTTTTACTTGTATGTTCAGCCACTCTGGCAAACTCCTGGGATGTGCCAGAATACTCACTAGGTGGCATCCTGGGGGAGCAAGGTGCCTTGTAGAGATGCATCAGGCAGACAGTCATTAGGTGCATCTCTACCAAGTGATTGGGAAAGCGTCACCTCTTGAATTTCTGCCCAGATGTGTTTCTTGCTACCTCAGTGTTGAGCTGAAAGATCACAGCAAAGTGCTGCTGCATGGAGACTAGTTTGTGACTCCAGCATCATACAGTATAGGAGGTGGCACAACATCTTGACTCCTGTTTTGGAGCACACGTGAAAACGGGAAGCCCCTTAAACCAATGGTTCTTGGCAGTTTGAAATGATGAATGAACTTATGAAGCAGCCTTGCACAGATCGTTGGCCTGCCTAACTCAGTATTGCTCTGAGGGCCGACAGAATACTCCACATTCTCAGACAAATGTCTCCCAGTCCTCCTATCTGTGAACCTTGCACCTGAAAAGTAATGGAACCTTCAGTGTTCAAAGCAGAGGCTCATCACCTATTTGTCACCTTCTGAAATGTCATGAATGGAAGGCCACACCTGTTGGATGCCCTACTCACAACCCATTCTTATCTAAATGCCTCCCTATGCTGATTAGATGCAACTGTGCTAGCAAAGTATGTGCCATATCTTGTTGGATGGTCTAGAAAATCTCCTCCATTTGTTCCTTTGCCTGGGAATAAGCCTCCATCCTGCTATGCGCCTGCTCAGACATGCTCCAGCAATTTATTAAATGCCCACAGCAGTTGTTCCCATACGATGCTGATGGTGCCTGATGGTGCCACAGCACCCACAGGGATGCCGTGGGACGTTCCCAGCATCCTCTTCTTTCTGGCTCTCCCAGGCACCACCATCTTGGATTGTGCAGGATTTCACACAATTACCAAGAGAATCGCACCACATCTCACACAATCCAACATGGAGGCATCCAGTGGAGCCAGGAAGAAGAGGCTGCTACGAAAGAAGGGCACAGTGACCATGGCAAGTTTGGGAACCACTGGCCTACAGCATTGTATTTTGCATTTACATTTCTTTGGGGCACAGCAATTTCATATGTGAAATCTTAAGGCTCTCCTGTGAATTTCTAGATAGGGGAGACAGGGCCAGGTCCAGGAGTGGTGGGGCCCAATGTGGGGCATTCCTGTGCCCCCCTAGCTTCCCCACAGGGCTCCCCACTCACCAAGAAAAGTGCTTGTGGTGTCACACATGGCACCTGGAAATCATTGGTGATAGCATGATGACATCACTGCTAACAGCTTCCAGGAAGCCCATTTTGGGCAGTTTGGAGGCAGGGTCAAGTGGGAGGGCCCATGGTAAAGCTGCTCTGCTCACTCCACTGATTTACAGCCCATAGAGATCCTGGCTGCAGCAGCAGATGATATGCTCACTTTGCTGGTGCGGGGGGAATCCCAAAGTGTGGGGCCCAATGCGATATTGGTCACATTGGCTTAAGGCCGGCCCTGAGGAGAGTCCTGCTTTCTTATATTTCAGTCAACACCTTTCCTGTTTATTGTTACAAGTTTATCATAGCAGGAATGTTGGTGTATGCTAGAGGAGCACTGTAGGAAGTATTTCCGGGGCAAAACTACACCTTACACACAAATCTGCATAATGCTGCACTGGCACTGTTTCATTGAAAGAAAATCTTCCAGAACAGACTGTTTAGGGCAGAGAAGGAGGGCAAGAGTGGGTGCTTAATCTTTCCCCCATTAACCATTTTCTGCGTTCATTCCCCACCCAAACAACATTGGCTACCCTCGGGGTTCTGGGTGCTCATTCACCATCACAAGCACACATCTGGGGCTCTGCAGGAAGAAGATCAACTGGGAAGAATTTGGACTGGAAAATGGCTCATGCAGAAAATGATGTGCATCTTCCCGCCCACCACCTTTCTACTTAAAATCATGCCTGCTTTCCTATTCTTTTTTGAAAGGCATCAGGGCCTCACTGCACACATTTGTATGTGCCATGTCCTTTCTGCCTTACTTTATGATTAAACAACCAGCTTCGTGCGCAGCTGGGGAAATCCATTAAATATATTCCCTTTGACAGCTGGATCCTTTTCAATGCACATGATTGGCATTGGGCTCCTTCTGGAGAAGCTTTATATTGCTTAATTATTGACTGTGATGTCGATTGCCATAGTCGCACCCATGTTGATTTAGATTCTAGATGCTTTGGCTTTCAAAAGAGTTCTTTCATTCACTCATTGTTTCAAAGCAGTTTTGTAGGACTTGGGCTTGATCAGAGAGAAACGGCACATATTGGTTGTGTGTATCACACACTGTGAGCTCAATCCCATCCTTTCCCTCCCCCCCCCCCCCGCTGATGTGGCTGTGCCACTGAAGTGCATGCTGCATCCTGTAGTGAGGGGTGCAGTCCTGTAAGACTCAGGAGCCAAAACATGTCCTACCCAGATGTGTACCAGCAAAATCATTGCTGTAAGTTCAAGTGGAACCAAGAAAGCAGATTGAAGGTGCAAGTCTAACCTGGAGTTATGCTGGCACAGCAAAGTTTGGCTGGCACAAGGGTCACCATAATGTGAGTTTGGACCACTGTCGGAGTCAGAGAGGATGGCACATGTCTGTGTGCTGGCCTCTCTGACTCCCAGAGTGGTTCAAACATACTTGGACAAGGGTGTCTCTTCTGCCAGCCAAACCTTGCTAGCCTAACTGTGCCAGCCTAATTCCAGGTCAGGATTACGGTCTGAGGAATAGAAGGGGGATAGAATATTTCCGGCTCCACTGCCACCAATAGCACCTGTTCCCAGTCCTAGTTTCACCCACTGTTCCATCCCATCTCCTTCCTATTTCTCCCCATCCTTGCCCCATTTTCCCCCTCTTCCTCCCTGCCCCAATTTGTGCACAGGTGCTGTGGAAGGTCCACTGGTTGTCATGGTGGCCCAACTAGTCCCGGTGGCAGGTCGTGTTTGTGACCATTGCAAATCACCTCTAGTTCCAGTGGCATAAGCACAGCCAAGGATTATGCTGTAAGTCCCTTACCTAAGTACAGGTTAGGTCCCAGGAGTCTGTACTGAAGCTAAAACAAACTTTAAACATCCAGTTCTTGCCAGCCCAGCACTTTCATCCCTGCTTGAAAGCACCACCAAAGGACTGACTGGACCTGTACGAAAGCACAAGCGCAGATAAGTACATCATTAGTTGTTGTCTTCCTCCCCTACACAGAGCTCATAGCAGCTTGCAGAAGACAATTTAGATTATGGAAACTGCATTTACAGAAGGAGTCAACACCACTAGCTCCGTCTCTCTTCCCCAGTGAAAATTAGCACACCCATTTTCTTTAAAAAAAAATTTTATGCAGGAGTTTTTTGATCGTAGTTATCCCATTACGCACTCAATTGAGCCCATCCATTCCATCCATTTGCGCATTCCCATCCAGCTCTCACTTCCTTTCTGATTCAGGATGCTGGCAGGTAATTTACATGAACTCAAGATTTGAAATAAATTTCCCATTGTGATCCTGTGTGGGAAAGGGAGGGCTGGCTGAGAACGAAAGAGCCCATTCATAATATCCAGTTTCAGGGAGTGGTCAGCGCATGAGAGGCAATTGCATGAAAGCCCATGTGCATGCACTTTGAAGCAGAGGCAGATCTAAGGGAGGGCAAAGCTCTAAGTTTTGCAAGAAGCCTTACCTTGCAGTGGAAATCACTCCTCTCCTGCACCGTTTTAGCCAATCCTCACAGGGAAAAGCAACATCTTGGTGTTGCTTACTGGCTAGAGCAGCAAGGGAGAGGAGGGATTTACATGACAGGGTAAGGCTTCTTGCAACACTTAGAGCTTTGCCCTCCCTGTAGATCCGCCTCTGCCTTGAAGGAGGGGGATAGTGTGTGCTGTACCCTATGGTGATCCTCCATGCATTCTCAGCTACGCTTGTGATGAGCCCTTAATGTTCTCCCACAATGAAAATCAACAACTGAGAAGCAGAAGGAATTTCTCTGGTTGCTTCCTCTTTTCACAACCTTTTCCCCAAACATTGAAAGAGCACTGAGGCCCTGGATATGTACTAGTTCTTTTATCCACCAGAGATGCATAAAAAAAGGCCCCCGAATAGAACGGAAGCAGCAATAATGCAGAGAGAGCAAGCTGATGTAGAATTAAAATGCAGGGGATGCTGGGCTAGGAAAACTATCACGGGAGCATTATATTCAATTATTGAGTTTAGTTACATTAACAATTACCGCAAACCTGAGAGGTCCTCCAGATCACATTCGTCTCAGTGGGATGCAATTTAGGGATTTACACATTTCATTCAAAAAGGAAAACAACATCCCAACTTTGGCTCAGAGGAAACGAGAGAGAAACGAACACGTATGAGTCACTAAGCTGTTAGGTGATACAGTAATCCCTTGTTATATGCTCATGTATTTTCCATTACCATGCCGAAAAATCCCCAGGAATAAAGCATATGGCGCTTTCAGTACTCATATGCACAAACAGAATATTGTACTTCCCAATACTAAGGATATTAGGATTCCAGTATGACTGCAAATCTAGTTCCGAAGCTGGGCTTGTGCTTTGACATTTTTATGAAATGAGATCAAGGATGCACAGAACAGAGAACTCGGCACATATAATCAGGGCCTTCTGTGCAACAGGAAGGAACTTAAGAACATCTCTGCTGGATCAGGCCAAAGGCCCATCTAGTCCAGCTTCCTGCACCTCACAGTGGCCCACCAGATGCCTCAGGGAGCACACAAGACAACCAGATACTTGCATCCTGTGGCCACTCCCTAACTTCCTTAGGGTTACCAAAGACTGTTGTAATGATTCAACAAAGCTCTTTGAAATGGAGCAAAAGTGTGCTGTGAGTGGACGGAGAAAAGCGTAAGGAGGTCTTAGGCAGTACATAGTTGCCTTGTACTGTTAGACCACTGATCCAACAAGTGTCTCAGACGATGGTCTTTGCCAGCCCACCTGGAGATGCCGGGTTTGGACCTGGGATCCTCTGAATGCAAGGCAGGTACCCTACACCTTCTATGCTCACTCCCCTATTTTTACTTGGTTGGGACGTGGTGGCACAGTGGGTTAAATCGCTGCTGCTGGGCTTTCCAACTGGAAGGTTGGGAGTTCAAGACTGCGCGACAGAGTGAGCTCCCGTCGCTTGTCCCAGCTCCTGCCAACCTAGCAGTTCGAAAGCACCTAAATGCAAGTAGATAAATAGGGACCACTTCGGTGGGAAGGTAACGGCATTCCGTGCGCTACGGCATATAGTCATGCCGGCCACATGACCATGGAAGCTTGTCCTCGGACACAACGCCGGCTCTACAGGCTTTGAAACAGAGATGAGCACCGCCCCCTACAGTCGGTCACAACTAGACCATCCGGTCGTGGGGAAACCTTTACCTTTTATGATATCATTCAGAATGGGGGAGGGGCTATGATAAATATAAATCATCCTAATCAATGGGGGTGTTTTTATGGTGTCACAATCATACCTTGAAAATGTTTAAAATGTATGACATGAAAGAGCTAAGAAAACCTACGCAGGGGATAAAAATATGCACATAAATCTTATTTTCGAATTGAAAATTTTATTGTCAGTTAGCTTTTCCTTCCAAGAGATTACATTGTCATCATACTAGTCACGCCAGTACTGGATAGAAAGAGCCAGGCAGCCCAAGCCTAACCGGCCCAGACCCTGTAGGTTCAGTGGTAGCCAACAGGAGATGGGCAGCCATTGGAGGCACCTCGAGAAAAGGGGACATTTTCCCCCAGGTAAGAGTGCTGGCTTTAAGCAGTGACAGACTTTACTTTCCTGGGCTCCAAGATCACCGCAGACGGTGACTGCAGCCATGAAATTAAAAGATGTTTACTTCTTGGGAGGAAAGCTATGGCGAACCTAGACAACTTAATAAAAAGCCGAGACATCACCCTGCCAACCAAGGTTTGCCTAGTCAAAGCGATGGTTTTCCCAGTAGCAATGTATGGCTGTGAGAGCTGGACCATAAGAAAGACAGAGCGCTGAAGAATAGATGCTTTTGAATTATGGTGTTGGAGAAGACTCTTGAGAGTCCCCTGGACTGCAAGGAGATCCAATCGGTCAATCCCTGGAAGGACAAATCCTGAAGCTGAAGCTCCAATACTTTGGCCACCTCATGAGAAGAGAGGACTCTTTAGAAAAGACCCTCATGCTGGGAAAGTCTGAAGGCAAAAGGAGGAGGGGGCAGCAGAGGATGAGATGGTTAGACAGTGTCACCGAAGCGATGAACATGAAATTGGGCAAACTCCAGAAGCTAATGGAGGACAGGGAGGCCTGGCATGCTGTGGTCCATGGGGTCGCGAAGAGTCGGACACGACTTAGCGATTGAACAACAAGAGTGCTGGGCCGCCAATGGACCTCCTCAAGTCTGTGCCAGCTATTTTGCCAGTACAGACTTGAGGGCCTCCGTGTCAGACCACATGGTCCAACATGGAGGATAGGTTCCAGGGGGAGAGGCCACTGCTAGTCCCACCCCTCACTCCACCCCTCCTCCCGCTTACCACCAGCACTGGGGGTGGAATCCTAAATTGAGTTAGGCCGGCAGAAGCTAAGCCAGCAAAGTTTGGCCAGCACAAGTGACACTGTAAAGTATGTTTGGACCACTCTCAGATCAGAGAGGCCAGCACACAGACATGTGCCATCATCCCTGACTCCGACAGTAGTTCAATTGTGCTTTATGGTGTCCCTTGTGCTGGCCAAACTCTGCTGGCTTAGGTTATACCAGCCTAACTCCAGTTTAGGATTGCACTCTGGGTCATTTAGGATTCGGCCCTAAGCCTCAATAAAACAATTTTTAAAATCAAGGTAATATATTTTGAGTATATCATAATAACATGAAGTCAGTAATACCTCAGCTTCTGCTCCTCCCACCACTACATGTGGAAGTGGAAGGGGGCAGTCCTCACCCAATGGGTTTATTTCTATAGGGATAAAGCCATGCTGGACACATGTTCTCATGCAAGCTAACCAGTGGAAAGAGATTTCAGGTTGGCAGTGCCTCCTTCCTGTGGCACATCTCAAATAGCGCAGTGCCCTCCAGCGGCGTCATGCAGCCGGAACGCTGGGTGGGAGGAACGGGTGAGCGGCAGCCCGCCCGTTGCGTTCCAGTCTGTTTCGCCATCTTCCCCGGGGGCTCCCATATGCACTAGGAAAAAGGCATTGAATGATGGGGCAACCTGAAGGCAAACAGGAGCTAAGTAAAAAACATTTTGACTTACCTCTGTGTAAGCCTACAGGCTGCCTATGTGTCAACTTGAATATATACCAGCCATCTGCATGGCGTGCATCCAAGGAGAGAGAAGGAGTGGGCAGACTTTTAAAAGAGGGGATAAGATTTGGTGTGATGGCAACTGCTATCAGATCCACCCACCCTTCCCTGACATGCCACTGGTCAGGGGTGTAGCTAAAGAAGTGCAGATGGGTGAAATTGCACTGGGTAACAAGCTTTAGGGGGCAACAAACTGAGCTTGCCGCTAGTGGACAAAATTGCAAAAACATTGGCATGTATGAAAAACACGTTATATATCATTGGAAAGTTAATTTAATGCACAACGCAATGAAATAAACCAGAGTATAATATCTTTACTCTATCAAAAGTTATGGCCAAAAAAACAGAGAAAACAAAAATACAACTGTGACATCACTTCCTATTGTGATGTCACATTCGGGGAAACACTTTGCCCTCTCCATTGGGCTACATTTTCATTAGTGATGCCCCTACCTCTGGTTCTTCCCCCAATGCATTGCCCCATTACTCCCCGTCCCCATCCACTGCTGCTGCTGGTACGCGCCACATGCCATCAGCTTCTCATTTATGGCAATGTCCCACTGCCATCAAGTGGGTGATAGGATTGATTTTCAGAGTGCTCAGTCATCTCTTCTTCAGATTCACTTGCATTTTCTCCAAGCCAACTTTATTCTGTTTGTTGAACTTCCTTCCTTCCTGTTTTTTCATAAGGCTTCTTAAGACTCAGGCTACTCACTCTTGGTCTGTAACGATCACCCTTCTTCCATGATTTAAGAGTTTAAAAACTAGGACATTTCCTCGGGTCCTCCTCTAATGAATTCTCCTGATATTAGAAGCAAAGGCAGACAGGCGTAACCATGGTTATCGGAATACCACAGTCTCAAACTCTCCTTCCATTTGCGAAGTCTGTTTCTGTCTTTGTGTCTCTGTGACTGCTTTGTGTTTGGAAACAGAAAGTCAGTAGGGGCCAAAAAGCCACATACAGCGCACTCCTAGGCATGTCTACTCTGAAATTAAGTCCCATTATGTTCAGTAGGGCTGACTCCCAGGACAGTGTGAATAGGATCACAGCCTGAAAAGGGTAAATAGACACATGTCACTAAAGACATTCATCGTCATACCTTATCTTGATGCTTAATTTATAGAAAAACAAACCCAACTGTGACTGAACATCTACGACTTTTTTAAAAATTATCTTTTATCAACTACTAATAAAAAGGTGGTGGTGGGGCGTGATGGCACTGTGGGTTAAACCGCTGAGCTGTTGAGCTTGCTGACCGGAAGGTTGGCAATTTGAGACCACATGACGGAGTGAGCTCCCATCACTTGTCCCAGCTCCTGTCATCCTAGCAGTTTGAAATCATGTAAAATGCAACTAGATAAATAGGTACCACTTCGGTGGGAAGATAAACGGCGTTCAGTGCTCCTTGACATATAGTCATGCCAGCCACATGACCACAGAAACTGTCCTCGGACAAATGCCAGCTCTTTGGCTTAGAAACGGAGATGAGCACGCCCCCTACAGTCAGTCACGACTAGACCATTCGGTTATGGGGAAACCTTTACCTTTTAATAAAAAGGACTGGAGGGGTATGGTACATTTGAAGACACTGCTTTGCAGTGATCTACTTTCTGCTAAAATATTTGGTCCATTAAAGCAAGGGAAAGAGATGAAAAATGCTTGATGTGAGATTTCCTTTCTGCATGACCCCATGCTCTAAAATTGCTATTGGAAACCCCCCACTGTGCAGATGCCTGTATTTGCTACTCCCTCTATTTGTTGTTCTTTCAGGTAATTACAAGATTATCAAACAAGTCTGCAATCTGCCAGGTATGGTTTTCTGATGTTCATCTAATGAGCTTAATGCGAATGCACCTGTGGCCAGATCCACATCTGCTTTGAATCAGGATTTCCCTTGTGGGCACCAGCAAGCACCGTAGAATACCTTCTGAAGGACCCCAAACTAAATGGGTGCAGTTGAGTTAGCCTGGATAATCTGGCATATTTGCATGTGCCATGACTCCATCAGCATTTGAAGAGTAGACCCTGCATGTTTAGCCAGTGATATGTGAGGACCCACCTTAAGACATCAGGATTTTAAGATAATTAAAAAAAAACCAACTCAGTCTTGAGCTGTCTCCTGTCGAAATATGATGCCATTTGCATGTTGATTGTCACTTCTGTGTTGTGTTGTATCTCCCCAAGATATCACCGGTGTAATCAATGTCATTTAGACTTTGTAGTCCTATTAGAAACGTTCAGGTTTTTCAGGACTGATGGACAGACTTTTACTTTTCTATATCAGGATGGATACACCAGGGTTACCATTTTGGCTGCCATAGTGAGTTAGTGAAACTCACTAGGAAAAAAATGAAACTGATGTCAATCTTGAGATAACCCAGAGTTTAACCTAGAGATAACCCAGAGTACCAAGAGGTTTGCATACAAAGCAGTGCTCTGATTTAGGGGTGGGGTGGGGTGGAGAGGGTCCTGCCTTTCCTTTTCTCCCACCTTCTCTTTTAAGAAGGATGCATGGGAGTGACATTTGCTTAAAATTCAGAAAAATGACAGTGTGGGGCTTGTGGATTTCTTTAAGGGTCTCCTAATTTCCCCCCATAACATAACTGGATGGCAATGGAGAGGTAAGATTGGGGGGAAATCAGGGGCAGGAAGGGGGCGGATCAGTGGCTGCAGAATCGGTGGCTGCAGAATCCTGTCCCCCCACCCTGAGCCTGACCCACTCTTAGAAAGCTTCCCAGAGCTATGCCCGCAAAAGTGACAACTTAGCTTTGAGGAGCCTCATAGAGGACCATGCAGTGGCCTGGAAGATAAGGTTACCTGTACATGCCAGCCTGGTCCCCTGATGGCATGCAAATGCTCCACCTGCAACCCTAAAATCCTGCACAACAGAGGGGATAGGATTGGGCCATAAAGCTCACAGAAACCAGTGGAATTTTCTGGCTCTTAAAGCAGTTTAGTACTGTCAGTTGTAATAGTATGAGCCCAGCCATCTCCAAAGACCATCATGGAAGATTCTGCCTCAGGCTCCCTCTGTTGAGAATGTGAGTTTGTCTGGGGTACAGAGCAGAGCCTTATCAGTGGCTGCCCAAATTCTCCCCCTTTCTTTCCATTTAGGAAATGATATAATGTTTCCTTTGATATACTAAAGCTTTCGGCTAATTTGAGTTAGAAACTGGAGTGATCTAAGGAGTTTGCTCTTATGCTTTTGTTTTGTCAACATTGTTCTGTTCCATTGAGTTATGTTTTGTTTTATGGTATATATTTGACATTTTTTAAATTATTGTTAGTTGCTCTGAGAAAATTATAAACATGGCAAACAATTTTTTAAAAAAAATAAATTCATTAGGGAGTGTATTAGAGGGCATTTAGTGCTGAATGAATTCAGCAACATTTGCAGTCAGTTCACAAAACTGGGTACCAAGAGGGATGTGGGTTTTTGCAAGAATGGCTCCACAGGAGAGATCTAGTTGGGCACAAGCCAGGAGCCCATCCCCACACAAGGGCCCACACACATCTGGCCAACCCATGAGGCAGCAAATGTCTACTGCTGCGGCTGCTCCTTTCCACTGTCAGGTCAGCCAGGCGGATCCATGTGGATGTTGAATATTTCCTACTGTAGGTGCATCACCAATTGATCAACTTAACAGTGGCATCCCCTGGTAAGCCAGCCAAGGCCCAATGGGGAGGTTTGTGAGTGGGGGACAAGCACTAGCAGTCAGTAGCATAGCTACAGGGGGTACCACTGTAAGTACTGCAGGCGCCACAATGCATCCTGTAAGCAGCCCCTCCCACTTGCCATTGGAATCATTCCAGGCAGCAACATCAACACGCAGCATCATTGCTGTCGCTGTCCAGAATTATTTCAATGGCAATTGGGAGGGGCCACTTACACAGCGCATTGGGGTGCCTGCAGTACTTATGGCGCCACTCCCTCTGTAGCTACGCCACTTGTAGCTGTGGCGACAGGGCTTCCTTCATGCTTCTATACTTAACTATTGTAGCAATAGTGAAAGAAAATTGCTATGCATCCACTGCCTGGGTAGCTCTCTGAGCTGGGTACCATCAGTGATGCCCAGCTATGAAAGCTTGAAAGGAACTGGGCAGTTGATGTTGTGGCTCTGGCTGTGGGTGGCATCATGAAGGAAGACCGATGTTGTCTGCTGTCCAGTTTCTGAGCACATTGGGAAGAAAAGGCCATGGGAGAGTGCACCACCGGGAGTGTAGGACATTTGCCTCAGGGTCTCCCAAAATCAAGAGCCAACCCTGGTTTCATGTACATTATGAAAAGAGTGAAGTAAAATCCAGTAAGCTGCAAAATGTTTTCAGCTGAAGCATGAGTGGGCTTTTGGTTAGGTTCTGGTTGTATCCGAACAGGCCAATTGCCCACACGGCAGGCCACTTTTTCATGTTTATTCTCATACAACTTATCCTTATTTTAGGCCGACTCCAAAGGCAACGGCAGCATAAACAAGAGACTTCCCTCGATAGTAGAGGATGAGGAGGAAGAGGAGGATGTGGGGGATGAGGAGGCAGCCACGCTTTCTCCAGTCCACACACGAAGCACAACATCCTCCCAGCCGAAAAAGTCGGGAAGCAATAAAAGTTATCTTGGGATAAACTTGAAACAGTTGGCCTCAGGAACTGTGCCCTTCCACTCACCGATCCGCGTTTGCAGTGCAAACTCCTCTCGAACCAAACATGAAACCGAGATCCACTATTATTCCAAAAGGCGGGACAAGAATCTAAAAGTGCACCTTCCTTTGCTGAACAACATTGGTCCGCCAGACCTCAGCCCAAGGTAAGCAAGGAATACGCCTCACCATCATTCTTGTTTCTCAGCATATTTTTGTCAAAACCAGAGATCTCCAGGCTTTTCAGGATGCAGGCCACATCATATATCTTACAGATTTTCACAGCTCAAAAAAAAGATGGGTTTTATAAACGAATGAATGCCATTGAAATGAATGAATTTATTTTACTTGGATCTTTTTTGTAATCAGCATGATATGATTCAGAACAAAAGAGAACATTCAAAACATTTGAAGCAAAAGAGAAATGTGACATCTACAGAGAAACAATGTTATGCTTAAACTGAGAAATGACATACAACACATCAAGATGTCAAATATTTTAAGTTGCTGCGGGCCAGATAAAATCTTGTAGTGGGATGGGTTTGGCCTCTGGGCAGTAGTTTGGAGACCCCTGGTCTACAGAGTTGTATTGCTTCTAATAATATTGTTGTTTTATAGTGTCATGGATCTACACTTGTGATACTAAAAAATCCATTGAAGTGAAGCCGCTGCTTCAATGATCATGTAGGAGTCGCCCAGAAAAGAATGCTCTTTTTTGTAAAGTATTGTAACTTTACAGGGCTTGTAACTAAAAGCATGCAATTCACAGCATCATAGAATGACAAGAAAGTGAACAACACATACAAAAGGGTGTCAGCAGATCCAAAACGCTTTTAGGAGATCAGCCAAGCTATCCTTATAAGGTAGATACTGAAACTAAACCTGAACCAGAACAATGTCTCAGGGCGCAATCCACTGAGCACCCTTGGGCCGACGCAAGCCGCTTGCATTGGCCCTGTGAATGCAGCGCTGGCGCAAGAGTGCCGTCCCATGCCCCCCATGCCAATGCTGCATCCGCAGGGCCCAGCAATGCCAGCCAAAGCTGATGGCGCAACACTCCTGTGCCAGCCGAGTTTGGCTGGCACAGGGACATTTCTGGGTGGGAGGGAGGGAGGGCCACTTCCAGTGGGCAGGGAGTGGGCAGGCCAGGAGGTGTGCCGGCCCAGGAGGGGGTGGAGCTGGGATGAGGCCATTAGGCCACATACATGCTGCTGTCCCCAGGCCATGCGGCCCCAATTTGGGCCGCATGGCATCCTCAGCTCTGCTCCCTAAACAACAAGCACAGTTCTGAGGAGTCCATTGGGGTGGCTGGCACCTACGCTGGGGTAAGGGCATGAATGTGCCCTTGCCCCGTGGAGGCTCCAGCTTGCTCCCAAGCTGCACTGGATACAGCACGGGCCCGCTGGCCTGCCTGTTCCAGCGCAGCTTAGGATTGCGCCCTCTATGTTTCTTTTTTTCCTTGCATAATTATCCAAAAGTGCTTCTATTTCTGAGAACAATGCAATGCAATCCCTCATTTTTTCTGCCCGAGCTTAAGGCAGCTCCCCAACTTGGTCAAACTTCAGCTTCGGCAGAGTCTCTTTATACACATTCTATGCACACTTTCTGCCCCCAGCATTCCCCCCCCCCATTCTAGCCAAACCCCAGCGCTGCCTACAGTCACATGGGTAGAAAGGTTTCTAGAGAGTACGTCAAGGAATTATACCAGTGGCATAGCACAGCCCTGTGCTGTCCCGGGGCGCACCCAAATTGCCATGTCCACCCAATCTGACCCGGAAGTATTTGTGGTGACATGATGATGTCACCACAATTATTTCACATTGCACACTGCCTCAGAGCTATGCTGCCCGCTTTCTCGGAAAGCTGGTCTCATTCCCAGCTGCGTTGTCAGCCCCTCAGATACGCCACTGGATTATACCTACGCTTTACAGCTTGGTGTGTTTGTTTCTGGTGAGTAAGATAGGATCACAGCCTTACTGAACACAATGGGCTTACTTTTGAGTAAAGCCAACCGCACTGGTTTCAAACACTTCTAAAATTGCTTGATCTGGTTGGAGAGCTTCTCCAAGATTTAGTCAAAGGAATGTACAGTTTCATGGAGCCTTATAAATCAGCCTTTGGGCAATGATCTGTCTGAGCTGTGATTAGTGCCCAGGGGAATGACAGAAGATAAATGTTTCTGATTTTCTAGTGAGTTTGCTGAACTGCTTCTCTAAAGTTTCTTATTTTATCAGATGTGCAATTTCAACGTGAAAATAAAAGCTTTCCAAAATCTGGCTTCCGCCTGGATAAAAAAGTGTGTTGATTTTGCTCTCACTTTCCTAGCCACATAGACCATAGCAAAAATAATGCATCTCACTCCAGTGGGAAGATCTCATGCACAAAGATCCACTCAAACTGAATGGGAGCTATGCAAGAAATTATGCACCTAGAAATTCACTGCAGGATAAATAGTGTCAGATCCTCCATTTTGACTGCCATTTGGATGAATTCAGCTTTGATCAGTTAGGAATGAGAGTAATCACTTTTAATGGGTATTCAGTGACCTCTGTAACACAGGCTATAGTTCGATGCATCTACCTGTCATTCTTTCACCGTGCCTATTGCATTATGCCCACTATAGTAAATACAATGATGACGACCGTACAATGGCAAAGCTTACAGTCATTCATCAACAGAGGTGGGTTCACCTAAGGGTAATATGCCCTGTTGTGCATCACAATATGTGCAGTCACTTCATACAGTATTTCACTCTGTCCATAAAAGGAACGGGTGTACTGCAAGTTACATTTCCTATGCATTCCCACTCTTTTCTCCTCTCTTTCTCTGAATCAAGCCAATTGCACAATCTAGCCTCAGGCTCTGTTTCAGTAGAGTCTGCTTAGTTATAAATAAGATCCTGATACAATTATCCTTCCCCTAAACTGTACATTTCATTGCAGGAACACAATCTTACAGGGAATACTTTGGATGTACCTTTTAATCTCAATTCTTGCTTAGAAGGATGAGCAATCCCTAAGGAAGACATGAGATCTGATGAGGTCTCGCACCATTCTGTGTGGCATTTCTTCCTAGCAGTGCATCTTTTTTTTTTTTTTTTGGCACCAGACCAAAACTTAGAGCAGCAAATTGTGAGATCTGCTTCCTGGACAGAGGTGCCGACTTGAGTTCAACATTGGGGGGAACGCAGCCACGCCCCTTGACGCAGCCACACCCACACGAGCACATCCCGCCGGGAGCCCAGGTCTACCCATTATAAGTATAGCGGGTAGACCTGGGCTTAGGAGCTGCTCATGAGCCGGCCAATCAGAAAGCTGAAAAGGAGGAACCATTGGGATGCAGCCGCATCCCATTGGCTCTCCTTGCTTCTGGCTCTCATTGGCTCTCCCAGTTTTTCCTGCGACTGCACATGCAGTTTTCTCGCACTTGGCTCCACTCTTTAGGGGGATGGGGGCAGATATTGGGGTGGCAGACCGCCAATTTGGCGGCCTATGGCCAGTGGTGTCATTCAAATGATTTAGGAACAGGAACTCACTTTTGATTGGCACTTGTCGGGAACCCGGAACCAGCCACGGAGCCCGTTAAGATCCGGAACGCCCGTTCTGGTCCGTTCCCCCTGAATGACATCACTGTCTATGGCCCTGGACAGGACTGGGCCAAAACTCCAAGCAGCAAGGCATGAGGCAGGTCGCCCAGGATGGTTTGGTGTCCGGCCTAAGTGCCAGATCCTGAAACCACCACCCTGCTGGCCCGGTCTGCCCACAAGCCAGCTCTACCCCTGCCTTCCTCCTGCCCTCCCAAACACCCATCACCAGCTGAACTTGGCCGACACATACTCACCCATCCACAGTGGCACAGAGGCCGGATTCAGCTTCCATGGGCCGACGAACATCCTTGTATCGACCCAGCCGACTCAGGAGTCGGCTTGCACTGGCTAACAGCACACTTAGGATTGTGCTCTTAAAAACATAATAAACTCATATTAAATTCATTATGTCAGAGCCTGTTCCTCTGATCTTTAACACGTTTATCAAATATTCAACTAGTCTACATTGATCTGAATTTTCTTGATATTTCTCTTCAAAATATGATATGCCATCCTTTTTACAAGTGATGTTATATCCTACATCTTCCTTACATTGTTGGGGCGCACAGTTTCCTGTCATGCCAGTTTCCTGTCAGCATTCTCTACAATAAAGGTTCACCACACAAACAAGTCAGGTGGGGATATCTTCAAATTATAGCAGTGGAATTGCACACAGTACACAGGTGCCTGTGATAATAGGGAATTCACGGCTAGGAGGCTATAAACATGTCAGAGAAAGTGAGACTTTCAGAAGAAATCAAAGGAAAACAATAATTTTCTAGAAAAGTTATAAGCAGATAGCCCTAGCATTGGTTTTTTTTACCTCTAGCAATAGTTTCTGTTCAAAGAATAGTAGAATATAAAATGAATTTTTTATTTTATTTATTCATTTTAATAAATCAACACATCAATCACAATGGTTTAATGTAAATTAATTTTTGTTTCTACAATTATTTTAATTATTTGATTAAATTATTCTGCTGAAAGTTTCGTTAAAATAATTAATTGGCTGTATTACTTTACAAATATTAATTTTATCAATATAAAATTGATATTATTGGAATTGACTGTGACTGGGCTCTTTGCAGTGTATGAGGACAAACGTGTGATTTCTGTGTTACGATTCCAAGATAGTCCTTATTCGTCTTTTAAAAATTCTTCTTTTGTGAACAGGATTGTTGACGGAACGGAGGACGGCAACAACAACGAGGAAAGCCAGGCGTTTGACTTTGGCTCTGAGCAACTCAGGCAGGATTCCAGAGCATCTCCTACCATCGGGGGTCAGTGCTATATTTAGCCCTCTTACAAATGATTCATAAGGCACCTTTTGAAGAGGGCTGCTGTTTGCGAACCACTCACTGGGAGAGCCTGCCTTAGATATCACTTGGATTGGCACTCCTACCATCATAATGGGGGGGAAAGGTCGGCAAAGAAATGTGGAACTATTCTTCGTAGCAATTTCTTGGGCTTCTTTTCTTTACCGCTATCAGGCAAAGTAACAAATTACGAGGCACCGGGAACATGGCTGTTTC
Source organism: Lerista edwardsae (assembly GCA_029204185.1). NCBI lineage: Eukaryota > Metazoa > Chordata > Lepidosauria > Squamata > Scincidae > Lerista > Lerista edwardsae. The sequence goes on along the minus strand of JAJKFI010000009.1, from coordinate 6,751,222 downwards.
CTAAATCAGGCCCCCAACTTTTCATGGACCGACCTTGTTCAAGCAAATCAGTGCTCATTGTCATGAGGCTGAAGCGAGGCTTCACTAATGTGCACATTTAAGGCGCAGCATGTACAGACCCACTGCTAGAAACGTTGCTTTAGTAGAACATGGGGAGGAGCAAGGAGTGTAAACCAATGCAAGCACTGTTGATCAATAATGCAGCACAACTGTTGGATTAAATGCAGTAACGCAAAGCAATTATTGAATCAATGTACACCAAGATATTTAATTGAAAATAAATGACTTCCTAGGCATGGTTAAATAGCTCCACGCATTGCAATAAATTGTTGAATGTGTCGACTAATTTAAGCCAGTGGTAGGGGATTTTCTGTGCCTGCCGAGAAATGCCTATCATGTGACCACCTAAGAGAATCTGAAAAACAACAACAACCCAGCAACGGCAGCTTTTCCCATTGAGAAGGTTGCAAAGAGCTCACTAGAGAGAAGAACAAAAGAAGTCCAGGCAATTTTTACTGTCAGCCTCACGCAGAATAAATCCAAAACTCCTTGGGGGGTGCAGGAAGGCAGCCATCTAAAAGGCATAGGACAGCAGACGGGCTGGCTGGCTGCTCAGCTAATTTGTTAATTGTGCCCGGCTCGTGTGTCACTCACTGCTGGCATGCGCAGAGAACCAAATGACCCTCATCCATCACATCCAATCTCCCCATGCTGATTTCAATTGTCGGTTGAGCCTTTTGTCTTGTTTCAGAGAAGGTGAGAATTTTATTTCTTCTTTGAGTTTGGATGAGGTTGCTTTGCTTGCTATGGGGAGCAGTGGACATCCCACAGGGTGGGCCAGCCATCGCAGCCAGGGGATTGGCAGTCTTCCTCCAGATCATGTGGAATCGAAGGTCATTGTGACCAATCCACAAATTATGTCTTCACCGTGGTGACACGTCCCACGTGCCCATCACTGTGCTGTTTGGGTGCCCATGGTTCTTTGAAGAAGCTAGTTTGAAGCTTCTGCAATGGCTGCGTCATACGCCCATCGTTATGCAGAATCCGGCTGGAACGTGTGTGTTTTTTTTCACGTTTTTATACTTCCTTTCCTCCAAGGAGCTCCAGGGGGTGTACATGGTTCCTTTCCTACGTTTGTCCTCACAACAACCCTGCAGGGGAGGCTGAGAGATCGTGAGTGGCTGGCCCAAAGTCACCCAAAGGGCTCCATGACCGAGTGCGGATTTGAACCTGGAACTTCCAGACCTCAGTCCAACTCTCAAACCACTACACCATCCCGGCTCCCACATCAGGCATTCACTTGTTCTGACTTCTTGTCAGATGCAGTACAGTGAAGTAAATTGACTAGAACCCACTTGACCCCGTGGTGGACACTTTTACTGTTTTACAGCCCAATCCAGAGCTGCCTGATCACCTGGGAGTGCAGCGGTCACCAGGAGGTTACCACTGCATCCCATGGCAGCCAGGCAGCCATGGGAGGCTCCAAAGGGAAAGGGGACTTGGTCCTCTTTCCCTGGACTCAGGGCAGGCGAGCGGTCTACTCATTTCTGTGCCAGCTATTTAGCTAGCCCAGAAGCAAGGGTCTCCATGTAAGGCCACGCAGTGGGAACCAGCAGTGAGAGTGGCCACCAGTCACACCCCACTCCACTCCTCCCCCTGCCCCGGAATGCCCTCCCGACCTGCCTGGAAAGGCCATATCACAGGCGAGTGGCATGCTCAGCACTCGCGGATGAGCAGTGATCCTTCCAGGGCACTCATATGCCATGGTGCTGCCCCAGTGCCCGCAATAAAGGCTTACCGCCGGCATTGAAGGCCCTTTACGGTGCCTTGCGCAACACCAGAACGCGGGGTGCACTCGCAGCCTTTGCACTGAAGGGCTCTGGATTGGGACACTTTTACTTTTACCCATTTACTAATGAGCACTTTTACAGTGCTTTCAGTCCTGCTTTTGGTTGATAGTGCACAACCTATAAGGGTGTTGTAAGGATAGCATGAGAAGGAGAAGTGTGTACTCCATCTGAGCTCCTTGCAAAGGAAACAAGATAAAAACGAAAGAAGATAGATCCATTTTGCAAATAGATAGATCCATTAGTTTCTTTTTCTTGATCATTGGAATGCTGATTTTGATAGATTGACAGCCCCCATAAATCACTACACTTGGAATCAAATGTATATGAATCAGCAAGACGAAGATGCAGTATTAAGCTTACACATTTCCTCGTACACATCTCCCTGGTCATCCATTATGTGTTCCTGTAATTGCAGAAAATGAAGTCAGTGCTGCTGTACTAGTTATCAAGGCTGAAGAAACCAAGCAACAGATCAGCAGGCTTAATAATGAGGTATGAAGGTGTTTTCCTGTTTAGACAATGTTCTGAACACTCTGTGGATCAATAGAAATTGCAGTTGAGGTTAGATGCTCTGATGTTTCATACCTGTCAACATCTGATAACTCTTTAATTGCCAGATATGTCTGTTTTCATTTGGCCCAGCACTGATACAAATGAAGATGTTTTTAGTAGCTAAAGGGAAGCTGTTTCGATATTTTGAGATTTAAAGGCCCATCAATATTCACAGCTGTTCATGGACTAACAGAGATATCCTAAGCACACTTCCCTGAGAGTAAGCCCTCTCATTAGGGCTTTCTTTTGAGAAAAACTTGCTTTGTGTTATTCTAACCAAGAAAAAACAATGGAATTAAAATTTGAGACTTAACAGGAGGAGATCTTAAATGATACATGGGTGTTGTGGTGGTTTTTTTTTTAATACATTGCAGAGTTAATTATCTTACAGTGCCGGTTTACTCAGGTGTAAGTCTCATTGGCTTACACCTTGTGTTTAGAATTGCCGACTTAGTGTTGCTACAAGCCTTTTCAGCCTTGTTTCATGTCCTCTTGCAATGTGTGTATGAGTGAGTGAGTGAGTGAGTGAGTGAGTGAGTGAGTGAGTGAGTGAGTGAGTGAGTGAGTGAGTGAG
>JAJKFI010000009.1:6721297-6747491 GCA_029204185.1 Lerista edwardsae | reverse complement strand
ATAATAATAATAATAATAATAATAATAATAATAATAATAATAATAATTGGATTTATATACCGCCTTTCTTAGGTCACCAGATTTCTCTAATTACTATAACTCAAGGTGGTTTACATGGGCAGACTTTATTCAGAAACCCGAAGGTTTTTACAATTTTTACAGAAATGTTCTATCTTTCAAGAACTACACACATACAGATGGATCTTTCTGGATTTAGTCCTTCTTTCTGGCCACCCGTTTTGTTGCTGGCTGATAAGCGGCTTCCCTGCTCCCACCAGAGAAGCAGCTGAACTTCGGCACAACTCCCCCTCACACAAGGCAGCCGAAGCTCAGCTGTTAATCAGTCGCAATTAACGAGGTCTGCCGCTCACAGAGACTTCCGGCTGTCCCGAACTGGCGACCTTCAGATCTTCAGCTCTTATCTTCAGGCAAACGGAGGCATTAACCCTCTCGACTAAATCTTCTGCCCTCGACTAAATCTTCTGCCCAGTAGAATAGCAACTAGCAGGAGAGAGAGAGAGAGAGAGAGAGAGAGAGAGAGAGAGAGAGAGAGAGAGAGAGAGAGAGAGAGAGAGAGAGAGAGGGAGGGAGGGAGATTTGTATATAGATTTCTATTTGCAACTTAACAGAAGATTGCTGTTTCGTCAGTACAATGACTTATACCACATGACGTCCATTTTCAGGAGACAATCAAGTATTCTCAAATGATCCTATAAAGCTTGCACTTTAGTGGTAGCCAAGCAAGAGAATGGATTTAGAAAAAAGATTGGTAACGCTAAAAATTTTTATTTATTTACTACTGTGAGTGCATTTCTGCAGCACTTTGTTGATACGGGAAGCTGCAGATATAGATCTAGCACTGCAGCAAAAAAATTAGGATTCAGTGTCTCATAAAGGCATGAGCCATCCATCCACTGAATAAGTTGCAGGACGGGTAATGAACTAGTTACCCCCCCCCCCAAATATTAAGGAATAACGTCCCATATATCAAAGTGAAAGGAAATTTGTGCAGTGGAGCAAGCGGTAATGTGATTTCAGAAGTACTAAAGATTAATACTAGTGCGTGTGTGCATGCGTGTGTGTGTGTATGTGTTAGAAGCCCAATGAACTGGAAGAAAGATACGTTATAAAATAATCTAACAAATGCACAAAAGCAAATGACAGAACTGCAACTGAGCTCAAGATGAAACCATTATGGCCCAATCCTATTCATTCCACCACCCCCATCCCGAGGGTGCATTGGAACCAAAATGCCTATCACAGCACCCTATGGTGGGGGGCAGTCCAGGAGGTCTGGGTAAGGGAACAATTGTAAGGGTAAGCCTCCACAGCATGGGAAGGGCTCAACTTGGATCTGCGCTAGTTAAATAGCTGGCACATTACCGCATGAACCTGCGTTGTCAGATCAGATCCAGGAAAGGAGTTAGGATTCATCATCAGCCCCTGCTGTCACCAAACCCACCTCTTCCAAAACCCGTTCCACCCATGCCCTTCCCCCTCCCCATCCAGTATTGCTTCAAGCCAACCTACAAAGTGGGCAGGAAAGTGCTGGCCTTCCTGCCACTGTTTCCAACAGCACACTTAGAGCGCAATGTTAACCTGGAGTTAGGCCAGCACAGTTAGCAAAGTTTGGCCAGCACAAGGGACACAGTAAAGTATGTTTGGACCACTCTCAGAGTCAGAGAGGCCAGCACACAGACACGCACCATCCTCCCTGATCCGAGAGTGGTCCAAATGCGCTTTGCGGTGGCCCTTGTGCCAGCCAAACTTTGCTGGCCTAACTGTGCCGGCCTAACTCCAGGTGAGGATTGCGCTCTTTGTAGCACACTGTAAAAGCACCTTTTACACTGGCACTGACTTTTTGACAATCAGTGCCAGTGAAAGAAAAGCACTGTCAAGGGCGCGTCTGCCAGGACCGCTGCCCCCGGGGGAACTTCGTCCTATCGGGCCCGGCGCCTTAACGCTAAGTGCTCCACCTGGCTTAGTGTGTTCCTCAGTGGCTCGGCTTTGGCTTCAGAGTCAGTGTCGGAGGCCGGGGGTTGCTCCACCCTGACCCTGCTCTGCTTCAAAGCAAAGGCAGGCTGACACCTCGCAGCAACCACCGACCTAAGCCATGCTGCCCCTCATCATTGCCATGCTGGCGTTTTATAGGGCTCCTTCCTGTCCCTCTCCGAGTCTCCTCCTTTCCCGGCCCATCCCTGGACCGGGGCTGGGGAGTGCCCTAAGGGAGTGATGGGGGCCCGCTCCAATCCCAGCCATCCAAGTGTTGTCCCACCCCCTGGCCTATCACCTCACCCAGGGGTGGGGTCCCTGTCATTGGGGATGGCCTCTGTGCCATCTCCGAGCTTTTGCCCGGTCGCTACCTTCCAGGGGAGGCGAACCCGGACCGGGTCCCGCTCCCTCAGGGTGGTGGGAGTGCCCTGATCCTCCCCTGGTTGCAGCACTGGTGGGCCCAGGGGAGGACGGCCTGGCACCACCGTGGCCACCCCAGAGGCTGTGCATGCAGCCGGGGCCTTCTTCCGCCCCGTCGTGCCATCTGCGACAGGCAGAGGGCCCAGGCTGCCGTGGAGGTGTGTGGGTGGGCCGGTCGCATCTGCCGCGGCCTCTGGCCCGTCTGGCGGGGAATGTGCCGGGACAGCGGCAGCACGGTCTGAGCAATCAGGGGTGCAGACAGCCCCGATGGCATCCCGAGGGTGGCAGGTAAGGCGGGCGTCCCGAGGGGCTCCCGACAAGCACTATAAGCAGGAATTAAATACAGGTGGGCCCGTGATATCTGCAGATAATATTGAGCCAGACAGACCAGTCCATAATGATGATGCAGTATAAGGCAGCTTCCCATTGAAGCCACATTTCCAGCACCTCTATTGGACATGTTTGAAGTAAATTAAAAAAAAAAAAAAAAAGCCCAGCAAGGCAAGTGACTATTCATTAACTGTCCTGTGCCAGACCTGGATACTGAATTGGTGGTAATGCGGAAGTTGAGTTTTTCAAGTCACATAGCTAATGGGCAATGTCTTTATTTTGGGAGAATCTTTTTCTGTTTCTCTCCACTACGTTGATGCTTCAGAAAACGACTCATGCACAGCCATATCTCACTTTCTACAAATTACTTCCACTTGCATCACTTGGCGAACACTGTGAATTGAATTCTGTGGGCATAACGACACTCATCTGGCCTAAAATAAATTGATTAGTTACTACTGGACGCCGAGCGCATTTAATTTTAAACTTGGTGCCTTCATTTACTTTTTCTGCTACCAGAACAGAATTGACTGGAAAAAGAAGTTTCCCTTCCGCTTTAATTCAGGACTCACATCAGACTACTTGAAGTTGTCTCCTTGATTTCCATGGCAGTATGCAAATATAAATGGGTTGTAGATTGCAGGTGGGGTCCATCTGCTCTTTGCTTTCATTGTTCCTTTATATTCTCAATGAATGTTCCTCGAATGATCACCAATAAACCAAAGGAAAAAGATAGCTAGAGAGATAGAGAGATAGATAGAAATTTATTTGTCATTGTACTCAAGGTATGAGAACAACGAAATGAGGTGCTCTTCGCATCATACAACTGGACAACACCAAATGAAATATACAAATAATTAAAATAACACTAAAAACCATACAACCATGAGATATACATTTGTTTAAACCACCAAATTCAAAACTCTGCATTTACCCTGATCACAGCACTTGGGTAAAAACTATGTTTAAATCCGCTTGTCCTAGCTTTCAGCACTCTAGATCTTCTTCCCGACGGTAAGATATCAAACATCAAGTGTCCCGGATGTGAAGAATCTCTCAAGATCTTTTGTATCTTCCTACTACATCCCATATTGTACAAATCCTCCAGAGAGGGAAGAGGACAACCAATGATCTTTTGTGCCCTCTTTATCATTCTTTGGAGTGCCTTTTTCTCCACCCCTGTACAACACCTAAACCACGCACAGAGGCAATAAGATAAGATGCTATCTATAGAGCTTAGATAGAAGGCAACCAACAGACTCTCTGGCAATTGTTGTGATCTTAAAAGTCTCAGAAAGTACCATCGTTGTTGGGCCTTTTTTTCAAGGACTGTAGTATTTGCACCCCACGTTAAATCTTGTTTCAAGGTAATACCCAGAAATTTACATTCCTCCACCTGTTCTACCATAACACCCTCGATATACAACGGCTGGATGTCTGAGCTGTTCTTCCTGTAGTCCACTATAAATTCCTTTGTCTTGTTTATATTGAAAATAAGATTATTTACTTTGAAAAAAATATATTCCTCTATGCAAAGGCACTCCTGCTGAAAGTATAGATGTGTCACTTTTGAATAGATGTAACTCAAACTAATGCGCTTCTTTTTTGGTTCCAACAAATAGTTCTTTGTTATTGGATGTATTCTGTTAACAGGGAATACTGTTAATTCCTGATGACTGGGCGTTGCCTAAATGAGAAAACATTTCCCCAGCTGTATAAATATTGTCCCACTGTGGACATCTATTTGGTAGATGTTACAACTTGGGGGGGGCAGGATTTTCAGTATCATCCTTGTATCAAAATTATTATTATTAATAATAATAATTAATAATTAATAATTAATAATTAATAATTAATAATTAATAATTAATAATTAATAATTAATAATTAATAATTAATAATTAATAAGAGGGGGAGGGGGAGGAGGAGTGCCTGCTCTGGCACCTCCCACAAATGACACAAGATCAATTCAGCTTTTTGGTGAATGGGCAACATTTATTAAATAATGCAATATTTATTTGCAATGGGTCCAGACTAACAGAGGACTCCCTCCCTCCTAGTAAAGGCACTTACCATGGTGCAGTGGCATTCCTGAGGGGGGCAAAGGGGACAAATGCCCAGGCACAAAGCTGGGGGTGGCAAAATCGCTACCATTTGCTCTCTGAGATTGCACTCCATGTGCCAGCATCCCTGATTTCAAGTGACTTGTGCCGGCCTAACTCCAGGTTAGGATTGTGCCCAAACACCATAGGAATGTCATCAAGATTGGACTCCCTTTTGTATGCTCATTTTACATTGAATTGTGTCATTTTTTTCCTCCCATATTCCAGGTCACTGCTTTGACTCAAGAGGTCTCCCAGTTAAGTAAGGACATGAAGAATGTGATGCATCTCTTGGAAAGCTTGGTAGTGGCCCATAAGTCTGCAGAGTTCTGTGCAGTGCATGGCACGGCCATGAGTCCAAATATGGACAACTTACAGACTCGAATGTCATGGACTGCGCATCAACCATGCATGCATACGCAGGCGCCCAATGTGACTTGCACCAAGGCACAACTCTGCCATTCCAACACAACAGCTGGCATCTGGAATATCGATCCCTCCTCGATAGGGAACAGTCCACACCGAACTGAATCTCACCTTCAAAATTCCACAGACAGTGAATTTTATTATACTTCTGGCTTTCAATATTCCCCCTCCCACTATCACATCATCCAGAAAGACCATTTGCAATTTGTGAGTTGCACCTCTCCTCCCTCGGACACTACGTTGACTCCTCTCCAGTCTATTTCTGCCACTCTGTCGTCCTCCATGTGCTCTTCGTCGGAGACGTCATTGCACCTCGTGTTGCCCAGCAGGTCCGAGGAAGGTAGCTTCAGCCAGGGAGCCGTCAGTTCGCTAAGCCTTGAGAACCTACCTGGGTCGTGGGACCTGGAAGGAACCACAGGAGCCTCTGCTCAGACCTCAGAGCTGCCTCTCGATGTGATGACCAGCTCAGTGGATGTGAAAGACAGCAAAGCCATAAACGTATAATGACGCTACAAAGTGGTCGGCGACGCATGCGCCACCACTGCCAGCTGTTAGCATATCCCGTACCGCATGAAATTTTTGGCCTTTGCTCCGACGCTCACGGAAATCTGCAATCGTGAAATTTCACGGTTAGGCATCCGGTGGAAAGACAATAGTTTAACGAGCTCCTACAAAGAGAAGCAATTTCTAGATGGAAGAGGCACATTGGAAAAAAAGCCTTTTATAGACAGCTGTCGCTTAATTGGGTGGCTTAACAGACTTTTATGAGCTCTGTGGCTCCTGAGGACCAAAGTAGCTGGATTCCGCGGACAAAGAAGCTTTAGCACAGGAGGGCTTTGTTGTGTGAAGCAAAGGGGGTTCCTCCTCCCTTAGTGATTGATTGTTGCTTCCAGACAATAGCCGTGGCTCTGTTTGCTTCAGGTGATCCAGGCTCCTGCCTGGTATTGATGTCAGTGCTGTGAAGGCAAAGGGCCAATACCACTGCATGTCACCTCCATGACAATCAACCAAATAGAGCTGGTAGCGAGCGGTTAATTGTTGCATGTTCTTTGTTATGTAAATCAGATCTCTTTATCAAAAAAAAAAAGGAAAAAAATGCTATTTTTCTAAACTTGGTAAGAAAATATGTATTTAAAATATTTATAAGGAGACTCTTCAGGCGTTTTGTTTTCCTTTTTGGTAACAATGCTTGCCGTTTTCAGAATTAACGCACTATCATGTATCCGCTACTATGTATTAGATCAAACAACTCGTAGCTTAAAACAGATTCCCTTTTCTTTTCTGCATGCAGTTTGCAATGAATTTATTCATGCCAGTAATACAGTATACAAATACAAAGTAAGGTACTATTTTATTTACAATTTTTTTTAAAAAACAAAAACCCAAATGGCATATACAGTGTTAAGGCATATATTCATGTGAACTGTACTATTTTAATGACATCCAATGTCCTTATTTGTGCTTATTGCACACCATCAGATCTCCCCCCACTCACCATTTCAGAGTAAAGCCTAATTCTCAGGGGTCTCTTCTTCAGCCGAGACAATACCCTTGGGCTTGAAAACTGGCAGTGTAAAACTGTAGAATTAAGAGCAAATATTTCTGAAATAAGTTCTGAAAAAAGCACAAATCCTTAAGCTTGCTTTCCACCAGCATAAAAATGAATAGCTGCTAAATAATTAGTGGATATTTATCAAATGGCTGGCACTTGTGTACATAAAGGCAACATTAGGAATAATAAAGTAGGCAAATGAATTACCCAATTAGGTACGTATGTAATTGCAATTTTTGATATTAGGAAACTTGAGTCATTCACTTCTGGGCATGCAAACCAAATATTTTTCACAGGGATGTTGATGTGCATTTGGAATATGCAACATCTGTAGCATCACAACACTCTATTGGCATCCCAGACTTCTGGCAAAATGCAGCCCTTTTTATTAGCCAACAAAAGGATCGCACAAAATGATGTGAAGCATGCTTACCAGGGTCAGACCATTGCTGATGTGTGATTTTAATGAGAACAAGCGAAGCAATTTGGAATCAAGGCCGAAGCTAAAGGTTGAGGTGTACTCACTTAAAAGGAATTCAAAATGTTATTTTGTGTTTGATGTGCATCGCTTCCTCTTTCACATCTCACCAGCTTTTCAAAGAGTGAAGCATCTATTTTAATTTCCCGTTGTGTGACATGCGCACTTGGTTACTCCACTTACAGAAAGGTTTATGTATCTACAATACCACAGAATTAGAATGAAATGTTAAAACTAGTTGACAATGAAATATACCCATGGACATAATTTTAACAATAATATAACAATACCTGATATTCTTTTGTTAAATGTGATGATGGGCAGCTTAAAAAAAATTTTTTGAAGGGGAAAGGAATTCTTTTCTGGAAGACCCTAGAAAGGAAAAAGAATCACAACAAATCCTGCATAACTTGATGGAATACTTTTTTTTCTTCTTAACTTTGAGGGTCAGCACATAGAGATGCTTTTGGAAACCATTTACGATTTCTCCATTGACAAAGTTACATAGGCAAAGGGCGCAAGCTAACCAACTTTCCAGAACTGACATTGCTGTGCCAATAGGGCACGTGCTGCATTCTGCAGTGGAGTAGTAGTCACAGAGGCCTCCTCAAGGTAAGGGAAGGTTTGTTCCTTCACCTCCGAGCTGCATTGCCCTTACCCAAGTGCTGGAACATTGGTTGAGATTGTGTCCAAAGTTCCTCCTGGTTACATCATGAAACTTTGCTATGAATTCCATCGTCACAGACCTTAGGTTTCTGCAATAAGCTTTTAGTTTCTTTCTTTATCCCTTTATCTGTCACTTGGGACTGGTAAATTCATGACTAGTCTGAAGGCACACAAGGTGGTTCCCTTCCTGAAATTCAACAGGAGAATGTGTGGAAAGTCATATAGGTGACACCATGAACATATTTGCTGTCCAAGCTCTTTAGGGAGAGATGTATCCCAATATGAATGCGGCCAAAAGAGGAAGACACAAGCAGAACAGAAAAATTAGCAATACTGAGGCAAATACTCCAATCAGGGCACAATCATAACCTGGAGTTAGGCCGGCACAGTTAGGCCAGCAAAGTTTGGCTGATACCAGGGACACTGTAAAGTATGTTTGTACCACTCTTGGCGTCAGAGAGGCCAGCACACAGACGTGCGCCATCCTCCCTGACTCTGAGAGTGGTCCAAACATGCTTTACAGTGTCCCTTGTGCCAGCCAAACTTTGCTCGCCTAAATACCAGCCTAACTCCAGGTTAGGATTGTGCCCTCAGTGGGTTAAAATTAAGCTATATGAGCGTCACCATAGGTTGGGGAAAGACTATGAACTTTTATTGGGGTTTCAGAGCAAGGATGTTTTTTCTCTGAATAGCAACCGTTTATTGTTGGCAATAACAAAGCATACATACTGATAACCATTTGCTTTATTTTGAAAATTTGGAATATGTCATGTGAAATGTTGCACAATGATCCAGCTCTGTGCACTGGTTCTGAAATAATAGCCATTGTGGAAGTAATATGATAGAGCAAATAAAACTCAACTGATCTATTTAAATAATCTCTCTCATTTTATGGGTTGTATCCTACATTTGGGTAATCATCTCTCAGATCCCAATCCTATCAGGATTAAAGCAGGCAGTACAAGCATACCACCTGCATCTCTGTCATGAAGGTGCCACAAAGCACCTTCACCCCCAGCGGTAAGGCCTCAAGCAGGCCTAGTGCCAGGCTAGTGCCAGCCCCACACCACCCAGTACACATGTATGTTATTGCATGAGGCCAGAGCCAACCTTAAGCCAATGTGGCCTATGTAGTCACATTGGGTCCCCACACACAAGTGGATCACTTGCTGCTGTAGCCAGGTTCTGTGTGGGCTGTAAGCAAGTAGAGCAGGGAGGGCTCTGCCACCTGGCTCTGCCTCCCAACAACCTAAAATGGGCCTCCCAGAAGCAGTTGGAGGTGACATCATCAGGTCCCACACAGTCCAACTCTTTCCAGGTGCTGCACTTCATTCATGGCACAAGTCCTGTTCTCACCATGGCTGTATGCTGAGTGATGGGTGTGGTGGGTAGGATGGTGGTCTGTTGTGCCTAAATCCCCACCCCAACCTTTCTGGAGGAGTTATGTCCACTTAAGGCTAAGTAGTTCCCCCTTTTCCCTGTAATGGCCTGGTTTGGCCAAAACACAGCTGGACCCCATATTCTCAATAGATCCTCACCCACCACACACCAGTCACAATCCATCAGTCCACAAGCTGGTAGTAGTAGTCCATCCTCCAAGCCAGAGTCTGTTAAGCCAAATCCACGTTAACCACATCAGGTCTCCTCTGAGCTTTCCTCCTTCTGCTACCCACACCATCCTTTCCTCCAGGTGCTCTTATATCCCTGAAGACCTTGCTGCCTCCAGTGGCTGCAGCTGTGTAACACACCCACTGTTAAGGTCTAGGCTTCAACCCCATTACATGCTTTCTGGATCTGCCAGAGCAAGGGGCCACTGTAGACACCACATACTATGTCCTTGCAATCTAATATCTTCTGCAGTTCTACTTCAGGCCCCCACAGGAATGCCCCACATTGGCCCCTGCCACTCCTGCGGCCAGCCCTGCATGAGGCTAGCCAGGTGGGGTGAATATAATCCAATTCCACCTAAGGTGAGTACTAAACAAAGATGGGGTCTTTTTTGTCTGGGAATACTTGGGAATAAGGGGTGCTTAGCCATTTGCTCTGTGCTGGTAGAAGCACAGCTCTCTCCATTACAGCCCTACTTATCCTTAACTATTACCACTTATCTAAAACAGTGCTACTAATGGTTTCACATTTCAGAATGAAGTTTACTTTGCAGGGAGTAAAAATCCTACTACAAGCTGGATAAAAGGTGGATACCTACTACAAGTATCCACTGGGATTCCACTCTGGACTCCCCCGTGGATACCTGAAACCATGGATACTGGGGATCAGTATCCCACATCAGTGGTTTTGCTGCAACAAAGTAAAAAAAGAGATTTGTTGAATGTTCCCCTATCTTTTTAAGAGTATCCAGTATCCATGGTATCTGTGGATAACTGAAACCGTGGATACTGAATCAGTGGGTGCCAGGGCACACCTGTACTTATATGTGCAAAAAGGTGGCTGGAAGCAAGCATTTATACAGGGTAGGGACTCAAGGAACAACACACAGAGTGAATATAGGCCAGAAGAAAGGAAAGGGATTCTTTCTGTCAACCCTGTTCTTTCCATCATTGTACCTGAAATTTTGTTAAATTATAAAGTGAAATTTTGCTGACGCTTTCGGCACATCCCTGAAAATTGCTCTGAGCCCCCTCTGGGGGAAAAAATAAAATAAAAGCATGATCCAGGGATCTGTAACTTCTTTTTTTCTCAGCAGGACTGCTCACAATCTGGAGATGACGAGTCTCAAACATCATCCAGTGGGATTAATGATGTTAATCATTAAAAAAAAGTTAGCTTCCATTTCCAAATATTCTTTCGGTTAGGAAACAATCAAATACCACATGCTGTTGTCTTCGCAGCCCTATGTGAACACAGCAGCTTTTCTGGGAGGCAGATGTTCTCTCATGCATGCTTATGCAGGCTAATACTGAAGACTCCTTAATGCTTGTGCTGTCAATCATTTCACCTTGGAGTTGCCTTCCAGACTAATGGATTGCTTGGCATGCCCATTTTAAGTGGGTGCTCCGGAGAAATAGGAGGGGGCTTTCAATAAATGCAAATAATGTAGCTAACAACACACTGTGGCCAGGGTGCTGTGTTGTTTCTGAAGCAGCCATTTCAAGGTAAATATGAGGCTACAGCTGTGATATCCTAGGTTGAATGAGGGTCAAATTAAATGTGGTGTTAGACCCTAAGAACCTAAGAAGAGCCCTGCTGGATCAGGCCAAAGGCCCACCTAGTCCAGTTTCCTGTCTCTCACAGTGGCCTCAGAGAGTACACAGGTCAACAGGATACTTGCATCCTGTTGCCAATCCCTTGCACCTGGAATTCTGAGATAACCCACTTCTAAAACCTGGAGGTTGCACATACCCATCATAGCTTGTAACCTGTGATTGACATTTCTTCTAGAAATCTGCCCAATCCCTTTTTAAAGGCATCCAGGCCAGGTGCCATCATCACATCCTGTGGCAAGGAGTTCCACAGACTAATTAAATGCTGGGTAAAAAAAAAAGTCTTTTATCTGTTCTAACTCCCCCAACTTAACTTTAGATATCTCCTGGTTCTGGCACTAACTGCATCGTCATCCAGTAGGAGTTCACAGTAAAGAAAGCAGCTGTTCCAGTGCCTGATCCAGATCAGGACCATGCTGCAGGGCTAGGAATGTTTAACCCCTCATTTTGGCTCCTTTTCCCATTAAAAATCCTTCCAGATGCTGTTATGGAGTTTTGGGGCCACCTCTTTCCCTGAAACGTTCCTAGGAAGCTGTCTTATCAAGCCATTTGTCCATCTAATTCAGCCCTCTCTATGCTCTGGTGCACTTCTGGATCCATCCCCAGAGTGAATATAGAACATAAGAACATAAAGAAGCCTTACTGGATCAGGCCAGGAGCCCATCTAGTCCAGCTTCCTGCATCTCACAGTGGCCCACCAGGTACCTCAGGGAACACACAAGACAACTAGATACGTACATCTCGTTGCCACTCCCCTGCATCTGGCATTCTGAGGTAGCCTGTTAGCCTTGCACCATCCCCAAGGAAGACACCAGACTGTGGTTGGGGTTTAACTATATTAAGCACCATTCTGCCAGTGAGCCTCTGCTCCATGCTGCCAGTCTCTCCCAAACTGTGCTCCAGCTGGCCTTTCCGAGGTTCCATTGCTTCAGCAGGCTTTGTGCCCAAATTACTGGGGAGACATGGCCAGTTGGAGTGCAATTTGAGGGCGATCGGCACCACAGTATGATGGCTCCCCAGTGGAATGGTGAGCTCTGTTCCCACCAGATAAGCCATTCCTGGTGTGTTTGGAGACCACTGATCTAACTCAGTATTGTCAGCCCAGAGTGGTAGTAGCCCCCAGGGTTTGAGATGAGGGTCTTTCTCTGCCCTACTTGCAGGAATTGAACCAGAAATCTTCAGCATGAAAATCATGTTCTGTACCATTGAGCTACAGTGCCTTGCCCATTGTGTTCTGCCCCGATCCTATCCCCCTACCCCGCTGCAATAGCAATCATTGCACCAGCAGAGGCTCAATGCAAAGCAGCCTTGCAGCTGATGTAAAGCAGCCTCAGCCAGTGGGCTTGGAGTGCAGTGGTCTTGGTGGAAGGGAGGCCAAAGCAGCCTCCCATGCACTGGCAGACACATGAACACCCACTGGACCAGGTTAGCCTATGCCAGGGGGTTGGAAGAGGGGTCTAATCAGATGGGAAGAGACTAGAACAGTGTGCTGCAGTGATGGGGATGGGGGCGGATCAGACCCAGAAGCGACAAGGCTGAACGCTGAGTCCCTTTCCAGTCCTGATCCATCTTGGCAGACCAATGCGGACTTGCACCAAAGACTGAGCTGGCGTAGGTCCACTGGCGTAAGTACTGGCTGATGGGGCTTACTCCAGGGGAAGGGGAAAAATCTCCCCTTATTCCAAGGAGACCTCCAGCGGCCAAAATTTCCCCCACAGGATAGGGCAAAATCCACACCAGCATTACTGCATCACCACAAGAGAATTCAGGTTGGATTGGGCTATTACAATCCTAATCATGTTGGCAACTTTGGGTGGAAGGGGATTTTGCAAGGAAATGGTACTGAAGGAAACGGGGCACCCTTGGGCCTGACCCAGATCAGACCCCAATTCTCACAACTCCTCTTTTTACATGGGTAAACCTTACTTTCCTTGATCATCCCATCTCCATTGACAGCATCACTATCCATCCTGTTGACCAGGTGTGTAGCCTGAGCTTCACCTTCGACTTCCTCCCTTTCCTCTAGACCCACATTGACCCTTTTGCCAAATCACAGCCCTTCTTCCTGAGATGTTCCACTTTATGACCTCGTTCTTCTGCGTTGTATATAGAGATTCACATGAGGGCAAGGTCGCTAGGCAAGATCCCCCTCTAGAGCGATCTTTCAGCTTGCGTAAGCAGCCACTTGAATTTCAGATTGGCCCAAATAATGAATGTGCATGCATTAAAAGAAACTGCAATGCACCTCCAAAATATTATCTCTTCATAATGAAATAAAACTGGTTTGGTAAGGGACAGCTACACCCTGTCATCGCGTTCTCAAAGGCTCTTCCACCTGCGATTACCGGGCTGTGTTTGCAGAGTAATTAACATAAGTTTATAATGTCCTCACCTGCTCATTCTCCAGAAGGAAATGTATGATGTTCCATGATCCATTATTCAACAGAGTACCTGGGATATGTATCCAGAGAGGAGGCTGAGGGCATTCATTTTGACAGCTCTGTTGTGGCAGTTGCTGAAACACAGCTGCTTGCCTGTCTTTGAGCCTTTTTTGTGTTGTGCTAATATTTACTGAAGTCATAAAGAACAATGGTGCCAAGGGAAAAGTATCCAGGATCAGAACAATGGGATTTTCCCAGTTAACTATAGAAAACCGTGGGAGGTGGTCAGTTTCAGGACAGCAAGCCAGTATGTGGTCAGTCCAATAAACATGTCAGTAATTGCTTTGACAGCTCTGCGAATGGGAAAAGCTCAACTGCAAAATGTGCTCCTTGGTCATCTAAAAATAAGCATGAACCTGCTAGTGCACCAATGCCCCAATCCTGTCTACTCAGTGTGTTGGCGGATCATGAGGTCCCCCAGTGCATTGTGTGGGCCACTGATGCAGCAGTCGGTCCACCGTTCTGCAGAGAGCTGCTGGTGGGGCAAAGGCCAGGCACCTAAAGAAGCCATCATCAGAGGGTATGTTGGCAGTAGGGCAGATCAGGGGTAGATCAGGGTAGGGAATGGACACGGTTGGTGCAAATCAGGGGTAAGATGGGGTAGGAACTCAGTGATAGCGGCACCCACCAAATCCAGAACCCCTTTGCACACTCCCTGCAGTGGAACAGATCTACACCACCAAAACAGCTAGCATATACCTGAATAGGCCAGCGGATCCTCAACTCAAAGGACCTGGTAAATTTGGCCTGGCCAAGTTCAGCCAGCACAGAGTGTTGCGGAGGGTGCGAGGACGGCAGGGGGAAGAAAGATTGGGACGGTGGAGGGAGGGTGGTCCCAAGGGCAGACCATCCCAGGGACGGGGTGGGGCCAGCTTCCGGCACTTAGACTGGATCCTAACCCCCAGCCGAGTTGCCCTTACATGGGCTTCTAGGACTTGCATCAGCATCATACTTGCATCTCAGACTTGCTTTGATAGCTCTAATGAGAAAAGCTCATTTCACTGATGCAGCTCCTAGGATCCCTATTGGGACTGCTGTGGCACATCATGGGGTAAGGGGAATTTATTCCACCTAACCCCGCACTGGATATGGAGCAGTCCAGATGTCCCTATTCCAGCACAGGCTAGAATTGGGCTGTCACATGATAAACTCCAGTCTGTCAAATGATAAACTCCTCTTACATTGACTGTGTATTATCCGGGCTTAAATCGCCCCGATTCTAAACACCCTGGACAACATACTGTAACCAGTTTATGGCATTACGATGTCTATAAAACAGCCAATTAGTCTGGTGGTTTCAATCTCATTTAGGGCACAATCCTAACGTGAGTTAGGCCGGCATAAGCTAAGCCAGCAAAGTTTGGCCAGCACAAGGGCCACCATAAAGTATGTTTGAACCACTCTCAGAGTCAGAGAGGCCACCACACAGGCGTGAGCCATCCTCCCTGACTCTGAGAGCAGTCCAAACATGTTTAATGGTGGCCCTTGTGCTGGCCAAACTTTGCTGGCTTAGTTTATGCCGGCCTAACTCCAGGTTAGGATTGCGCTCTTAGTTATTGCCGAGATGTTGATTTCTCTCTTTTTAAACTGCACATCAGGGCTTCATGTCTTGACTGCAATGATTAATGGAATACCGGACTTCTCTTTCTTTTTATTGCCATTAATATCACAAGCCGCCCGCAGGCGCTGTTTGGGTCATGCAGCAGGGAGATACACTGCGAAAAAAACACAAATAAAAGAGGAATGCTAGCATGCAGGCGGGCCAGCAGGTTTGCCAGGAACAAGAGAGAACCTTTCTCTTGTTTGGTCTCTGCCCACAAAGTCAGCACAGCGCTGAGACGATTGCTTTTCACCGAAGAGTTCCAAGAGGTTAGCTTGCAGCACATTGGGAACTTATTAGCAACTCTGTATTATCTTTCTCCAGCCACGAACACCCCTCATTTCATATCTTCTCGATACTGAGGATGGAATGCCCTTGGGATATGAAGGTTCGCTGAAACCTCTGCTTCATTTGCTGTTGTTTCTCAATGTACCTCTCCCCCCATTTATACAATGCTTCTATCAGCAGGTCATTCCTCCAGAGACCCAAGCCATCATGCTAAAGGGCTTGTTTTGATCCAAAAGAGACAATTTTGGTCCTGCCCTGTGCAACCCTCAAATATCACTAAACTGCTGGACCGTATCTTATCCCCAAAGATCCCCAAGCAATTAGCCAGCTCATGGATACAGCTTGACCTCTACCTTGGTGGGCTTAAATAACATGTTCAAGATGCCCATCTTGAATAGTTATTGCCTTTAAGTGTTAGCAAGAAGCGCTTTTGTTCTTTGAACCATACTAGGAGAGTTACAAAGGTTCAATTGTACCATTCCAAGGGGAGATGCTGGTATTTGAATGCATTCAAAACTTATCCAGAGGGCAGGTTGTACCAACTCTTCTTGTTATTTTGAGTGACAGATCATGTAAAAATGAGATGATGGAAATGTAGCTTAAATCTCTAGCTCTCCCTCCAGCTAGCACACTAAACGTTCCTCCTTTGGCTCCTGGTACTCACTGATTGAGTGTCTATCAACCCAACAGTCTTCTCCATCGTTGTTTAACTCATATGCTACGCTAGTGGTTCCCAAACGTTTTACAGGCCTAAAGGCTGCTGCCTGATTTTTAAATGCCCAGGGGTGTGGCTATAATGGTGTTGGGCAGAATGCTCCCTTCCTCTTGGAGAAGCCGTATGGAAATTTCCTGGGGTGACTGTGTTGGCCTAACCTCATTACCAAGATGTGCAGGCATGGCACTAACACTGGGGCATTATGCCAAAAGAGGAAAAACAGGACAATATTGGACCACAAAGGAAAAACAGGCTTGATAATCCAGAGTTGGCCATCAAATCTTGTACGCGGGGCTGACCCTCCCATGATGCAGACTGCGTCATGTTTCAGGGGGAAGACCAAACCAATGAGGGGAGCACTGCATTCCACATCTGCCTGCTGCCCCTCTGGCCCACCAGCCACTGATCTCCATCTTCTTCCCTCCCACTGCTCCCATTCCCTGCCCCCTTAACCTGCAGCTTCCTGAGTGATCCTCCAGCATGTGCCACTTGATCCTATTTATTTGGAAAAGGACTGGCATAGCGGAGAGGAGGCCATGCCAGAGTTGCAAATGTACAAGAGCAGGGCATCAGAGGCAGATCTACAGGGAGGGCAAAGCTCTAAGTGTTGCAAGAAGCCTTACCCTGTCATGTAAATCCCTCCTCTCCCTTGCTGCTGTAGCCAGTAAGCAACGCCAAGATGTTGCTTTTCCTTGTGAGGATTGGCTAAAATGGTGCAGGAGAGGAGTGATTTCCACTGCAAGGTAAGGCTTCTTGCAAAACTTAGAGCTTTGCCCTTCCTTATATCTGCCTCTGCAGGGCATTGTTGCCAACAGTGCTCTCAAGCACACACACACACACACAAACGAGAAAGGCGGGATATAAAGTCTTCAGATAAATAAATCTTTCACAAATGCTCTTCTCCTTTGGGGTGTTCCAACAGCCCAAAGACCCTTAGAAACAGTCATATTTTAGAATATACATAAGCATGCTTGCATGTGTAGTAACATCAAAAGTGCCTCGCACTGATGCTGGCCCTGCCACCTGTTTCTCCCTGCCTGTTTCCCTGAATGCATGGAAGAGGACAAGTGAACAGTCCCTTCTGCGAGAGGGTAATCAGAAGTACAAGGTGGAGAAGGACTCTGCCCAAGATTACATGACAGGTCACTCCAAAATTCTAATTTCTCTGAGATCATAATTTAGGTGCCCACGCAGTCTAGCAAACGTGTTTCAGGCTGTACGGAAGCTTCACAAATCCCTAGTGATTAATTAAACAGAACCAATAAACTTGTCACATATTGATTTTTGCATTGGTAAACAAAACTAGGGACAGATGGAACCAGAGCACTAAATCCCCTTTTTCTGCTTTTTAAAACAACACTGGAGCCTTCACCCAACCAGGGTGTAGCATCCTACCCACAGCTCTGAGAAGATGCTGTGATCTGATTAACTTCCTTCCACGAAGACTTGAATGCGGAAGTTCCCATCGCTCCCCAGCCAATTTGCACATTTTCTGAGAACTATTTTGAACGCTGTAACCACCTGCCACGGTGCAGGCAGAAAAACAAAGCGAAAAGTGAAAACCCATGCTGGCTACAAGGCAAACATACCCGGTTTCTCTTTCCATGCACACTACAAACATGAGGTCTCATTTACACAATTGCACAGACGCCTGTGGTGCCTGCTTCAAAGTCAAACTGAGAATCACACAAACAAAGAATCTTAGAAGACTATTTTAAGTTTTCGTTCTCTTGGGCCACTCTCAGCTTGGAGGATCAGTTTGGATGCAGGCAAAAACAGGAGACTTTCTTAGATATGGCCTGGCGACATTGCAAGACAGGGCTTCAGGCCCAGTCCTAAAGGGGACACCACACAAGTAACTCACGCCGGTGCTTGAATTAAATAGCGCCAGTTAGTGCTGGGCCTCAGCACCAGGGAGGCCATCCAGTGTGCCAGCAGTACTGTGGTAAGCTATTTTCGAGACGGGGAAGTGGGAGGGGGGTGGAACTGGGCAGAGGGAGGGGGGATTGGGCCCAGATGGGGTGGTACTGCCGATGGCCTCCACCGCTGACCCTATGCCTGCTTCGGGCCAGGCAACCCAACACAGGCTGCGCTGGAGCAGGCAGGCTGGTGGGCCTACACTGTATCCAGTGCAGCTTGGTTCGTACCCTTGCACGAATCTAGGAACAATAGATAATCTATAATCTAGGAACAATATAGAGCAGGGGCAGCCAAAATGAGACTCTCAGGCCACATGCGGCTCTTTGACTTCTAATATACAGCTCATAGGAATATGTTGGCTGAGCTCCTTTTGGCATCACAACAATTAATATAAAATGTAAATAACAAATTTCAAACATTATAATTAATTGCCGGGTATAAACTGGGAGAGTCCCCTGGATGAAAGCCTAATGTTCATGGTGAGCAAATATGTTTAAGAATTTAAAGCCGCCTTGAGCGCCTTTAGGCAAATAAGGCGGGGTATAAATCTAATAAATAAAATAAATAAATAAATAAATAAATAAATGCTTCTTAAATATTGCGGCTCTCAAATACCAGAAGTTTTCTGTCAGTGGCTCTTATGTGAAGCAAGTTGGGCCCCCGCTGATATAGTGTCTCTCAGGTTTTGAGAATTCAGTGTCTTTGAAAATGTTCGTTAAGAAACAGCACCGAGCTTGGCTCGTTTTGGCATTCTTCAAATGTAGCGGAGAAAGGAGCATTTCCCGGATCCTACTGGATTGCTCACCAGCAGTTTGGCAAGGCACTAGAAGCCCCTGAGCTGACTCCGTAGACTGCACCAGCATGCCTCCTCTCCTTGGCTGTGCAGAGGTGAACAGATGGGGAAAGGAAACCCTTTCGCCACCAGGGCTGAAGACTGATGTGCTGAAAATTCATGAATCTGATCTTCGCCTTTCAAACAGCATCTCCACTGCATCTTTGAACTGGAATATACACCAAATATTATTGGTATTTTGCACTGGAATGTTTTTTTGTTTTGTTTTGTTTTTTGCTGCTGTGGTTGTCAATGCTTACATTTGTAGGACATGCAAGGAATACCATCACCTTGCGTGTGGCTTTCTTTTCTGGGGGGGGGCACAGTAGTGTGGATTTTAGTGGGATTTGTTAGCAGATTTTTAGACCGCCTTTGATCATTAAACATACAGGAGCAAACTACATGGTGGAAAATCCTGCAGTTTTTGCTTTACTAATTAGCTGCTCCATGGGTCTGCTTTGAAGATCAGGGAAGAGGGGTTGTAGGGCAAGGGTTTTAAGTCTTTCCATTCATTCTCTTTCTCCACATTGTTGTTAGCTTTGAGAGGGGAGTACACCATGGCTCTTCTGTAATGACATCTTTTTTTTTTCCCCAAAAACTGAGGGCCCAATCCTACCCACCATTCCAGCACCACTGCACCTGCAAGGCAGCTCTGAACAGTGTCTGCTAAACAGTAGCTGAGAGTCTCTTTCAGACCAAACTCATTTATGGCCTGATCATGTGCTATATGCAAACATGTTGCTGGAATCCCATGGGGACAGAAGTACCTGTGGGGGAAGAGATTTGGAGGACTAAAACACTGGATGAGAAAAGGAAAGGGAACAAACCAAGTAAAGGAAGAAAAGCAAGGAAACAAATGTCCCCTTGCCTTGCAGAGGCCTTGATGACTGCTGCCCCACCACAGAATGCAGCACACATCCCATTGGCACGGCAGCATCAGCACTGGAAAGTTGGATAGGATGGGGCCCTAAGTCATTATGATGCATTGTTGGCATATATGGAACACTTCAATAAGGTGAAGATGTTTTGCCTGGAATTATGGTGAGACACTCACAATTCGATCCTGAAATGCCGAAAAGTATGTTTCTGACAACTCGAGAGCGAGGAGCACCAGCCCAAAGGTGTGCACTGGTCTGTTAGCGCCGCATCCAAACCCTGCAGCAAAGAGTGTGCCAGGTGGCATGGGTAGGCTTACCAGATACAAACTGGGACAGAGTGCCTCTACCTTTAACCATTGTATAGAAGAGGGAATTTGGGCAGGTGCAGCTCTTGAAACCCTTCCATGGTGAAAGGTGGAGGCACTCTGTCCCAGTTTGTATCTGGTAACCCTATCCTAGGCATGGGGGATGGGATAGGGTGGCAGGAGGGCAATTTGGAGTGGAGAGGTGGTATTTGGGGGCAGGGGGAGGACAGAACGGGAGGTGATCGGGCCTGGGAGGGGGTTGTATCCTAACCCTCCTCCTGGCTGGCCCAGCATTTTATTAAGCTTCTTGGATTTACACCAGCTAAATAGCTCGTCCAGATCCAAGAAGCCCCCTAGGGGTGGCTAGGGCTTTCCTCGGGGTAAGGAGAAATAGACCGAGCATACCTCCTGCCGCCTCCTAAGCTGCATAAGATGCGGCACAGACTGTGTGGCCTGGTTGCGCTAGCACAGCTTAGAATTGTGCTGTCTCACAGTCACAGAATGGAAACACCCACATTCCTGTTTTGCCATGATTTCCAACCCCAACATACAGCCAAGATCTGCCAGGTCAAACTCTCTCTTAGCATTGCCATCGTATGTACACCCATTCATATTCACTGAGCTTCCTGATTTTATAAGAGGATGAGCAGCTTTATTTTCTAAGCTCAACTTGAACACCGTTTTCATGTTTTCTTTATGACGGCGCGATGAAAGTGATGCACGGGCTAGCCTGTCGATACCAGAAGTGGCTAAGTTTGAAAGTCACAAACTAATGAAAGCCTGGATTACCGAGCGGCACAGCAGGCTTGGGGGGCTGAGAAGGAAGCCAGCTATTTTTAACGTCAACAGTACCGACTGCCAGTGCCATATGGTGGCTGCATTACTTCTCTGCACTGCTGTGTGACTTTCAAATGGAAGAAAAAGCCCCCTGACTGCGAGAGGTTCTCGTTGCTGCTGCTGGCTTCACTCTTTTCCCGTCAGCATCCTAAAGACATTGTGATGCTGTGACTAGAAATGCAAACACGTATATGGGATTTATTTTGATGAAGCTGCTTTGTACCTGTGACAAGGTGATACAGAAATATTTGGGTAAGTAAACAGTATCATATCAGACATATCATTCCCCCTTTTATTTGACAGTCCATATTTCATTCTGGACAAAAAATTCCAGGAAAGACGTGGGTGTTTCTGAATTATTATTTTTTTCCTCTTTTCTTCCTTTCGTTTGCCACCACCATCCATTTCTCTCATGGCGCAGAATGAAGAAAAAGCATGTCAGCTGTGGATTTTTATGTTTCTGCAGAACCCTCCCCCTGCCATTCTGCAATTGAAGGTTCTCCAAAACGACTTATTGTGTTTTTGGACATGTTGGAGAAAATGCATTTAGGTTCACTTTTAGAGGGAGTTCACATTTCCAGTTTTTGTTCTGCTTTTTCTCTCCCTTCCATCCTTGCTCCATCTATCCAGAGGCTTGCAGGAATCAAGATCAAGGGAACAAATCATAATCAAAGGTTGAAATGCTGCTTACTGGGACTTGTTCCTTGCCATTGTGGGCGCAATCCTAACCTGGATAACCTGGCACAGTTAGACCAGCAAAGTTGGGCCAGCACACGGGACACCGTAAAGCATGTTTGAACCACCCTCTGAGTCAGTGAGGCCAGCACACAGATATGCGCCATCCTCCCTGACTCCAAGAGTGGTCCCCCAATAAACACAGCATCAGACATATCATTCCTCTGTCTATTTCTGTTCCGGCACAGCACTGGATTGCACCCTCAGTCACTGCCCTCCCAAGGTTCCTGTTAATTGTAACCTAATCTAACCTAATGTATCTATCTAAGGGACGTGGTGGCGCAGCAGATTAAACTGCTGCTGTTGGGCTTTCCGACCGGAAGGTTGGGAGTTCAAGACTGCGTGACGGAGTGAGCTCCCGTGACTTGTCCCAGCTCCTGCCAACCTAGCAGTTTGAAAGCACTTAAATGCAAGTAGATAAATAGGGACCACTTCGGTGGGAAGGTAACGGCGTTCCGTGCGCTACGGCGTATAGTCATGATGGCCACGTGACCACGGAAGCTTGTCCTTGGACAAAACGCCAGCTCTACAGGCTTTGAAACGGAGATGAGCACCACCCCCTGCAGTCGGTCACGACTAGACCATTCGGTTGTGGGGAAACCTTTACCTTTAATCTAACCTAATGTATCTATCTTAACCTAATCACTGCTTCAGCTGCCCTTGTGGATGGGCTCACCCTGGAAGAAAATAATAACCCCATTACATGCAGGATCCCTGAATTATGTTTGAATGTTGCTAGCCCTCCGAGATCCTTAACAGACATTGCCAGCGCAGTTCCCAGCTTTCTTTGTCACTGTTATTCCGTTTCACCCAGATTTTGTGCTGTTGGTGATTGTGTTTTTACTGTGTTCTGATTGTATGTTTCAAGACATTTTGTTGTCTTACCATACAAATACAGTGGGATTTCGACTGCCTGATGATGGGCCAGGTTGCAGCCCTCATATCTCTCTCCCTTCCCTGGAAGCCCCAGGGAGGCCCTCAGCATGGAATGGTCTTTAACAGGGCCTGTGGCACAGCTCATGCTTGCAAAACTGCACTGTTGAGCCTTCTATATTTATTGCAGGAAATTACTCAAAGGCTCTTCACTCAAAATACTGTAATGATGTCAGCATTCTTCGGCTGTGAAGACAGACGCAAAGAATTCATTTAATTTCTCTGCAATCTCCAAGTCCCCTTGTATCTCCTCTTTCCCTCTGTCACCATCCAGTGGGCCGACCTCCTCTCTGGCAGGTTTCCTGCTTCTAACATATTTGAAGAAGCTTTTATTATTCCCCTTTATGTTGCTAGCCATGTGTTCCTCAAACTCTTTCTTGGCCTCCTGTATCACCTTCTTACTTGTCTTTTGCCAGAGTTTATGTTCTGTTTTATTCTCCTCACTGGGGCAAGAAGCTTCCTTGCTCTTTACAGCTTCTCTAACTATTCATCAGCCATGCAGGCACCTTCCTGGACTTTGTCGAGCCTTTCTTTCTTTGAGGTATACACTTCCACTGGGCCTCTACTACTGTTATTTTAAACAGCCTCCACGCAGCCTGGAGAGACTGGACTCTTTTTACCTTCCCTTTCAATTTCTTTCTAACTAGCCTCCTCATCTGAGGGAAATCTGCCCTTCGAAAGTCAAGGGTTCTTGTGTCAGATTTGCTCTGCACTCTTTCCTGGACATGCATGGCAAAACCAATTGCAGCATGGTCACTGTTCCCCAATGGCTCAGTAACACGTACATTCCTAACTAGGTCCCGAGTACCACACAATATTAAATCCAGAGTCGCCTGTCCTCTGGTCGGCTCCATGACTAGCTGCTCTAAGGCACAGTCATTTAGCACGTCAAGGAATCCGGTCTCTCTTGACCAGAGCAGCAGTTGACCCAGTCGATATGAGGATAATTGAAGTCCCCCATGATTACAATCCTGCCTCTCTTGGTCACAGCCCTGATTTGTTTCCTCATGTCAAGGTCGCCTTCAAGTTTTGATCCGGAGGACGATAGCACACCCCCACTATTACATCGCTCTTATGGCCTGGTAGTTTAACCCACAGTGACTCTACGGTGTCTGGCCCACCTTCAGTTTCTACTCTGCTGGATTCTATCCCTTCTTTGATATAGATGGCCACCCCACTGCCAACACGCCCTTCCCTGTCCCGCCTATAGAGTTTATAGCCTGGGATTGCAGTATTCCACTGGTTCTCTGCATTCCACCAGGTTTCCATTATGCCTACTATATCAATGTTTTCCCTAGCCACCAAACATTCCAGTTCCCCCATCTTTGCTCGGAGACTTCGGGAATTTGCATAATAACACCTATATACGGGATTCCCTAAGGAGGGACTCTTATTTGATCCCTTTTCCCCACCTCTTTCTACTGGACCAACTGTCACTTACACTCAGTTTGAAGTTCTATTTCCTACTCCTCCATTATTCTGTGGTACTCCTCCACCCTCCTCTTCCCGTAGGGTTAGGAGTTCTGAACTGGACGCGACTTGGCTTCTGTTGGCTTTCCCCCAGGGTTCAGTTTAAAAGCTGCTCTGCCACCTTTTTAATGTTAAGCACCAGCAGCCTGGTTCCTCTCTAGTTCAAGTGAAGCCCGTCCCTCTTGTACAGGCCTGGCTTGTCCCAGAATGTCCCCCAGTGCCTAACAAATCTTAACTCCTGCTTCCAACACCACCGTCTCATCCATGCCTGAACTTTGCCTGCTTAGCTGGCCCTGCGCGTGGAATGGGTAGCACTTCTGAGAACGCTACCTTGGAGGTCCTGGCCTTCAGCGTCCTGCCTAGCAACCTAAATTTGGATTCCAGGACCTCCCGGCTACATTTCCCCACATCGTTGGTGCCAACATGCACCACAACCGCTACCTCCTCCCCAGCACTCCTTACCAGCCTATCTAGACGAGATGTGATGTCTGCAACCTTCGCACCAGGCAGGCAAGTCACCATGCGGTCCTCACATCCATCATAGATCCCCCCTCTCTCTATTCCTATAATCGCCCACTACAAGGAGACCACGACCCCCCTTCCGCCAAGGAGCATCCTTAGTGCGACTGGATGTGGGCTTATCACTGGAAGAAGAGGTCCCTGCTGGGGGATTGATTCCCTCTGTTCCAGGCTGATGTCCTCCAGCCCTGAGATTCCTTTCCCCAGCAGCTGAGGAGCTGCCCATCTGAAGGTGGGACAAAGCCTACAAGTCCCCAGATGTCTCATCATGGACCCTCACTGCCTGCCTCTGCTTCTCCAGGTCCACAACCAAGGCCTCTAGGGAGCAGACACATTCCCTGAATCCCTGGAGCTCCTTGCACCGAGGACACACCCACGACTTATGCTCCAGAGGCATACATGTGGCACTCTGTGCAAAACACTGGATAGCCCCCACCCAACTGCTGGCTGTCTGCCTCCTTCTCTGTGTTTGTTTAGGAAGGAGCTGCCCTGCTTCTCAGAGAAAGGGCAGAGTTTGGGAACCTGGATTCCTTGCCCTGCTGCTTAACTCGCGCAGATGCGTAACTTGCTTGTTTACCAGGCACTTCGTCGCAGGACAGCACTCGCTGTTTGTGAAGCACTCGCTAGAAGGTTCTGCTATATATAGGAAGTTCTTCCTTCCTTCCTTTCTTTGCTAGAAAGTTCTTCCTTTCTACCTGCCTGAAAAGGGCTGGTCCACACCAGGACAATAGAGGTTGATTGCTGCCCTAGGAATTCAGATAACACAATTACCTTCTGAAAGGGGTAACTCCCTAGTTGGCCTAGTTCCTACGCTCCTTAGTATTCCACTTTGTGCTGCCTTATGCCTGAGCTTTTGGCTAAAGTGTATTTTAGACCCCAAATAGTTTAAAACACTAAAACTGTAGTTTAAATTAGTTTAATTTAGTTTAGTGTTTAGTTTAAACACTAAAGACTGAACACCAAAGTGTTCTAAACACCAAGAGTGCTATCCCTCCTGTGCTGAGACTTCACCTCTGTCTTATTTCAGTTCCATGTGTTTTATCTGGGTTCTTACTCACAAGTAGACTCTGGTCTTACTCAGAGTAGACCTCTGTAGGCTTGAGCTGTAATTCTCAGAATCAGTTCCCTGTCAGCTACTACTCGCTGCTTTTACTATGATATGATTTGACAGCCTGTTTTCTTCCCCCCGTCAGACAAATAATGCATTGCCCCAGTTGTCAAGGCATCACATGACATAGTGACATCACTTCCGTGTTCTTCCTGGAAGAGAGGTGCTCAGAGGAGGCTCCCTTTAAAGGAGAAGGAAAGGGGGCACAAAGCCACCAGTGCTTCCTCCAAAACTAGGGCAGAGCCTGAGGGGTAGTCATGCATCCCCTCTTGGTGTAGCATCTGGGGCAGTTGCCCTCAGACTCCACCCTAGTTATGCCTCTGCCCTCCCCGTATAAGTCTATTCCTGATTATCTATCTATCTATCTATCTATCTATCTATCTATCTATCTATCTATCTATCTATCTATCTATCTATCTATCTATC
>JAJKFI010000009.1:6678117-6700410 GCA_029204185.1 Lerista edwardsae | reverse complement strand
ATAGATAGATAGATAGATAGATAGATAGATAGATAGATAGATAGATAATAGGGGTGGCCCCCTGTTTGAATAGGGGAGGCCCCCTGTTATATTTGTGGATGCACCCTGTTTTAATATTTTTAAATTTTTAAATTTTAAATGTTCATTATTTTAATACTGTTTTTAGCTATCATTTTTGATTCTCAAATGTTGTAATCGTGTCGTTTTTTTGTTGACATAAGCCGCCTTGTGTGCCCATGGGGAAAAAAGGCAGGGTATAAATTGAAAAAACAGATGACTAAATTAATAAAAAAATCATAGGGGCGGCCCTCTGTTTCAATAGGGGCGCCCCCTGCTTCTATAGGGGCAGCCCCCTGTTATAATTGGGGAGGCACTCTGTTTCAATATTTTTAAATTTTTAAATTTTAAATGTTTATTACTTTAATACTTTTTTTACTATCGTTTTCAATTCTCAAATGTTGTAATTGTGACTTTTTTTGTTGATATAAGTCGCCTTGTGTGCCCATGGGGAAAAAAGGCAGGGTATAAATTGAAAAAATAGATAAAATAAATTAAAAAATCATAGGGACGGCCCCCTGTTTGAATAGGGGCGGCCCTCTGTCCGAATAGGGGCAGCCCCCTGTTTGAATAGGGGCGCCCCCTGTTTGAATAGGGGCGGCCCCCTGTTCGAATAGGGGCGGCCCCCTGTTCAAATAGGGGCGGCCCCCTGTTCGAATAGGGGCGGCCCCCTGTTTTAATAGGGGCGGGCCCCTGTTCGAATAGGGGCGGGCCCCTGTTTTAATTGTGGAGGCACCCTGTTTCAACATTTTTAAATTTTAAATGTTTATTATTTTAATCTTTTTTTAACTATCGTTTTCGATTCTCAAATGTTGTAATCGTGATTTTTGTTGTTGTTGATATAAGCTGCCTTGTGTGCCCATCAGGAAAAAGGCAGGGTATAAACTGAAAAAATAGATAACTAACTAAATAAAAAAATCATAGGGGTGGCCCCCTGTTGGAATAGGGGCGGCCCCCCTGTTCAAACATGGGCGGCCCCCTGTTGGAAGAGGGGCGGCTCCCTGTTCGAACAGGAGCGGCCCTCTGTTCGAACAGGGGCGGCCCCCTATTGGAATAGGGGCGGCCCCCTGTTCACATAGGGGCTCCCCCCTGTTCGAACAGGGGCGGCCCCCTGTTGGAATAGGGGCGGCCCCCTGTTGGAATATGGGCAGCCCCCTGTTTGAACAGGAGCGGCCCCCTGTTATAATTGTGGAGGCACCCTGTTTTAATATTTTTAAATTTTTAAATTTTAAATTTTTATTATTTTAATACTGTTTTTAGGTATCGTTTTTGATTCTCGTGTTGCCTGATATCACATCAAAGATAGACACAGCATGGCCGGAGGAGAAATCAAAATTCTTTCAGCATTACCTTTTCTGGTCTGTTCTTTTCCTTGAAGGATGCATGAGGTTGTTTCATTTTATTCTTAGAACGACAAAGAGGATAATTCCTTCCTTGTTGAACTTTGTGATAGAAGGTATGATTCCAGACCCACCAAATTTTATAAAAATATGCATGTGTCTACAATTTCTGTCCATTCCATAAATCTGCGGAGAGGCATATTTAAATGTGTGGTTTGAAAAGTATTATCACGCTCGTTTGGGTAACGTATCTCTGAATGCCATACACAAGGGAATGAAAATAATACAGGCATCTTGTTGTCTCATGGGCTTCCTGAGGCATCTGGTGGGCCGCTGTGAGAAACAGGAAGCTGGAAGCCTTTGGCCAGAACCAGCAAAGTTCATATTATGTTCTTATGGGTTGCAAATATGTGAAAACACTTGAAAAAAATATACATTTAAATATAGGTTTTGGAAAGTGACTGAAAACAAAATCCAGTTATTTGTAGTGGAAGTGAGCAAAAAGTAAATCAATGGGAAAATGGGCAGGCTTTCCACGGAAGGGAAACAGAAAGACCTGTCTGACCCTATGAACAGTCTGTAAAATTTTCTGTACTGCTTCTTCTTTAAATAGCAAAATAGGTAGGAAGTACAACAGAATTTTTTTAAAATTCATAAATCAATTTTGAAGTGAGAGGTTGCTTTTCTTAAAACCTCTTGCTTTGGCTATTCTCAGATATATTATCCCAAGTCATTGTTCAGTTACGCTGATATATTATCCCCAACTTCTACCCAATCACCCCCAGTTTCTATCTTCCTATTGTCTCTTGCCATAAATCAGGCAATGCCTGCCTTTTTATTGCTCTGTTTAAGCACACAGTGTCTTGCCGACCCAATCTCTGAAAGCTTTTCCACACATATTGCAGAGGACTGATAACACCATGTCATTGACATTTCAGGATGTTGAGCTATCTGAACACTGTAAATGCGAGCAACAAGAAGAAAAGATAAGCACAGAAGAAACAAGGTACTCTGGAGTCACATTTGGGGACACTAAAAATTGCAGCAGTTGCTGTACCTGTTAAGGTCACACTACAAATGTACATTGAGACCTATTGAACCTGTTGACTCTCAAGGAGTTAATATATACAGTCAGTCCTCCTTATATGCAAATTCACTACATGTGAATTTGCTTATCCATGAGGGGCAGAATTGCTACTTGTATTCTGCACCTCTGTTCTCATTATCCATGATGCAGAGACCTTCTAAAGCAGGGCCATATTAACCCATGGCCAGGTCCCTAAGCTGTCAGGTATTTTGGGTCCCCTCCAAAATTCTTCAGGAAAGATCCTGCCACACTGAGGGTGCAATCCTAACCTGGAGTTAGGCCATCAAAGTTGGGCTGGCACAAGGAACACCCCAGAGCACATTTGGACAACTCTCAAAGTCGGGGAGGATGGTGGACGTCTGCATGTTGGCCTCTCTGACTCCGAAAGTGGTCCAAATATACTTTACAGTGTCCCTTGTAGTGGCCTAACTGTGCTGGCTTAACTCCAGTTTAGGATTGCACCAGTGGTGGGATTCAAATAAATTAACAACCGGTTCTATGACGTCACAGCCGGAGCCAAAAAAACCCGAAGCCAGCCGGGGTAAGCGAGTGGGCGGGGCCCGGCCATTTAACAACCAGTTCTATAGAACCTGGGCGAACCCCCTCAATCCCACCACTGGATTGCACCCTGAATGAAAGCCCCTGGTGGATGAGCAAGGTTCTCCCCCACTTTATAAAAAGGCCTGTACAACTCAGTGCATCATTTTCCCCCATCTATTGCCTTGTTACAAAACACAGATGCACACCCACAAGCCCATCTTTGCAGCCAACCCCCAACCACAGGCAATCCTGCCACAGGCAGGATTCTCCTCACAAACAGATCCACGCTTGCATGGAAGCTTTCCACCCACCCCCACTCCTAAAAGAGGAAGAAATATGAGGAGCAAAAAAGGAAAAGCCAGGCACTTCTTAGTTGTTCCCAAAAGGGGACAAAAATTCACAAACGGACCCAGGCTTGCATGGAAGCTTCCTAGTGATGCAGCCTCCACGTGCAGCCTTGCTCAATCCCTTGCGGCAAGGCTTTCCGCACGTGGTCTGCAAGCCTTGCCTCTGCAAGTCTCTTGCCAACTGGTGGTTTGGTGGCCTGGATGGGGAGTCCCCAGGGGCCAGATCTGGAGACCCATGCATTAGGCTGATGCCCTGACATGCATTTGGAACTTGCTCCTCAATAACTCAATGGCAGAAATAAGACATCCAATTCTGCACAATATCTATGCTGGCTCAATGCAGTGACTGCATTATGGGGGAAATAGAATTTTAAAATGGAAGTTCTCTGGTGCCATTTGTTCTGAGGGCATGTCACAGAATCTCTTGCATTTCACTTCTCTGGCAAGCTTTGCTTCAGCAGGAACCCAGTCAGTCCATCATTGACAATTTCAAATAACCCATTAATCTTTGCTGAAGGATTTGGTATAGGAATGCAAATATATCCAGCTGAAGCACAGTATGCATTTCTCCCTCACTGTATTTCAGTGGACATTGTCATTGATTAATCTGGGACTCTGATTTGCTTAGACATTTTTATATCTCCCCTGATCGACGTGTCACAGGCTATTATGGTCGGCCTGCCTTTACTAGCCAGGTTTAAAAGAAATAAAGCCAGAGGAGAGAACCACACTGTGAAGGCGACACCTGGGACTGAGAATTCGATGAATCACAGAATACTATTTTTTTGTTAAAACCCAATTTTAAAAATGGTGGTTCAGACTAGCCTGATCTATGTAAGCCGCCTTGGGCATTTGCTTTGACATGGGAAAAGCGGGATATAAATTATTCAAATAAACAAATAAATATGACATAGTGTGATTATGGTTTAAAATATTCTAAATTTTGTGTCAATCTAATCTCTTATTTTCTTTTAATTGCTCATGGTTATTGCTACTTTCCAGTGCTAGCTTTCCTCATTATACAATTAACTGATATAAGGAATGGGTAGATCTGATAGAAGTTCAGATCTAGATCCAACCTAGCAGTTCGAAAGCACGTAAAAATGGAAGTAGATAAATACGTACCACTTCGGTGGGAGGGTAACAGCATTCCGTGCGCTATAGCATATAGTCATGCCGGCCACATGACCATTCAGTCGTGGGGAAACCTTTACCTTTTTAGATCAGATAAGCATTTGTCCTGGAACTAGTGAGCAACAGCAGAATCCCTATACACAAGTATTTCTCAAAACTGGGTGTAGTAGTGTGGTTTAGAGACCGAGCTGTGGCGATATGGAGTCATTGGTCCATCTAACTCCGTTTTGTAGATCCTCCTGGCATTGTCTGGAAACACTCCAGAGTTTTCAGTAGAGAGTTTTTCTCTGCCCCACCTGAAGATGCTAGCGGAATCTTCTGCATGAAAAGCAAATGCTTTACCACTGAGCTACTGGCCCTCCCAGATATTTCAATGATTCAAATCTCACCTCTTGCAAGGAAGTGTTGGTGCTGCCACGAGCGCCGGCCGAGTGCCTTAGGGCCGACGCAGATGCGCTTTACGGCACATTCATGACAGCGGCCGGCCGGCACAAGAGTGCAGCAGTGGCGCTAAAGGGGGTATAGGATTGTGCTGCCCGTGTTGCATGCCTTGGCTTCCCATTTGCATGCTGACTGGGGCACATTCAAACTCTGTGGACAATCTTGAGCTTTATCAGATGGTCTCAGGTAAGCTGCCATCCCTCCATTGTACAATGAGAACAGTTGTGACCTTTCTCAGGGTGCAATCCTAACCTGGAGTTAGGCCAGCACAAGGGCCACCATAAATTATGTTTGGGTCACTCTTGGAGTCAGAGAGGCCAGCACAGAGACTTGTGCCATTCTCCCTGACTCCGACAGTGGTTACGGTGTCCCTTGTGCCGGCCAAACTTGGCTGGCCTAACTGTGCCTCCAGATTAGGATTGCACCCTCAGAGCTGTAGTGAGAATGAGCAAGCTGTGATTTAAAAAAAACACACACACCAAAACACCTTGGAAAACATTTTCTAAACTACTGCTGGTTTTTCGTGCACAAGGTTACATGATTTTATATGCCGGGGGCTTTTTGCTTTCAATGCTGTCAGCATTGAGTCAGCATTAGAAAACTTGCTTGCATATGCTTCCTGAAGTTGCTTTATTTAATCATGCATGATGAGATCAAAGCTGTAGTCCTGTGTACTTCGGACTATTAAACTAAGTTGGTCTTACTTCTCAGAAAATACACATAGGATTTGGAGCTGGAATGTCCATGAGGCATGATGAAGCAGCTGCTTTTGGCCGAGGGCACAAACTGGCACAGAGAGGTGTGTCAAGCCCATCCAGCACTTGTCCACTGCCTCCATGGCCCACCAGCCCAAAAATTCCAAAATCCAGGGGCATAGCTAAAGATGCTCAGGGAGTGCAATTGCCCTGGGCAACAAGCTTTAGGGGGCCCAACAAGCTGAGCTTGGCACAAGCAGCCAAAATTGTGAAAAACTTGGTATGTATGAATAATGCCATCATGCTATCTATCACTGGAAAGGTAATTTAATGCAGAATGCAACAAAACAAACTGGAGTGTAATATCTTCATTTTATCAAAGGTAATGGCCAAAACCCCAGAAAACGAAAATACTTTGTCACTTCCAGAAGTGACGTCACTTCTTATAATGATGTCATTTCCAGGGCATCATTTTACCCTCAGCACTGGGCTACACTTTCAGTAACTACACCACTGCAAAATCTCCCCGTGCCCAGGGGTCTCATAGTTTCCTCTGTGCAGGAGGCCAGTTTTATTCTGGGGGGAGGGCAGGGAGGAGGGGGAGGTGTCTGCTTTCTGTGTCTCTCCTTTGCCCCATCCACTGTCTAGTTTATACCATGAGCAAGACAGCCCTGCCCATGCACAATTGTAAGTCCTGTTGAACACAATGTACTTACTTCTGGGAAATTGTGCCCAGGCTCATCTATACAATTTTGGCTCCAGACTTCTAGGAATTCTAAGCAACCTGCACTGGGTTCCCCATGTATCTCCCCCCCCACTGACCCCCTGATGCTGTGTAGGCATTGGTAATAAGGCTTAGGGGGTCGGGTCGACCAAGCGGGCCCTCTGACAAGCATAGAACAATTGATTCAGATCACCCAATTCTGCTTTTCTTGGTGCATGATTCAATGCATCTTCACAACACAGATACACAGCCCTTATTATACTCTTTGGACCCATTGCTAATCTTCCCCCACTTTTTTTTTGGATCATCTCATGGCGCACTCTCATGATTCCCAGCAAGATACCTTGGAGAGGCAGTAGGTTTTTTCCTATTTATCTCAGTATAACGGAGTACAAAAATAGCAGTGCAGGCTTCTCCTTTTTTTCAAAATAGCACGGGAATCAGAACACCCTATGAAATGGTTCAAGAAAATGCTGTCCTACTTATTCTGACAACCTCTGGATTGTGAAAAGCCATCTAATGAGGGGAGAACTGTCAAAAGTATGGCCACTTACATCGAGATCAGAGGTGAGCATGTAAATACCCTGCCTTGTCATTAGAGAGAGGTTATGATAGCTTTGAACATCTCTGAAATAGGAGTTCAGTATCTGTGCAAGAGAGAAAGATTTGCAGGATGGGGTGCTACATAAAAACAACAAAAAGCAGAGGAAAGATGGCTGTGTGTCATTAGTTCATCTTTCTGTGTGCAACTGAAATGCAATATGTTCAGCCAGAAATACTTATGTGTGAGTAACTACAGCAAGCATGCAGGGTTATTTAGATTTGATTCTAGGTTTTGATAGCACTCAGTCACCCAGCCCGGCATAGGGATTTCTGATTTAGATTCTCAATCAGTAGCACCTGCATTGCAGAAGAATGAATAATGAGCCTCTAGTCCTGATTGGCTGGTCCAGCATGAATTTCCCATGGTCAATTTTTACTATATTAGATGCACATAGGAACTAATTGTGTCTTGTGATTGCCAATTGACAACCTGCTGTGACAGACCTGGGGCTATGTGCCTGGGCTCTTCCTGCTATCCTTGCCCCCCCACCACCACCACCATTCCAATCTCCTATATGTTCCCTTATTCCATTGTTTCCGCTATTTGTTTTCTCTAGCATTTCTCAAACTGTGGGTCATGGCCTACACTTGGTGGGTCATGACCCAATTTCTGGTGGGTCCCACAGAGACTCCAATGAAAGCACAGGTGACAGAAAGATGGAAAGAGAACTAATTGCCTCAAGCTGTAGGTTATTCAAAAATCAAATACTGTAATTGTTAATTGCCCTGCAAAGTACTGAGCTCCTGCAGTTTGCAAGATAGCCGTTAAATGCCCCACAACCAGACAAGCTCCTGCAGTTTGCAAGCTTGCGTAAATATAGGGAGATAAATGTTTGAGCGAGGGGTTTTTTTTTCTGGTGTTTTTTCCCCCAGGTCTGTCATTGACATGTAATGAGGGGAGGTGAAGGCTGGGTCACATAACTAAGCCTTGAGGCTATTTATTAGGGCTGCGTCTCTATGAGAAATGGATTGGAGGTGGGTTTTTGTTTTTGTTTTGGCAAATAACTAAAAATAAATATTTCTTTCTAGATCATCTTTTTTTCATAAAGTCTCATAAAGCTAGCTGGGTCCCGATAGAGTGTCATTTTAAAAAGTGGGTCCTGATGCTAAGAAGTTTGAGACACTTGAAAAAGGTCAAAAACTGCTGTGTTAGATGATGCAACCTCAGGCATTAATTAGCTTTAATTACTTGTATAGTGCCTGCAAATTTGGAGGCTTCCTAGATTGATGGTGATGATGTGATGAGCATATGCTGCATAGGATGCTTTCATTAGTAAAACTGCAGCCCTGTGTGCAATGTCCTGGGAGTCTATTCCATTGAATACAACGGGACACTTAAGTACTGTGTGCTTAATGTCTCCACATTGTTGGCATTCTCTCTCTTTAAAAATAGTGTGTGAGCAGCAGCCAGTCAATGTAAAGATATTATGGAACAATTTTACAAGGATGTGCTCCAGGCGCTGAGCCTAAGTCACAAGTCAGCAACCCTGCAACTCAATTCACAAGTCGTAGCGTACACCATTGCCACTCAACTTGTTTTTGAGTCATTTTTATTCAAGTCCTGAGGGCACAATCCTAACCTGGAGTTAGGCTAGCACAGTTAGGCTAGCAAAGTTTGACTGGCGCAAGGGCCACCATGCATTTGGACCACTCTCGGAGTCAGGGATGATGGCTCATGTCTGTATGCTGGCCTCTCTGACTCCAAGAGTGGTCCAAACATACTTTACGGTGTCCCTTGTGCCGGCCAAACTTTGCTGGTTTAACTGTGCCGGCCAAACTCTAGGTTAGGATTGCGCCCTGAGTCATTTCAAGAAATGAATCAAGTCCTTGAGGGGAAAAAATCTAAAGCCTTCCTCCTCCCCTCAACCTCTTGGGACCACCTCCTTACTCCCACCACATCAGCTGCTGCCATCGGTCTGAAAGATGGCTTCCAGATCACCCACAAGATCTTTCAGGGTGGCGCAGAAGCGATGGAGAAAACAAGAGTAAGCAAGCAAGCACACACACACTACAGAGAGTCAGGACTTGAGCCAAATTTGAGTCATGACTCGTTTCTGAATCACTGGTCCGGTCCAAGTCAGTGACATCCATCAGTCAAGTTAACACAAGTTGTGAAAAATCAACATTTTTGCAACTCAAGTTATGATGGCTCAGATGCCCATCCCTGCTATTTTGAAAGAAGTAATGTGAGCGACTGAAAATAGGAATCCTGTTTCTTGTGCTGATATTTGGAACAATGGCAGTCATTACAGTGGAGATCGTATCGCTACTTTTTTCGATGTTGCTGCCTCATATATGCTAATGAGACAATCTGATGCTCATATGGAACCCTGAAGTTATAACCCTGTGGGGCTTACAGAAATCATCATATGTAATGATTACAAAGCCATTGACACATCATGAAATTTTATGTCCAAGGATCTTTCATCAAGAGATGATTTGCCAAAAATACTCCTAATCAGAGCAAATAGAAAAAAGTTCCTAATTCAAATTTAGCTAGTTAGCTTCTTGCCTTGTTTTATTCTTGTGTAACATGGAGATATAGCAGACTGCCATATTGTTTGTTAACATATTGTTGGTTAACACAAGGTTGCTAATGGCATGAATACCGTCAGGCTCGTATGGAAAATGTTTCTGTATGAATAGGCATGGGGAGGGTGCTGGGGGAGGGGAGACGAGCGCGTTTGGGCACTGGTTGCAGTTGGGTGCAGTGGCACGGGCCTTTCGGCCCCCTCACCCTCCCTTGTGCTATGATTGCTTCTAAATGCTTTTGGGGGCAGGAAGGTGTAGCTGGGCAACACACAGGTGTGGGGCAGCCAGGCTGGGGGCACAGTGATGTCACTCCACCCCATGCACGCTGCGAGCCGCATACCGCTCTGTCTGTATGCAAAATATTTTGGGAGAATAATACTCAACTTCTGTGTTTTGCATTTCCTCCAAGCTACCCAGTTAAATACTGTACAGCCAGCGGCGTCATGCAGCCGGAACGCTGGGCGGGAGGAACGGGTGAGCGGCAGCCCACCCGTTGTGTTCCGGTCCGTTTCGCTGTCTTCCCCGCCCCCGCCCCGTTTCGCCGTCTTCCCCGCCCCCGCTGCCGCTCACCCGTTCCTCCCGCCCAGCGCATGACGCCACTGTGTACAGCCATCGTCTGATACTAATTTTTTGAGTGAGCCGGCCCCTGGAATCAAGATGGATGCCTGCCCTCAGATGGACGCCACAGGAACCTCCCAGAGGTCAACATTCCCTGGGACCTGGGGGCAAGAAGACTCCATCAACAACACCGGCTGCATCTCTTGAGAACTTGGAAGTGCCCATCCTGGGTCAGACCGGGCCAGGTATTCCTTGGAGACCCTGCTTTTCCTCCCTCCCCCTTTTTTTGCCCAGCTGGAAGAGGATTTCTGTTCTGCTTCATGGTGAGGAAACCCAGGCCCTTTGTACTTTCTTTTGGATAAAGGTTTTTCAGTTCAACTAGCTTTGCCAGGCTTTTCTGTTTTTGGTCCTCATCCATACCCAGGTTGAACCCCTTTGATGCTCCTCTTCCCCCTTGGGGTGGGCGGTCCTGGAGTCAGCCAGGTGTCTTTGGAAAGCCTCAAATAAACAACAGCCCTCCCATGTTTCTTGCTTTGTAGCTTCTGGCACTTGGAGGTATACTGCCATTGAACTTGGAGGCTCTATTGTGGTGAACACTGAGGGTGACATGAAGGTGGAGTGGCACATTCAAGATGCTCAACATAAAAAGTGGTACATGGTGTGCTGTAGATTGGTCACCCCTTGTGTAGCATTTTTAGCACTGTGTGAACACATGTGCCATGAGTACTGAGATATGTTTACGTTACACTTTTCAGTTCTCACCAAGGCCAAAATGTATCTCCTGCAAAGAAATGCTAGATTACAAGCTTCTAGTTGAAATATTTCAAGTTTGGCCATTCCACAACTTCCCTGGACAAA
This sequence comes from Lerista edwardsae, assembly GCA_029204185.1. Taxonomy (NCBI): domain Eukaryota; kingdom Metazoa; phylum Chordata; class Lepidosauria; order Squamata; family Scincidae; genus Lerista; species Lerista edwardsae. Next base: position 6,689,494 of record JAJKFI010000009.1, on the reverse strand, counting down.
AGCTTTGGAGAGCTTTTGTTGGGAATACATGCCTTCAGTTAGTGCCTCCGCATTTCCTCTGCTATAGCCCAACATGTTTGTCTTTCCTTTGGCAGCTGGGTGAGCTTTATGTCTTTCCTGATAATTACAGCAAAAACCACACATCTGGAGCCTTGAGACATATTGATTTCTGTCTCTTCTGAAAATGTGAATTGATTTGAAGCATAGTTACTCTTAGGAACCATGGTGTGCCCACTGCAGACAAGACAGTTTTGTGTAAGTGATATTATGTGTAAATCCTATCTGCCAAAACAAATCTACGATCTTTCATGGTATTCAAGAGTTATGAGTGTGGTTGCAGAAACAACTGTTATCAACACTGAGTTGTGTTGACCCTGGTACTGGAGTTTCATTAGAAAACCGAATTATTCTCTGGGGATACCTACAGCCACAAGGCCACATACACTCAGGACACAATCCTAAACTGAGTTTATAAATGAAGCCAGCAAAGTTTGGCCAGCACAAGGGCCACTGTAAAGTATGTTTGGACCACTCTCAGAGTCAGAGAGACCTCACACAGATGTGCGCCATCCTCCCTGACTCCAAGAGTAGCCCAAAAACACTTTACTGTATGGTGGCCCTTGTGCTGGCCAAACTTTGCTGGTTTAGCTTATGCCGGCCTAACTTCAGTTTAGGATTGTGCTCTCAAATTCCCAGTAATGACAAGTAGAAAGAATGTTTGCAGTAATCAATATATAGGGATGGCCTAAGCACTTTTCTCCTCCAAAACCCAAGAACAGGGAATGAGAATAGTACAGATGGATGATTTCTCCCCAAAATTCATATCAAAAATCATGCTTTAGATGAACTTCTGTTGTCTCTCCAGAGGATACTAGTTCTGTCCTGGCAGTGTTTGCTGTTTTCTAAATTGCAGAAAGAGACAATGTTCTAAATTATAGCTTGAGCATTTTCTGAACAAAAGCTGCACAAAATGAGATTTACCCAAATAGGAAGGAACATCTGACTGTTATGTTGTTGTATACAATTTGACATATGATAATAGTGTTTAGAAAATAAAGAGTAAGAACTTCAATGGAATGGCATGCTTCATTTGGGGAGTGGCAAAGTGTAATTAACACCAGACCATTTAGGTTGCATTCTGATCATTTTATGTGTGAATTCATTTTTTATCAATCTACAGCCTGAGAAAGAAATAATGTAGTGATAGAAATGTGAGTTTCATATCATCAGACTTTCTTGGCAGAACACGAATTGTAGGTTGACAGTTTTTCATGGTTTCAGACACATTCCTTCTATTGATAATTCACTATTGAATTTTCACTACATGCAATTCTGAACCACCCATGCAGCAAACTGGTGGCAACAGAACAAGGACGTGTCAGGGGCAGGAAGTAGGGCAGATAGTGTTTGGGAAGGGGTTGGTGCCCACCATCATGGCCAACCCCAGGAGCAGCAGGACCTAATGTGGGGCATTCCCATTGCCCCCACCCTGCCCATGGGGTCTCCACTCACCATATAGCCATGGCAAGAAGAGCACTCATGGTGCCGTGTGTGATGTGCAGCATCCTAAGGAGTTGGCATGATGACGTCACTGCCAACTGCTTCCAGGAAGCCCGTTTTGGGCAATTTGGAGGCAGGGCCAGATGGGACAGCCCAATCAGCAACTGCTTTAGCACCAAACTGGCTTGCAGCCCACAGAGTTCCTGACTGCAGCAGCAAGCGTTCACTCATCGCATCAGTGCAGGACCTCCCCAAAGCATGGGCCCAACAATGTAGGTCACATTGGCTTATGGCCAGCCCTGCCCTCCATATCCTAACCCACTTCCCAGGCCCAACCCGTCTTCACTGGTCAATGAGAACTTATGTCAGAGATATCACTGGCACAGGTCCAAGTTGACCCTGGCAACAGTGGGGGCTTACCCTGGTGGAAGGGAACAAGTATTCCATTGCCCCAAGGAGGCCTCCAGAGGCCAAAACTCTCCCATGGGATTCAGCAGATGCCACGCTGATGCCACTGCTTTGCTGCATGGGGAGACAGGATGGGCTGCCTGTTGCTATATAATTGTGCAATGTGGCTCAATGGGCATTTTTATGCCTCCTTCCTACCTCCTCCAAGGCCCTCAAGGAAGCTCACATTTGGTTTAAAACACAGTTCATTTAATACCTTTGTGTGCCTCCCTTGATCAATCAATAAATATGTTAGTTGAACTGGGTAGAGCTATCATATCTTTCCATGTTTCTCATTATTGTTAGGCGGGTGAGTTTTGCAATGGTGTAAAGGTTTTATCTATCTATCTATCTATCTATCTATCTATCTATCTATCTATCTATCTATGGCGTATAGATATTTATTCTCATAGCAGAATAAGACAAATAGGCGGACCGACAGCCGTCTGTCTTGTCTGTCTGTCGTCTGTCTGTCTAGCTCGCTAGCGAGCTCCCTATTAAGATTTGCAAATGGTCAAATATATGACGGTTTAACTTCATTGTTCAGTTTTATCAAAGCATTTATTCAATGTTTAGCTGCAGATATCTCTGCTCAGAATTCAGGCAAGCCTGTTGCCTATGGAGGGCCAGAATTGTTCAGTCCAGCCTTTCCCTGGAGGACAAACAGAATGACGCCTGTTTTCATCATGCCTGAGTTCCTTGCTGATTATATCTGGAACGAGAGTTTCCTCCCTTAGTATGGTTTCGTTCAGTCTGCTGCTCCCAGCTGTCTTGCCAAGATGTCCACCAGGCTGATTCTTCTACTATGGCAGCTGGGAACTACATTTCCTCCAGCTGGGTTGGGCTTTCCTTTCACCAACCAGTCTGCTCACTTGGCATTCCTTGGTTGCTGAACCAGCAACTGGCCACATTTCCAACTGGTCAGGGTTGAGACGAGACTCCATTGGAATGCATCAATAACTCTTGTCAGGTAAAGTTGAGGGTATAACAGACGTTCTGCAGCATCTGAAGGCTCCTTGTTGAGTCTGTCATGTGACGGCCACCCGTGGATCTGAGTGCGATCAGTTTTTGGCACTCAAGTCATACCAGCTTTCCAAGTTATTGTAATTGAGCAAGAGATGCCAAATCCTGGGTCGGGATCAGTGGTGTCATTCTATAATTAACTACCGGAACGCAGGCGGGACTTACCCCTTGATTGACAGGGGCCCCGCGACGCGACGCCGCCTGCTGTTCCGCCGCGGAGGGCTTCTTCCGGGTGGCGCGCCCCTCCGCGGCTCTCCGCAGCACCCAGCGCGCCACCCAGGCAAGCGGGCACCCCCTCCGAAGCCAGGGGTGCCCGCGCGGGGCTCGGAACGGTGGCGACGCGTCAGAACCACGCAGCCAATCACGCGGTAAGTCCCGCCCACCGTTCCGTTAGTTCATTATAGAATGACACCACTGGTCGGGATATAGTGTGTGACAGCAGGCAGCTGTCCTATAGTGAGCTCAACCAGATAGAAGTGGAAGCTTGCATATGTGGACTAAAAATGATAGTTGTCATAGGCTCCAGTGAGTACGTGAAGAAATAAAGTCATATAGGGGAAAATAAAGTCATAGAAAGAGAGCCTTAGAGTGCAATCCTAACCTAGAGTTAGGCCGGCACTGTTAGGCCAGTAAAGTTTGGTGGCGCAAGGGACACCATAAAGCACTTTTGGACCACTCTCGCAGTCAGGGAGGATGGTGCACGCCTGTGTGCTGGACTCTCTGACTCGAATAGTACTCCAAGCATACTTCACAGTGTCCTTGTGCCAGCCAAACTTTGCTAGCCTAACTCCAGGTGAGGCTTGCCCTCTTAATCACAAGAAGCCCACACAGAGCATAATATGAATCTTGTAATATTGAGTATCCCTTATCCAGACTACTTGGAATGGGAAGGTGTCTAGATTTCAGATTTTTCTGGATTTTTGTATAATTGTATCGATAGAATAATTGTATCGATAGAATGAGAAATGCTTCCTCTTGCTCTTTTCACTGATACCTATTTGGGTGTTTGCTAGCCTCTGATATTTTTCAGCAATGGCACAGAACACAGAGCATAGAACTTAAGTGGGAATGACCTTCTAGTGTTAACACAACAGAAAAAGTCCCGGACAAAAATGTCTGGATTTTGGAATCGTCTGGATTTTGGATGGACGGATAAGGGATCATCTACCTGTGTATCAAAAACATGCAGTTTGTAAAATCTGCTGTGGCTTTTGCCACTATGCCACAAATTGTTCGCTTGCCAATAATGATTTCATTTTTTTTACTCAAACAGCAATGAATCAAACCAGTAGTGCCACTAGGTCTTCATTTTTGCATGACGAATTCTGCATATTGAAGGTACAGCCCCAGTTCCAGACTGTCTGGCTTTGTCATAGCAGCTCTGCAACTTGAGGAACAGATGGTGCCATATCATGATCACACTTGCGCGTTGGCTATACATCATCGAAAAAGCTGTCTCATGTACATATATTTCCCTCAAGGCATATATGACTCTGCCAAAGTTAGAGAACAAGAAATGGAAATCCCTAAGAGAAGACTTTATGACTGGCAAGCTTCACTATTGGGTCTTATAACCAGAAGTGGCCTCACCATGGTTAGGATAATAATGCACATTTACGTTTGCATAGATGTCTGTATAATTGGCATATACATTTTTTGAACATTTTAAGTGGTTTGAACAAGGTGGTTATGGTTAGGAAGGATCTATAGTTAGGAAGCAGTAGATGGAAGACCAATGAGCAATGCAGCCAAATAAAGGCACAGATGCTTCAACATTTGACCATTGGAAGTCCCGTCCAAGGCTCCAATGGACCTCAAGGTCTCCAGCAGGAGCTCTACACACATTATAATTTTTTGGTTCCAATGTGACCGCTATAGCCCAATCCACTGCACCTACCTGTGCAGTGATGCAGTGGCAGCAACAAGGCAGCCACTGGATCCCATGGGAGAGCTTTGGCTTTCAGGGACCTCCTCGGGGTAAGGGAACATTTGTTGCCTTGCCCTGGGTTAAGCCCCTATGGGCCCATTGGGTTAACATAGTCAGCGACATGACTGATGCAAATCCTTGAATGCAGATCAGGCCCAGGAAGGTGCTGTAGGACCACCAAAGTGGCTGGTGGGCAGAGTGGCCGGTGGCTCCCAGACTGGCTCCCAGACTGGGAGCTCTTCAGGTCACTGCTCCAAACTTTGCCACTTTGGGCTCTCCCAGAGCCTTCCTTTCAGTGGTGCTGCTTCTGCTGATGCGTCTTTTTGTAGCTCAACAGCTGAGAGCAGCTGATGGTGGAGCTGGGAGATTAATTATCAAGGGGACTGGATAAAAAACTTCTGAGAGCCAGGTATGACCCACAGGCCTTTTGTTTTACATCCCTGCTCTAGGATATACAAATGCAGAAACCTTCTTTCCTTCAATGCATTTATGCTGGGAACCAGCGGGGTGCTGTGTGCGGGTGGAAGGTGAGGCAGCGACATCCTGCCAGGGTTCTTCAAAAAGCACCACCACTCTGGGTGGGTTGTGCTTGCATACTCACAGGCTAGGCAGCAGCAGCAGCAGCAGCAGTGCTTTTCGAAGAACCCCAACAAGGTGTGACTACATCACCTTCCACCCCCACACCACACGCTGCTTTTTTGAGGGGTGGGAGTACAGGAGTGGACATTGGCAGAAATGTTAACCAGCTACAAATGGAACCTCTTTACTTTTTTTATCATTTAATTTATATTAACTGTATTCAATGAGATTTGCTCTGTCTGTGACTGCAATCCTAACCTGGAGTTAGGCCGGCACAGTTAGGCCAGCAAAGTTTGGCTGGCACAAGGGCACACCGTAAAGTATGTTTGGACCACTTTCGGAGGCAGGGAGGATGGCACATGCCCAGTGGTGTCATTCAAATGATTTAGGAACAGGAACTCACTTTTGATTGGCACTTGTCGGGAACCCGGAACCAGCCACAGAGCCCGTTAGGATCCGGAACGCCCGTTCTGGTCCGTTCCCCCTGAATGACATCACTGCACACGCCTATGTGCTGGTGTCTCTGACTCCAAGAGAGGTCCAAACATATTTTATGGTGTCCCTTGTAGACCAACTTTATTGGCCTAGCGGTGCCAGCCTAACTCCAGGTTAGGAGTGCGCCCTGTATCATTTCCACTATTAGTGCGTGTTTAAAAGGAAATTCCACATTTTCAGTAACTAATGATAGGGGCTCTTATTTTTGATGGAGCTCTCAGCTATTATCACAATAAGACCACTTTTAACAATGGTAATTAAATGCTATGATGTGTTGCCGTAATCGTTTTTGAAATGGACTAATCTTGTAATAGGCATAAAGACCAAGCCTTTAAAATATTCATTCCGTAGTACAAGCAACTTGTATTTCCGAAGCACTTTACAGAGATTAGGATACGCTGTGTTGCTTTATTAAGGCCGATGTAATACATGGACACCATGCAACCATCAGGGCCAGGAAAGGATTTCCTGCCAAAATATTTGTAGTGCTTTAATTACAGCCTGACCTTGTAACTGACATGTGACTCCACCATATCTCGTGCCTGTGAAGTTTTATGTATGCACTGCAAACCATAATTTGTTTTTTCAGTGATGAGAAAGTCAATCTCATGTGTTAATATTCGGATAAGGATTTTTTAAAAAAATATAAACTGATGGAGTTCCTGTATTTGGAATGCTGTGTATTTTTACAAAAAAAACAAAAAAAAAAAAAAAAACACCAATCCATTCTGAAATGCATATCATAGAGCTGGAAATGTAAGCAAATTTTTCATGGGGTGGTGGTGGTGTTTGTTTTTGTTTTGTTTGTTCTCTGAGAGGAGGAGGAACAAGCAGGCGCGCACAGAGTCCCGAGCGCGCCCCATGGCTGGTGCTGAAACCGCACCCCCACATCGCCCCGCCCCCCACGTCACTCAGACACGCCTCCCTTACCCCGGAAACACTCCATTTCCAAGCGTAAGGGAAGCGTGGGTGGGCGGGAACGAGAAAACCGCGCGGTCTCTCCCGGACTGCGCGCAATGGCACCCCACCGCTGCCTGGCGCCCCATGGCTCGTGCCATCTCGGGCCACAAGTTCCCAGTCTTCCTGATGAAAAATTCTGCTGTTCCACGGAGAACAAGGGGAGGCACCACAGGTCAGCGATAGGGTGTCTATTTCACACACAAGGTCCCAACTTCAATCCCTAGCATCTCCTGGTAGGGCTGGGGAACACCCATCTGGAACCCTGGAGAGTTTCTACCAGCACAGACAGACAGACAGACAGACAGACAGACAGACAGACACACACACACACACACACACTTCAATTAGATTGGTCAATGGTCTGATCCAGCATAGGTCAACTTCATATACAGGCGGGCCCCTAGATCTGCGGATCCAGTATCTGTGGTTTCAATTATCTGTGGATACCGCCACCCTGTGCGCACCCATTAACATTATTTAGGGTTCAATCCTAACCAACTTTCCGGCACTGACATAGCTGTGCCAATGGGGGCAAATGGCCTTATCAGTGCCTGCCCCAGCATCCAGTAGGGTTGGGAAGCCCTGTGGACCCCTCTGCAGGGCTCCTTGTGTGTTAAAAAGGTTAAAAAAACAGATTGTGACCCACTTCCTGTTTTGCAATCACAAACAGGAAGTGAGCCGCAATTGGTTTTTTGGGTGTTTTTTTGTAAATGCACAAGGAGCCCTGCAGCGCAGTCTGCAGGGCTCTCTAATCCTACTGAATGCTGGGGTAGGCACTGTTAAGTCTCCCCGGCCCCACTCTATGCCCAGAAGCAATGTGATTATAGCGATTGTGTTGCTGCCATTCCCCCACCCCGCAAGCTCTCTCCCAGAGAGTTTGAAAACCGCCGCTTTAAGGGGTGGGGACAGGGGTAGACAGCAACGCAACCCCCGGGATCATACTGCTGTCAGGATGGAAAGATGTCTTAAACTTACCTGCATGTAGTGCTGACAAGTGAGGGGTGTGGGGACTAAAAATCGTGAAAGGAGACCACGTCCCATGGAGACCAGCACTACCTGCAGGTAGGTTTTAAAAACCCTTCGGTCCAGTGATGGGATTCAAATAAATTGACAACCAGTTCCATGACGTCATAGCCGGAGCCAAAAAAAACCCGAAGCCAGTCGATGTAAGCGAGTGGGCGGGGCCCAGCCATTTAACAACCGGTTTTATAGAACCTGGGTGAAACCCCTGAATCCCACCACTGCTTCTGTCCCAGTAGCAGGACAATCCTAGGGATTGCGTCCAGTGATGTCATCCGAGCGCACCAACTACCGGAACGCTCGGATGATTGACAGCCCTCCGCCCCTATGGCGGAGGGCTGCCACGCCCCCCCCCAAGCCTCACTGTGCCGGAATCGCTCCATTTTAGAGCGATTCTGGATGCAAGGGAGGGAGGGCGGGCCCAGCAGCAGCTCGCCCGTCCTCCGAGGCAGCGGCGCGGCCCGGGACCTCCGCGGAACTAGCGGAACGGAGTACCGGGCTGTTCCGCCTGAATGACGCCTCTGATTGCATCACTGCTGCAGCCCTGTCCCAGCAAAGACTTAAGTGGTTCCCTCCTTCCGCAGAGGACTTTGGGAACCACGGCTATAAGGAAATTAGAGAGCAACCATTCAAAACCATAAAAGTGAAGCATAACTTAACAGTTCAGGACAACAGTGACACCAAACTTCATAACCAGCTACTGTATTTATTAGACCAAAAGTACAGCAGTAGCTAAGACACAAGTAGGCAAATCACTATGAACACAATTATAATAATTGTGTGAAAGGTTACAATATGGCATTAATAAAACTGTGGTCCATGAGTCATTATAAGATGGATTGGAAGCACAATGTCAAAAGTTAATAATGCCGAAGTTGTTGATGTGCAGAACTAACTTATAATTGGACAAGTGACAGAAAGCTAGGACGTGGCAGTGCAATTTTGTGCACATTACTCAGGAGTAAGCCCCATTGAGTTTAACGAGACTTATTTCAGGTAAGCATGTATAACATTAAATGCAATGGAACACAGTGGAAGTCTCCTGTGCCGGCCCAGGAGTGTCACAAACGTGCCATAAAGCATGTTTGCAATGACTCAGGAATCAGGGAGGCTAGTGCATGGATGTGCGCTGGCTTCCCCACACCACTTCCCAGGCCTGCGACACCCAGGTAAGGCTGGCCAAGGAAGGCCAGCACAGGAGGTTGGGGAGGGTGGAGAGGAAGTGGATCAGGGTGGGAGGAGGTGGGAGAGGACAGGTCCATGGGTAGACCAGTTCAAGGATGGTGGTGGGACTGGCCTCCAGCACTTAGGCTGGATCTTAACCCCTGGCCAGTGGTGTTATTCTGCCGGAACGCTGGGCGGGACATCCAGGTGATTGACAGCCCGCCCGTCGCGTTCCGCAGTGTTACGCCGTTTGCGTAATGTACGCAAGCGGCGTAATTAGTTACACAAACGGCATAATGCTGCGGAACGTGACGGGCGGGCTGTCAATCACCCAGATGTCCCGCCCAGCGTTCCGGCAGAATAACACCACTGCCCCTGGCCCCAACCCAGCCAGCCTCACACAGGCTACTGTGTGCATCATCAATTCACTGGCACGGCTCTGAGTAGCCCTACTGGGACTACTGCAATGCATTATGGAGTAAGGGGAATAAATTCCCATTATTCCAAGTTGTGCCTCCCTATTCCAGCACGGGTTACGACTGGGCTGCGAGTAAACATGCATAGGGCACGTCGGTTTGACTCTGTCGAGCCGTTGCTTCGGCGACTACACTGGCTGCCGGTTCTGTTCCGGGCCCAATTCAAAGTGCTAGTTTTGACTTTTAAAGCCCTTTACGGCTCGGGTCCGGGGTATTTGAGGGACCATCTTCTTCCATATAATCCAATCCGTACTCTTAGATCATCTGGGGGGGCCCTTTTGACTGTGCCACCACCAGGAGAAGTGAGAGGGGCGGCGGCCAGGAAGAGGGCCTTTTCGGTGGTGGCCCCCCAACTCTGGAACACCCTCCCCTTAGAATTGAGAACTGCTCCCTCTTTGTTTACATTTCGGCGGGGGCTGAAGACCTTTTTATTCCAAAAAGCTTTTAACTGTTGACAGGCTGGCTGGTTATTATGATCCACGGGGCTTGTTGTTGTTTTTTAAATTGTTTTTAAATTTGTTTTAATTGTGTTCTTAATTTGTGATTGTATTGCTGTTTAATACTGTTTTTAATTGTTTTTAATGTGAATTGTTATATTGTTATATATTGTAATGCCGCCTTGGGTGCCTTCGGGCACAATAAGGCGGGGTAAAAATCTAATAATAAATAAATAAATAAATAAATAAATAAATAAAAATAGGATGTCCTGATCGGCCTCACCTAAGAGAAACTGGCTCTAAACAGAAACCAACAGACATTGCTAAATATTCCTTTCTTCTCAGGCAGGTCCCCTGAGCATTTCAGCATTCTTTGAAGAGGTTTCATAGAGATTTGACAATAAAGATCAGGTGCCATGTGAAGGAAGAGAAAAGGAAGAATGGAATGGACACAGCTTTTGGCTTGAAGCTGGAATGAACATGGGAATGAAAACCACATTCAAGGAAAAAGCATGCGAGGTAAATGCTGATGTCATTAGAGTCAGTTCAGGCTTGACGCGGAATGTGGGAATTCAAAAATGGAAATGACGCAGGACAATGAAAAAGGGAGCTGAGTCGAAGACAGGCATTTTAATTTAATAGACAGGCAAAAGGTTCAATTTGGGGAGCATGATCGGTATCAGCCGTTTTGCAATGACGGCTAACAAGACAGGAGACAAGGCTATCATTGGTATCGGGGGAGGGGAGAGAGAGGTTTTAGAAGAGCATCTGCTGGAAAAAAGAACAATTTTTACTGAGGGGTTAGCACATGGATGGGGTTAGCGCCAGGAAGAAATGAACCGAATCGGACACCAGGCATGTGAATCTGGGGGGGGGGAATAAAAGGATAGTGGAAATGTCAACTAATGTTGCATTGAAATATGACATTATTCTGTGATGCACAAAATGAAGGAGGGTATTTCAGGAGACTAATTTTGCATTTTAGATGGTAGGTTTCCATTGAGTTTTCTGGGTGTACGTGGTTTGGGGTAGACAAAGGCAGATTTCAGACAACAGACAACAGACATAATTACCATTAATCCTTCAAGATACTTTGATGAAGAATGCCCTGCTTCCAGTTGGCTACACAGGCTGGCATGTAGCATGTAGCAGGGTTCGAAAGATGCAGGGAGCAATCCTAACCAGCAAAGTTTGGTTGGCACAAGGGACGCCGTAAAGTATGTTTGGAATACTCCCGGAGTCAGGGACGTTGGCGCATGTCTGTGTGCTGGCCTCTCTGATTCCAACAGGAAGTACAATAATTGTTCCTTATATACACACACACACACACACACACACACACACACACA
>JAJKFI010000009.1:6655802-6668117 GCA_029204185.1 Lerista edwardsae | reverse complement strand
GGGTTAATGCCTCCGTTTGCCCGAAGATAACAACTAAAGATCTCAAGGTCGTGAGCTCCTCCCGGAAGTCTGTGTGAGCGGCAGACCTTGCAAAACTGCGGCTGATTAAAAGCTGAGTTTCAGCTGCCCGTGGGAGGAGTGTGCTGAACACAGCTGCGTCTCTGGTGAGAGCAGGGAAGCCGTTTATCAGTCAGCAGACGACAGACGGGTGGCTAAAGAAAGAAGGCTAAATCCAGAAAGAAAGATCTGTTTGAGTGTGGTTCTTGAAAGATAGAACATTCTGTAAATTGTAAAAACCTTCGGGTTTGTGAAAAAGTCTGCCTATGTAAACCGCCTTGAGTTGTAATCATTAGAGAAATCTAGTGACTTTAAGAAAGGCGGTATATAAATACATGTATTATTATTATTATTATTATTATCTGTTTGGCTAACTCTGCAAGGTGATCAAGCCAGCTGGGCAGATGGTTCTCCACCAACCATAATGCTTCTGCCCAATGTGCAAATCGCAGGTGGTGGTGGTGGTGGTTTGACACAAACTTGTAGTCATATGATCAATCTCAAATAGTAGTCATAAAGAGAAATTGAAATCCAAACAGATTCCTTTATATATTAATTTTCCTGAGATGCAGCTAATTTACCTGGTTTCATTGTTGAGGATGTCGGTAAGATTCAGCTGGTTGTCTGAACACATGGTAGGATTCAAGGTGCTGGTCTTAACCTTTGACCAGTGGTTTCAGCTCAGGATATTTGAAGGGCCATCTTCTCCCCTGTGAACCTGCGTTTGTGCTAAAATGCGTCCCACCCCTGCCAGAAATGCAATTGATCGGCACCCCAGAGAAGGCCTTCTCTGAAGTCATGCCCCAATGTTGGAATTCTTCCAGCAGGCTTTTGTTAGTTGGCTTTTGTAGTTGCTGTTGGCTTTGCTTTTTATGTATTTGGATTTATTTTAAAATATTTGTATTCTGCTCTTCCGCTCCCTTTTCAGGAGGTATTTTAAGCTGCTTTGATGCCATATTGCCTTTACTTGTTGTGCTTTGATGTCTCTCTGTCTTTCTCTGCTGATCTATGTTTTGCATTGGACCTTAGTGGATAGTTACATATTATGCTGTGTACAGAATAGACTGCACACGCTGTACCTGGATCGCATGGGCTGGAGCCCACTGTAGCTATTTGTCTGCTTTCCCAATAACTAACACAAATAAAGGGATGTGAATAGGCTCAGAAAAAGGAGTTTGATCATACGGAGCAGTGGATTCCAGTCTTTTCCACTAAAGTGCCTGTAGCTGCCTGAGCAGCAGTGAAATCAATATGCTGCAGAGACAAGAGGGAATGCGAAGGCCCCCTCTGCTCCTCCCTGCAATGAGTTGCTTGAGAAGTTGGTATGAAATCCCCAGTGGACAGATAAAGTCTGAGAGCTGTGAACAGCCTCCAAAAGTTTCCAAATCATTTGAGTAGCCTCATGAGCAAAGCACAAAACTGGAAGACTTCCGAAACGGCACACCCTCAAAGTGCCTAATGAATCTGTTATACAAGTCCCTGAAGCCTTGACTTCAAGCTCATTGTTGCTTTTATTCATTGCTAGCTCCGTTGCAGGAGGCTATACTGTGCTAGGTAAAAAAGATTGCATTGATAGGTTTAACACTGAGGCCAGATGTGACCCTTGAAATACGGCTATTGCCCAAAATGGATTCTCCCCATTGTGTTTGGCCAGAATTAGCTGCCTCATTTCTCCGCGTTGTCTTGCTCCACATGGGCTTTTCTGGCAAACACTGATAAGTGACTGAACATTATGGGGAGCTGGTACCTCCTGGACGTGGAGCTGCCATTTTGGGCAATAATCCTAAGTGTGTTGACTTCTAGGCGTGGGAACCTCTGACTCCATGTTGTTTGATTGTGATTGGCTCAGCCATGAGGCCTTGTGGAGCAACTACCCACAATTATATTGAGCATAAAAGTGCACCAGGAAGGGGGGGATGAGTGTGTGCATGACCCTTACGACATGATGGCCAGTGTTGGTAGAATTCATTGTGTGAACAGACCCACTAAGAACTTACTTGGAAACCATTTGTGCCCAAACATCTCTGAAAATTTGTACCCAAATATATCTGAAAATTCATTTAGGATGCAATCCTAACCAACTTTCTAGCACCAGGGCAATGTGGCTCCAAGGTAAGGGAACAAACATTCTCTTACTTTAAGGAGGCCTCCGTGACTGTCCCCAACTGCAGGATGCAGCACATATCCCATTGGCAGAGCTATGCCAGTGCTGGCAAGTTGCTTAGGATTGTGCCCTTATACGGGACATGGTAGCACAGCGGGTTAATCCACTGCTGCTGGGCTTTCCGACCGGAAGGTTGGGAGTTCAAGACTGCGTGACGGAGTGAGTTCCTGTTGCTTGTCCCAGTTCCTGCCAACCTAGCAGTTCGAAAGCACCTAAATGCAAGTAAATAAATAGGGACCACTTCGGTGGGAAGGTAACGGCGTTCCATGCGCTACGGCGTATAGTCATGCCGGCCACATAACCATGGAAGCCTGTCCTCGGACAAAACGCTGGCTCTACAGGCTTTGAAACGGAGATGAGCACCGCCCCCTACAGATGGTCACGACTAGACCATTCGGTTGTGGGGAAACCTTTACCTTTTTACCTTTTACAAGCTGGGATGCCAGAAAAAGGTGTGAAACCATTTTTTGCTTCTTCCACCTTCTTTTTGCACTCAAAGTAATAGATTCACTTTTTCTTTTTTTCCTATCCCCTGCTAGTGTTTCAATTTTAGCCAAAGCCAAAATACTTGAGAAACCAATTCAATAGAGATAAATTATGAAGTCAGCTGATTCTCAGAGTATTAAAAGGAAGAAAACGGGAGGTAGATAAATACAGTATTGGAAATCCAGTCTGTGTCTTTTATCTACTGGCCTCGTTTAAGGAAAAGCAAAGGGGAAACAGTGCAAAGCCGCTTTGATTGCACAACACTCTTCATTAACTAAGCAAAATATAAGCCACTAATAGTTTTGTGAACCTAATCAAAATCTCTTCTTTGAAATGCCACTTGCAAATGAGCATCTTCAGTCTGGAATCACAAACCTTGGACCAATCCAATCCACACACTTCTGACTTCTTTACATCACAATCTGAGGCATGCCTACTCAGATGTCATTACCACTGAGTTCAATGGGACTTGGAGCACAATCCTAAACTGGAGGTAGACCAGCATAAACTAAACCAGCAAAGTTTGGCTAGCACAAGGCCCACCATAAAGCATGTTTAGACTGCTCTCGGAGTCAGGGAGGTTGGCTCACACCTGTGTGCTGGCCTCTCTGACTCCGAGAGTGGTCCAAGCATACTTTACAGTGTCCCTTGTGCTGGCCAAACTTTGCTGGCTTAGCTTCTACTGGTTTAGGATTGTGCCCTCACTCCCAGATAAGCAGTGTGGGATTGCAGCCATAGAAAATAATAATCCTTACAATCTTGATTAGATTGTGGCCTACAGGGCTGGTGGTACACTTGTATCACCAGCGCTGGCATTGTAAACATGCCATAAGGCATTTCCACCAGCAGCGGTAAGTCCTTACTGACAGTGCTGGGCCACTGCGGTCCTCAATGCCCGGAGATGCCCACATGGTGTCAGTGGGCAGTAAGGAACACCGCCACTGGTGATGCACTTTCCGGGTGGGTGAAGAGATGGAACTGGACAGGGAAGGGGCAGGGGCAGGATGGGACAGGCAGTGACCTCCACTACTGGATCCTGACCTCCGTGTCGGGTCACATGGCCCAACATGGAGGTCCTCAAGTCTGCACTGGCAAAATAGCCGGGCCAGACTCCAGACTTGAAAAGATTCATAGGTGGGCCTGCACCCTAACCTGGGGGTAGGGGACAAATGTCCCCTCCTCTAAGGAGCTTCCTATGGCTGCAGCAGGATGCAGCAGTAGCCATTTGGCTACTGCTGCTGGTATGGGTGCCCAGGCACCATAGGATTGGGCCACCCATCTCCATCAGGCCCATTAGGTGAGGGATTAGCCAACTTGGGCATTTAGTGGAGGGTCCAGGATAGTCAGAGAGACATGAAGTGCTCCACAATGAAGTGCTCTAAGTTGCTGCCACTATTGACAAAGTAACACCCACCGAAGAGCATGCCCTTGCAAAAACAAACCACAACCTTGAGAAGACTTATTTTAGCCACAGTGGCAGCTCAAAGTGCTCTTCGGAGTGATATTGGTGGCCAGCACTGTTCTTAATAATATTGCTGTTGCATCTAATGTCACCTGCTAAAGCAATGGTTTTCAACCTTTTTCATCTCACGGCACACTGACAAGGTGCTAAAGTTTTCAAGGCACACCATCAGTTTTTGAACAAATGATAAGGCACATTGCACTGCCAGCCAAGGCCTCACATCCTCCAATGGCCTTACTAATAAATGACCCTCCCTCAAACTCCTGCAGCACACCTGCAGGCCATTTGTGGCACACATACCATGGCACACTGGTTTAAAATAGCTGGGCTAGACTCCCCCCCCTTCCCTGCCACAGAGGGAGCTCCCAGTTGACCATGGATCCACAGAACCCTGGTGTTTCCTATGTGGCTACATTTTTATTCCACTCCTCTACTCTTGCATTCCACACTTTCTCATCCTCACACTTTTTACTGTGTTCTATCCCTGGTTGTACCTGATCATCTCATTGCTGCTCTTTCCAAGTGTAACATCTCTATACTCACCCCTGGGGTTTGATTACCTTTATGAAGTAAAAACAAATTAACCTTCCTCCTTTACTTCTACGGCAAGATATCCACATGTGCAACGAGGGAGATGGGGATGTTTATTAAACATTAAAAATAAGTTTCTGAATCAAAAGTGAAAAGGCTGCTTTATTATTTTCAGTAAATAAACAGTTTTAAATGCACTGCATTTTTGCAAACAAAATTATAATGGGAGCATTAGCCATCACATAAATCAGCTTCTGCTTTTTATGTGCGCTGCCTGCATTTCATCCAGCACATTTCGGACGGATTCGACACAAGCTTCTCCTCGATGGTCTTTCATGCAGGCCTGCCTCCACACTTCATCAAAGCTTTCATCGGAAAGTTGCACGCCAATGTTGCGCAGAATGCGTGCAACCTGTAAGATAATACACATCAGTTATCATTATTATTCAAGCTACATGAATCACAGTCCTTTTTGATGGGAACTGATTGAGCGATACAAATCTCAGTCTAAATATCAATTAGAGATTGGTGTAATATACTGTATAAGTGCTGATGGTGTTATTTCAGTAAGCTGCAATTGTTTAAAAAGATTCACAAAACAATTTGAAATTGTTCCAAGTGACCTGATGACAATGGAGACCACTTTGGCATGTTTTGTCCATAGTCTTCTAATTTCAATGGCCCGGTGTCAGTGGCCTGGACAGATCCAGGCGATCAAGGCCATCTGACCGCAGGAGACCAAGGGGGAGCGTGGCGGGCCAGCTCCAGCTGTGTCTCTTTCCATTGATGAGGTGGCCGCGAAAGAGTTGCCCTGTCTCAAGTTTCTCCATTTGGGACATACCAGTACCATTCTTTTTGGCCCCCAAAGAGGTCATCCATGGAGGCACTGCAAGGACACCCAGTGCAGTACTGTGTTGATTGGAACTGCACAGCCTCCATGGCCAGAGTAACTAGGATATTAGAGCCCAGGCCATGATGGAGTGGATGGAGGGAATGGTAGAATCCATGGACCTTAGATTGTTAGGACATGCAACTTAAAGGGATTTGAGGAAGCAACAAAGGAACACATAGTTATCCCCATTCCCCACACTATGCTCCAACCCAAATCAGGGACATCTCCCCCACAACTACTTTTGGAAAAAGAGAAAATGATTTTGGGAGTGCCAGTCAACTCCAGCGTTTACTCTCATGATCTCATAACCCAAGAGATTTCTTAACCCAAGAGATCATCCAGGCCATACGGCATTCCATTCCACAACTATGCTGTAAAAGTGATGTCCGGGCGCCCGTGGAGACACCCGACAAGTGAAATTTCAAAAAAAGTCAAATACCTCTTCTTTTGACCTTGTCTTGAAGAAGTCTTTCTCATACACTCCCTTATTGTTATAAATATTGGGATATAGCAATGCATAAACAGAGGCTTGGTCACCGTAATTAGTACGGTCGCTGATGCGTCGACGTCGAGGGGCAGCAATATCTGAACGAACGGTTGGAACGCCATAGGCTGGGTAAGCTGTAGAAAAGCACAAAGCCAAACAAGGACAAAATTAGGATTATATTAAAGGTAGTAACTCATGCAGAATCGGGCATACCATATCCTTTGACGAGTGATGAATGAAAGGGAAGGTCACAATGGAAGAAAATGGTGCTACCTTTTTCTTGGACTCCTCCCCCATTCCCAGTTGCAACCCTAATGTCCAAACAAGAGCAGAATCAACTCTCTGAAGGACCCTTCAAGACACGACAGTTGACAGCGAGAATGTTTGCAAGGGACATCTATGAGTATTTGAAAATACCTTGGCTAACTCAACCTAGTAATACAAAATAACCATGCTCGTACGTACATGACAAGGGAATGCCTCCAACAACTGAGTTATACTGAGAAGAAGTTGTGCGATAGTCAGAAAAGACACGATCGGTGGGTCTTGAAAGTGTTTTGGGGGTCTTCTCAGAACCTCCTGGTTCCTTCAGTACAATGTCTTCAGGCATCAGCATGGCATCAGCTGTGTTTTCTTCTTCTACCGGTGGAAGGAGGTCAAAGGGATTTTGCCGTTTTCCTATGCAGAGCGAGTGATACCAAAATGGCAAACAAAGATGGGCAAAATGTCAACAAAAAAGGCCACACCAGCAGCAAGCATATTGCCACTCAATGGAAATTAGTAGTCTTATGGTTTAATCCTAGCTTGGCTTTCCACTGATGGAACTTGCATTCTGTCAGAAGGCCTGGGCCACTGTACGGCAGCCACAACAATGGAACTGGAATATAAGCACGAATGACTGGAGACCACCCATGCACATGCCACCGTGGGTCGGGGGCCTGCCAGAAGGGTGGGGGAGGCCCATAGCCCCCACCTCGGATCACTCTGAGGCAAAGAAAAGCCCCATCTTGTGTTCAAAAGTGCACTTCTGGGATTCACCCCCCCCGACCCACCAGGTATGAACAATTGTCCAAGGGTGCTCGCCGTGCCACAATCACTGTGGTGCTGTCGGGACACCCTCCCCAGCCCCAGCCCCTGGCTCCACAGGTACTTACAAAGTTCCCAATGTCTGAGTCCCCTTAAGGGGGAATGGCCCAGTTTTGCTTCCCAGTGGTGAGTCACGACCCACAGATTGGGAAGCACTGATATAGATAGCATTCAATTACTTACTATACATATAAGAGACACAGACAATTTGACCTCACAGACAATTTGAGGGCAGGTTTTGAGCCAAAAATTATGGAATTTTCTATGACCCTCAGATAAGTCAGGGGGCAAAATTTAGGTGGGTGCCTGAGTATAATTTTGTCTGATTTTACCCTCCCTTGTTTCTCCCACATTGAGGTCAGGAGCCAGTCACTGCAGCGAGCGGAGGGTGAAGGGGATGGTGCTTGTGAAGAGGAGCATAAAACTTCCTAAATAATGACATATGACAGACAGCATTGAATTGATGTGGAAAAAACACAGACTCAAACTGCAGGGGGAAAAACACACCATAGCATGGCAACTTCAGAAAGGGAGTTAAGGAGTTAAAGGCAGAGCTAGCTGCAAAGTTCCAACTAATATAAACAATGAAAGGAGATCAAAGGAAAGCTCTCTGCAAAGCTTGCAGTTTCTCTGCAATCCTAAAATATGGCATGCAGACACTTTGCAAACTATCAACAGGCAGCTGAAACTCCTGATCTTTGACTAACCCTGAGCAATTTACAGCTCATTTGTTTGCAAAAATTTCTCATCTTATACATGGGTATCTGTGGTAAATCCCTATCAGTTCTGTGGATTAAATGTCATCTACATTTTCACAATGTACCTTTTGTAATTATTTTTTCTTCAAACTTCTCAATAGACATTTTGTCTTTCCAGTTAAGGAAGTTCACAAACTCCAGGTAGTTTATATAACCTGCTTTGTCCAAATCGCAGTAGTCAAATAAAGCATCAAGGAGCTCTTCATCCAAGTCCAGGTTCAGCTGACAGCAGGCCTTTTTCAAGTCGGCCCTGCTTATTTTCCGATCTCCATCCTAGGTTAGTAACACAATACACAGAATAAACATGGAGGTAATCCAACTAGGAGTCCTGTATGCTTCCCCCCCCCCCCCCAAAAAAAGTTGACAATCAAATCACTCATGAAGTTAGTGCCACATTTAATAAAATACAGTATGAGTTTGCAAGTATAAGCGTCAACAAAAATGAAAAGAGCATTTGAAAGAAAGAATTTTTTAGAAGACATTATCTTGACTGGGCATTAATCAAACAGGTGATAAAGGAAAGATTCTGTTTTAAACTCAGGCATCAATAATAGAGACTATAAACAAAGTTACAGATACATGAAACTATTTGATGGACCCAATTGTCAAACTACCCTTTTATTCCACACGGGTCATTTCAATCCTATCATTCTGACACGACACTAACCTTGTCATAATGCCTAAATGCTTTTAATAATGTGTCAAAGTTGTGGTAATTTGCTTTCTTCAGATTCTGCCGAATTGCAGTGAAGACGGCCCGTTCTCGGTCTTTCCCCCTTAAGTATTCACTAGGAAGCCTATAATGAAGAAGGTCTCCGACACCTATGCATAAAATAAAATCAATCAAAGCTGTCCTTGAGGACATTGCAGCATGTATGTAGTATTTCCAAAAGGTTCTTTGTCATCCCAGCTGCATCAAATCCCACCTGTATGCCACGGAGTTCAGAGAATAGTCTCACTGCTAGGGGACGGCCATGTTGTGTTTGTGCCTTTTAAAATATGGTGGTCTAACACACAGCCTGCTTGCAGCCCCCGTGGTCCTTTTTGGTGGCCCCTGAAAGCCCAGCCACACACACACACAGACACACAGACACACAGACACACACCACCTCCTTCGGCTTTTTGGTCTTCCTGCTACACTCTTCTAGCTTCTTCTTTGGAGGAGAAGCTGGAATGGTGTAGCAGAGAGTTGGAAAAGTCCCACCGCACCCACCTCCACTGCCTCCATTCTGAGCCTAACAATTGACGCAGAAGTAACACGGAAGTAATTGGCAATGACATCATAATGTCACAACCAACTACTTCTGGGTTGCCCCAGGTGGGGGTCATGTAAGGGTCTCTCTCTCACACACACACATGCTCAACGTAGGGCTGCCCTTTGCTAGATGTACAACCAAACCGGCACAGCTTCCAAATAATAAAATGAAACTAAACGAACAAATCAGAAGATGGGACAGTAAGTCCCCACTTTAAGAATGCAATCCTATACTGCGCTGGAACAGGCAGGCTGGCGGGCCTGCGCGGTATCCAGTGCAGTCTAGGGGAAGCTGAAGCCTCCCTGGCACAAGGGCATATCCGTGTCCTTGCACGCGGGGTGGCGCTAGCCTCCCCTATGGGCTCCTTGGATCTCCCTGCTACAGGCAGCGTTGGATTGCACTACATGAGTGCTCCAGTGACTGGAGTTTGACAGCAGGGCTGATGGAAAATATGGAACAATCGCTCAGATACTTGCCATATTCATCAGGGCGAACAAGCGTTCCAAACGTATGGCCGGGAGGAACATTGAGCGTGTCTGCTATGCTGCAAACGAAAAGAATCTGCTAGACAAATGTTTGATTTTTCTTCACCTAAGTGCAATCTTCATTTGAGACATGAAAAAAAAAACATGAAGACACGTGTATCTGTCTGTCACATCACCTCTTGCACTACCCGTAAAGATTAAAGACAACTGATGAAGGCATTTGGTAAGAGTTCACCTGGAATGTGTTCACTGGGGCTTTGCCACATGAATCAAAGCCGCCACCACTGATAATCCTTTTCTTTTACAATCTCTTTCTTTTTAGCACATTGTAATAAACTGTCAAAAATATTTGAACAGCAGGCGATGAATGGCTTTGATCTTGATGCTTATATTTCTTGAGAGAGAATAAAAAAATCCCCAACAAGTTATTTTCTTATTTAACAGACATAAATGTGTACGTTGAGTCTTTTTCATGTATCTGTCAAAAAAGAGAAGGGGTTGCAGCTTTTTTTTCATGCACTAAACACACATGGCAGCAAAGCAGAATCAGATTTAGAAATGGGGGCGGGGGGAGGAATGCCGATTCAGAAAGAAGGTCTTATTGGCTGGAATTACAATATTTCTTACAAAGGTTCTAAACCCATGGACATTTTTTTTAAAGGACTGAACTTGATTTCTACAATCACCTGAATAAGGATAACTGACATTTAAACCTGTGATTATAATGTTAACATCTTATTTGTAAGACAGGAAAATCTCCCTCATGGTAGCCAACAGACATTCTGTGCTCTAATTCAGCCCAAGATTAATCTGTATACACAGCATTTGATGTAGACTCAAACCCGAACAACACAGTATCGTGAACAGGTGGCGACTTCATCAACATTTAATTAAAGAACGTGTGTGATGTGATGCTATCACGCTGTTTCCTTGCTTCCCCTGCGCCCCCGCACAAGAAGCCCATAACATAGAAACACTGAATGCAGTGACATCATATTATGTGCCTTCTTTACTGAAACATCACTGGGCAAGTGCAGGAGGTGAGATGGGTAGCAACAGCTATCCAGCCATGTAAATGTATCTTTTGGGTCTCTGTCTTACTTGGATATGTGCCAACATGCCTGCAATTTAAAAGGACAAGGCCTAAACGGAAACCCAATTTTTTTCCCCCAAACTACATTCTGATGCTACAGGCCCAGTGATTGTGTTTATAGTAAGGCGTGATCTTTTAAATCAGTGGTTCCCAAACTGTGGGTCAGGACCCACCAGTGGGTCCCAAGCCAATTTCAGATGGGTCGCAAAGCACCTAGAGCAGCCATATTGAAAATATGGGAAGATGGGATGCTGGAAAGGGGGAGGGATTGTGGTTGTTTTGTTTGTGTCAAGGTTGTAATTAGGCCTTTTCCTTTCTGATTCACTTTGCTGTTGGAAAATGGCCGAGAAATAGCCCAACTGATTGCTGCGTTCTCAGGAAAGCAGCAGGCTCTAGCGTCATAATGAAGGCACTTCCAGCCATGATATCACTTCTGGTGGGTCCCAGACAGACTGTCATACTAAAAAGTGGGTCCAGGTGCTAAAAAGTTTGAGAACCACTATTTTAAATCATTCCATGATATGCCTAAAAATACCAAGGATATTCAGATGCCATTGAGTGGGAAATCCTGACACTCCCCTTCACACTCTCCTACTTGGCCAGGCCATCACTATCCCAGCTCACTTGACTACCGGCTCAGGAGCAGTGATGCAACAGAATCCCAGGCTGAGTTTCTAGGTTGTGCTAATCACATAGTAACTGCAGACATCATCTGAAACTGCTGGCATGAGTTACCATGTGGCAAAGCTTTACTGAGTTCTCCTTGTTCCTATTACTTCAGTGATTTTTTACCAGAGGGAATCTCTCAGAATGGGAGGTAACACAAAGCAAAGTGGTGCAATACATGCTAACAATCAGAATTTGTCAAGTCACTTGCAGCCCCCTATCAAGGAAACCCAGAACAAAGGGGGGGGGGGAAAACAGCTGCATTCAGCCAACTGATCTCAACCTTTTAATGATGAAGCCAGTTTTGCTGCGCAGGCACCCTCTTAATTAACTTACGGATCAAGGACTTTTCCAAGCTGCGGCTGAAATTTTTCCTTAAAGTCATCGCTTATTTTGGGCACTAGTTTTGCCGCTCTCTTCCTGCAGAATTGAAAATAATTGCAAAACATGGTTTTCAAATCACAGCATAATGTCATCTAAAAATGTCCTTTTCAAAGAAAGTCCTTCATAAAACTGGGTTCTTAAAAAGCAAAGAATGAATTTTAAAAAGAGATGTTTTCTTTTTCTAAAAAAAATCAAAAGATTCTTATTAAAATTATTTAGGGTTCATCATCAAGGTCTGTGCCTCATGTGACAAGCTATATCAGTGAGAACAAGAGGACGTAGTTTGAAACGACATCAATGAGATAGTAATATTTAACACTTACATAATTCTGATTGTGGAAAGCACTTGACATGTAGTCCTTACAAAAAGCCTTTGTAAGGCTAGTAACAAGCCCTTGTAAGTGGGTGATAGGGCTCACAGGATTGGGCCCTGAAAGTACACCAATGTCGCATTCAGTGCCAACTTGGACCATTCCTAACATGTATAGTGAAGAGAGAGAGAGAGAGA
>JAJKFI010000009.1:6615412-6655702 GCA_029204185.1 Lerista edwardsae | reverse complement strand
AAAGCCACTTTCATCTTGGGCTGCCAGCAAAATTATGAACAGTATAATCAAACCACTATAGATTCAGAACATGGGCCATCATAAAGGAACAACTCTGCTGCAAAGCCAAGCCTCTTCAACCAGTATCCATCACATCTTACATTTGCAGATCATGGAGCCAGTGTAAAGTCCGAGCTACATTCCGTCCATCGTTATAGTGTGGTGTTTCCTTTCCATAAAGGTTGAATCTGTAGAATGTAGATGGGTCGTAGTTTCTAT
This sequence comes from Lerista edwardsae, assembly GCA_029204185.1. NCBI lineage: Eukaryota > Metazoa > Chordata > Lepidosauria > Squamata > Scincidae > Lerista > Lerista edwardsae. The sequence goes on along the minus strand of JAJKFI010000009.1, from coordinate 6,655,444 downwards.
TAATTGGCTCTCCTGTGGAAAGGAAGGGTTGTCAAGGACTGTGTACAAAGATCTCTATACTGAGAATGAGCCAAAATTATGTAAATTGAGATGCAAGCACTGGACTATCATTGGGGTCATTCCAAAATGCCTGCAATGAACTGTTGCAAGTAAACATATTCAGGTTTCAGAGGAACAGGAGGAGGGTGCAGATCCAAATTGCAAACAGGAAGGAAGGTGTGGGAGAATGTGAGGATGGGGTGTGTGCTTGTACATTAACATGTGACCTGCATTGGCCCAATGTGGTCCCAAAGTGCATTAACACACATCTCCACCACACATTTGGGCACTGAGCCAATGCAAGCAGTTGTGTCGACCCATGGAGGCTGCGGGAAATGGCAGGTGAGCCACCCGTGTGCTGGCAGCCGCTTCAAGTATCATTAGGCAGCAGCAGGATGGCAAATCAAGTGGGAGAGGAGGCATACATAGCAAAGTCCCCCCCCCATGCATGTGAAAGGGCCAGTAGGTATATTATCTGAACTGGTCCAACTAGCTTCCTTCCACCTGGTTTGGAACTTTTACTTAATATTCACGAGTTTGTCTTACTCACCAACATAATAATCATTGTGAGATTTAACATACAATTCATGCCCTAGCCGTGATTCCTTATCAACTTCATCAAACGACTTGGGTGGATTTATAGTCTCTCCACCAGGAGCCTCTGGAAGTCAACCAACAGAAATTATAAAATAAACACATCTGATCGGATGTCTTTTAAAACTCTTTGCAAATACAGAGCAAGTATCTTTATTTCACTCATTTGCATAATATGCTTTGTCTGGCCATGGGATTATTCCCACAGCATAAATAAAACCCAAACCTGTGTCCATAGCTAAAACAATATCATATACCGTATTTCCCCAAGTATAAGGCGCACCAAAGTATAAGACGCACCTTAATTTTGGGGCCAGAAATTTGAAAAATTTCTGCCCGGCCCACCCCTTGAATAAGACGCACCCAATTTTTAGCCCCCGGTTTTTTGGGAAAAGGTACGTCTTATACTTGGGGAAATACGGTACTTTATTCTGCAGGCTGTTATATCAAGGATCACAAGGGAACAAGACTGGTTCTGTCATTCACTGTTCTGCATTTTAAGTTAAGTCTGATACATCTGCACATTTATAAATACATGTTACTGTAGTAGGTTTTAAGTCAGCCCGTGCCCCTCCACCTCAGCAAGAAACACCACTGGCCTCTGAACAGGAGGAGGAAAAGGAAATTGTGCTTTTAACCAAACATGAGCTAGGTCTCTTGAATAAGAGACTCACCACTCTCCCATCATAATCATGCTTTGTGATTTCTGAATGTGCAAAATGTGTCACATATATCATCTTGTTGTAACCTTTACAATACACCTGTAAATAAGGCTGGGTTTTGTTTTTTGTTTTTGTTAAAAAATGCATAAAAACACAAAACACTGCCTTTTGGGGGTTAAAATATCTGAACACACAAAACACTGCATTTTGGTGTTTAATTTACTTTCCAGAAATGAAAACAATTACTTTTCCAATTAGAAATAATACTGTGGCTGCATCTGCTGATACTATACCACCTATATCATCTACCTAGTACACTTTTAATGCATTTAAAATTAACAACAACGAGAACTTGGAATGAGAATGCAGAATAAAAACACAAAACATCGCTTTTAGGGGGTTGTTGTTAAAATATCTGAATAAAAACACGTAACACCGCAATCTGCTATTTTAATCAAGAAACTCTGGAAAAAATATCACCAAAAATAAAAGGTAAAATAAATAAATAAATAAATAAATAACTACCTGTAAGGGAAGTATTATCCCTTCATTGTAACTGGGGACTGAAACTGAATCGTGCCTAAGATCTTGCCTAAACTTTAGGCTTACCTAAAAATTCAATGCAGATCCACTATTTGAACCAGGGAAATCTTGATTTGCAGCTGCGTCTCCTAGCTGCTGCATTGCGCCAGCCTACTCGCTAGCCTGTCATATCTAGGTTGGTCTTAATAGAGAGAACAATAAAGTTGCTGTCCCAGCTTGTTTCCTTTCCTGTTTTCTGCCATAGCAACTGCTCTTGTCTTCACTGGCAAGGTAAAAACCAGTCACTATTGCAGAAAAGGATGAAAAACCACCAAGGGAGGGTCTTCCTTGAACCTACAAACTGGAAAAGCCAAGGGGCTGCTACAATGATGTGCGGATGGCAGTGGCCGGTTTTAATTGTGTCAAATCCTGTTAATGCTTATGCTAGTTTTATTGATTAGTGGAAATTGTAGCTGTTGAATACGCTGGCTGTGACTAATGCCACTTAATTTTAAATTGTATGAATTGGTACAGGTGTAGTTAATTAGGTTTTTTTTCCTCTTAAGTGTTCTTATCAGAACATTGCTTCTGGTACAGAAGCATTTTAAACAAGACCTTTTTTTTTGCTAACTAATTCCACAATAAATTACGATGAGTCTATGTGCACTGAGTACGAATGGAAGTATTAATTGGGCTACCTCTGATGGTTGTAACGCCAAAAGCAGTTTTCATCACATCCAGGCCTGCTGGTAACCTTGTTGTCTGATCATGGGACTTCCCAAGGGGTGCTTCACGACTGCTCAAATAAATAGCTTCTTTCTTTTCTTTAACTTTTTGTTGAAAGCACGTTATGGGAGGTGGATTTGCCAGCAAGCCTGCCTGAAGAAAGTGCACACAGTATGACATGCAACAATCCTCCACTTTTGAAGCATCTTCTCCTATGTACGTTTTCTTAACTCAGCAGAATATTAGCACTTCCTAGCCTAATAAATTTAAATTACATCTTCAATATTACTTTTTTAACTGCTTCTTCTGGGAATTTTTTTTTCAAGGGACATACTGAACATCAATAAAAACAAACAGAATCCAATGGTTGAGCGAAGACATAATCAACATTTCACTGAGATACTAACTACAGATACTATTTTCCCAATGAAAGCAACTTCATTATTCATTACTTGATGTTTGGATTTTGTATACAAATAACTCACCACGCCACTCATGCTTTTTGAAAAGGAAAACAAGCTGTGAAAAAATATAGGCCTGAACTGACCAAAAGGTGAGAGCGCAATCCTAAGTTGCGCTGGAATGGCGAGGCCGGAGGGGGTCTGCGCCATATCCAGATCATCTTAGGCGCACTGGAGAACCTTCCTGGGGCAAAGGGACATTCGCACCCTTACCCCAGGGGAAGCTCCAGCCTCCCCATAGAGTTCCTTGGTTCTGCACCTGCTAAATAGCAGGCACAGAGCCGAGGAAGCCATGCGGCCTGAATCAGGACTACGCAGCCTGGGGACAGAGCCTTGGATGCCGCATTGCAACCGGCCACATCCTGACCCAGCCCCCCTCCCTGGGCTGGCCCGCCTGCCCACCCGCCCGCTCACCACCCAGTTCCTCCCTCCTGCCCGCCCTCCCTCCTCCCAGATCTGCCTTGCACCAGCTGAGTTTGGCTGACGCAAGGGTGGCTTAGCCTTGCATCAGCGCCCTTGGGGCAGGTGCTAGTGGCAGTGTCGGCCCAAGAGCTCTAGCGCCGATGCAGGGGTGCTAGTTGGCACCCCCACGTCAGCACTGATGGTCTTGGGCGGAGACAAGCATGTAGCGTCGGTCCAGGACGCAATCTAGGATTGCTCCCTAAGTGTCTAGAGAGCAGTTTTCAACCTTTTTCATTTTACAGCAACTGACAGCGTGCTAAACTTGTCAAGGCTCATCATCCATTTTTTTGACACAACACACCATGCTGCCAGCAAGGGGCTCACACACCCTAATGGCCTTATTAATAAACTCCCCCTAATGGCTCTCAATGGCCTAAACCAGTGGTTTTCAAACATGCTTGGGAAGACCTGCGAACCCCTCTGGAGGGCTTCCTGTGCGTTAAAAATAAATAAATAATGACCCACTTCCAGGTTTGCAATTGCAACCAGGAAGTGGGTCGCAATTTTTCCTAACTTTTCTAATACACAGGAAGCCCTGCAGAGGTGTCCAAAGGGCTCCCCAACCCTCCCAGACCCTGGAGAGGGCACTGGTAAGTCCCACCAGCCCCAATATGTGACCAGAAGCAATGCGATTGTAGCGATCTCATAGCTGCAATTCTCCCACCCATGCAAGCACTTACAGTGGTTCTCGACCTCCCAGAGAGTTTGAGAACTGCTGGCCTAAACAATGGCCCTCTCCCAAATTCCCACAGGACACTTGCGAACCATTCTGCATTGCGTGCAGTTGCACAGTGGTTGAAAATCACTGGTCTGGAAACAGAAGATACAATCTATCACCAACATAGGTTTAGGATAATCCATGTACAGAAATTAGGAAACTCTTCAGTGATGGGGAGAAAAGGGACAATACAGCGAAACTTATTCTGAGTTTTCTTATTCCCGCTATACTTGCCATGGCTCCTAAAGGAATCACACTTTATCAGAACAAGTCCAGCAACCAAAGACCACACATAAAGCTGCCAGTATAGATAGCCCATATGTAGATAAGTCCTGCTGGATCAGACCAGAGGCCTGTCTAGTTCTGAGAAACCCATGACCAGGAGATAGACATACCCCTCTCCCGCGGTTGCTTCCTTGCAAGTGGTCCTCAGAAACTACTATGAGCAGGTAGCCGAGTCATTCAACTGTGAGCCCAGTTCTATCCAACTTTCCAGCACTGATGCATCTGTGCCAACAGGGTGTATTGTGGCTGCTTGAAAGTTGGATAGGATTGGGCCCTGACTCACACAGGGCACAATCTGAACCAACCTTCCAGTACTGGAGTCATGGCAGTGCAGCTCTAAAGTAAGGGAACAAACATTCCCTTACCATGATGAGGCCAGTAGTGCTATCCAGCCGGTATGCTGGGCGGGACTTAGGTTTGATCGGCAGTCCGCCCATTGCATCACGCCGCGTTCTGCCGCTTTCCCGCCCGCCAGGGCATGCGGGAAAGCGGCAGAACGCGGTGTGACGCAACGGGGGGACTGCCGATCAAACCTAAGTCCCACCCAACGGGGGGACTGCCGATCAAACCTAAGTCCCGCCCAGTGTACCGGCTGGATAGCACTACTGGATGAGGCCACCATGACTGCCCCACAACTGCAGGATGTTGCCCATGCCCCACTGGCACAGCTATGTCAGTACTGGAAAGTTGGTTAGGTTTGCGCCCACACTCATATAAGTGTAAGTGATAATTTTAAAAGTATACTCCATTGACTGCTGGTTCTCAGAGCCGACAGGGACTGGCTTTTGTGTCCATCAGAACAAATAGGAACTTACTGCTAAAGAAAAAGAAGAATGTAAAATTCTTACATTTATAGAGGGAACACTTTTTATCCCATGTGTCAAACACGATGCAAGATCAGGATCATTTGCTCGGCCATAAAATATTCTTTCCTTGCCAGCAGGAGGATTGCTGGTATTTCGAAACTTTTTTACACCAGGTGGAGTAATTGGCTGTAAAATAATAAGAAACCTTTTTTTAATAAGACACATTCATGCACTGTAAGAAGATGTTCATGCAGGGATCTTCATGGTAAAGATCTCTTTTCATTCACAAACTGCTCAAGACAACTTCGCAGTAGGTGAACATCTCAGCTGTCCCATTACATGAAAATTTTTTTATTTAGTTATGTGCTTCATTTTTATTCTCCGCTCTTAGACATGTTGTGATGCCTTCAATGCTTTTAAAAGAGCAACAAAAGAATATGAAACTTACCAAGAGAATTAAAACACAGCAGTGGCATGAACGAACACATTTGACAGGGTTACTCACAACATCAAATCAAACATCCTGCAGAATGAAATGGTCATCCCAAATGGCTTAAAAATGAGGGCCAGCTTAGCCCCTCCAAGGCTGCAATCCTATGCAGACTTTCCTAGGAATAAGCCCCATTGAATACAAGTGGGACTTACTTCTGAGTAGACATGCGAAGATTGTGTTTTAGTGCAAGGGGTTCCAAAGGAGTAAGGCAGCTATCAAAAAGGCCCTTCTCTCAGCTGTCACCAGTTGAAGTTCTCATACTGGCCGATCCATAAATAAACTTGAAAAGGTGATGGGCAATGTGTCTGATAGCCTCTCAAACCCAATGATAAATAATAAAATCTTACACTTATGTTTCCTAAGGCCACCTTTCCCTCATGAGTCAAACATTAGGGATTTGCAACGTTGAGGCTTTAGGAAACTTTGGCAGGTGCAGAAGAGATTTCTGTTAGTGAAAAGGAACTACACAATATGTGAAGAATGACTTCCTACTAATGAAAGACTACCTCAGAGAAATTTGATTTGCATGTAGTGGCAGTGTAGTTTTCTTGAATTACAGCTTTTGGTCTGGACTCCAGTGCCATTACCTTACGGGTATTCAGCTTCCTGACAAAGCTATAACTAGCATTCTGGAAATGTCCCACACTTTGTGCCTCCAATTTCTTTAAATGCAGAAACAAGAAGATGTAAGGGAGGCAAGGAAGACAGACTACACCAAGCTCAAGGAAAATATGCAGCAACAGCTAAGAAGAGGTCAATATAAGATTTCTCTCCAGGCAGATCTCAGAAAACCACCTGTCTCTTTGGATGAAGTATTGGACTAGATTTTATGTCAGAAAAAGCACATCTAAAGTGGAGCACAAACCATAACATATTACAGGACATAGGCAGACTGAACCATCCCCTGCAGTAAGTTTTATAGTAGACTGGATTTTGTAGGGGGAAGGGGAGTTTGCATGCATACTAATGTATGCATACTAATCTAGCAAGTTTCATCAGGACTGCCCCAGATTTTTCATTCCTAAGGCAGGACACCAGAAGCATAGCTGGGGGAGGTAAGGTAAGTACAGCAGGCGCTGTAACAGCGGTGTAAATGGCCTCTCTCCCTCACTGTCAGGGCCATTTGGGGCAGTGACAGCAACGCGCAGGTAGTTGATAGTATATACAAGTGATGGTATCTAACAGGAGGCAAGGCTAGACAGACAGACACTGGAAATATGGCACTTACCCGGGGTAGGATTTCAGTGAGACACGTGGCAGCTGTCTCTCCAATGGGTATCAATCTTCCAGCCTGCAAAACACAAGCATGGAGGGAAAAAAATCCATAAGACCAGGCACATTTCATAAATACAGTATTGCATTGTTAGTTTGCATCAGTTCATTTATTTCAGATGGATGGCAAACTTTTTAAAGAAGAATGATTATCTTATACCCCAGTCCTATGCATGTTTTCTCAGAACTCAGTCCCACTGAGTTCCATGGGACCGACTCCCAAGTGCATATAGGGCTGTAGCCTCAATCAGCGTATTTATCATTCCTCTTCTTTTGGATGGTCAGACCTACCTGCTATTCATTTACTTAATCCTGTTTTATACTCTTCAACCCCATAAATGCTGAGTGCCCTGTGATCTGAGCCCCCAGAATGTTTCCACAGCTTGCATGTTTCCCTTGTCCATTTTTGCCATGGACAAAGCACATAAGTGCATCTGAGCATGTGCAGAATACATTTCTCTGTTTGCTTATACCCCCGAGGCCCGATCCTATGCATGCCTACTCAGAAGTAAGTAACATTATGGCCAATTGTGCTTACCCCCAGGTCATTGTGGCTAGGACCTGCAGCCACAGACTCACACACAGTGATGTCATTCAGGGGGAACGGACCAGAACGGGTGTTCCGGATCCTAACGGGCTCAGTGGCTGGTTCCGGGTTCCCGACAAGTGCCAATCAAAAGTGAGTTCCTGTTCCTAAATCATTTGAATGACACCATTGCTCACACATCATGTGGCGTTGGGCTTCTTCCTTTGAGATTGGATGCCATGACTTCCACTCAGGCTTGAGACTCCAGACTAGAGGAATCTGCCTCAGGTATGTCTCCCATCTATCTGCCTGGCAGAGTTTGCTTCCCAAATTAAAATGCTTTTAGCTGGTGAAGCAAAGGCCAGGGCTGGGGATTCTATGATGCAAAATACCTGCTTTACCACTATGGATTCATTCGCCCCAGAAAAGCGGGGGGGGGGGTGGACTCTTGGATCTGAGCACGTCGCCCTGCCGGGTGTTTTGGTGTTTGTTTCATTTTGGCAATGAGAGAAGGGGATCCCTGGAGCCGTGGAAGAGGCGAGTGGCCATTTCTGCAGTGCTGGACCAGAGCGGGGACTGCAAGAAAAGCAAGAAAAGCGGGGGAGGGGAGGGGGCTCGCAGGGAAAACTCACTGTAGGCAACTCGGGAAACCGGTCAATAAACTTCCCATGATACACGTTTCTTTCGACGCCGCGCAGCTCCTTAATGGGAGTCCCTCCCCCCATGCTGCCAGGAGGGGACTCGCCGGCCAAGGAAGGACAGGGCGTCACAGTCCCGGCAGCAACGACACGAGAACGTTTACCCAGGTAACCTAGCAACGGGGGCAGGGTGGGCGCCCAAGATCTCCCCCTGCAGGCAGTCCTTGGGAAACGCAGCCCGGAACCTGCGTCTGTCCCGGTGATGATGAACATTTTGGGTTTGCCGTGTCAAAAATGCCTAACTTGACTCTGCTGGTGTGTCGCTCCCCCCTCCCCCCACAACAAAGAAACATTTACATATTAATTTATTTTCTTTAAAAAAAATACAGTCCAATCATGAGTGGAGCTATGCATTATATAAAGCAACATCAAATCATTACAAATCATTACCAAAAAAATCAAATCATTACAAAAATAGTTGTTGAGTATTGGTGAATGCTGGCGTGTCACCCAAAACGTCATGGCGTGTCACCTTTGACATGAGTGTCATAGGTTCGCCATCGCTGGTCTATCCTTTCCATGTTCATTTATGACAGTAATAGTAATAAATTTAAATGATCTTTTTTTTGTCGCTTGCGTTCAAGAGAGGTGCTGGTGTCAAGCCTGCTTTAAACCATGCCCTCTAGGCAGGAGTGGGCTGAGAGGCTGCGTGGGTTGTACGCTGCACATGGATGCTTCTTCTTGTCATAGTTCCACATTTCAAAGCTGACCTAGCACTGGAAATAAGTTTCAGAGTACTCATCATGCAGACACTGTAAAGTATGTTTGGACCACTCGTGGAGTCAGAGAGGCCAGCACACAGACATGCGCCATCTTCCCTGAATCCGAGAGTGGTCCAAACGTACTTTATGGTGTCCCTTGTGCCAATCAAATTTTGTTGGCCTAACTATGCCGGCCTAACTCCAGGTTAAGAGCACAATCCTAAACTGGAGTTAGGCCGGCATAAGCTAAGCCAGCAAAGTTTTGCCTGCATCAGGGCCACCATAAAGCGTTTTTGGACTACTCTCGGAGTCAGGGTGGATGGCTCACGTGACGTCTATGTGCTGGCCTCTCTGACTCTGTGAGTAGTCCAAACATACTTTATGGGGTTCCTTCTGCTGGCCAAACGATTCTGGCTTAGTTTATGCCGGCCTAACTCCAGTTTAGGATTGCACCCTAAGATTATGCTCTTAAAATCATGAGATGCAGGTCCAGCCCATCTATGAGGGATACAACCTTTCTGTTTGCTCTAGAGATTCTAGAGCAACTATTTTCAACCAGTGTGCTGTAACACATTGGTGTGCCACAGAAGATTCATAGGTGTGCCACAGGAGTTTGGAGCACAGCAAATGAAAACAGCTGCAAAACTCTTCCAGATTTGGTGGCTCTGTTTCCAAGGCAATTGTCTTTAGTAGTAACACATTGCCTGCCCCTCTTCTTCCACCAGCACAGACAATTCATTACTTTAGGCAGATGCCTTGGAAACAGAGCAGCAGAACCTAGAAGAGTCTTCTGAAAGCCAGAAGTGACATCATAAGAGGTGAAGACCATAGAGAAGACCATAGAGGTCAGTGTGCCATGAGAAAAAAAAACATTTAAAATCATTACTCTAGAGGCAAAAAACGTATTAGCAAAACGTCTACTCTTATGATGGGAAGGAAGATGGAGAAGATATTTGTATATTTCTATTTAAGACTCTTAGAGCACAATCCTATCCTGGAGTTAGGCTGGCACAGTTAGTCCAGAAAAGTTTGGCCGGCACAAGGGCCACCATAAAGCGAGTTTGAACTACTCTTGGAGTTAGGGAGGATGGTGCATGTCTGTGTGCTGGCCTCTCTGACTCCGAGAGTGGTCCAAACATACTTTATGGTGTCCCTTGTGCTAGCCAAACTTTTCTGGCTTATCTTATACCTGCCTAACTCAGTTTAGGATTGCGCCCTCAGAGTGGTCCAAACATACTTTACAGTGTCCGTTGTGCCAGCCATACTTTGCTGGCCTAACTGTGCTGGCCTAACTCAAGGTTAGGATTGTGCCCTAAGAGTAGTAAGATGGAGAAGAGTTTCTCTGTTTCCTTCTCAGAGAAGAACAGGTCACAGAATAAAAAGAAGTGCTGGAGGGGAGCACTTCCCATAATGGGATCTCCATCCCATAATGGGATCCCACAGGCAGGAGGTGCGAACTGATGGTTGAGTTGCTGCTACTGACTGAAGCTATGCAGAAGAATCTGTGGTCTTGTTTTTGAATGGGAGATGAAATGTCAGGCTGTGACAAGCTGCTATACCTGTTGTGGCAGGATGGAGGTAATTATGAGCTGCTTAGTCACCACAAGTGAGAGCTGCAGCGGGAGTGCATGAGAAGGCCAGCTGGCAAAAGAATGGAGTACAACCTTGAGGACCTATCCAGGTCCTGATGAAGCTCAATAGCATGCCCCCAGAGGAGAGAACCACACTGTGAAGGCTACATCTGGGACTGAGGATTCCGTGAATCACAGAATACTGTATATTTGTTTTTTAAAAACCCATTGAAAAATGATGGTTTAGACTAGCCTGCTCATGTAACCTGTCTTAGGCATTTGCTTCAGCATGGAATAAGTAGGATATACAATCTTCAAATAAATAAACATATTTCCTGTATAAGTAAATAATAGTCACTTATCCCTATGGCAAAAAAAGAAAAATATTGGTATAAGTGACGATTATTTACTCATACAAGAAATATGTTTAAAAGGTATACCCAGGGGCATTATGGGATGGGGAAAAAGCCCACTAGGCCTAATGGTGGCTGCAATCTCTAACTGATAACACAGGAACAAATATGGAAATGTCTCCATCAGGCTTTATTCTTGTTCTCTCCACTAGATGGCCTCATTTCCTGCTGACTGGTCATGGTGAAGTTGAAGCAGAATAGAAAGAAACATGGCAAATAAACAGAAATCAATCAAGCATTAGAAAACTTTATTAAAGGCAAGGCTCTGATTGCAGAAGTTTTAAACACAGGCTAGATAATACATTGGAGAAATCAATTGTAAGGCTTCACTCAAGGTGCTTCCAGAAAATCCTCAGACTTAAAAGACACCAACTTGTTAATATATGACATTAAGATATTAATATTATTTATACAGGGTTTTTTTTTCCAAAAAAATAACGGGCTGCAATCCTATGCACACTTACCTGGTAGTAAGCCCTACTGAATTCAATGGGCTTTAGTTCTGGGTACCCACACTTAGGATTGGGCTGTAAATGGTTTGCAGCAGTGGTTCTCAAACCTTTTAGCACCAGGAGGACTCACTTTTTAGAATGACAATCTATTCAGCCCACCAGAAGTGATGTCATGGTTGGAAGTGCCGTCATTGTGATGCCAGAGCCTGCTGCTTTCCTGAGAATGTAGCAAGGAGTTGGGTTATTTCTCAGCCACTTTCCAATAGCAAAGTGAATCAGAAAGAAAAAAAAGCCTTTTTACAACCTTGACACAAGCAAAACTATCACACACAGCCCTCCCACTTTCCAGCATCCCATCTTCCCATATTTTCAATATGGCTGTTCTAGGTGCTTTGTGACCCACCTGAAATTGGCTCATGACCCACTGGTGGGTCCCAACCTACAGTTTGGAAACCACTGGTTTACAGAATAAATGAATAATGGGTTTCCTATCCCAAAGGGCCCATAGTCTTTAAAAGACATAAAGGCAACATCAGAAGCAGGCAGTGAAAATTACTCTATGCTGATATAAATTGGCACAATTAAGGACAATGTTATAAGCAATGTTCCAAATAAGTCAGGTTATATGTTCTGTTCAATTCCATGTAAAATTTATGCTAGGACTATTTTTATGCCTTATATTAAGATTATGCCCTATTAACATCAATGGTTTTGTGATGCAGAGGACAAGAAGGAGGGAAAAAAGGAGGCAGCAGGCTAAGATCCACCACTGTCACCACCTCCAACTAAAGTGACTGCATCATATGGGAATTGCAGGGTAAGGGTAAACCTTATTGAAAGCTAAGGGTAGTTAGAGGTCAGAGAGGTTCAAGGCTGGGGAGGCACAGCATGTGCTCCAGGGTGAGACCACAAGGGGGGTTGGGCACTACCCAGAAGCCCCAGTGCCTGTGCAATCACAGCAGAGGCTATCTCAGTGCCGTAGTCTCTTGTAGCTGTAGTCTCTCTGAGGGGAGATGATCGCACATGATCTCCACCCCATTTCTGAGTGGTTGCAGGGACTCTGAGATGTTGCTACCACAAACTATAGTCTCGGACTGTGCTCTCCGGGAGACAACAGCTGGTGGGTGCAATCCTAACCAACCTTTCAGCACTAGGGTAAGGGCAATGCAGCTCCAAGGTAAGGGAACAAACATTCTCCATGATTGCCCCCCCCCAACTGCAAGATGCAGCACGTCCCATTGGCACAGCTATGTCAGTGCTGGAAAGTTGGTTGGGGGGCAAAAAGGGGGGTTGGAAAAAAATAAAAAACAGGCAAAAGGGGGGTCTTTCATCATGCCTGAGAGCAAGCAGGTCACTCCTGGTTTCCTTCAGGTTCACACTGCCTTTCTCAGCTTCCAGCCCATTGTTCAGGTCCTTATGATCTCTTGCACTTCCTTGTTAGCTTTTCCTCCCACCCCTTTTGATTTATCTTTAAACCAAGATAAACACAGAATATCTACATTTGCTACATTGCCAAAGTGGGGTAAAGTCACCTTCAGTTAAGACTTTGAACATTTCCTCAACTTTTAATAAGTGCATTTTTGTTCTATCATGGTCTGAAGAAACAGGATTGAAGAACCAGGAACTGACCACTTGGTGATGTCTTCAGGTGCCAATTCAGCAGCATGATGTGAGGACTTGAAGGAAGACCTTCCAGAGTCCCAAATCTGCCTGAAATGTAGAGCCAGCCTGCTTTCCAGGAAAGCTCTCCAGTGTGTGTTTGTGTATGTGTGGGAGGTGATAGGAAGGCACAATAGGCTATCTCAGAACTACACAGTTGCTTAGTCTTAAAGCAAGAGATCATTTGGACAAATAAAGTCATCTGTTTAACTTTATATTGTTTTGATCGTTTAGCATCAGATTGCGCAATCACTTCTACACAATCCAAAAGAAAGAGAATTAAATTACAAGGGAAAGGTTTTTAGTATATCATGGCATCAGGATATTGGCATTTAGTATATCATGGCAAACATAGTGGGGAAGAAAGGGAGGAAGCTTTTTTTCAGGATTATTGTTACCATTACAAAGGAATTTCCTAACATGTGATTAAACTGGGTGGGATTTTAGAATCTCCATTTCATGTTATTTTAAAGAACTGAAGGGGTTAACAGGGAAGAGAGGTGATGGCTTCTGCCTGACCTGGCTGTTTAACTCATCTGCATCATCTTTCCCCACACCAAATCACACATGCGCTAGAAATGTATATTATGTGATTCCAAAGTATTGTATCATGAAGGCATCCTGTCTTTCTTTTAATATTGATTGCTCACAGGAAGTATTTAATGGTGTGACCATTGGTGTGATTGTATGTTTCTTTCTTTCATGTATTCCTCTCCACTGAAACCAGCTATGCACATTTGTTATCTTGATTTGAACTAAACAACACGTAGGTTTTTCAAACTTATCTAGTACATTGGCTGAAAACTAAAAACCAAGGACATACTTGCTTGTGGTTGCCTGAAGTGCTTATTGGTATGTTTTGAGAGATGCAATTTGGATATTTGGCCAGAAGCTGATGTTTTTAGAGATAAAGTACTTGTGATCAATATCAAGATTATTAAAACTAGGTGGAATATTTGGACTAAAATTCTATGCCCACTTACCTAAGAGAAGCTCCAGTGAAAACAGTGACACTTCTAAGTGAACATGCATAGGATTTCATTGTATATACAATGGAATTTACTCCCAGTTAAAGGTGCACTGAATTGCAGTAAAAAAGAGTTTAATGTACAGTATATATTCTATTGAATTGAAGAACCCCCTTTTTTCTAGTAGAAAACTAGAACATCCCTTATTATTTCATTCAAAGCATATTTATGTTTGACAAACAGCCAAATCCTATGTAACTCCCCACACAGTGATGAAGCCCCACTAATGGGGTGCATGTTCTATCCATTGGAAGAGTTTCAGACCCCAAAGATCTCCTCTGGGGAAGGGAACATTTGTTTGCTGCTTTCGATAGTTATGATCTACCTATATAGTCAGTCACTGGCGCGTAGTTGGAGTTTTTGTGGCATACAAAAAGCAATGCGTGATTATGCCTTCTGAGTCTGTCATCACCTTAAGAGACCTCTTTGGAATAGGAGGGCAACACATTACTTGTTCTACAATTAAGTTGCATTCCAACTTCCGCTTCATATCCATGAAACATGGCTCGTGACAGCATTACTCATACAAGTAGGGCTGCATGCTACTTCTTCAAGTGGTTTGACAACTTGGGTAATCCTACATCCAACTGGGAATGTGGCAAGGAGGTAAAATTGGGTTTTGCAATATAGTTAGCAGGTGTAGTAGCAGGTGACCCAGTATGACCTGGATACTGACAAGCAGCTACATCATTTCCACCTCAGTGGGGAAAACTGTTTCTACTCAAATAGGACTCATATTTCAAAGAATTCTGGGAGCTATTGTGTGAGCAAATAGGGCCTAACTGTTCTTTTAGTCACCATTATTCAGGAACACCACCTTTTCCTGACAGAGATCCTATTGCTTCACCTGCAAACATTCATCAGATGCATTTTCCCCCCATTGATTCATCTTCATGTTGAGAGAGAAAAGCCTACCTCTATTGAACGTCATATACAAGAACCTCTGCCAGAGAAAAAAGTGGAAATTTTATGGCTTTACATCTCCCCCATTTCATGTCCAAGCACTTTTAGTCATTCTAAAAGTCAAGTGCTGAGTCACCAATTAGTATCTACAATTCTCTTCAAGTAACATGTGCTTTTTCATTCTCCCTCTGGTGCAGCCTTTTTTTCTTTTTACTACTATTTTGCTGCTCTGAACAAGTTCTCTTGTACTGATCTGCTATCTTCCATGGGTTACATTGTAATTTGCTCAAGTACAGTGTACCAATATAATTTAATGGACAATTTTTTCTTTAACAACTTGCATTTTCCCCCCAGAAACCATACAAATAGCTTCCCAAATGTAACGAGCTGTTCATGGCCACTCCCCACCCTATTTCTCATGACTATCCCTTTTTCTTTTGAAGCAGGCGATCTGGCAGTCCAATATCAAACGCCAACACCGGTTGTTGTGCGACACGTGCCTTATAAGCTTGCAAATTCATTGCAGGGGGCGGGGAAGGCGCAGTCACCCTTTTTGATCTGTTTGCGGTGGCTTGCAGAATATGGTCAGTGGCTCTTTAAGCAGCAGCAGTCCTGACTGCCCACGGAGGGAAGCGCATGAACCCTGGCGAAAGGACAGGACAGGGCGGGCCGGTCCCGTCACACATTCGGAACGTCTTTTCACGATGGCAGCAAGCCGCCTAGTCCCTCGCTCTGCCCTGCCTTGGTCTCCCACAAGCTCAGCAGCGACGAGACGAGCCACGGGTCACATGACCACGCCGAAGCGGAAGTGATATAAAGGCGGGCGCGGTGACGTGGCTAGATTGCGGCCGCGCAGGCGGAGGAAGTTGCGTGTTTTGTGTTTTGGTCCGGGAGGAGGAGGAAAAAGAAGAGACGGAAGTTGGAGGCCGCTTCCTTCCCTTCCCCCCCTCCGCCGTGAGACGCGGTAGAACCCCAGTCCCTGAACCCCCTGGCCCGAGGAGGCGACGCTCGTTAGGTGGCCCTCTCTGTCTTCCTTCGCTCGCAGCCAGTCATACGCCGCTCGTGGAAGTGGACGGAGAGGCCGCAGTTTCCCTTTCACACAGCCAGGTAACTCGTCAGGGCTGGTGGGCGGCTGCTGGGCCTCAGCGGAACGGGCAGCTGCGCGCGCGCCTCGGACTCCTTTATCCCCCCCCCCTCCGCCCGCTCCTTCTCCTCGGTGGTGTCCGCAGCACCTCGGCTCGGTGGTGGTGAGAGGCGGTCAGTGAGCCGGGTTCCTTTCCACCCTCAAAATGGCGCCCCCAATTCTCCCACTTCCTCTTATTCCTGTGTCAACGAGCGAGGCGGAGCTGCTGCGAGAGTTGGAGCGGGGTGGATGGATGGACAGAGTGTGAGTCGCTTGTGGGGTCGCTGTGGGGACGCGGGGAGGGAGTGAAACGTGAAAGGGAGGGTTGGAGGGAAGGGGGCTTGCTTCTTGGTTCTCCCAGAAGGTAAATTCGTCTTCCTTCAAAGAACAAGATCAGAAGGACTGTTTGAGTTGCCCAGCTGTATTGCCTCCACTCTCAGTCTCCCTGTATTTGCAGCAGAGTGAATAAAGGGCAGGAGGAATTTGGATGGAGAGGAAGGGTGCTGAGCACATTCACAGTGGAAGAGTCCAGGCGAAACTGTAGCTCACTAGTTCTCTTTCATCCTGCATATGTTATCTTTTTAACCTAAAGTTTTCTATGGAGGTAAAGTCAGGATAAGGGTAAGAAATGTCACTGCAGAGAATTGGTTTTATAAAACAATAATAGAGTATTTTTAGAATGGACTTTCACGAGAAATTTCCTACCAAGTACTATCACTTCACTAGTGCTAGGAACTTGATAGTTTGAACATTTACAGATTGTGTGAGCTGTGGGATTATAGGTATAAAGGAAGCTAACCTTTTTAAGGCTCCTTTCTCTGCTTAAATTTTTGTACTAAAAATTAAGGCCAGAGCAATCAAGCCAAAATAATAGTTGGTGAATCCGTACTAACTTTTATATTAGCTCACTTATTAGTTCAGTGATGCAGATTGCTTAGCTGTGAGGCCCCTGGTACTGTAGGAAATAATAGTTCAAACTACTTGAAAGGCCAGAGTACTCAATGAAGTGGTTTGATTATCCTTCACTTACTGGCTGAACTAGCTGAGAGTCTTCACCTTTTAGGCAGCTTGGAGTACTTTTGTGTTTAATTATGTACCACTGTAAATTGAAATGGGTTTTAAGGTTTAATAAGAACTATTATGAAATACTCGTACAGAATCCTTATGCATGAATAATTCATAAGAATATGTTTTTGCTTTTTTTACGTCTGTTATTTGTTTGTACAATAATTTTCTGCAGAGAATAAGAGTATAAGAGAATGATGTTGAGCTTATCACAAAGTATGAAACAGTGGTGTAGTTTTGGAGAGGTTGTAACCCCATGAACGATCATCTACAGAAGGTCAATCTCTGGCATCTCCAGATAGGATTTGGAAAATTTCTGTCTGAAGGAGAGCAACTGCTGGTCAGTGTTGACAAGATTAATGGACTAAAGATATTAGGCAGCTTTCTATTGTGAAGTGATCCTAGCATAGGCAAAGCATGAAAACGGTCAAGTCACAAATTCATGGCTCACTATTATACTGTTCTGTATATGAAACAAGGATATGCATGTAGATTGCCCATAGGAATAGGTTGCACTGAATGAGGGACAAGCATGCTGGAATGTAAATAATGCTGAGGTTACAGTATCCCTTTTCTCATCTCCAATTCAAGCCCTGTTATATATTATTATACAGTACCTTATTTCTCATGCACAAAACCCCATTGTTCAATACTTCCATGAGATGTTGTAGAAATGAGATGTTCTAAATGAGTGGCATCCCTGATATTTAGTTACATTTTAATTTTTTGAATCGTCACTTTGAAAGCATAAAAACATAACTAGTTTAAAAGCATCACTAGCTATGATATAGATAGATTTTGATAGATTGTTGGGCTGCTAAAATATGAACAATTACGCATCCAAAGCTATATGCAGATTATTATCTACACAAGAATTGGGTATTAAATCTGCTTATTCCGCATCTGCTTATCTACATCTATCACAGTTTCTTGCTATCCTTTTGGATGCTTAGCATCACTGTAATAAACTTGATATTAAATGCCAGAAAGTGAGTTGGTTCCAAAAATGATATTGGGAGACTCCTACTTGACATGTGGCTTTTGGTTTAGGGACTAATCGGCTTTCCTGGTGGTGTTACGCTTGTACTGCCCAGGCAAATGTAGCACAAGGCACTGTAAAGCGCCTCCAATGCTGGCAGTAAGCCATTACTACCAGTGCTGGGGCAGTGCCATTGGGACAATGGCCATAGACGCTTCAAAGGAAACCTGCTTGCCATTGATGCTGCCATTCTGGGGAGGGAGAGGGGTGGAGCGGAGGGCAGTACTGGAGGTCACTCTTGCCGCTGGTTCCTGACCTCCAAATAAGACCGCACAACCTTACTCAGAGTCTGTCACTTCTGCACCGGTGATAAAGCCGGCACAGGAGTGAGTAGCCTGCCGCCCGCCCTGCACCCTTTCCCCGAGAAGCCTGCCTGGCTGCCATGGGATACAGCAGTAGCTGCCTGGCTATTGCTATATTCCTGGGTGGTTGGGCAGTTCTGGATCGGGCTGCTTGTCTTCCCCAGTGTTCTGTTCTTCAATATCTACTAGAAACCACTGGGAAAGATCAAGAAGCTTGGAGTCATCAATTTGCAGATCTCTATGTCATTTGGTACTGGAAAAAGTTCTGAGCTGCCTGGGTTTAGTAATAGGCTGCAAATAGGCTGCAAATATTTTTATTATCCTGCTGTTACTTTGTTTTCAGTTGTTTTATTATCAGTGTATTATGTTCTTCATTTCATTGTTAGCTGCACCGGGTTTCTTCTGATTGGGAAGATTGGTAATAATAAATAATATTTAAACTTCTTTTGGCTTTTAGAGCTTTAGTAAGTTAACTTTTTTTGTTGAGGTTAGAAGTGATGAGGCCTTCCAGCAAATGAGATCATTTGATGCATTAGCTGTTATAGTAGAATTTGAATAATTCTGAATTGTTTTCTTGAATGACTTGATGAATAGCAGCATTTTAAAACAAGATTGGCAGAAGGTTAGAAAGTGGTAGTTAACCTACTAGGAATATACATAAATACTTCTGTAGTTAACATAAACAAGAAAATGATTGTGCAAACTTTTTCTCATGTCGGCATGCCAGAATTTTAAAATATATTACAACAAAAGATTTAAAAGATACAATTTCTGTTGTTTCTGCTTGAAGGCTTAAAGCGGTATTTCTCAACCAGTGGTACCCATACCACTGGTGGTACTCAAGGTGGTGCTGGGTGGTACACATGCGGCCCCAAGACCCCCACCACCTGGCAGTGAGACAAGCAACAAAATGCAATAAGCAGTGGTAGGAGGCTCAGCTTAGTGAGGAGAGCTTGAAAAAGCCCTGAAATTTCCTGAAAATTTCTACAAAACCCAATTTTTTTCTATTTTTTTCTTAAATAACTAATATACAAGTATTGAAAAATTCTTCAAGGAGAAAAATCTTTCTAAACACTTTGAACTAAATTTGATAAAATACCAAATCTGCTACTTCTCTGTTCTGTTGTGTACAAGTACTCCTTATCTTAGAGGACTTTCAGCTTAAAATTGCAGGGAAAACAAATTGTTGACTATAGCTACACATACAAGGTGCCTACTGTGTCCAGTCATTGTAATGTGGATTCTAGATAATATTTCTCAAAATAAATTCTGAGGAACTGAGACATTATTACACATACCCAGTGTAGGTTTGCCACGTTTTGCCAAAGCCTTCCTCTTCTTATATAACTTTTGTCTTCATTTTTAGCCCAGTAGTGATTATTTTCTTGTGAAAGTAAGGAACTGGAGAAGCAATGCTTTTGTAACCTTAATCCATAAGTAGTAGTAACACTGGGTGTGTGATGTTTCATATACCTGCAAATATGTCCATTCATAATTGTTGTCTAGAAGCCATTCATTCAAATGTTAATAATATTTAAATGTCTTCAATCCATTGAATTATGACAGAGCACTTATCTTTCCAGTGTTTTAGTAAGTTGTTTAGCAATACTAAGGGTACTGAGAGTTAAGTTTCACTGTTAACTTCCACATTACAGGTATATATTTTCAGAAAAACATATATGTCCACAAAAATCAATGTTTGTTGTAATATAACATTGATACACTTATTTATGTCTATCTCCCAAAAATTGTGTTTCTAATCTAGACCGCATCATATGCATAAATTTTGAATTCAATATTTATGCATATGATGTTATAATGTCAACAGATTTTTAACTAGCACTTAACTATAAAGACATTGTGATGTCCAATTTATCCTGAAATTTTTTTGTTGAATTAATCATAGTTTAATATCCATAGATATGTCAGGAATGTTATTTCCAACAATTTTCTATCTGTATAGGTGTTTTTAATTAAAAACACATAAAAACAAAACACTCCATTTTGTGTTTAAAATATTTGGATAAAAATACAAAACTTTGCATTTTGGTGTTTAAGATATTTTCCAAAAATTATAATAGATTCCATTTCCAGCTAGAAATAATTGTGCGACTGCATCTGCTAACAGTATATCATCTATATTACCTACCTAGTACACTTTTTAAATATTTAAAATTAATAAAAATGAGAACTTGGAATAAAAACACATAACACCGCTTTCTACTTTGTTCATCACGAAATCTGCGAAAAACAATTTTCAAACACTCCCATCTATTGGCTATACAAAATAAGAAGGTCCAGTTCTGTATTCAGTATTCTTCTAAGTATTTATCATATTTATTAAATGACATCAAATAGTTATAAACAAATATTGCAGATTTCTTTTTCTCCATCGACTCTAAAAGCACTTCTAAGAGTGTGTGTGGATCGTAGACTGATGATGATGCTGGAAAAAGTTTAGAATCTAATAGTAATTCTCAAACTTTTTAGCACTGGGGCCCACTTTTTAGAACTGCACTCGTTGGGACCCACCAGAAATGATATGTCTGGAACTGACATCAGCAAGCAGGAAGTGCTATCGTTGTGATGTAATCAAATGACTCTAATGGAGTGCCAACAGGCATTCTTGGACTGCAGCGATTGCACAATCGTGAAACATCCCTGCCAGAAAGCCAGATTAGGATAAAATATTATGTAAAAACACTGAACTATAAACAAAATTTTAAAAACTCACTTGAAAATTCAAGATTTTAGGACAGTTATGGGATAATAATATACAAGAGATAACGTGTATTACTTTCTCAGTCTGTTCTGTTCTGACCCATTTACATTTAGGTGCTGTAACTTTTTATAGTCAGAAAAATGGAACTGAAAAAAAGTAATACACATGGAAACAACATTCATAAATACCGCACAAGAATTATGAGTAGGAAAAATATTTTAAGTTGCTATGCAGGCCAGATGTGGCCCAGGCCGAAGTTTGGAGATCCCGGAGAGTGAATATTGTTTTATCAGTCCTTCCGCAAAAAGGATTTCTCCCCAATTGTCAATTCTCAATTAGTTCACTGTGTTAATCTGAGGTGTAAACAAGAATCACACTTATATTTCTGAGCCATCACATGCCACAAGTATATAACTATGGATATTGTTAATTGAATATTCTTAGTTTTAGCATATATAGACCCCAGTAGGTAGATGATCCAAAATCCGGATGTCTTTATGACATCCTAATCCGAATGGTCCTAAATCCAGACTGTTCCAAAATTCAGACATCTTTGTCCAAGCCTTTTTTTAAACTTTCTGTAGAAAGTCTTGTGCTTGTTCCCATATATAGGCTGTAAGAAGTGAAAGAACAATGGAAAGCATTTCTCATTACATTAATGCAATTATTCTGAAAGCCAGAAAAATCTGAAGTCCAGATACCATCCTGTCCGAGGCAGTCCGGATAAGGGATAATCAACCTGTACCATCCATTTCAATAAAGGAGCCACTGCAGATGTTTCTAGGAGAGCCCAAGAAGGAATTCCTGTTGTGCAGATTTACTCCAGTTACTCAAGGTTAAAAGATAAGCCTGATTGTTGTATAAGCTTCAATCAGGAAGTTCATATCTTCCTTAATTAAATAATTGCACCCTCTTCAAAAAGATCCTGGGCAGTGCCACTCCCCTTTGTTCTGACATCACATGAATGAATGCTTAAGGTTAAACTAAGATTGTGATAGCAGAAAGGAGATATGTTCTTTGAGATATGTTGAGTGCAACCTATTTAGATTGTTGGAAATCAAAGTCAGCATTTTGGATTTGGCCTGGAATATACGTGGTATAAGACATTTGTGAAGGCATTGGACAAGTGAAGTATCCTCAAGAACCCCTCTATTTCAAGAGGGGGTGCTACTGTGTTTTGCAGCATCTGAACAATCATTAAGAAAGCTTCATAAAATTGATCGTCTTCCCCCTTTAGGTAAGGTAGGCTTACCTTAGGTAGGTAGGGTAGGCTAGGAGATGACATATAATCCAATGAGCTTCATGGCTGAATGGGAATTTGAGATCATGTTTCTCTGGTAGTCGTCTTGACACTATGCATTATACCAAACTGGTGTCCTGGAATTGTGTTAATTAGCTTGATTCTCATCTGAGAGTCTCGATTCATATATCCATGGGACAGACTCGGGAGAAGAAGAGAACGCCTGCCTGTTTCTCCAGTCTGGACATTCTGATGCAGTAGTGGCTCCACAAGTGCTGTGGTTGCATATATAACCAAGAGGCTGCATGCCATAACTGATGGGAGTTAGCCTGTAAGCTTGTTTTGTGCATTTGGAACACGGTGCTTCAGTGATTGTTCATTAACAGTCCATAACAGCGAACATTAGCAATGACTACTAATACTATTGTAGGGACGTGGTGGCGCAGCGAGTTAATCTGCTGTTGCTGGGCTTTCGACCGCAAGGTTGGGAGTTCGAGACTGCGTGATGGAGTGAGCTCCCATTGCTTGTCCCAGCTCCTGCCTACCTAGCACTTCGAAAGCACCTAAAATGCAAGTAGATAAATAGGGACCACTTCCGTGGGAAGGGAACGACGTTCTCTGTGCTACGGCATAGAGTCATGCTGGCCACATGATCGGACAAAAACGCCAGCTCTACAGGCTTTGAAAAGGAGATGAGCACTGCCCCCTACAGTCGGTCACGACTAGACCATTCAGTCATGGGGAAACCTTTACCTTTTTACTAATACTATTGTAATTGGTAGTATGCTCTCCAGAGTGCCAAGATTCAAATAGAAATTACTTGTCTAGCAATGTGTTTTATTGGGAATGCTCTATTTTGTAGTATAGACGCTTCTCAGGTGGGTTGAATTTTTCCAGCCTGCGTAACATGAATCAGAGGTAAGAGAAGCTATATAAAAGCTAGTGTTAACTGGAGTTGAGGAAGCTGTTGCATTCTTTCCAGCTTACAAGTAGCCATTACATTAAGTGGAGAAGCAACTAGAGTCTTGTTACAATCATGCTTGCAGTATAGTATCTATTTCCTTTTTGTCCAGGATTTAGAAAGTTGGCGTTTAGCTGAGTAAGAGCTGATTAATATAGAACAGGATATGAAATAGTTGCTGATTCAGTGGAGTATTCAGAAGTTCTGAGTCTCACTCTTAAGCAGCAGTTTTCTGCACTCTGGGCTAAAGGACACTAAAAATTGATATTTTTCTTATGTTTAGCAGAGGGAGAGCAACTGTTCCTATTCTTGCCCCAGCATAGCATCTTCTGTAGTGATTTTGTGGAGTTCTCTCACGTGCTTTCTTAAAAAAATTGTGAGCTGTTTGGGATAGGGAATAATCTTTTCATTTGTTTTTCTTTGTAAGCTACTTTGCGAATTTTGTTAAGCAGTATGTAAACATTTTCAATAGAAGTCTAGTGTTCCTGTCACTCTAATGGGACTTATTTTCTGGCAGATTTGCATAGCTACAGGTATTGCAGCTCCTAGGATTGTCGCTGCACCAATTTGTTTTTCACATATCAGTACCAGACTTCTTATGTATACAGTATTTGTAATGAAAGGCTTTAATTTGTAATGAAATGTAATTTGTAAGGGAAACAAGTTTTTAATATAATAAATCAAAATCATGAGCTGACGTTTTTCCAGATCACTTTGCTAAAAGTGCCATCATTTTGCATATTGCTGAAATAACTTCTTTGTTCTTACAAGATTTAAACTTTCTGTAAAAAAAATCTTGTTTGAAGTGTAAATAACTAGGTCTGGATGTATCTAGTTGGCCAGCAAGTGACAATGAGTGAAGACTGTAGTAGTTGATGTGAGAAATAGGACTGGGTAAACTGGAGTATAGTTTGAATATTAATATAGAATAAATGAACATGTGGTAATTTTATGAAGTAGAAGGCACAGGGTGAAGAGATTCGCCATGCAAATCCAAACCCAAAGCAAACAGTTGCAAATTGTTGATGCAACTGAGGTTGAAACATCCATTTATTGAGTGGGTGGGTTAATCAGGCCATTATATCACAGACTAAAAAGTTCTGGTTTTTCTGCATTGTCTTGAAGTAGCACTTGTAGAGGATAGCTAGAGTTCATAGTCATTTGCCACCAGCCTATCGAAAGGCCGCAGACTCTCATCCCCAGCCTATCCAGGCCTTTCACTTATTCCTTGGCTGAATTCCTAGTACATGTGCATTAGCCTCAGTTGCCTGGAAAGCCCAAGTAAATGATGGCAGTGTGCATTAATTTAACTAAAGAGTGTTTCAGCTAATGTGAAGGCACTATCCATTGTGGGTGGAAGGGAGCTTCTGTAATCCCTTTCAGATAGTCATCTCACCTATTTAGTAGACTAAGATATCTGCAATTTCTATTGGTATGTATCAATAGCATGCCTTGCAGTGTTTCTATAGCATGTACAATTTCTAGCATAAATGAATTAGCATTCTGATTGAATGCCAGGCAGAGGGAGGCCTTCTTTTCTGAAAAGGACTGAAATGCAGGCTTTGGTTTGACATTGTAAGCAACTTTAGTAGAAGTACTACACAGGGTGGCTGTATTCATGGACCCCATGTTTGCTGTTTCACTTATCTGAGGATGCCGATAACCTCTGCAACCTCTGGAGGTTCTTCTGAGACCTGCAGAAGCTGTGCACATGCCTGCAGCCTCTGCGGGGCTCAGAATGCCTTTTAGAGCCAAAAAAATTGACTTCTGGTTCTTGCCTAAAAACTGGATGTGACATTTTTATGCCTCTAAAAGGCATTAAGGCATAAAAATGCCTGGCATAAAAATGTCACTTCTGACTTTTGCCCGAAAACCAGAAATTTTTGTGACTTTGGAGTGTGGCAAATATTTCCAGTGGCAATTAAGCGGTCTATGACACTGATGTTCTAAATCAGTGGTTCTCAACCAGGTGGTCAGGACCCCCAAGGGGGTCATGAAGCAGTTTTCAGGCAAATTGCTTGGGACAGCCATCTTAAAAAGTTGGGCACCACCATCTTGGAAGCTTCATTTTGGGTAGGGAAGAGATTTCCCCATTAAACTGCCTCAATATGGTTGAGGAGGCTGCAAGGGAAATTAACCTTGCTATGGGCTCATCTTGGTGTGTGCATGTGCGTGTGATGAGGTCTCTCCCAGGTCTCTTTCTGAGTGGGCATGTCACACCTTCCCTATGCATGCCTTTTCAGCCCATGGGGAAGAGGAATGTTCCTCTATTCTATATGCCAATAAAGGTAGAATGAATGAAAATGAATGTTCCTCTATTCCAACTCTGAATTGAACTTTATCACCTTGATCAACATTACATAGGGAAACCACAATGTGTTCTGTGCCATGTTGTTCTCAGTGCTGAATCAATCACTGAACTCAAAACACAAACATCAACTTAGATACAAAGCATTCAGAATATTCTCAAAAGGATATGGAATTCTTTCAACTTTCAAAAAGTGTGATGTATTTTTTAAAATGACTTCACTTCCTGCTTATTGACATAACTTCTGGCCCTAGGTCTTAGGAGGATCTCGATAGGTTGTTGTACCCAAAAAGGGGATCTCAGTTCAGAAAAAGTAGGGAACCAGTGTTCTAAATCTCTTCATCATTTTGGAAAATGACTTTTTGCATAGCATAGATATGTACTTATTGTATAATAAAAGTGTGCACTGAACAAAATACAGTGGTATTAGGCCTTTGAAACCTGACTAGCATTGGGGTTTTTATTATATAATCTGTGCTTGATCATGTTTCTAATTCCTGAATACTGTTTTGTGAAACAGGTTGTTTGACTTGAAGACGCGTTGGGGTTCACATCCTGGAATCTTCCTTTTTAATCATCTGAAACAAGGGACTCCTTTGTAGTTTGGACATGGCGAACCGAGGAGCGACTAGACCCAATGGGCCCAATGCTGGGAATAAAATATGTCAGTTCAAATTAGTTCTTCTGGGAGAATCTGCAGTTGGCAAATCAAGTCTGGTGCTTCGTTTTGTAAAAGGCCAATTTCATGAATTCCAGGAGAGTACAATTGGAGGTGAGTAAGTGTGTGCGTGCGTGTCACTGTAGTTTTTAACATACTTCTCATAGTAAATAATTAGTATCGTTATTGCTGTCAGTTTTAGATATTCACTGCATTGGCTTTGTGTGTAGCATAATAATTGCTTTGTGTTTCAGTACATGTTTATTGTGAGATGCCTTATTGCTAATAGGGTATAATGCATTGTAATTTGGTTAAATATGATATTAGGTGGGACAGGAGTATGCAAAGCTCAGTTCCACATAAATCCAAGGAAAATATGTAGAGAGTTACAGGATAATTGGCTATAGCCACAGAGTGTATTTCATTGGGGCATCATTATATGTGGAGGATCCATTCTAGGACCCCCCACAGATACCAAAATCCATGGGGAGGGGGCTGGCACAGCACTGCAATTATTTCAGAGATTACTTGTGCCTCAAAATACCTCCCTGGTGCAACCGGAAGTCACTTCCAGTTGCATCTGGGAAGTCCTCTGAGGCCCTCCAGACATGGGCTCGCCATCTTGGATATTCCAATCCATGGATGCTGAGTCCATGAATAAGAAGTGCCCATTGTGCATTGCA
This sequence comes from Lerista edwardsae, assembly GCA_029204185.1. NCBI lineage: Eukaryota > Metazoa > Chordata > Lepidosauria > Squamata > Scincidae > Lerista > Lerista edwardsae. The sequence continues at coordinate 6,628,352 of JAJKFI010000009.1, read as the reverse complement.
GATAGACACCAACAATATCAACATCACTTGTCGTTGTCACTACTGCACTGTAGTATGGCCCAGTCCTCTTATAATTTTTTCTCTAAGAGAAACTTCAGCTATCATGAAACATTGCCGGGGGGGCGGGGGGGGGGTAGTATTAGCTGCCATTTCTGAATCCAGACAGCAGATTCAGATCTAGCTTGTGTTGAAGTTGCATGGCAGCAGCGTTGCTGTAGTATATGTGTAAATGGATCTAATAACTGGTTTATAGTTGACTAGCCTTTTGTTACCTGGCGTTGCCTGGGTAACAAATTATCCCAGGCTTCTAGGTGACCCTGGAAACTACAGAGTCGACGCCAATTTCGGCCGTTTTCGACCATTTTCATATGGGGCCCCCAGCGCACCCCTACCCTGGGGGCTCTAGGGGGGGCCTGACCCTGCAGTGTTTGTCGCCAGGCCGCAAGGCACGGGTGTGCCGAGTTTGGTGCCAATCGCTCCAGGCGTTCCAGCAGAGCATGGCGGACGTTTTGTTTCACACCCCTTCTTGCCCCCCACGCCGAGGGGGGGGCTGAACCTGGACTCCAACGGCATAGGGAGTGTCGCTGCTCATCTTGGCGACCCCAGAAACTATGGATTCGATGCCGATTTTGGCCGTTCTCGACCATTTTCACGTGGGGCCCCCTGCGTATCCCCACTCCCAGGGGTGCTAGGGGGGCCTGACCCCCACAGTGTTTGTCGCCAGGCCGCAAGGCATGCGCATGCTGAGTTTGGTGCGTGTCGCTCCAAGCATTGTGGAGCCTATGTGGTGTACACACACACACACACACACACACACACACACACACACACACACACACCCCTTCTTTATATATATAGATAAGGTAGGACATTTTCTAACAAGTAGATTTGGATACTAAAGGAGCATGATTGTGCTCTAGTTTCGGTGACTTATAGTATAGTGTCCCCTCTCGTTTCATACTGAGCTGACCTCTGTGACCACTATGCCCTCTGTTGCCTGTTTGACTTCTGTCAGTCAGTGTCATGTGACACTTGCATATTGATCACAAGGCTAGGAAGCGGTGTGTGTATTGCATAAATACTAGCTAGCATGTCCAGTTAATGGGCATAAACCAGTTTGTCACTGATTAACACTCTGAAAGGAATGTAACTGATGCTAATTTTATAGTTGACCATAAGCTTTCTTTGGTAGATCAGTCAGCTAGAGTATTGGTTGATTAGTGGGGACCAGTTATAATTAGGGGTATGGTTTTTTGGTGATATTTTTCCAAAATTTCTTGATTAAAATAGCAAATTGTGGTGTTACATGTTTTTATTCTACATTCTCAATCCAAGTTCCTACTTTTATTAATTTAAAATGCTTTAAAAGTGTACTGGCTAGATGACCCAGGTGATATAGTGTCAGCAGATGTAGCTACAATATAGAATAATTGGAAAAGTCTATTTTATTTCTGGAAAAAAGATCTTAATCCAAAATGCGGTGTTTTGTGTTTTTATTCAGATACTAGCTTTTATGTACCTGGCTTCGCCTGGGTGTTTATATGTCCCATCCCTGACACATACACCCAGTGGTTTTCGGCCACCCCCGGGCGTGTTTTTTTTTTTGTAAAAAATTACCCGGCGGTGACCGGGTATTTATTTCTCCCATCCATGACCCCCCCCCCAGTGTTTCTTCCTAGTGTTTATTGCCAGTGTTCGTTGGGTAACCCTGGAAAGTACGGATTAGACGTGCAACCCCACCCCGGGAGTTGTTTTTTTTGTATGTACCCGGCATTGCCCGGGTGTTTATTTGTCCCATCCTTGCCCCCCCCCCCAGTGTTTGTTGCCTGGCTGTGCAAACCCACCCTTGGAAGGGTTTTTTGTTTTAAATTTACCCAGCGTTGCCCGGGTGGTTATGTGTGCCATCCCTGATCCCCCAGTGTTATTTGTAGATCTTATTGATTATTCAACATTGTCATGCGGGAGTCCTGTCCCCCCCATCTCACCAGCCATACAACACGTTTGGAAATGGGTGCCACTGCCACTTCAGATGGCCCTGTATAGGTTTCCCTGTGGGAAACCTATCTGCAGCGGGAGTCCTCTCCCCCCATCTCACCAGACTCACCAGCCATACAGATGGCCCTGCATAGGTTTCCCTGCGGGAAACCTATTTGCAGCTGTTTGTGTTCAACTGTAAAGAGTTCAGTTGCTGCTTGAAGATTCCACATGTCATTTGCATGTACTTTGCATCTCATCATGACATCATTAGAGCAGCGGAATGCAATGGCTCAGCCCACAGCCACCCATAGAGAACCATGAATTCGCTTTTACCCCCGCCCGTGGGGGCGCAAGCCATTCCAAAACCACGCAGCGACGGTCTCGAGGGGCCAAGGCACCCGCATGCCGAGTTTGGTGCAAGTCGGTCCAGGCGTTGCGGAGCTTACGTGGAACATACACACATACATACACACATACGCTCTTCTTTATATATAGATATAGATAGATTTTCACTCCTAAAAGGCGGTTTTCAACAACAAAAACTACCCCTGCTTATAATCAATAAAACTGAAGGTTTTTAGACTGCTTTTGTAGTGGTACATCTTATTAAGAAAGTAACCTTTTCACTGACAAATGGGTGATATTTTTAATTAATGTTTATTAAAGTTCTCACACCTATCAAAACAGCAGCAAAGACTTGTATTTAATTTCTAAAGAACAGATTAACTGTTTCGTTTGATAATAGTTTTGTGAACTACTTTGTTGAAAAATATATGTAAATATCCTTAATGAACAAAAATCTTATCTTAATTAATAGCTCTGTATTAATCCATTGAGTTCTTTGCCAATATCAAGATATGTGAACAGGCCTTAACACTGAGAGATGTCATTTATTAACCTTTTGTATTTTGCTCTTTTCTTGAGAATGGCTTTTATTTGTGGGGGTTATAGAGTGTTTGAAGTGATGTGACTTCCTTTCAGTCTTGTGCACAAGATAATCACAACATTAAAAGAAAAGCAGTTAATTACCTTTGTACATACAAATCTGCTTCTACTACTCCAGTTAAATAAATAAATGAACCCTAACAATTGTGGATTATTTCAAAAGGGTCGTTTCAGAATAGCTTCTGTTGATCTTCACTGTGAAGTAGCAATGGATATTTTGGAATTATATCAATGAATATGGAGGTTTTGATTGTTAGCGATAACCAGTATGTTGGTTTTGAATTTTAAAAAAGATTGCTTTCACATATTTTCCATTTAAATCAGCCTTTATATTAGCCAATTTTTAATACCATGAAAAAACTGGATATTGCTGTTTGGATCTCAACCATTGTGCTATAAATCATTATTTACAACTTAGAAGTCTAAATCCTGTCAAAAGGCCTTGTCTGCTTTGACAAGCCATGGTACATCTCTAAACAGATGACCTGTTCCATTCTATTATATGAGACCATCCATTTCATGGTATCAGGCTGCCAGAATTAATAGTAGGCTACCCTTTTTCAGGGAGGGGGCACAACTGGGCAGAGGATTTGACATTGTATGGCAGGCCTGGGAGGGGGATAGAGATGGTGGCAGATTCTGCCACCGGATTCTATGACTTCTTATGAGCTAACCCACCCCCCACCCCCAACATGAGTCTCCTTAGTTTTGTGCCTGCTCAGTGAATGCAGATTCAAGTAGATTCACTGAGGCAGACATTGCTTGACATGGGGGTTAGGGTACATTTGTTCCCTTACCCCAAGCTGGCGGCTTCCCAAGCCCCATGGGATACAGCAGTAGCCATTTTGGCACCATTGTATCCCTGAGTGCTAGGGAAGCATACCTTTGGGTCCTAAGTTCTTTTGCAATTAATGGGACTTGATTCAAGCTCTTATTTCTATTTGATTTCAGTTGTGCGTAGTCAGGATTCACTTTGTGAGGTTAGAATCCAGTGTGTATAATTAGAACTTAGAAGAAAAATGGCTTTGTAGGAAATAGCCTCTTTTGATCTTGTATAATATATAGCATAAAGAACTGTTGAAAATTGTGTGTGCATATATGCATGCAACCATACATCCTAACTTATTTCCTGGCAGAAAAAAAAAGTATTCTGGAACCTATGCAGAATAACAGTTTCTGTTGCTTTCTGTTTTCTTTAGCTGCTTTTCTAACGCAGACTGTGTGTCTTGATGACACAACAGTAAAATTTGAAATTTGGGATACAGCTGGTCAAGAACGATATCATAGTTTGGCACCAATGTACTACAGAGGAGCACAGGCAGCTATAGTTGTATATGATATTACCAATGAGGTAAGTAAAGTTAGTCATAGACTAATAGATGGAATCTGTACCACTTTAGTATGTTACCACTGAGTTATTAATTTTCATTAGTTGATGTTTCCTTGTTGTGTCATAAGCAAAGGTGAAGCGTCGTTGCCTGCTTTCTTGATTTTTGTGGTAGTGCCTTGCATTTTTTTCAAACATCACATGGATGACATTGTTGCCTGCCTGCTTGCCGTTTCATGACAAGTAGCAATGAAGGGCCTTAAGGATATATATGGCAGGCTACAGAAACTGAGTATGGGGCATAGGGTGCCCACCCTTTTTAGGCTGTATAAATTTGATATTGCCTTTCAGTTATAAAACAGTGTATTATCTCTATTGTCTACTGATGTTATTTCAGGGTGAAGGAGGTAGGATGAACAAAAATCTGCTGCCCACCCCTGCAAAAAAACCCACAAAAAACAACTCATTGTACAGGAGTCTTTTTTTTCATACCACAGTGCAACTAGCCACATTTTCTTTTACTTAGCTAGTTTTATTTTATATATTAGAATTTTGCCAGTTAACATAAAATTGACATAAAAATATTTATAAATATTTACGGTACAAACGTATGTACACAATGTAAAAAGTCACTTAAGCAGAATTTTGGATATTGTTTTTAAAACTTTGAAGCTTCATTTTAGGTGACGGAGAGCTGTTGCTTCCTTTTTTCTTATGTGCTATTCCTTTTAAAATTAGCCTTCTCCCAGCTCTCCACCTAGCCTAGCTGTCTTCGTACAGTAGCCCATGTAAAAGACTGCACAATGACAGCTGAAGTCTAAATATTGATCTACAGTTCTAAGTAAATCTCCATTGATGTAAAACCAAGGTGGTCAACCCACAACACATGTGCTGCATCAAGTGGACACTTTCTAAGTGGCACATGTCACTATGTTTTTGAAAAAAACCCAATAATTGAACTTCATTTTGTGTTTAAATGATTGACAGGAATCCTTTGCAAGAGCGAAAAATTGGGTAAAAGAACTCCAGAGGCAAGCAAGTCCTAACATTGTAATAGCTTTAGCAGGAAATAAAGCTGATCTAGCAAACAAAAGGGCTGTAGATTTTCAGGTAAGTTTCTTTTTTCATGGTTCTTATGCTTGATCTAAAATTCTAGCTTTTTTGGAATATTATACAAAAATTGCAGTTCAGTCTTTTTTGTAGATAACAAACTCTGATCTCAGTTTTTACACAGTGTTGTTCATGCTTGTTTATTTTAAAATATGCATGTGCACACAAACAAAACATCAAATTAGGAAAGTGGCTGAAGAGAGAGCTGTTTTTGTGAAATGATCTGCTTAATATATCATAGAACAAGCAATTTGGCTTTCCTCAAAAGCATTCCTGCATTTCTTGTGCTGTTATTCGTAGCAAATTTGGAGCTTTGAGGTACAGTTGACTAGCATTCCCTTCTGTTATACAGGTAGGTTATCCTTGACACTCGAAATCCAGACTATTTCAAAATCTAAGTATTTTTGTCCAAGACTCGTTTTCTGTAGTGTGAAGACTAAAAGATCTTGTGCTCATTCCTGTATGCAGTGCAACACTGTCTGCTCTCTTCTCTGTGTGTACGTGTACAGATATTGTTGAAAAATGTCAGAGGCCAGCAGACACCCATATGGGTGATAGTGAAAAGAGCAAAAGGAAGCATTTCTCAAATCTAGACAAATCCAAAACCCAGACACCTTCCTGTCCAAGCGGTCTGAATTGGCCTGTACATGATGAAATGTTACATAATCTAAAAACAATGGTTCCCAAACCTTTTAGAGGTAGGGAATGTGTCTAGAGCAGGAGTGTCAAACATAAGGCCCACAGGCTGGATGTGGCCCCCAGTAGCAATTTATCTGGCCCTCGCTATATTTGGGATCTCCCAGCATGATAATTGGGCTCTCGTATCTTAAAATTATGAACAAGATTTGTATATTTTTTTCTTGTCATTTGTAACTAATTAATTTCTCTGTTAAAAAAGTGGTTATTTCTAACCATCATCACATGTCGTCATACTTTTGGCTTAATTATGTCACTTCCTGCTTAATGATGTCATGTCTAGTCCTCTGCTATTCAACCCGCTATATGCCCTAGAGGCTGCTGCCTTATTTATAAATGCCAAAGGGTGGCTATAATGATGATTGGGCAGCAGTACTCCCCCCTCCCAAGTAGCAGCTTGTTACTGCTACCCTTGATTCATGTAGCCTAATCTGCCCTGTTAGTTTTGTAACCAACCAAAAATGGGGTCAAAACCCACTAGTGGTTGCTGGACCCACAGTTTGGGAGTCAGTGTTTTAAATATAAATTTGTCCCTCAGTTATTCAACATGATCATTTTGCCTTGGCAGTGTATTAAACCTGGAAAGTTTAGTGGATAGCCTGTTTAGACTTTGATCTGAAATACCTGGGCTCGAATCCCCACTGGCTCATGGTGTGCATTGGGTGATTATGGGCTGGCCACCATCTCTCAGCTACTTTGCATTTGTGGCCAAATATTCTGCGGGTGCAATAGGGAGTGTGCCATGTGTGCTTCCTTACATGTGAATAGAAATTTCAATAAATATAGTAGTAATAATACAACTACACTAGGATTTTCAGATTCCTGACAGTTCAACCTCCTGCATGTGCACATGCACCAAAAGCCATTCCTTTTAATCAAAGGACCTTATAAAGTCAGAATGGAAAATCTAGGAAGTCCAGAGAAAAGGAGAGTGGTTTTTTTCAGGTGTGCCCAGGCTTTTTATTCCGGCTTTTTGTTTACATTGCACTTTGAAGTAAACAGGGTTGCAGTCTGACTTATGCAGCTGTGCAAACAAAAAGCACCTTCCTGATACTGTCCCTTCCAAAGCCCCCTCAAAGACACATTTGAGGGATTCTTTGCAGTGGCATGAGAATACGGCAGGGGGATTTGGAGCAAATAGACTGGTCCTCTTTTATAGGAAGGGGGTGCATATTTTTTTAATGAAAATTTGCCCAGTTGCCCCTGGTAGGGGGCAAAGGGGGAATAATTGGGTGCCATGAGGGGTAACTTGAGTGAGAGGGAGGGGTGGGGATGAGAAGATGGCTTCTGCTTATGCACCTGTGCAAGCATAAAGCAGGATGCCACCCATTGTATGGGGAGAAAAATTCCTTTGCTTTTAGTTTGCCACTTTGGAACCTGTCATTTCTGGTTTTCAAGCTTTTTTCTTCAGCCACAAAAGTTTTAGAAATACCAGTTAAAAGAATAATAAAAGCTGTTGCTACAGCTAAGCAAATTGCCCCACACGTTTTTTTTTTACTAAGGAGGTTTCTTTTGTGTTGTACCTTCTTTTGTGCAGGTACTTCAGTGTATCTGTACTGAAGATTATAACTACATAGTCACTTTTTGCAGTTGCACTGGACAGGACCTGTTTCCTTTCTGATAGAAAACGTTCTCATGAGAGACCTGCTCTGCATCTTGTTTTATGCAAATAGAGGTTTATTTGCTGCTCTTGAGACCTCTATGGTGGTTGTCTTCAAGATCCCATTGTTAAGGTGTTGAAGTTGTCTCATTGTGAAGAAACTTCATGGCTAATCTGAAATGTTATTTTTTTTTTGAAGTTCAAGTTGTATTTCTGTTTTTAGTTGCTCAAAGTGATGTTTCTTCTTTGCTCGTCTCCTTATTAAACCAGAATTTTAGATTTGTAATTTTTTAAAATCTTTGCTAATTGTAAAGGAGACCCATTTATTTTTAAGTTAGGCATGTTAAATTCAGCCTTTAAAACAGTTGTAATCTCAGTTAGCAGTACTAAAGTGCTATAACATTCAAAAGTACATGAAGTAAAATGAATCTCTGCGCTTAACTTGTAGGAAGCACAGTCTTATGCAGATGATAACAGTTTATTGTTCATGGAGACATCAGCTAAAACATCAATGAATGTAAATGAAATATTCATGGCAATTGGTAAGTGAACGCTTTAATGTAAGCTTTGTTTTGAAAAGATGTTGATATGTAGGTGTTTTTATATGCTGGGACTGTGTGGGACTTCATACATAAACACACTATCTGAATGAATTGGTGAGTGAACCAGTTCCTTCTTGGCCCAGATTTCTGTTTTGTCAATAAGCTACTCAATAGATTTTGTTCAAAATAGAATAACCAAAAGACAATAATATAATATTCATTATCAAAGTATAGACAAATTAGTAACGTGTTTCAGGTAGTGTTAGACTAGGGAGATCTAGGGAGAATCGTACGATGTGAGAAAGCTAAAGGAACATAAATGGACTCTGACTATTGGTCCTTCTCATTTGGACCTGTGACCTTCTGCGTACAAAGCAGATGTCCTTCCATTGTGCTACATCCATCTGCCTTCCCAGTGCAATGCAGTCTACAGACTAGTGCTCTATTTTCATTTAAACATGAAGCAACATTTTGAATGAAGCAACGCCCACAAGCATAGCAAGCACCATAAATCCCATAGTGGGTAAGCGACTGTTATATTGGGCCATCTCCTAAAAAAAAGGCAAAGTATCAGCTGGAGGCCAAGTGAACTGGAAAGCCTTTTAGGGCCCTGGTAAAAGTTCACTTTGGTAGCATAATAAATGCTGGTAACACTTTTGGACTCGGGGGCCTCATGTGTTGAGTAGCAGCTATTGGGACAATTGCCAAGATTAACATCATTATTGAACTCATCCCCTAGATTAGGTATTCACATGGCCTGCCCTATACACTATGGGGAAGAAATTATGGTGATATCTAGATGTTTAGCACTTTGACTTTGCCAAATGCGTCTTGCATGTCAAAGGTACATTTGAGTGGGCTGAGATTTTTTAGCTTTCCATCAATATCAACTAAGTAGAGGTGTGATTATTTTTTTGTGATAACATAATAAAAACTCAAAATTTAAAACCCTCACTTGAAAATGCAAACTGTTGCCACTCACAAAAGGAATACAACAAGAGTAAGCTCTACAGTTTCCAAGATGGCTGCTCCCAGCTTTCTGTGACCCACCAAGTGGGTCTCAACCCACAGTTTGAATAACACTGATGTAGGAAAAAAATGGACCATGTGAGCTGACCTTTGGGAGATAGAAGAGCTGGAAATTTAATGGGGGAGAAGGGGGAAGTATTTTTTGTCCATCAGTGCATGCCACACACATCTGTAAGATTTTGATATTTTTTATACCAAATGCATATAGCATACAGAATGTTTTATAGTATTTTGACTTTTTCTTGCAGCTAAAAAGTTACCGAAGAATGAACCACAGAATGCAGGCGCCAACTCTGTCAGAGGAAGAGGAGTAGACCTTACTGAACCAACACAACCAACTAAGAGTCAATGCTGTAGTAACTAAACCTTCAGCTGCTTTAAACTCTCTTGAATATTCTTCTGCTTCCTAACTTGTTAATAACATTGGAATTTGGAGTGTTTAACCTGGCCCAATACAGCTTCCAAAATCGAGAAGAGACTTATGAAATAGTCGTTTCTAATACAGAATGATTTTGTCCTAATTTTTAATAACATGCATGTATCACTGGCTGTAATGTTTCAGCAATCAAGGGGGGACAAGGAAGCTGAATAGACTTGCTTCAGTTGAAAGGTTTATAAACTGTATCACATGTCATTAGGGATAGAGACCAAACTACTCCATGGATCTGCAGCTAACCAGATAGTTCCTCAAGCTTTGGATATTGGTCATTATTAAAGTGTAATGAATAGAATTGGGATTCTCCATTTGTGGTATGGAACAAATAACTAAATATAACACCTTCTGAAGATCCTATAAGCTTATTCACAGTATTTATGCAAAATGTTGTTTATGTGGGTATTTACCATTTAAATATACATTCCACATTTTCATAATTTAACTGCAAAATATATGCAGCATTAACAATTTTATGGATCCTGTGCTTGCAGAACAATGGATTTTTTAAGTTGTTACACTATATGTAAATTTGTCAGCTCAGTTCAAATGATAGAATCAAGTTTATTTCAACATTTTCTCTTTATAAAATGGCACAACCAATAAATTCAACTTCTAATGCAACAATATCCTTCAAAACTAGACTGTCCAACTAAAGCAAAAACCTAGGTATCTGATTTTGTTGTTAATCACTGTTGACAAGAACACAATTACCTTTCCCCTAAGAATAAAATTGGTCAGTGCACTAACGATTATGTACATTCAACTTGATTTTAAATTGGGATATTAATGTACTGTAAATAGGGTACTGCATTGTAGTCTATATCTGTTTAATACTCTGTACTATTTAAGAGTTGCTTTAAAATATACAATATGTACAGTTACTTTAAAGAGCTAACATTACTTTTCACCGGATCTTAAGAGGATTAAGTTCTTCCTTTGTGGCTAGAACAGTAATAAATGATGCTCCTGTACCTGTAACATAAGTACTACTGTCTGTCTGTAATGAATCTGCAACTTTGTTTTCCAAAGTCCATTTTCTTTTTATCTGTCCAGTATATTGCACTAATTCTTTAGTTATTTTCATTATATGAAATCTACCAAGTGTCAGAAAAGATGATTTAATCTATTTAAATGTTGAACTGCTAGCAGAAACTTACATGTGCAGATTGTAAATTTGCAGTAATTTGGGCTTAGCAAGGAAAATGACAGTTCACCAGTGTTTAGTTTTATATTGAGGTGCTCAGGTTTGAATAAAGTGGTATAAAACAGGAGTTCATTGTAATCAGTCTTTTTAGAGTATTCAATTTTTGTGTATTTATTATGGCACAATTTCTGCTGTTACCTAATGGATTGACTGCAGATACAATTATCTGTCATTTTCCCTCATACCGAGTATTCTTGTAAGCACAACATACATGCTAAATATAAGTGGGTATCTTATCACATCCATTTAAAAGGACTACCAAAACAGTAATATTATCTCGAGAACCTGCTTTTAGTGCAGCATTTACAAGATGCTTACTAATGTATTTTGCTGCATGGTTATAAAATGTCCTAGGATTTGCTTCATCTTCTGATATTTCAGAAAATGAGTCTGAAGATAATTCAGGCTCCTCTTCTATGCTTTTGCTTTTTTCCTTAGACTCTTCTGGACTGCCAGATTCTGTGGATTCCTCTGTGGATTCCTCTGTGGTGCTTAAAGTTGGTAGGTCCTCATTAGATTCTTTTGCTTCATCAACAGTGCCTTCTAATTGTTCAACTTTTGAGCTTTCACTTGTGGAGCCTGTCCGCTCTCTGTCTGCTTCTTCTGTGCTGTTTGCTGGTGGCTCTAAGTTCGCATTATTCTGATTCTGATTGTTTTCTGTATCTGCAGAAAAGATTTCAGGATCAAAATACAATGAAATAATATCCTCTTCCACATCATCCACAGTTAACTTTGAAACTTTGGATATTCTACGTTCTTTCTCTTGCTGGACTTGCTGATACTTTTTCAAATAAGCAGAGAACATAATAAATGTTAATGTTACTACTTCACTTTTGTCCAGGACTTCCCAAAGTCCATTTGAAGCTAAAATAAGAAACTGACATGAGCTGTCAATGGAGACGGACATTGTATGTGGTACAGGAATAACTGTTTTTTTCAAGGTTGGGTTTCCATGGTGGCCAAGGGCACGAGTTGTTCTGACAAGTCCTTCTATCAGTCCTTTTGGTTCATTACTGCTGATATAGCCGCCCTTCTCAAGAACACGAATTCTTTCTTCATTACTGGAAGTGGTGTGTTCTGTAGTAAGCCAATAGCTTTTTCCATTTTTGCATACAATTGCATGAACGTTGCCTACAATTTTAGAAAAATAATTGTATCATGAAACTGAAATTATCCCTGTAAAGAGATTTTATCCTGTAGGTTTACACATCAAAGATAGCTTTTTATCCACTAGGTATACTAGGATAGGTTGAGCATCCCTAATTCAAAATGCAACAAAATCCAAAACAGCGATACCTTTGCTTTCTGATGGTTCAATGTACACAAACATGATATCATACAAAAGAATTACTAGTAATACATGAAAGATTATGCACAGGCTATGTGTATATGAAACATAAAAGAATTTCATGTTTAGACTTGGGTCCTATCTCCAAGATAGCTTGTTATGTATTATGAACATGCAATTATTCCAAAATCCAAAAAAGCCAACATACGTCTGGTGTCAAGCATTTTGGATAAGGTATACTCAACCTGTATAATAATGAAGTGTTGCAAATAACAAGGCACCGGGCAATCGTAGGTTTAATAATTACAATCTACTCTCAAGCTTACCATCAAAATACACAAGAAAAAGACAAGACATGGGGTGGGGGATGAGGAGAGGCAATGGAGGAACATCCCAACAAGCAGGACAGAAACATTCAGTGTGAATTACACCACCCCACACATTTTATAATACTGGAGTTGTCATGAAGAGAATTCCAGGGTTTCAATAGCAGCCACATAGCTTATGATATATGTACAGCTGATCGTACTCATAAGAACATAAGAAGAGCCCTGCTAGATCAGGCCAAAGGCCCATCTAGTCCAGTTTCCTGTATCTCACAGCGGCCCACCAGGTGCCCCAGGGAGGCATGAAACAACAAGATGCTTGCATCCTGTTGCCATTCCCTTGCACCTGGTACTCTGAAGTAGCCTACTGCTAATGTAAGGAGGTTGCACAATCCATCATTGCCTATAGCCCACAATGGACTTTTCTTCCAGAAATCCGTCCAATCCCCTCTTAAAGGCA
>JAJKFI010000009.1:6596586-6615402 GCA_029204185.1 Lerista edwardsae | reverse complement strand
CAATCATGTCCCCCCTCAGGTGCCTTTTTTCTAGGCTGAAGAGCCCCAAACGCTGCAGTCTTTCTTCATATGGGAGGTGGCCCAGCCCTGTAATCATTTTCGTTGCTCTCTTCTGCACCTTTTCCAGCTCCTCTATGTCCTTTTTGAGGTGCGGCGACCAGAACTGTACACAATATTCCAGGTGCAGCCTTACCATCTATTTGTACAATGGCATGATAATATTGGCTGTTTTATTCTCAACCCCTTTTTTAATTACCCCAAGCATGGAATTGGCCTTCTAAATTGCTGCCACACCCTGGGTCAATACCTTCATTGAATTGTCCACCAGCACCTCAAGATCTCTCTCCTGAGCTGTCACATACAGCTCAGAACCCATTAGCCTATAGGTGAAGTTTTGGGTTTTTGCCCCAATGTGTTTCACTTTACACTTGTCTACGTTGAAACGCATCTGCCATTTGGCTGCCCATTCCCCCAACTTGGAGAGATCCTTCTGGAGCTCTTCACCATCCATTCTGGTCTTCACCAAAACTCTTTCCTCTTCTCTGTCTTACATGCTAATTGTGCAAAAAAAGGTTCAAAACAAATCTGTTAATAAAATACATAAGACATTTGAAATAAAAATTAAAAATCAGAAGTGGGTAAACTTAGGCCTGGAGGCTAGATCTGACCTTCCAACTATTCAATGGCCATGGCTAACAACAGGGCCCTCAGAATCTTCTGTACAAGCACACCAATGGTGGGTGCTGCCCACCTAAATGTAGCAGCCTCCCAGATGCAGCACTGTTACGTGTGCATGTACACATGGACAAAAGGTGTAGATGCATGCCAATTATACTGGCTGTACAGTACAAAAACTGGCTGTAAATGAATGAACAAGAAAGGGAAACTGCTGATTTTCTTACCCCAATTTTAAAATGTAAAAGAGAAAAGTCAACAGTGAATGCTGTGTGCTCCAAGAGTGGAATGCAAAAATACTGCTGAGCTGGAATCAACGTTATGGTAAATATATTACAACGCTTTCGACAGTTTCCATACCCCAGTGTGATCTTCAGTCGAAATGCTTGCCCACTCCTGCTATACATACTGTATGGCTCTTGACGGCAGTGCATTTATAAGAGCAATGAACGATATTGGCTTAAATTGAACTCAACTATTGCGTTTATACACACACCCCAATACTGTGACAAGTATGAATGCACAAGTTCTGGTTACAGAAACTACTACCAACAAAAATTGAAGCATAAACATGACTTGAGTCTTTGGGGCACAATGGTAACTCCCTGAAGCTAATGCAGGTCCTTCACTAGTATTTGTTCTAATTTCCTTTAAGTAATGCTTTGTCTACTTTTTAAAATGGCAAATACACAATGTCTTAGGAACCGGCTATTATATATAAAAAAAAATCCCAGGCTGTGATTCCATTTTCCACCAGGGGTGGAATCATCGCTCATTGTGGTTGCATTGGTGCTGGTAAATTGAATAGAATTGGGCCTATAGGTTGCAATCCTATGCCTACTTTCTGTGCTGTAAACTCCATTAAATACAATGGGGCTTACTTCTGAGTAAATGTTCATAGGATTGCACTGTTGGCAATGACTAATTTTTTTTAGGACACAAGCCAGTGAAAACTTTGCAATACTGAGGGCGCAATCCTAACCAACTTTCCAGCACCAGGGTAAGGGCAATGCAACTCCGAGGTAAGGAAATAAACATTCCCTTACTTTGAAGAAGCTTCTATGACTACTACTCCACTGCAGGATGCAGCACACACCCCATTGGCACAGCTATGTCAGTGCTGGAAAGTTGGCTAGGATGGCACCCTGAGTTGAATTGTAGGCTGTTACTGTACCTCAAAGGCTGGGGGGGGGGATAGGGATATACATACCAATATGTAATATACATTGGTATGTAATATCTAATATACATACCCATATTAGAAATATGCATTACTCCAAAACTATTTTCATCTGGTTGTATAGTAATACGATTTTTTTCAAGCCCATCCTTTTTCCTGGCATTGTCTTTATCACTTGGAGGAAGCTCTTTATTCTCTTGTTCTGAGACACCTGTGTCTGCCTCATTTATTCTTTCAAGCACTTCGTCTTCCTCTTGTGTCTCAATACCCTCTGTTTTTTGGTTACTCAAAAGTGGAGCCACTCCTTGTTCTTCTGCGTTATCAGCAATATGCACTACTCCAGAACTACTTTCCTCTGGTTGTGCAGTACTATGATTGTCCTCAAGCAGATCCATTTTCCTGGTGCTGTCGGTATCACTTGGAGGAAGCTCCGTATCCTCTTGCTCTGAGATAATTGTGTCTTCTTCTCCTAACCTTTTAAGCTCCTCCTCCTCCTCCTCCAACTTGACACTATCTATTTTTTGGCTGCTTAAAAGTGGAACCACCCCTTCTTCTTCTATATTATTCACAATATGCATTCCTCCAAAGCTACTTTCATCTGATTGGGAAGTAGTATCATTGTTTTCAAGCACATCCTTTTTCCTGGTGCTGTCCTTATTACTTGGAGGAAGGTCCTCTTGCTCTGAGACACTTGTGTCCTCTTCTATTAACTTTGTGAGCTCATCCTCCTCGTCATCTGTTCTGACACTCTCTGTTTTTAAGTTACTCGAAAGTTGAGCCATTCTTTGTTCTTCTATGTTATCAGCAATATGCATTCCTCCAAAACTACTTTCCTCTGGTTGTGCAGTACTATAATTGTCCTCAAGCAGATCCTTTTTCCTGGTGTTGTCTATATTATTTGGAGGCAACTCAATATCCTCTTGCTCTGAGAAACTGGTGTCTTCTTTTATCCCTTCAAGTTCCTCCTCATCATAATCTGTCCTGATACTCTCTGTTTTTTGGTCACTTGAAAGTCGAGCCACTTCTTGTTCTGTGCTATTAGAAATATGTGTTTCTCCAAAACTACTTTCCTCTGGTTGTGCAGTACTATGTTTGTCCTCAAGCAGATCCATTTTCCTCGTGCTGTCAGTATCACTTGGAGGAAGCACCTTATCCTCTTGCTCTGAGACATCTGTATCATCCTCATTTTTCCTTTTAAGCTCCTCCTCTGTCTTGGGGTAACTTAAATGTTGAGCTAGCCCTTGTTCCTCTATGTTGCTTTGCTCCTTACAACTTCTTACCATTATCCTTTCCGGTTGCTCCTTCTCGTCTTGTGTGATGATCTGTTCTCCTTCACTTCCTTCCTTTCCAAGCTGTTCCTCTTCCTCTTGATCTTGTTGCTGTTGCTTTATGTTGCTTAGTGTTTCTACTAAACAGGTAGCAGCTGTACAACTACTCCAGCAAACCCTAGAAACTTCATTTCTTCCAAGTCGTAAAAGCCGATCCATTCGCCAAAATGACTTGGCATATGCTCTGTGAATCCATTCATATTTGCTTGGCGGAGAGGCCTTCCTCTTGTCTTTCAAAGCAGTATTCCTCACCGTGAAAACTCTCTCTCTCATTTTATAATCTGCCCGAAAGACGGTGCGAAATGAATCTAGCACTTGGCGTTCCGCTTCGCTCACCCGGTAGGAGGAATCTCCACTGGAAAGCTGCTCTAGAAATAAAATGGGAAACTCAACTGATGTTGTCTCTGCAGCTGAAACTCCATTGTTCCCATCAAAGAGTCCAAGAAAGCATGTTCCCAACTTGTTTCCATAATTGTCCAATACAACAACTATATCTTCTAACTCTGCGCGCCAAAGAGTATTTTTGTCTTGGCAAATTGCTATGGCTTTTATCAAAGGGCTGTTCACTTCTTTAACCTGCACAGAACTTTGAACAACACTGTTGATGCAAAAATATGGAGCAACCTTAAGGCTTTCCTTAAGGAACTCAAATGAACAACAAATCTTCTCTCTTTCTCGTTCAGTGTACATGGAAGTCTTTCTCATATCTGAAACTAGCTGCTGTTGCCGAACGGTTATCTGCTTTACATCTATTGTCTCTGCCCATGGTTCCTGGTAATTCAGTCTAGCTTGAGCCTGATGAGCTTTTTTATGATGAAACAATTGTTTAATATTAACACTTTGTTGGCAAACGGAACAAAGAACAGTAATGTCGAGGTGGCCAACTTTCTTGAATTCATTTTTAATCACCTTGGAATCTTCCTCTGCTTGGCTATGTTTAGAGACAGTCTGTGATCCTGTTTCACGTGATGTTCTATGACAAAGTAAGATGCGATTCAATTAGTCTCATCAAACTAAAATTAAGATCTATGGGCTATGCAACTAGTTGTTCATGCCCAAAGGGGCTTTGAGCTTATGCTTCTCAAACAGCAGCCTCAGTGCCACATAACCAACTGCTTTTGAAACCAGGGGACATTGCAAAGTAATTTGGGATGCATCATTGGGGGAAAATCAGGAGAAACAAGTAAAAAAAAATTCCATTGGACATCAGCACCCTCAAATCCTCAAGCATACTTCATGTAGCTCTTTGGATCCCAATTTTTATTCTCTACAACTTTATTTCCATATGATTACGGATATGTCTAGGAATGCATACTTACATTGAATGTCCCAAGACTATCAATAATGACTTCTTCAGCACTTTTACAAGTCTATCAAATCCATGTTTATAGTGAGTTATAACAGATTTCGACATAGCAAAGCTGGGGACGCAGTCTTGAAGTTAGGCCTAATCTGTTAGGCCTAATCCTGTGTGGCCTAACCTGGAGTTAGACCGGTACAGTTAGGTCAGCAAAATTTGGCTGGCACAAGGGCCATCGTAAAGCTCGTTTGGACCACTCTTGGAGTCAGGGAGGATGGCACATGTCTGTGTGCTGGCCTCTGACTCAAAGAGTGGTCAAAACATACTTTATGGTGTCCTTTGTGTCAGCCAAACTGTGCCGGCCTAAGTGTGTCAAGGTCTGCTATTGAAAGTACTGAAAGTGTTTCTTCCTAAACACTACAGCTAAGCCTGTCTTCACAATGAGAAGGTCAGTTTGTAAAAGAGGCTGGACATCAGCTTGGAATGGGCCAGTGTTTGTGCCAAATAAAGCACAAATAAACATTCCTTGTGTGTATGTAAAGAAGCTTACTGACTGGTTGGCATGACATGTTACCTATATATAGGGTTACCAGATCCAAACTGGGGTAGAGTTCCTATACCTTTAACCATTGTATAGAAGCGGGAATTTGGGCAGGTGCAGCTCATCATGGAAGGGTTTCAGAAGCTGCACCTGCCAAAATTTCCTCTGCTATACAATGGTTAAAGGTATAGGCACTCTGTCCCAGTTTTGGATCTGGTAACCCTACCTATATAATGTCATGGGCACACCTGCATAACTGTGTTTAGGATCACTACCTTAGTAGCAATGTATTTAATGTTTCCATCTCTCTCCACCACCTGTGAGAAGCTCATTGTTTCTACTTTGCAAGTTGAAAATGTGGGAAGGTTGAAGCAACTCAGTGAAGACCATCATGGGAATCTGAGCTGCGATTTGCACCAGATCCAGATCGAAGGGTTTATCTAATGAAAATGAAGATCCAGCCCATAGATAATATGAGGGCCACTCACAGTCAGATATTTCTGGTACATTCCGAAGTTTAAGCATGAATCTTATGGGATGTGCTTATTTTTGCTCTTGAGATTTTAAGTCTGGAATTATGCATATCATGCATGATGCAAATACAAAAAGGTATCGATGCTACAGCAGTGGTCTTTAACCTTTTTCATTCCTGGATACCAACATATAAAGTATGAGACTGGGGACCCCAATGTAGATTCTGCCCCTCCCAGGACCCTATCTACCCACCCCACCTCCATTACCACCCACTCCCAGCACTGTTCACAGAACTAAATAAGAACTAAATATTCTTATTTGAGAGAACGGAAAAAGCTACCATGAAGCCTGTTTTAGCATAATTTCTAAGACTGGAACATGACCTCCTGGTACCTGAAGGGTTATATCAGATGCCTTCCCCTTTACCTGAAGGTGCTCTAGTGCAGTGGTCTTCAACCTTTTTCATACCACAAGTTGTTGTGACCCCACAACTGAGGCTTCACTACTCCATTGGACTTCTGACCCCTGCTAACTGGGCAAGAGGCACTTTTCCAAGTGGTGTTCCTCTTATGTTAGCAGGGGGAGAGTAATTGTCCCTCTTCACCCCAGCTCAGTGTCTTTTCTAGTGGCTGTTGCCGGTGGCGTTCTGTATTTTTTAAATTGTGAGCCCTTTTGGGACAGGGAGCCATTTAACTTTATTATTATTTGCCTGTAAACTGCTTTGGGAACTTCATGCTGAAAGGCGGTATAAATACTTTTTGATTGATTCATTGATTGACCCTAAGGTTGAAGAACATTGTGCTACAGCATGAAACATTAGTTCATTAAATGGAAATCATGCTAATTTTTGGATAACTATATTATTCAGACTGATAACTATATTATTCAGACATTCACACACTGATTACAGAAATTTACAGAAATATGCTTGGCAGCATATGTACCTTGGCCTAGGGATGAAGGTGACTCAAGGCCCAATTTATTATTTATCTATTTATTTGAAGAATTTATACCCCACCTTTTCAATGCTGAAGCAACTGCCCAAGGTGGCTTGCATGGGCAGGCTGGTCTATTTTTCAATGGGGTTTCTACAAATACTGTCTGCAGTATTCTGTGATTCACCAAATCCTCAGTCCCAAATGTAGTCTTCACAGTGTGGTTCTCTCCTCTGGCTGCCTGCCATCGAGCTTCAGCAGGCAATTGCAAGTCAAGCTGGGACAGGTCCTCAAGATCATACTCTGTTCTTTTGCTGGCTGGCCTTCTCACACATTCCCACGCTGTCTCATCAGCTCCACAGTGACTCCGTTCTGTCATTCTATCCAACTGATGCAGCTGTGCTAATGGGTCGAGTGCTGCACCCTGCAGTATGCAGATAGTCACGGAGACCTCCTTAAGGTAAAGGATCGTTTGTTCCCTTACTTTGGGGCTGCACTGCAGCTTCATTGACACTGCAAAATAGCTGCTTTGAGTGGTGGGCTGGGGGAGGCAGCAAACTGGCATACAGTGCCCTGTGCCTACCTGCCACCTTCTTCCCCGACTCCTTGTCTGCCCAGCTACTGTTCTAGCTTCTTTTTTGCATACTCCCCCAGAGAATGCTTGAGAAAAGGGTGGGGACTTATCTTCCCCAAAGTTGCTGCCACGAATCCTTCCAGGGAGCACTTCCAGGGAGCACTTGCGGAAAGGGCCCCTTCATTGCCACTGGCTCTAAACTGGTCAGGTTCCGTGGCTGGCAGGGAAGATGCCGGTACTGGAGATCTGTTTCCGATTTTTGTATTGTCTCAGTACTTCCATAGCATAATTATTGGCATAAGACACTATCATAGCTTATGGGGTCTTTTTAAAAAATAAAGCAGTGAAATCCCAATCACACAGTGACATAAATCCTCGGGACTTGCGGGGGGGGGGGGGGGGGGGGTTTATGGCGTTCAGCCCGTATCAATGCTGAAATCTCAGCATCTGCTAAATCACCACGTTTACGTGCAATGGTGTCAAGCATACCTTTGGCTGCTGCTAGAAAGTTGGGTGTTCTCCGGGGGCGATTTCTCGCTGTTGCTCGTGTTTTCCATGTTGGGAGCGCTTTCCCAATGTTTGCGGCGGTTACTATAGCAACCCTAACCCTTGCCACGGACTGACTGTTCTGATTCGTCTGCAGGAAGGTTCGAAATTGTGGAAGAACCCAGGGGCTGCCGGGATCAGGCACCGAGAGATCCCCGACCGCGCGTCCTTTTACGCGGCCACGTCTCTTCAAACAGAGCCTGCGGTGACGTCACCTCAAATCACGGTCGGCAAGACGCGCGACGAACACTTGCTGGTCGCAACTCCAGCGAGGGAAACTTTCAGGACGGGGAAAAGGAGGAAGGACGCCTTGGTTCCTTTCCCATTCCCTTGAGGCTTTCTCTTGCGGGGCTGTACAGTAAGGCTTTCATGGAGTACAATGGGACTTGCTTCTGAATAGCCGTGCATAGGATTGTGCTCTAGAGCAGGCTTGGGTCTCGCTGTATTTTATTGCGATATATAGCAGGGAAGAGCAGTGGTAGCGCTGGACAATGGAAAGGGGAAAAGGAGTCCTCCCCCCGTTATTTTAGGAGGACTTTTATTTATTTATTTTATAAATTTATTTATTTTATTTTAGGCTATTTTAGGAGGAGCCTTTCCTCCTAAAATAGTCCCCTGGAGCGGATTATTTTAACCACATGGCGCACACCCATGTTGCTATAAATTAGTTGCTATAAATTGGTAAGGTACTAAGCAGGACAATTCCTTCTCCCCCTTTCTCCACTCTTACTTACTTACAGCCCAATCCTATGCATGTCTACTCAGAAGTAAGCCCCACTGTAATCAATGGGGCTTACTCCCAGGTAAGTATTCATATAGCATTGCACCCACACTTACGCACTTTCTTTCATAGACTCACACAGCCTCCCTGACTTCTGGTCCCCTTTAGACCGCTGTTTTCGGGGTGGGAAAAAATGGGAGCTGCCCATCGAAAACAACGGTAAGGTCCAAGTTTTGTGGGGCTGTGACGACGATAGCAGCATGCTCCCTCTCGTCTCAGATTCGTGTGTAGCCTTGTTTCACTTCCAAACCGACAGTCACCCAGTTACCTGAGTTCATGACTACTATACCGAATCTGGTATGCTTCTGTTTCTCACCCATTAAAGCAACTCGCGTGGCTCAAGGGTTCAGTCCCAGGACGCTCCATCAAATTGCTTGTCAGCAAGTCCGTCCCGATTTGCACCAACCCATAGTCAGTGCCGGTTTGAACCTATATCCTCCATGGGCGGAGGAACTAACGACTGTCGTCCGCAGATGGACACGCCGGTTCTGCTTTGTAGAAGCTCATTTCTGCTTTGCTCATTTCTCGGCATAGAGCCCCCTCGTCCTTAAACTTTGAAACCATTTCTGCTAACTCCACCCCACTGCATTCCTGAGGGCAGAATTGCAGCTATTCTAGCACTGTTGTGTGAAAACGTCTATCGCAGGCAGGAACGTAGGACACTGCCTTGGAGTGAGTCAGACATGTGAGAATGTCTATTGCAGACATAACAGGACCTTCCGCACGTGACACAACTTTGCAGAGTGGTACTGCAATGAGAGGCATCTCAGCAACAAAGCACTGGGCAGGACTGTCAGGATTGTTGGAACGTTGAGCACAAAAGACTTTCCAGAATTCCTCCCCCCTCCCCCATGCAAAACTGTCCAGCGTGCGATCGCCGGTTGCATGTGGCACTTTAAATACGAACACATTGATCGAAGTTTCGTAAGGTTCCATGGACCTTACGAAATTTCTCTGAGGGGGCGAAGTAGGTGGGAGAGGGCGGGCCGCATTCAGTTGTTAATATGAAGGCGCGCGCCTGTGCTAGAAACACGTGCGAGGCAGCTTTGCCTTTGGCGCTGGTTTTGGCGATTCCCAACGCTGCCCTGGGGCTGAAGGCAGCAGCGGCAGCACAGCAGCCCTGTGCACACTTTCTTGTGAGTCAACTCCATGGAATAAACGCAGGACGAATTTCGGAGCAAACCTGCCTAGGATTGCGCTGTAAGTGTTCTGTCGTCCGAATGCACGGGATCGAATCTGTCCTGTGGGTGTGGATTCGAACGTGGAAGCTCTCTTTTTATTTGAAGAGGGCTCTCCTTCCCGGAGATCATTTCTTATGAGTTAAGTGTGGTAGAACTAACAAACAGGCTTCTTTTTTCCTCTTAAAAAAGAAAGGACTCACCGGGCAGGCACCGTAAAGATCAAGGGATCTCTTGTGGCAATGCCTTTCTTATTCGTGAAAGCGTGACAAGATCTCGTACAAACATAATTACGTTCTAACAGGCACCGCAGCAAACTCGCCTGCTGCGGGCACATCCGCAAAGGAGCAGCTCCTGTCGCTGCAAACCACCACCCCGCTCGGGCCAACGCGGGTGGCCAACGCGCTGGCGCGCTTTCGCGGCGCCTGTGCTGCTAGGCGAGGACTGTTGGGGACGCCACTGCGCTGCTGCTTCGCGTCCTCCGAGGCGGG
Organism: Lerista edwardsae; assembly: GCA_029204185.1. NCBI lineage: Eukaryota > Metazoa > Chordata > Lepidosauria > Squamata > Scincidae > Lerista > Lerista edwardsae. Next base: position 6,605,399 of record JAJKFI010000009.1, on the reverse strand, counting down.
GAAGGAGGGCCGGGTCGTGTTGCTGCCTCCGCCGCCGCCAGGCAGCGGTGTAACAAGCGAGCTCGGGCTCTCTCTCCCGACACAACAGCATGTCCGTCTTTCCCTCCCTGCTGGCTTCCTAGCGGGCGCCTCCGCCTCCTTCTCCTCTCCCCGGCAGGACCCGCCCGCGGTGCGGCCTGTCCCCTCCCTCCTCGGGGAGCAGCCGGCGGCAGCGGAGCGGGGAAAGGGGAGGGTCCAGAGCGCTCGACGGGCGCACTCAGCCGGGCACCGAGCGAGCCTGGCGGTGGCAGCGACAAACCAGCCGAGCCTCCTGCCGGCCGGGCTGCGGCATGTCTGAGGCTGGCGCGGCCGGGGCGGGTGCGACCGCTGCCGCCGCCGCCGCCGCTGCAGCAGCAGGAGGAGGAGGAAGCGGCGGGGTCAACAGCAGCGGGGGCGCCGGAGCGCTGCAGCAGGGCTCCCCGGCCGCGGGAGGGCTGGCCGCTTGCGGACCCGCCCGAGCTGTTATCGCTGCAGCCGCCGCCGCTACCGCCGAGAGCCCTGCAGCGGCAGGAGGCGGAAGCGCAGGAGGAGGGGGACCCGGCTCGGCTCGCATCGCGGGGAAGAAGGCGCAGCTCCGCTCCGCGCCCCGCGCCAAGAAGCTCGAGAAGCTGGGCGTTTACTCCGCCTGCAAGGTACCCGCCCGGCCTGGGAGTGGGGGTGGACGGGAAAAGGAAAAAAACACACAACGGGAGGGACCGCAGCGACGTCCGTCCACAGGCGTCGCCCTCTTCGTTGCTGCCGCTAAGGGGCGCCCAAGGCACTGCCTGGTCGCTGTTGCCGTCACAGGGAAGGCGCGGCAGCGGCCGGATCAGCTGCGCCCGGCTCGTTTTGAACGCGAAGCAAATGGGAGACTCCTAACGCGGAAAGCCAGGGGTTGATTGTGGGTGGGTGCGCGCGCAGGCGCACGCCGCTGTTTTCCTCCCTCCTTTCCTTCCCGCTTTGTTAGCCTGGCAACAAGTTTCTCTCACTGGTGACCTGGATGGTCTGCATCACGTCTTGTGTATCTTGGCTGCGCTGGGTCAAAATCACGGAATGCGGATTAGTTACTTATTCCTGCAAACCTTTTACCCCGGATCTCCCAGCTTTTCAAATAAAAGCATGTCTCTGGGTGAAATGGAGGTTCTGAGCTGTGTGGTTGGGTGGTAATTCGGCCTTGATGAGATCAGAATGTCTTGATCTGCCATGCAGAATAATATACCCGAAAGAAAGAAAGAAAGGAAAAGATGCCAGGCATTAAATCTTCCCAGAAATGAAACTTTCTCCTGGAAGTGTTTATTCTATTTAAGGACCCCATGTATAGGGCAGACCGTGGTAATGGATACAGGGAATTAAACATGCTCAGTGCTGTGCTGCTCTATGTTCGTTTTATTGTATCTCAGCCTTGACACTGAAAACTGAAATTAAGCTCCTTCTGTGTTTTGCTGCAAACTGGCTCATTACTGCTCTCCCACCTCCAACTACAGAAGAGTATCAAATCCCCATCCTCAAACACTGTCAATTTATGAGGGCCACACCAGATAAAACATAATTGGCCCCAGTGCAGCTTTTAAAATTTACCTGGGTGGAATGGGAGAATTGAAAAAGGGATTCTGACAGGTGTAGGGTGGATTTCAGCCTTACTTCCTGGCTTCAGTCCCAATCCCTGTCACTTTCCTGCCCCATTCAAGCAATTTGTTGGTGGGTGGGGGACTTAATCAGTTCTCTCTGTTATTATTCTTAAGGATATTTACATACCTTTTTTCAAAAAGAGTCTCTCTCTCTCTCTCTCTCTCTCTCTCTCACACACACACACACACACACACACACACACACACACACACACACAGAGAGAGAGAGAGAGAGAGAGAGAGAGAGAGAGAGAAAGAGAGAGAGAGAGAGAGAGAGAATAATAGCAAATATCCCCTGGAAAAGACACAATACTGAAATGAACAAAGGCCTTTGTTGTGCCCTTGCTAAATGTTAGAGAAACACTTTGCCCAGTTAGTACAGTTTCCCTTAAAATTTCTGCCAAGCAAAAACCCAACATAATTCTCTCCTTCTAGGTACCAGTTGTATCTTGTGTTGTGTTGTCCTTTCTATTTTCTTCCTCAATGCAAGACAAGTCAGTCGGTTCTTTCAGGATCACTTTACTCAGCATGACAGCCCTGGTGCAGTTCTTTCCTTGTGACCTGTGTCTCCAAGCCCACTGGCACTTTATGTCCTATAACTTGCCGTATGTGCGCCACTGAATTTCTTTTCCCGTTATCAAATCACTAGTCAATCACTAGTATTTATATACCGCTTTTCAACATAAAGTTCACAAAGCGGTTTACAGGCAAATAATAACATTAAAGTTAAATGGCTCCCTGTCCCAAAAGGGCTCACAATCTAAAAGAATGGAGAACACCACCAGCAACAGCCACGAGAAAGACACTGTGCTGGGGTGAAGAGGGACAATTGCTCTCCCCCTGCTAAATATAAGAGGACACCACTTGAAAAAGTGCCTCTTGCCCAGTTAGCAGGGGTTGTGTTATGTTGTGAACATTCCCTTCACTGGTTCTCCTCTGCTGCCTCTGCTTTGCCCCCCCCTTTTTTAATAAAGACCACCATTTGATCCCCCCAATGCGCATGTGCACGCGCGCACACACACACACACACACACACAGAGTCTGTGTCATTTTAGAAGACGTAAAGTGCAAGCAGCACAGAAGTTTTGCACAGGGCTGGAACTGGTTCTGCTCCAGTTCTCTGCACTAGTGGGAAAGTGAAGCCCATTTGTTGGCAGTCGTCAGGGGACGCAGGATGGAGGCAGCTCCTCTTGTGTGAGGCAGGGTGTCCATACACTGTTTGGATAAAATGAGATGTGGAGAGACAGCAAGGAGCCTGTTGCTTTATTTTTCTCTCTGAAGACAAGGCAACTCAGGCCTAGCAGGATATGCCAGCCGTTGTTTTTACTATATTTTTTGCTTGGTAAAATGCTGCCACAGCTGCTTGTCATGTAAACACACTGTTTGGCAGGGAGACGAACTCTCTGGGAAGCGCCTGCTGTGTTGTCGGTTTTCTGAAAAAAAAGAAAAAAGAATAAACAATCCCCCCCTCTTTTCTGTGTTGGCAAGAAAGCCATTCCAGCACAGACACAGAGATGTGCGCGCACACTCACCAGTTATGTGCCGTGCCAGGGCACTTGGGGGAGGTGAGCCGAGAAGACGCTTGGATTGGGGGTTGCAGCTTTAGCTCCTCCTGCTCTCCCCCTTTCCCTGCCTGATCTTGGCAACAGAGCCTTTGTTTTGACAGGATGACAGCTGAAGGAGGTGGGGCTTTGGCTTGTTCTGTCTGCAGCCTGTGGCTGGGGGGGGGGGGCACACACTGGATAATCCATAATGTGAGGAGGTCAGAGCCCAGCAGCCAGAGAGGCACATCCTGGAGGTCTTTTCCTTCTCTCTTTTGTTGCACCAAACAGAAGCTAGTGGAAGTCGATGTAGGCATGCATATTTGTGTGTGTTTCAAAACACTCAGATGGATGGGTAGAGCATTCATGTTTCTTTATTGGTCTTTAAAAACAACACACATTTGTGCTCCACCTTTCTTGCCATAGGGTCACTCCAGCAGAGGAACAATTCAAAGTGAAACATAATCAACATCGTCATAATCTTTTTCAAGGAGCAACAGAATCCCAACAAGAACACACCAAAGCAACAACAACTGAACTAGAGCGATGGGTCACTTTCCGTGTTATATTTTTTTAGAGGCATACCAAAGATATCTGAAGTGCACTGTAATGCGTGAATGAGACAAGCTGGTTTGGAAATGTGTGAATCATGCAGTTAGTTATCCAAGCGTGTCTGCAATGTCGTATATACTTAGTGGTAGATTTTTGCTTTGTCGTGACATAGTGACTGAGAATTAGCCAGCCCAATTCTAATCTGCAGTGGAATAGGCAGGCCAGAAGGCCTGTGCTGTATCTTGAAACTGGCTGGGGGGGCAGTGTCCTGTCTCCAGCCTCCTCCCTGTGCTGACCTGTTCACGGAGCCACCCTCCCTCCTCCCATTATGCCTCCTACCCGCCTCTGGCACTCCCTCAGCGCGGTATGCAGCGGTGGAATCTAATTGATCCAGGAACCAGAATGGTGACCGGGACACACCTTTGATTGGCAGCCCGTCCCGTTGGTTCCACCGCCTTCTCGCCCGCCGTGCGGGCTGCCCCAGTGGACGTGCCCCACCGCCGCTCGCTCGGGCACCCGGCGCCCCCCCACCTGTTCCCCCCAGTGAGCAGGTGCCCCCTCCGAGGCCAGGGGCACGTCACAGTGCCACATCCATCACGGAGGCGGCAACGAATGCTGGCGGGTGGGCAGAGCTATCCCTAATCAGGTTCAGGAACAGCCGTTCCGGCGCGTTCCCCCTGGATGACACCACTGGCAGTATCCCCTCAGAAGTCAGGTGGCGCTGGTCCAGCACCCAAATCTTCTGCACAGACGTGCCTTATGGCATGTTTGCAACAGCGCTGGGCTGGCGCAAGAGCACTGAGCTGGCCCAATGCTGGCTTAGGACTGCGCTCTAAATATAATGACTGCTGTGGAAAGTTTTGGTATTCTGTAGTTTCAAAATATATCCATGTGTGATATTTGACCAGAACTGTATTTCACATTAATACGCGCCAAGTGATCTGCATGAGTCACATGAATGCTTGATTTGGCAGCAGCGGAAATCTAATTTCCAATGGATTCTAACATCGTAGGAAGAATGATTAATTCTAAGCTGCCAGGTCACTGTGTTCCATACAGGCAAGGTAACAAATGGAGGGGCAGACTTGTAGCATTTTTCCAAGCCAGAAATATCATTGGTAGCATAATATTGGCAACAATAACATAAAAATAGCACTAATTGAAACAGTTCTGTATTGATCATATATATGCTACGAAGTACGGTAGGTTGTGGAATGTGGAAATAATGCTTCAAATATTTTAATGCCAGGGCCTGCTGTTTTTCCAGCTCAAAAAGGGAACACCATTTCTAACCTCTGCGGACTAAAGGTTTGATTATTTTTCAACTTACGATAGTCAGAGAAGCAGGAAATGATCACCTCCACATTAGGTTTGTCCTAATGTTCACAGGTGCAGACTTTGTAAAACTCATAATATTCTAATAAGGGATTTACCCTGATATTGGTGTGAACGTAGTGGAAAATTTCACTTTGTTTCTTTTTCTATATAGAAGCAGTAAAGATGCAGAATGCAGCCCAGCCCTGTTTCTGTGCAGAAACTGCGCTTGGTGGATTGCGCCCAAATAAGCTATTTTTTAGCCGGTGTATGTGTTCCATTTCCTCCCTTTGAAAACTTCTTGCCTTTTTTGAACTCAAGGGGGTTTGAAGAAAAGCTGTAGTCTTGAGAACAGAATCTGAAAAAATGTTTGTCTGTGCTCTTGTGAATCCCATCTAAAGGATTCTGTTCCTGATGTTCCATCCCTGCTTTAGAAAATGCACATCGGAGTGTTCAGAAAATCTCCAAAGAGATACATCTGTAATGTGCAACTGATCAAACACAACTCCAACCTGTGAATGGCAGATAACTCTTATGGAGCGTTGCTGTATGCTTATGTCAGACTGGTAGCTTTTTGGACATCATGTTCATCTAAGTTCATTTTTGGTCTGCAGTCCTATCCATACTTACCTGGGAATAAGCCCCACTGACCACAATAGGTTTTACTTCTGAGTAGATATGAATAGGATTGGGCTGTCCAACTTTCTTGCACTGATGCAGCCATGCCAACAGGGCATGTGCTGCATCCTGTGGTGAGGGGGCAGTGACCAAGGCCTTCTCACGGTAAGGGAACATCAGCACTAGAAAGTTGGAGAGGATTGGACCCTCAGTCTGCTCTCTCTCTCTCTCTCTCTCTCTCTCCCCCCCCCCCCAATGAGGAATCTTAGTCCTGCAGCTTAGCTTGGCTTCTCCCTGTGTTTTTGTGTTGTGTTTGCTTGACAGCAGTCATTACTTTGAAATGTATTAGAAACGAATGTTCGCAACTCGCTTACTCTGTATTCTGGGTTTGGAAAAAGGAAACATCAGCCAGGGTTGAAATGACAGGACAGTACTGGAGAGATTGGGGGAGAAAGCGGCTGACTGGGTGTGGACCAAAGAGCTGGCTTGTCTGGCAACACAGGAGTAGACTTGGAGATAAGCCCCCTTGATGAGAAAACAGAGACTGAAGTGAGATATCTCAGACTGAATGTTTACTTTTGAAAGCCCTTTTTTTCTTATGGCTGGTGACTGTGTCTTTATGTAAGTGGCTAGAAAAGGTAGAAAAGCGATAAGTGGCTGGAAAAGTAATTGTCCCTCTTCACCCCCCCCCCAGCAGTGTCTTTTCTAGTGGCAATTGCTGGTGGGGTTCTGCATTTTCTTTAGCTTGTGAGCCCTTTGGGGACAGGGAGCCATTTAACTTTATTATTACTATTTGCCTGTAAACTGCTTTGTGAACTTTGCGTTGAAAAGCGGTATATAAATACGATTGATTGATTGATTGAAAAGCAATACAAGAAATGGGAGTGATTTTGAGGCACAGCTTGTACCCCACCAAGCATGTATTGTGGTCAGTAGCATAACTATGCAGTGGGGGCCTAAATTAGCAGGTGCCACAATGTGCCCTGTAAGTGGACCCTCCCAATCGCCATTGGAGTCATTCTGGGCAGCAATGCCAACATAGTTGCTGTGGCTGCCCAGAATGGCTCTGATGGCAATTGTGATTGCCTCTGATTGTGGCTTGCCATGCACTGTTTTGCCCAGTATTTGTTGGGGATCTCACATCTTCACCCACTTTCTGATCTTAAATGCCTATGTGTTGTGCCATGATAAGTCTCTCTGTCTCTATTATTGATCGATTGTGGTAGCTGCATGGCACAGGGGCTGCCACTGATGTGGGAGAGGCTGAGAGCAATTCCGACTAGCCCCTCTCATTTGGATTCTCGCTGCAACAAATCAGCAGTCTCTGAGAAGCCATGAACCTTTGACCCAAACCCTTAGTCCATACCCAATATTGTAAGATGTACTGCAATGTAGGTGCAGATGAAATAATGGCATATTTTCTCCAGTTTCTATCTGCTTTCCCCGTCATCTCCCTTGTGTTAATTTTAGGGTATTATATGCTCCCGCTGGGAAAGTACCTTTCTTCTCAAGTCTTGTAAGGTACCACAAAGGTGGTGTTAAATAAACAAGGCTCAGAACAAAGAACTAATGTGAGACTTGGCCCAGAAGGGGAAAGCCACTGGTTGTTGGGTGGTTCTCCTGGCAAAATAATCACCCGGGCATTGCATCCAATTGTTATTAAGAATATTTCCATTCAACAAAAATAGTTCACAAAGTGGTTTGCCTAGCAAAATGGACAGTTGGTTCCCTGTCCCTAAAGGGCTCACAGTCTGAAAAGCAGCAGACGAAACACCAGCAAACAGCCGCTGGAAAATACTGTACATCAGAAGTGGAGCACTAGTGTCAGAAGTGCCCTGATAACAGGGTTAGCAATGTTTTTACCAGGGCTCTTGTCATCAATTCTCATAGCATTCATAAAGCTTAGTAGGTACAATCCAAATCTCGTGCCCCAAAGATTGACAGTTTTAATGAATGTGAATGGAATAACCCCAGCCATAGGGGTATGTTCATGGAGTGCTATCCTGTATGGGCACTACGTTTCAATGAACACATAAATATTTATAATCTGGCTAAGCATGACATGTCACAAATACTTGAAATACTTGAAATACTTGAAATACTTGAAATAGCTTGAAATACTTGAAATAGCTTGAAATACTTGCAAAGAAAAACTAGCACTCCTCGACAAACACATGCTTTTAATAAAGCTGTAGGAGGAAAAAACCCCAAATTTCAAAAACCCAAATTAAAGCATCAAAACCTACCTGAAGATTCACTATCAAATATTTAAATACTTTCTATTTATGTAGCACTTTTGCCTCAATGGTCAAAATTCTTTTCATATAATTATTTTTGGACTGTTTCACAAGCTATGTGACAGCAAACCCAATGTTCACCAAAAGCTTAAGCCTATGCATGACTGCTCAGAAGTAAGTCCCATTATAGTCAATGGGGCTTGCTCTCAGGTAGGTGTGGATAAGATTGCAGCCTTTGTCAGCCACAGCTTGGCTTCTTGGCAAGTGTGCCCATTTGATGTACATGTTTGCACATGTACATGTTTGTTATAGCATCCACACTTCCTGTGTTTAAGCGTACATTTGCAAAAGTAGTGTGTGAAGTTACTCTTGGTAATCCTTTCAACACCCCTGTGAAGTGGGTAACTATTTTTGTCCACGTACCACTGATGCTTGGGGTGGGGAGAATGACTGCCTTGCCTAAGGCCACCCACCGAATTCATGACTCAGAGGACTTGCCACTCATTATAAGCTGTGCTTCATCAGCTCTCAAAAATTAACTATAGTTACTTTAACATTGTATTTGCCATAAGTCTATTTCTCTGTTGTTCTGTGTAAAACTGTGTTCTGTGCATCAGTGGAAACTGAAGTTGCCATAAATACTGTAGACGGTTCAAGGCTAGTCATCCACATTTCCACTTGCTGGCTAGCCAGCGGTGAATATCTCCAGGTCCATGGAGACCAGGAAACCTACCAGCCACCATCTAGATCTCTCTGGAGCAGTGGTTTTCAAATTGTGGGTCTGTGGCCCACCAGCGGTCACAACACAATTTTTGGTAGTCTGTGAAACTGAAAGGGTAGATTAGCCTATGTGCATCAAGGGTCAAACAAGTTGCAACTTTGTGTGTGTGTGTGTGTGTGTGTGT
>JAJKFI010000009.1:6572448-6596576 GCA_029204185.1 Lerista edwardsae | reverse complement strand
TGTGTGTGTGTGTGTGTGTGTAACACTGCAGCCCAATCACCATTATAGCCACAGAATCTTCAGTGAGTGAAACTTTTTTAGGTAGTTTCCTACACTAAAACGTTTGAGAACTGCTCTAGACGTCTTGTTTCCACTGTCATTTTTGAGACTAAGAAATGTTGGAGTCCTTGTGGGCAGCAGAAGTGGCTCCTGCTGTTTCTTAGAGCTCCTGCTCTATGCGCATATGAGAAAAGAGCCGATCTCTCTTTGTGTCTTCAGTATACACCAGAGAATAGAGGAAGAGAGAAGGGTAGGAGGGCAGATTAGTGGCAGCAATATATAATTGTCCTCTAATAAGACATGCCAATGTATGTGGACACAACATCCCAGGACACAATCCTAACCAACTTTCCATAGCTGACTTAGCTGTGCCAGTGGGGCATGTGCTGCATCCTGCAGTTGTGGGGCAGTCACGGAGGCCTCCTCAAGGTAAGGAAATGTTTGCCCCCTTACCTCAGAGCTGCATTGCCCTTATCCCGGTGATGGAAAGTTGGTCAGGATTGCACCCCCAATGATAGGATTGCCGGCACTGATGCAGCTGTGCTAATGGAACGCACAGTGCATCCTGAAGTGGGGGGACAGTCATGGAGGCCTCCTCAAGGCAAGGGAATGTTTGTCCCCTTACCTTGTGGCTGCATTGGTTCTAGAAAGTTGGATAGGATTGAACCCTGTGTGGCCCTTCCTCCTCACTGCCAGAGCCAAAGCGGGCAGCAAGAGCAACACAAAGGAATCTGCTCTGCATTGCTCTTGCCACCCGGTATAGCTGCAACGGTGAAGGGGAGGGGCTGCTTATACAGCCCCCACCTCTAGGATGTACTCAAGCTACTCCACTGGTACATCCCTCATACTGAGCATCGCGATTCCGAAAAGGCCTTTAGGCAAGGCTTCCTCACAGGGAGTGGACTTCTTGAGCATTTCATCTCATAACCTCTATTCTGGTGTAGCATCACCAACTCCTTTTGAAACGTCTCTGGGTTTCAAAAGCAGCCTGTCAAACAATTCACTTCTTCTGTGATTGAGCTTCCTGCATCTCAGCCGAAATATATTATTGTGTTAATTTTCTTAGAGAGCACATTCTACTCTGGAGTTAGGCCGGCACAGTAAGGCCAGCAAAATTTGGCCAGCACAAAGGACACCGTAAAGTATGTTTGGACCACTTTCCAAGTGAGAGAGGCCAGCATACAGACATGTGCCATTCTCCCTGACTCTGAGAGTGGTCCAAATGCGCTTTAAGGTGGCCCTTGTGCCTGCCAAACTTTGCTGGCTTAACTGTGCCAGCCTAACTCCAGGTTAGGAGTTGTGCCCTTAATTATCAGCACTTCATTGTTTACTATTTATTTAAAGAAAGGGCAGTAGATGAAATTTGATGTGGCAAATGCATAAATCAATAATAACGAACTTGGAGAGTAGTGTATACAATCCATACTTTGTACTAAAACATATTATTAGAAAAATGTTCACCATTGGATTAATCCATAATAATTTATTCTCCAATGTGGGCCAATCGTTGGAGCTTGGGCTCTTCATTGATTTTCAGTTCAGGGAATTTAATAGCACAAAGTTACATAATGATACTGAAGTTAATTGCTAAATGCCAGTAGACAACATTCTGCATAGTATTTGATTCCTTTCCACGTTAGGAAGAAGTATAATGTTTTGCCAAAGCACAGTGTCTGTTGACGTACCCAGTAAACTCTCCAGTTATATGAGTTTGGGAGTTTCTGCAGTGTATGGGATCCAAAAATGTGAACTTGGTCTACTATTTTTGGCTGCTACCACCCCTTCTTTCTCCCAGAGTGTTCTGGCACGTGTCAAAGGCTTGGCAGAGAAGTGCAGTTGTTTCTCATTTCCCCTAGAATATGGAGAAGGCTTTCTAGTTACTCAGAAGGGACTCCTCGTAGCTTCAGAAATGGCATTGGAAAGAAGACCTCAGGGGAGAAGATCTGTGTACAGTGGCATTCCTAGAGGGGGGAAGCAAAATGGTAAGTTTTGCAGGAGCCTGAGTGCCATGGTAAAACGGCCACTCCCCCTCCATCACAGCCATTCTCTGAAGCCATTCGCTTCAGAGCTTTGTGAATGGCTGTGAAGATGAGGGGGAGGAGTCGGTTTACCCAGGTTCTCAGCTCCTGCAAAATTTAGCATTTTGCCTCCACCTCTAGGAATGCCACTGTCTGTGTGTGTTAGGTTTCCTTCTTGTTAGATGGTACTTGCCCAAGCAAGCTGGTGATTAAATTTGGAAGGTGCTTAGAAATTTTTTTTTAGGATTCTAAATGACCTAGTTACAAGATATTTCCTAATAACACTCACACAATGTTCTAATTTGGCTCCAGTGGCCACATAGGACTACGACACAAATTATGCACATGTATCCAGAGAAGAATAATGGCTCCATTGCTGAAAATTCATAATGTGCAATTAAGACCAATGGTTATGAAAGTAAATTTCAGCACCCAACTAATGTCTCTCTTGCTGTGTATTTGTAGTTTCTCTTATATAGTTAGTTCTTGTACAGATACTACGGAAGCATGATGATAATTACAGATTGGGCCCTAAATGATTGTTACTTCTCTTGGTGCTATGGTCAGAGTGTTGGAGACCTGGGGTCAAATCTCTGCTCAATTCTGAAGTTTCCTGCGTGCTTGTGAGCTAAAATGTGGACTTCACAAAGTAGTTATGCAGATAAAAAGAGGGGAAGAGCTGTGCATCATCCTGAGCTCATAAGAGGAAGGCCAGTACAGAAAAGAGGTACAAAATTAAACAAAAAATGCTTGGCAAGGTTTGCATGATCCTGGTCTACGTCTTCCAAGTCATAACTAAAGCACCTGAGATGGTTTGTGCTGCTTCCTGTGGTGGTGGTGGTGGGCAATCATGGAGGTCTCCTCTGGGCAAAAGAATGTTTCCTGGGCATAGCCCTCCACAGCACATTGGTGTCTACTTGGACCTGCACTAGCCAAATCGCTGGCGCAGGTCCGTGTGAACTTGAGCTGCAGGACCCAAGCTGCAGGGGTGGGTCCTGGAAGTAGGTGGCCACTTCTGCCACCAAACCCACCTCTTCCTGGACCTAATCTGCTCCTGTTGCGTCTGTGTTCTGCCCAACCCCCACTCCCTTTCCATCACCCCTGCCCTCTTCCTGTCCGATCCCCCCCATCCTACCTGTGTTGGCAGATCCACAACAATCCTCTGGCATGTGGGGGAAGGCTCTGGCCTTTTCCAGGGGTGCTCCAGCCGTGCACAACTCTGCATGCTGCTGGAATGTGTTTGACGACTGCCATAAGTCAGTGTTGGCAGAGCACTCATTCTGTCAGCATAGTAGGGATTCTGCTGTTAACCTGCTTCCAAGGTAATATAGTCAGGCTCTAAACCACAAAGCAGTGAAGCTTGTAACATTTCAATGTAAGTGGATTTCATCAAATTACCTTCCATGAGGCTAAATTGGATTTCAGCAAGTACTTTGTCTTAACTATGTTAATGAGACTGAACACTGCATTAGACTCAGGCTGCAATCCTTTATCCACGATCCTGGGAGTATCGCAGTGGGACTTACTTCTGAGTAGAAATGCATAGGGTTGTGCTGTTAGAGCCAACACCCCAAGACAATGTCTTTGTGTTGGAGTCCTCCCACTCCCCCATGACATGGAATGGCTTCAAGCGCAATCCTAACCTGGAGATAGGCTGGCACAGTTAGGCCAGCAAAGTTTGGCTGACACAAGGGCCATCGTAAATCTCGTTTGGACCACTGTCGGAGTTAGGGAGGATGGCGCATGTCTGTGCGCTGGCTGACTCTGAGAGTGGTCCAAACATACTTTACAGTGTCTCTTGTGCCGGTAGACTGAAACTTTTTGGGGGGTGGGTCTCGAAGCTAACAGTTTGCAGAACCACTGCTTTAGGGGCTGCACCAACCCCCTCCCCAGTGTTCTAAATTCTTAAGGAGGTAGTTTTCTGCATTCTTTTCTAATGAAAAACAGAGGAGCGACATTTTATCAAGCTGCACGCGGGAGTCAGAGAAAACATTGCAAAAGTCCCCGAGCCACTCAACAGGATGTAAATTAAGCTCCTGAGGAATGTGCAGTCTCTATTGAACGCAACATATTTTCCCTGCTGGTCTCCAGATTGGAAGGCATGCGCTTCAGCAAGACGGTGGGATCAGACTGCTTTTTGCTTTTTGTCGCCTTTGAAAACTGTTCAGGTACCAGAGTTAGTGCAAAATGTGGCTGCCTCCTTATTAGCCGGTGTGAGTGTGAACCGGCGAGATTGTGTCACACCCGTGCTGCAAAAACTGACCTGGCTCCCAGTTTGTCTCAAAATACAGTGTTGGTGCAAAAGCCCTCAGTGGCCAGGGTCCAGTGTATTTGAAATGTATGAGCTGAGCATCCCTGGGCCCCATGGTTGGCAGAGGAAGGTGTGCTCCAAACCTCCTCTTTTTCTGAAGCTAGATTGCCGGTTTCAAGAGAGTGACCTAGTTCAAAATGAGACAGCGGCAAATAATGCCTGCCTTTGCAACCTTTTGGCTGTGTTTCTGTGGGAGGGTTGGTATTCCATCCTGGCAGTTGAGCTCTACTGACTACAACATTTGTACATCTGCTTGTTTGCCCCTCTGATGCCGATTATTGTGCCTCATTGCATTTTTGCAAAGATAGCCTTTATGAAGATGATAGTCTGTAATAAGGCTGGGCTAATGTGCTGGCATGAAGTGGCTGCTTCTATCTGAGTGGAACTTTAGGGTATTTATTTCATCTGAGGATTTGTTGGGTCTTCTGGCAATGATTGGCAAATCTACAAAATTAAGTGGAAGATTGACAGGCCTTTTCTGCGACCACCTTCCTCCTCTTCCAAATGCTCTTGTATTCAAACAGACATACTTAGGGGGAGGGGAAACAGCAAACATTGATGAGACATGAGGCTCATGCCAAGGAGACATAAACATGGGAGCAGATTGTGATGATCTGCAAATTTGTCATGGTGCGTGCAGAAGTGACAAAAACAAATTGAAAACTGTTGCGGAGAAGAGTTGCTTCAGCACCATTGTGTTTTGGCACATGGAAAGTTCTGGCACATGAAAGTTGCGGTATCTGGTCTTCCTGCTGCTCCAACCTTTACAGTGGATGATAAGAAAGTTCATATGGGAGGACGGAGGGACAGAGGAAAGAATTAACTGAAACACACAATTCTCTTTTCTAAGGCTGGCTGATAGAGAGACCTCGTCCTCTGTGACATTTCTGAGTTGCTATAATAGAAATAGTATGTAGATCAGCACATTCCTAATATAAGCTGTTTGGTACCCAGGGGCGATTGCAAAGTTAATGGGAAACAGCATTTTGCAGTAATGTCACTGGGGGCGCAATCCTAACCTAGAGTTGGACCGGCACGGTTAGGCCAGCAAAGTTTGATTGGCACAGAAACACCATAAAGTATGTCTGGACCACTCTCCGAGTCAGAGCGGCCAGCCCACAGACATGCCACATCCTGCTTACTTGCGTAGTGTCGCTAAGTGCTTTGCGGCGCCTTTGTGACACCCAGCGCCGGCACAGCAGCCTCTACACTGGCACTGCTCTTCAATAGGACCGGGCACTAAGTCTAGATTTTTTTTTTTGCCAATATCTCTTTCGTAGCTGCCGTTTGACAGTCTCATGGCAATTTCTTGCTTTACAAGTAGTGACTGCACTTTTCCCAGTTTAGTATATTTTCTGCATAGCTATTCAGAACCTCTTCTTGACTAACGTTGCTAGTAATGTGCAGGACACTGATGGTATCCAAAGTCAACTAATTTTTCTCCCCATTTTTTTTTTAATTACAGGCGGAGGAATCTTGTAAGTGTAATGGCTGGAAAAACCCCAACCCACCTCCCACTCCCCCCAGAGCAGATCTCCAGCAGGCAGTAGTGAGTCTTACCGAACCCTGTCGCAGCTGTAATCACGCTCTAGGTAGGTTTTTGCAGCCTTTTCGTCTGGAATTGCTGTACACTTATTTGAAATGACAGCCTGCCTCTTTCCAAAGGCTTAAGGAAGGTCACAGTAAATTAAGCGAATAAACTTACTGGTCTGTTTAAAATTCGTTCACCTGTGTGCTTGTTAGCATGTTCAAAAGCTGTGCTGTAAGTGGGAAACAGTAAACAGCAATTGGGGTATTAAGAGCAATTACCTTAAGTAAAAAAAATTCTTTAAAGGAATGTTAATGTGAACACGTTTTAACAAGAATTTCATACTTGTGGTGCAATCTTGTGCATGTGTACTCGGAAGCAGTAGTGTACCTATAGGGGGCGGCGCCATATGTGCAAGCACCACAGGGCCCAGTGTAAGCAGCTGCCCACTCACCATTGGAGTCATTTCAGGTGGCAATGGCAATGTGCAGATATCTCCTGGATGTTGCCATCATTACCCAGAATGGCTTCGACAGCGAGTGGGAGGGGCTGCTTACACTGTGCATTGCTGTGCCTGCAGTAGTTATGGTGCTGCGTCCTGAAGCTATGCTACTGCTCAGAAGTAAGCCCTACGGGCAGCGCAATCCTATAGACGACACAGTGTCGGCGCAATGGGGTTGTGCCTATGCTGCACGCTTAGCGCTGACACAGGGGCGCTGATCTGCACCCCTGAAGCCGGTCGGTGCGAGAGAGGCTCCATGCCGAGGCGTCACAGGGATTGGAGGGAGGGAGGGAGGTGGGTGGCGGGACTTGGGCGGGCTTGGGAGGTGGCCATATGGCCGCATCCTAAGCTCGTCCGCGAGGCCCCAAGGCCCCGATTTGGGCTGTGTGGTCTCATCAGATCTGCACCTGCTCTTTAGTGGGCACAGATCCAAGGAGCACATAGGGGAGGCTGAAGCTTCCCTTATGGTAAGGTAGTGCACGCTCCCTTGCCGTTGGGAGGCTCCAGCCTCACCTATACTGCGCTAGGATATGGCGTTGGCCGGCTGGCCTCGCCATTCCAGTGCGGTATAAGATTGCACCCTGAGTTTAATTTGCAGGAAAGTGTGTATTGGATTTCAGTAATGCACAGTTTCCTGGGGTCTGTGCATTGGATGGGCATGGTAGGGCTATGATATATAGTAGTTAATAGGTTTTATCATGTTTGTTTAAATGACATTTAAGTGACTATTTAATTTGTGTCCCATTCAAATTAGTAAGGTTGCAATCCTATATGTACTTTGCTGGGAGCCAGTCCCATTGAATACCACGGAACTTATTTTTGAGCAGACATGGATAGGATTGCAATATCAGGCTTATTTTCAAGGCCATACCTTAAAATAGAGAGGATTGACTTTAATGGTCACAAGGTGCAATTTCTTAGATTGCATTTCAAGTACAGGACCTGCCATAAACATCTTTGCCATGGTGAGAATAACTACAAGCAGTTACCACCATGGTTTGTTGTTTTTCTACATCTACCAGCTTGGATTATTTATGAAACATTTGCCCCATCTTTTCCCAACAGGCATACCAAGGCATAAGAATAAGAGTAAGATTTGTACCTATAAAATTATAGCTATCACAGATACATCGCAGTACAATGAACAGTGCTTTTCCTATTTTATGGAGGAAAAGTCCATCACAGATTACAAGCCATGATGACCATGCACAATCCTCTAAATGCCAGATGCAAGGGTGTGGCAACAGGATGCAGGTATCTTGTTGTCTTGTGTGCTCCCTGAGGCATCTGGTGGGCTACTGTGAGATACAGGAAGCTGGACTAGATGGGCCTTTGACCTGATCCAGCAGGGCTCTTATGTTCTTATTAGCTTATGTAACCACCAAAAAATACATTTGAAATGAAAGCAATTCAACATGTGCAGTAATTTTTTTTGTTTTTAAAGAAAAAAAAAACGAAGTATCCACATGCATGTGAATTGGCCCTAAGAGTAGCAACAAAGTATACTTTCTCATGCTGGTAAACTATCCAAATTAAAACCGTTTAAATTTAACTGTATGATTAAGCATGCTGGCCAGATCTGGAAGTTATGCATTGTGAAGTCAAGAAAGTTATTGAAAGCCCAAGCAGATCATTTCTTCTAAGAACTATGATGTCAGATAAAGCCAATGAACTGGGAGTGCTAAGCAAGCCAGCCGTCAATTTGTTTGCCCTTGAGGCACTTTTGCATTGATCACAAGAACCTGGATGAGAGAGTCTGCAAAGTTTAAAGGTGGATGTAGAGCTGCTATTTGTCAGCTGCTTCCACAACAGATCTAACAGTGCGGCTTTGTGGTACTACCAAAAACTGAACTACCTGCTAGGCCTGCAACCACACAGGCACGATGCAAAAATTAAAAGCAGGTTCAAGTCATCATTGCTGAATGAAGCATAGCATAGTCTGGGTTAAAAATGGCTTGTTGTAATTATAGGCCCACAGAGATCCTGTGTTTGGATAGATGGAGTTAGATCTACAAGGAGAAAAGCACACTGAGTGGACTCCCTCCCAGACTCCGCAAAGTCGTCCCTCCCAGACTCTGCAAAGAACACATAAACTTCAAACTCCTATTCTCAAAAGTCCCTTCACAGTTCCAATCACACTGTCATTCAAATGACAGTGTAACTAATTTCCCAATTAATCTCCTGCTGTTAGATGCTTATAACTGCCATTTATTAAGCTGGTGAGACATTGATGCATGTACTTTTCTTTCGTTCTTGAAGAAACGCTTATAGCTTAGCAAAGGATTTTGCCCAATTGGGTACAGTGGGATGAGTTGTTAACACATAGCAGCTGTACCTACGGATCCACAAGTGCAGCCTGATGACACGTAGTACAGTTGTTCCTTCCAACAAATAAAGTTACTTACTCTGGATCCCCTTCTGCAATACCCTTCTGATATACCTTCTGCAATAGTTTAAAAAAATGTGTGAGAGGAGGAAGAAATCTCAGGTCCAAAGTACCATTACGGGTAGCCTTAGGGCTTTTGGACGGGCATTCAGGACAAGATTAGAGGGTCCTTGCACACACACCCCCAGTGAGTGAGCCAAATCATCTGTGGCTGCCAGCATCTGTGGCCACCTTTCATGAAGAAATTCCCTAGAAACGTTCTGTTCTCTGCTGCTTTCACACCATGAAAGATAAATCAACACTCCCCTTCACTCTACAGCCTCCTGTGCCCCGTGAAATCTTCTCTTGAGAGTAGGGAGACCCCCTAGACCTGGCTGGCTCGGCTGTGACATTGCAGGCGGTAGCAGGAAAGGGGGGAATTTGGTGAAAGTTGCCCCTCTCTTGCCTGAACAGAAAAGTCCAGGTCTCGTATGTGGAGGGGCCACATTTATCTCTCTCCTGAGCCTTTCCGGGTCATGAGAGTGAATAGATTGTGGAACATAAATCAGTGTGGAACATAATCACTGCATAACTGATTGTTTTCTTAAGATAAAACCCTGGCAAATTTTGGAACCACACTTTGACTCAAATTTGGCAGGATTGCTAAGGGCCAAACAAAATGTCTTCATCGTCCAGTTCCGGCATATGGGCTGCTGGTTGGCCGCCCAGGGCACAGGATTCTCTATTGGCTGTTTGTGTTTGCTCCGGCATCTTTTTGTGAGCTTTCCATTTGTTTATTCAGCGGCTCATGTTTCTCACTTGGAGAATGTCTCCGAAGAAGAAATGAACAGGCTCTTGGGGATTGTGCTAGATGTGGAATATCTTTTTACCTGTGTCCACAAAGAAGAAGATGCCGATACCAAGCAAGTCTATTTTTACTTGTTCAAAGTAAGTGGTCATTTTTTGTTTCCCAGAAGAAATGCACTGCTGCAATCCTATATAAATATACCGAGAATTTGTGCAGGTCCATGCAGAGTGAGTCCGGTTGTGTTTAATGAGGCGTATTCCCAGGGAAGTGTGCATAGAATTGCAGCCCAAGTCATCATCTGAATAGCACAATTTGTTGGGCTTTCATGTAGTATTGCTAATGATTCTGCAGGCCGATGCAGTTGTATTTCAGCCCCAAGATAAGGGAAGAAACGTTATCATATCCCCCCACTGCAGGATGCAGCACATGCCCCATTGGCATGGTTGCATCAGCATTGGAAAGTTGGATAAAATAGGGCCCTGACTTTACAAACAGTAGGGAATACCTTCAGTAAATAATAATACTCTATAGGCAATCTTAGTAGTTCCAGCTTATGACCCCAAAGAAGGGTTGGAGGAGGTATTACTTAGTACTGTCCATATAACCTTCTGAATCCTAACAATTCTGGTGTTATTGTGGGGAAGAAGAAGCATGAATAATTTGTGTTTCCTTTGGAAAGTGGAAATTCATGATTAAACCAATGTCAGACAGTTTTTCTTTTATAAAAAAGATGGCGAGAAATAGCACTTCGTTCCCATATTTTATGTGTGTTTATTACTGTATTTATATACAACCTTTCTTATTCCAAGGCAGTTTACATAGGCAGACTGCTCTTAAATCCAATTTTTCAATGTGGTTTTTACAAGTCTTGTTCCATGAGAGAGACTTATAGAACCCTCCATTTCTCCAGATGTTTTCCATTTCTCCAGATGTTTCCCATTCATAGTGCTGTCTTACCCTGGCTTGCTAGCCTTGCGCTTCCGAGCTTTCACAAGCAGCCTCAAATAAAGCCTCAGACCAATTCTCAAGATGTTTGAACATAAGAAGTGCCCTGCTGGATCAGGCCAAAGGCCCATCTAATCCAGCTTCCTGTATTTCACAGTGGCCCACCAGATGCCTCAGTGAGCACTCAGGACAACCAGATACCTGCATCTCCCCATTTCTTAGTCCATCTCTCAGTCTCCCATCCAAGGCAGCAAAACCTGCTTAGCTTCTTCAGGCAGAATGACATCTGAACCGCCAGACCACACCACCTGCCAATAACAGAAATAGCAACAGAGTGATCTGTGTTCAGAGTATTTATATATAACCAATGAATTCCACTGACTGTCACAGTTTAGTTTAAAGTCATTTAATCTGTTTTTTTTTTTGTTTTTTACTCTTTTCAACAGCTTTTGAGGAAGTGCATATTACAGATGGGGAAGCCTGTTGTTGAAGGATCTTTGGAAAGTCCCCCGTTTGAGAAGCCTAGTATTGAACAGGTAAGGAAGGCAGTGAGATTCCCATGTGCGTGAGCTTGCTTTTCTCTACCATTTCTTTAAGAAGAAAACAGGGGCTCTGTCAGTATGGGCATATCATTTCTTTCGTTGACAGGAAAGCAAGATGAATACGTATAGTCCTCATTTAGAAGAGTTGTCTTGCCAAGAGGCACTTTTTCATGCCAAGAGGCGCTGTAACTCAATTGCATGTGTTTCAGAAATCAGCTTGCACTTTCATTTGATATGTAATGATGCTCTTCAGCTTAAGCAATATCCTTTTTAATGTCATTCTTTTGTACATGTCTGCAGAGAGGCCTTTGTTCTTTAGTTCAGTGCCCCTGGAAATTGGATGGAAAAAGCAGCTTGTAAATTGGAAAATCCACCATTAGCAATACAAAAGAGGAAGTTTAAAAGGAATCCAGTAGATGATAGCAATTTGTTCACTACGAGACCCTAGGTAGGTAGCTGATATCTTTAGAAACCCAAGGTCCTGCTTTAGGAAGGTAACTCTTGCTACTAGCTATTTGGGCATGTCTTGAACATTAAGCTGATGAATACTTGGCTGGGGCTTCAATTATGTCTAAAGACTTCTAGGAATAATGGGTGGGGTTACAGCTCAAGTGCCCCTTTGCAATTGGGTAGATTCATCATGTCTTCCAATGGGAAACAAAGACTACAGTTAACAGATCAGCTCTTCCAGGTTGTTTTGATTAGTTAGCTTGGCTGACCGCAGGCTGGAATTACGTATGACATGGAGACTTTTCTGTTATAAACAGAATTACTCACTAAGCTACACCTGCCATAGCCGGAATGCCAGCCTCATTTCTGTCATTGCCAGCCAGAAATAGGTGTTTGTGGATTGAGATGAGAATGTAACTGGAGTCCACAGCTTTTAGATGCCTTAAGCATAATGGAAAGAGCCATTAGTTCCTGGTCTCCTGTCTGTTTCCAAAAGGAAAACCCTAAAGTTAATATTGCCACGCATCTATTTCTGGATGCATAGTGCCAGTCAAAGAATATATGACTGCCAGTGGCACTGTTATTCGGCACAGTACAGGTGTGAACATCAATGGGAAAAATAGGCCTTCCTTCTCCTGTCTTAAGAAGGGGTTTGGGTGTGTGTTGTAAAGACACTTGTCCCAAACCATAGAAGTAACCCTTCTTAGAAGCAGAGGGGCACGAAAATAATTTGGATTCCCAGCAGTTCACACGCTATAAGGATAAGAGGGTGAGCTGGCCTATGGGACTTTATAATTGAAAATATGTATTAGGAGCCTGAGGGCACAATCCTAACCTGGATTTAGGGCAGCGTAAACCACTTGTGCCGGTCCAGGAGTGCTTTAGGTGCGCTGTAAAGTGCATTTGCAATACTCAGAGACAGGGAAGCCGGCACACAGATGTGAGTCACCGTCCCTGACTCAGAAAGTGTTGCAAACACGCTTTATGGTGCGTTTGCTACACTCCTGGGCCGGCACAAGTGACATGTGCCGCCCTAACTCCAGGTTAGGATTGCGCCCTAATTTCTTTACCCATCAAAACATCATTCTAAGGTTCCCTTCCTCTGATGGAAAGTGTCATTCTTTTGTTGCAAGGAGAACTTTAGTGTAATCAGTTGCATTGAGTATCTTAATAATCTTTATCATCCTAATTATCTATTTTCATTTTCTATCTTCTTTTTTAAAGGGAGTTAATAATTTTGTGCAATACAAATTTAGTCACCTGCCAACAAAAGAGAGACAAACAATTGTAGAATTGGCGAAGATGTTTTTAAACCGCATCAACTATTGGCACCTGGAGACACCCTCACAGCGAAGGCAGAGATCACCTAATGACGACATTGCTGGTTATAAAGTGAACTACACCAGGTAACAATACCTCATTTCAGGTTTTCACTTGTGTCTTGTACTGTAGGATCAGACTTGGTAGGTAGTAGTTCCACTAGGTGGTCTTTTTGCCTGCCATGAGATATACAAAGTAAGGCACTTACTCTTAGGGCTCAGTCCAAGGCGTAGCACTGTTGCGAAAGTACTTAAAGAGTTTGGCTGATGCAGGGGCGATTCTGGGTGGAGGAAGGGAGGGAGGAACTGGGCAGGGGGAGGGTGGGCTGGAAGGCAAGCCAGCCCAGGGAGGTGGGGGATGCGGCCGAAGGCAGCAATCCTATCCACACCTGGGAGTAAGCCCCATTGACTATAATGCATAGGATTGGGCTGAAAGGCTCTCCATATACACTCTCCTGGGAGTAAACCACACTGGACATAATAGGATTTTCTTCAGAGTAGATATGCATAGGATTATGTTATTAAAGCACATTAAGCCACATATGCTGGCTTTAAAGGTAAAGGTTTCCCCGCAACCAAATGGTCTAGTCATAACCGACTATAGGGGGCGGTGCTCATCTCTGCTTCTAAGCCGAAGAGCCGGCGTTTGTCCGAGGACAAGCTTCCATGGTCATGTGGCCGGCATGACTATACGCCAAGGCACATGTAATGTGGTTACCTTCCCAACGAAGTGGTACCTATTTATCTATTTGCATTTTTACATGCCTTCTAACTACCAGTTTGGCAGGAGCTGGGACAAGCAACGGGAGTTCACTCCGCGTGGTCTCAAACTGCCAACCTTCCGCTCAGCTGCTCAGCGTTTAATCCACAGCGCCACCATGTCCCTATGCTGGCTTTAGAATGGATTAAATAAATATGCAGAAGAGGTTTGTTGGCAGCTATGAGCTATAGTAGCCAAAACCAAAATCTACATCTTCAGATGCAATATACCTGTGGCTATCAGAAGCTAGGGATTGACAACAGGGTTCGAATATTGCTGTCATTCAACCCATCCCTTACTTGCAAATCTCCTTGCATTTAGGCTGCAATCCTATGCACACTTATATGGAAATAACATCTACTGAATTGCATGGGAATTATTTCAGAGTAGGCATGCCTAGGATTGCTCTGTTAGTTGATGGGCAGTGCCATCCTACCTGGTGCTTAACACTGATGCAACGTCGTTGTGTCAGCACTAAGGCCTTAGTGCCAATGTGGTGGCGCCTAACAGCACCCCCATTGGCACTAAGGCCACAGAGCCGGCGCTGCTGACAGCGCCAGCTATGGAGCGCCCGCCGCCTCCCTTACATTGGCTGGAGCCAGCTGGTGCAAGGGAGGTGCGCTGACAGCGCGTCCCGGGGATTGGAGGGAAGGAGGCGGAGGGTGGGACATAGATGGGCCTCGGATTTGGCCGTAAGGAGCTTCTCCTACGGTAAGGGAGCACACACTCCCTTGCTGCGGAAGGCTCCAGCCTCCCCCAACCCAGTGTCGGATATGGCGCTGGCTGGCTGGCCTTGCCATTCCAGCGCTGTGTTGGATTGCGCCCTTAGTGTCATGGGATGACCAACTTAGAGAAGGCCCACTAATCTGACCCAGCGTGGTAGTCTTGTAGACCGTGACTATGAGAAGGTATGTTATGGTTTCAGTATCTACAGAACTTAAAGGTTCCTCTAATTTGAGTGATTACGGTACTTGGGAGTAATAATTTAAGAGGTTCATTAAATGAACTGTTGTGTTCTAGTGAAGTTGCAGCAGAAGTTGCATTATAGCAGGAGCTGCTTTTCACCCCAGCTTCAAACAGTTGTCCTGACCTACATCTTACTTCCTTTTCGATCTCAACAGGTGGCTGTGTTATTGCAACGTGCCCCAGTTTTGTGACAGTCTACCTCGGTATGAAACGACACAGGTTTTTGGGAGAACGCTGCTGCGCTCAGTCTTTACGGTCATGCGACGGCAACTTCTGGAGCACGCCCGGCAGGAGAAAGACAAACTGCCCCCTGAGAAGCGAACACTAATCCTCACGCATTTTCCAAAGTAATTTTTTTAAAAACTTATGAATATTTGGATTAACTTTACATCTGTCCATCCCACTTTGCATATGATCTGTGCCAGAAATTCAAGGCTAAAAGAGCAAAGCACTTCCAAGAGCTCACGTATGTTGTCTTGGCATACTCGCAAGGGGCTGTTTGTGGTTGCCACCAACCACCTCTCATCCACTGAGCTCGCCTGTATCTGAGATCTGAGGCAGAGCATGATCTGCATGCCTCCACAGCCGACTCTGTAAGTGGATGGAACAGTCAAAGCACTCCTAGGCTTTCAGCTCTTGGAAGTGGGCAGTTGCATCCTCTTTTCACAGCCTACGGGCATTGTGGCGTCTGGACCCCAAATGCATCCATTGAGGCATGTCTGCATACAGCAGGCATGTGGACTGTGGCCTTATTTCATGCACTTCACTCCGTTTTGCTCATCTTGCCACTCCAGGTTGTGAGCTGTTGAAGTCCATCCTCAAAATGCACTATAGTAATGCATGTGGTAATGATGGAACAAGCCTACGTACATTGATCCTGTAACAGAGGTTGACATTATCGATGGATTGGGCCCCCCTTACCTTCCTTTATTCTTACTTTGGGTCGCTAAAAATCTTGCCTGCACCAGAGAGGTGGGGGAGGAACAGGAGAGAATCCTATACTTAATATAGGGTTATCCACGGTTTGAAGTATCCACAGGGGTGGGGGGGGGTGATGGGTGGGAGAGGAACCTATCCCCAGCAGCTACTGTATTACTTTTTTATTAAACTGTATCCCACCTTTGATTTATGATGGCATTCAAATTGGCACATGCCCAACAATGGCGTTCCTACAGGGGGGGGAACGCTAAGCACCTATGTGGCCCCTTCCCCTCTCCTCCAGAGCCATTTGTGGCGTGGAGAGCTGGCTTTGCTTTCCATCCACAAATAGCTCTGGAGGCAAGGGGGAGGGACCGCGTTACACAGGAGCTCAGGCTCCTGCCAAACTTAGCATTTTGCCCCCCTGTAGGAATGCCACTGTTGCCTAGAGAGTCTCCTTTTCCAGGTGCTGAACAGACCCAAACCTCCTTAGCTTCTGCAAGCATCACATGACCTCAAACACAATCTTAATTTAAGTGATTACATTGAGTATGATCACTAAACATTAAAGTGATGTTAATGCTGCTTTGGGGCCCATCTGGGAGAAATGTGGGATAAACATTGAATAAATAAAGTCCTACGTGAATCCCTAAAATGCTTGAAATGGTGCCTGCAGTGATAACTTCAGAGTTTAGTGTTCGATTTGCTGTCGAAGTTGATTGGCTGTGCAACTCAAGATTAATTCCACAATGCAATGACTGGCTTAAAGTGTCTGCCTTTCAGAGACTGACAGCACAATTCTATGCATATCTACTTAGAAGTAAGTTCCATTGTGGTCAATGGGGCTTACTCCCAGGAAAGTGTGGCTAGGATTGCAGGCTAGGAAAAACCCCTGCAATAACTTCAATTTTCCTAAATCACGGCTGGAGTATCTAGTGCCTGCTCCAAAGTACTCTTAGTTATGGGTTAAACCATTCGTGTCTAGTTTACTATAATTGGTATACCTGGAAACGATTATATTTAGGAGCATTGCATGAACCCTATCAACTTGGTTGGGTATTTTTATGTATTTTGTATTATTTGAAAGACACCCTTGATTTCAACATTGAAAATCTGGTACTTCAACTTTGAAAGGCAACCTTGAATGTAGTTACTTCATATATCGGCTTATGTATTTGCATGATATATTTGGACTGTTGGTATAGTGTGTTAGGTGTCATCTGGCTGCATTTTCAGCAACTGATGAGCATTAGCTACCCTTTTTGTCCTGTATTCAGGGCAGTGTATTAAGTTGCTCATGATTTAATAGTGCCTTGCTGTGCTACTTGGAAATGGAGTCACAAAGATATTGATTTACATAACAATTGTACAGTAATCGGAGTAATTTATTCATGACTGCTTATGTTTCAAGCCTAGTGGTAGAGCAAACGGCCTATAATTTTTGGTCAAAGCTGCTGCTCTAGCAAAGAACACATTGTTCAGTGGCAAGATGATGGATATTATTTCCGTAGTAGCCACTTCAGGATGGGAAACGGGGGGCTAGACCCATAGCTCAGTGCTAGTGCCCATATTTTGCATGCTGAATGTCCCAGGTTTAGCCCTGGTGATAGATACTGGTCGGTCCAGGAAGGACATTTGTCTGGAATGCTGGAAAGTTGCTACCAGTCCGTGAAGACAACATTACGCTCGGTGGACCATAAGTCTGACTCCGTATAAGGTGGCTTCATATGACAGAGGCAAAATAGTATCTTTGATGAGGCCAATTAGATGTCTAAAACAGTGGTTCTCAAACATTTTAGACCAGGACCCACTTTTTAGAATGGCACTCATATTGAGACCCACTGGAAGTGATGACATAGCTGGAAGTGACGTCATGAAGCAGGAAGTGATGTCATTGTAACGTAATCAAGTGACACTCCTGGGATGCAAACTAGCATTCTTGGACTGCAGCAGCTGCACAACCATTAACATCTTGGACAAAAAGCAAGATTAGGTCAAAATAGTATGTAAAAGCAATGAACGAAAAACATTTTAAAAAAAAAACCCTCACGTGAAAATTCAAACTGAACACTCACAACAGGAATATAGCAAGAGTAAGGTCTGCAGCTTCCGAGATCGCTGCTCTCAGCTTTCTGTGACCCACCTGACATCAGGTGGGTCACAGCAAGTGGGTCCTGAGCCACAGTTTGAATAACACTGGTCTAAAATGTTACAAGCTTCCATTATCTTTTTTCCCCACAAGGCATAAAACAGGACGCAATAAATCTCCTTGTATATTCATGCTGATGACTGCAACTAGGTTTGCAGCTCTTAAAACAATCCATGCTTAGGAATGCTTCCTCTCCATTGATTTCATTGAGAGTGAAGGATGTTATGAGCTCTGTTGCATTCTCTGTGCTGACAAACGCTGTCACTGTAGAGGGATCTGCAGACATCAGCTGTGGGTAGTGTCCAGTTACAGACCATCTCAAGAGGCCTACAGAGGTTAGGGGATGCTGGTGGCCTTGGATATAGGGTGCACCTGAACCTAGGGAATGTGGAGTAATCTTATCAAATGTCTGCATGTGTCACTGAAAGTATATATATGGTCAACTACAAACCAGTCTGAATGAGAATGTCCTGATGTTTCTGTCAGGCTGCTACTATATATAGGGTTACCAGACCCAAACTGGGACAGAGTGCCTATACCTTTAACCATTGTCTAGAGGAGGGAATTTGGGCAGGTGCAGCTTCTGAAACCCTTCCATGATGAGCTGCACCTGCCCAAATTCCCTCTTCTATACAGTGGTTAAAGGTATAGGAACTCTATCCCAGTTTGGATCTGGTAACCCTATATAGAAGCACCAATCTGGAAAGTGCTGACTAATAAGTAGCAGCCATGGAGGAAGGGACTAAAGAAAGCATGCCTGTTGCATGCCCTTTGTGGGAGGCTTAAGTAGGAAGCACAATCTCTGCTGGATAAGCTCTCTGCAGGGAGAAAAATGCTTGTACCTCCAGTATGGGAGAACTGTGAATGAAATATTAAAATATGGTTGAGACGCATTCCTCCTGTGAGTAAGGCTTCCACTCTGTAGTGACCTCCTACTCACCCAAACTGCTGACTCAGCATCTCAAATTGCCGTTTAGAATGCTGAGTGTGGTCTTGTCTTTCAAAGCAGGGTTCTCAACAGACCTCAAGGAGAGGATTAAGCCGTTGTAGCTCAAAAGTGGTTTGAGGTATTCCTAAACTGCATTTTTGTGACTGTTACAAGTTATAGATGTTTGTGTAGCTTGGACAAGCATGCTGACATTTCAAATAAAAGGAAACTCAACAGTTTTCTAAGATGTGCTATGTTGCCTGATATGATATGCGGTACGAACATAAATAAGGGGTTTTTTTCCCCATATGTGTACATCATTAGAAATAATTAAGAATATGGTATTGGAATGTATGTAATGAAGGCTTTCCAGCATCTATTTGGAGCTGAGAAGCTGTTTGGAGAGGGTTGTTATGAATGGGAGTTTATGCCCATTTCCATGCTAAAAGGAAGTATTTGCTAATTTCTATGTGTCCCTAAATACTGAAATAATTTACATGTGAAAGTATTCCCATTGTTCTCCTATGGCAAATCCTCACTTACAGCGCAGTCCTCCTTGCTGCCCGCCCCCGCCAGCTCAGTGTGTCGCAAAGTAAAGGTGCCTAAGGCATGTTGTGAGCCAGCTGAGCCAGTGCAAAGCCTTGTGCTGGCTTGGCAGTGCCGCATCTGATCCCAGTGCCAGCTGCCGGGGTAGGGTTGCGTTGGGGCTGGGAGAGGGTGGCGGAAGGGGTTTTTCTAAGGCTGGAACGGGGTGTTTCTGAGTGGGGGAAGATCAGAATGGGAAGCAGATCGGGTCTGCAAATGCTGTTTCCAACCCCACTGCTCAGGCTGGGCAACTCCACATGGACCTTCCTGGTTTTGCACCAGTGATATAGCTGGTACAGATCTGAGAAGCCCCATAGGGACAGCTAGTGCTTTACCCTGAGTAAGGGGAAATAGGTCCCCTTAGCCCAAGGGTGTCTCCACCTACCGGTGGACACACACTCCTGAGCTACACTCAATGCAGCATAGAGCATGTGGCCTGGCTATGCCTACTCAGTTTAGGATTGGGACGTCACAGCCCAATCTATAGATGTCTGCTCAGAAGTAAATCTCACTGTGTTCAGTCAGACTGACTCCCAGGAAAGGATTTTGGCCTTAGTTTTCTTGGAGAACGTTTTGTTTCGGTTTTGCTCCGGTAACAACAGGGGTCTTTCTGCTCAACATTTCTGTTCCTTTGAATAACTCTTGTCACAGGAGGCAGATACAAGACCTCTTGATAGATATACAGTTACTTGCACTTTATCTGTCTTGCACTCATAATCTGTGATTTAAAAGTAAACAGAGGGGTGGATCTTGTCTACTGTTCAGAATACATTAATGGATGGGGGGATGATTCGAAACTGTGATTTTGCTTATGGTGCCAGGAGTGATTAAGGTGTCATTATCATTGATATGTTGGTCCCACCTTTCCATGCTGGGTGGCTGGAAAAAAAACACAAGCCAAAATACAGTCTCATGAGAGGATTAAAACAGCAGATTAAAAACATGTTGGTATAATAGGAGATGAATAAATGCAGTCACCAATAAAAACCTAGCAATCTGGCAAATTAAAAGCTTGTTGAAAAAGAAGTGTTTTTACATAGTTATAGGGAACAGGTTTAGTGGGCCTCCCTAGGGAAGGAATTTCAGAGCCACAACAAAGATCTCCGGTGTGCTAGTCAAAAGTGGTTTCAGAGTGCAATCCTAATCTGGAGAGGCCAGCACAGTTAGGCCAGCACAAGGGCCACCGTGAAGCGCATTTAGGCCACTCTTGGAGTCAGGGAAGATGGCGCACATCTGCATGCTGGCCTCTCTGACTCCAAGAGTGGTCCAAACATACTTTACAGTGTCCCTTGTGCTGGCCTAACTGTGTCGGCCTAACTCCAGGTTAGGATTGCACCCTCAGTCTTCTCCAGCCGAGTTGTTCTTGTTTCAACATACTTTTGCAGTGATTATTATAACACAGAAATGTTTTTGTTGGTACACGTGGTCCTTTATGTTAATTTCTTTACATTAACATTTCTGTGTTAAGGTTCCTATCCATGTTGGAGGAGGAGGTGTACAGTCAAAGTTCTCCAATCTGGGATCCTGATTTCATGGCTTCCTCTACTCGAAATGCCCAGCTAGGCATCCAGACAGGTAACTGCTATTGACTCCATTTATTGACCACAGTTATGTCTGGCATATCAGTCATATGAGGGCAACCAAGGCAGCTGTCATGTAACGCAGTGCAGGTGGTAGTGGTAGGGATGGAATTTTGTGTCATGTGTATATTCAGACAGCAATAAAAACAACCAAGAGGCTTGTTTCAACTTAAAGACAAACTAGTTCATTTCAGGCTAAACGCAACATACCATTTTTTATCCATCTCTCTCCAAGCTGTGATCCTTTAGCATTGCTATTATTCCGAGTAGATCAAATTTTGTAGTTGGTATAGCGGTTCCTGTTCAGTAACACACAGAAAGTGTAAGTAGATGAATCTCTGTATATCTTTACATGCACAACCTTTGTCTGCTAGCAGAAAAGCAGGTTCCTAAATATCTGTTAACCTTAAAAGGTTACAGACTGAGGAAGTACTGGAAGCTAATATCAGGAGTGAGTCAATTCGAATTAGGGAACATCAGGAAACAACATATAAAAATAGTTGATATTTGTAAATGTGTTTAGCTTTTATACAAAGCTTTTGAGGGCTTTGTATATAGTACCTCTGTATCAGTAACCTGGTTCGATAGAAAAGCTTTTTTCTTGGGAAGGGCCACAGTAAACCAAATGGTCAAAGTGTGGAAATGTTCCAGTTCAGATCCTGGCACTGCTTCTAAGAATTCGCAGGTAGTAGAACAAAGCAAGGCTGCAATCAGTCCCAGTGCTGGCCTAGGTAAGCCATTTGCTGAAGTTAAGACAGTTCTCTGGATCTCTTGTCTTACGCTGGGTTATTGCTGAAGGCATAATTCTTTGACGGCTATTTGGGTTGAATTAGCACTTTGGATTGCTTTCTCGTGCCTAACACGTTGTTTTCTTCTTATGTGATTGCAGTAATTAGCCATCCCGCTGTGGTACGGCCTGTTTCATACAGTGTAAGCCCCTCTTCCCTAGAGCAGCCCACTGGTGGGAGCCTGAGCCCTGCTTGCAAAGTTGCTTCTGGCCTGGATCCAAGCCTAGGTAAGAGCAATGGGCTTCAGTTTTTGCAGGACTGTATCTTCATGCACACACTCCCTGTTGCCAGGCCAGCAGCCTGGCTGAGTTCAACCGACGAGTTCAACCGGCAAGTGCATAGGCAGACACATTTAGGGCCCACTCCTATTCAACTTGCCCGCACTGATGTATCGGCAATGCAGCCGCGAAGAAGGGAACAAATGGTCCCTTGATTTGAGGTCTCCATGAGTTCGTCCTTCATCACAGGATGCAGCTCACAGCCCGTTAGCAGAGCTGCATCAGTGCGGGAACGTTGGATAGGATTGGCCCCTCTAGCACGAGGGGTTCAAGTGTGCCGCTCACACTGGTGTTGCACAAGGTGCCATGAAATGCCTTCTACACCAGCAGTAAAGCATTACTGCTGATGCTAGGGTGGTGCCATGGCAACACTAGCTGCGCGTGCCCCAGAGGGAGCATCGCTCGTCGGCAAGTGGTGAGTCTGCTGCTCACCGGCAATGTGTCCTTTCTGGGTGGGGCAGGAGGGCATTTTGGGGTGGGGGGAAGGTGGGGCAGGGGTGGGAGTGATGGCAACTCACCACTGATTCCCAACCTCCGTGTAAGGCCGCGTGTCCTTATACGGAGGCCCTCACTTCTGTGCTGGCTAAATAACCAGCAATAGATTGCTCGCCCACCCTGCGCTCTTACCATGGGGAAGGGATGAGCCTTCCCTTACCCCGCTGAGCCTCCCAGGGCTGCCTGGCTGCCGCATGATGCAGTGGTAGCCACCTGGCTACCCCTGCGCTCCCAGGTATTCGGGCAGCTCTGGATTGGGCTGTTAATGGGTTAATCAGAATTGGGGTATGCGCAATACCCAGGGCACCTCAAAGTGATGCAGCTCTAAGGGTCATAGCTCAGTGGAGGCCTGCAGGCGCAAAGCCGTGCAAGGCCATAGTTGGAGCCAAGGGTCCATTCCCGCATGTCCCCTACTCAGAACTGCAGCCCGTGGTGCTGAGAAGTGCAACCGTGGGAGACGTCCAAGGGCAGCTGCAGTGGCTTGCACTACTCTAAAATGTCCATTTTGAGTGAGGATGCTTTTTTCCTCATGTGCGAGTCGGGATTCTTATACTCTCTCCCCTCTCCATGAATCAATTAATGAAGCAAGTCAAAACATGGTTATTTTTAGCTCATTCTGGGCTGAAAGTGTCAGGCAGTCTCCCTGCAGCTTTTATGCCATATGTGCAAAATGTTCTACAATGAAAGCTAAACTGCCAGATTTGTTGATGCATGAGCCAGAAGAGGCATCTGTCTTACCTGCTGCTAATGCAATGCAGTATTTTATGCCTGTATCTTTTCCCCAAGCAGGATTTAAAAATGTCTGGTAGTTGCATTGGGAGAATGGCCCAAGGGGAAAAGGATTTATTTTTACTTTATTTTTCTATTTATATCCTGCAGTTCGAAGAGCCCCAAGACGCCTCACAAAAATTTAAGAACACATTAACATTCAGATTATGTCCCAACAAAATTACATCTTACTCTCCGTTTTCTCAGTGGTGGTGGTGGCAGTAGGGAAGGCAGAAAAAACCTCCTGCAAATAGCTATTCTGTGCCTCTTCTGGTGCTATTGACATCTCTCTCTCTCTGTCTCTGGGCTGGAAGTGGTCCCAGAGAAGTAACCACCCACCCACCCCCCCGAAGTAGTTGCTGTTGGCATAGGGTGGAAGTCTACTATGGTGAGGGCTTATATAAGATGCTAGGGCTGTCGCTGAATGGTAGAACATCTGTCCGCATTCAAATGGTCTCAAGTTCACTAAGTAGGCAGGGCTGGTGATAATAACTGACTGAAACTATGGAGAGCCACCACCAGTTAGGCAGTTTTGACAGAAATGGACCAATCGTCTGACTTGGTATAAGGTAGCTCCATATGTCCATGTGGCAGGACACATGGACATATTTGTGTTGTACACAAAGGACTCCCTGCATGGAGTAGCTGCTGCATGAAGGACTCGAGTAGTTGGTCTATCATGAGGAGCACCCATTAAATGTGGTCTTGTTATTCTTTCAGCCGATACTGAGGTGTTCAACCACTATCAGGTACGAATAGCATAGTTTGGTGTTTTCCAGTTTGATAAAATTTAACTTTTGTCCTCAGGAAAGAATTTATATTTTGGTACTGGAATCTCTAATTTTAAAATAGTTCTGTCATTTTCATTACCCAGGAGAGAAGAGAAAAATCAATGAGCCTTATTCTGTGGAGGACTCTAAGAAGCCAAGAGTTGTAGGAGATATTCCTATTGAACTGATCAATGAAGTGATGTCAACCATTACAGATCCAGCCGCAATGCTTGGCCCAGAGGTGAGAAATGTAGCTTTGGCAGCGCCATTCATTCAACCCAGCAAATTAATTTACAGCACAATCCTAATCTTTAGC
>JAJKFI010000009.1:6490190-6572438 GCA_029204185.1 Lerista edwardsae | reverse complement strand
CTGATTTGCACCAGCTATATAGCTGGTGCAGATCTGAGAAGCCCCATAGAGGTGGCTAGAGCTTTACTTACTTCATCTTATCACACTCTAAGTAGTTTATTTATAATGATTGAACACATCGCCCATATTATGAGAAGTATTACTGTACTGTTGAGTAAACATACTTTCCACTGTGACATTTTCTTTATTGAAAACATTTATAGCCACCCGTCCAAAAGCTCAAGGCAGCATTCAAGCAAATGTGACTGACTTCCAAACAAGCAGAAAGTATACGTAATAAGATTCTGTGGTGTGTGTACTGAACTGGTTTTCTTTCTTTGCTCCTATCTTTCATGAAGCAGACTAACTTTCTGTCAGCACATTCAGCCCGGGATGAAGCAGCAAGGCTGGAAGAGCGCAGGGGAGTGATAGAGTTTCATGTGGTTGGAAATTCCCTGAATCAAAAGCCAAATCAGAACATTATGATGTGGCTGGTTGGTTTACAGAATGTATTCTCACATCAGCTACCCAGAATGCCAAAAGAGTATATTACTCGTCTAGTCTTTGATCCGTAAGTATTTCCCACCCCCCCAAAAGTCTGAAAGGTAGAGCAAGGAAGAAGATTCTTTTTCTTGGATGAGCTACTATCTAGAAACTGAAAGCAGGCTTGTCATATGATGCATTGCTCATAGATTCGATATTCACTACACCTAAATAAAGTAATAAAAACTAAAATATCATCCAGTTCTTAACTTGGTAGAGTATATAATTTATGAGAAATGTATATAGAAAATTTTTTAAAAAGGGGCTTCTTGTATCTGCAATGTTCTGCCTCCATCAAGGAACAAAGCTGTAAGGGAAGACAGAGGGTAAAATGGGCACAGTGCCTAGCAGTTAGCGGCAGCACTTTCTTCTCTGTTCCCCACTTCACTATTTTTCATTTTCGGATGGAATTGAATTGTGGAAACCTGGTTTTCGTTGTCACAACCCCAAGCTAGAGAGACAAAAGGAAGCTGTCTTGGGGAAAAAATCCCTCTTGGGTTTAACAGAGAGACCCAAAATCAAGGGTGAGGGAGTCCCCCTTAAAACCAGCCAGTAGCAGAACATGAGTAGTCTGGTAGACATGGCAACCCAGTCCCCTCCCAAGTGAAATTAGATCAGGCAATAAAGGTTTAGACAGTAAAAGGAGTACATTAAAAAGCTAAAAAACTAGAACAATGGAGATAAGATGCACAAGATAAAACCAAGGCACTGATAAAACGGCTGGAAGGCATTGACAAAGGCTGGCAAGGATGTTAAGGTGCAATTAGCAAAGAAAAACCATGAAATGACGCCACTGGGAATGTTCACGCTGTTCCATGATCCTGGCCATGGCACCCACATGTGCAGCAAGATGAGCAGACAAGCCCCTGCCAAGCACGAGATGCTTCCAATGTCTGATCTGGGCAAATGCACAAAGGGATGTGTGTGATTGTTTTTTATTGATCCACTGGCATGAACCAATGAAAGTGTAATTTAGATTGCGGTTTTCCAATGCTTAATAACTGTATCAGTAAACTTTATCTGATGTAAAACTTGGCTAAAATGGTATTATAATTGCTGATGGAAAACAAAGGAATATATGTTCTCTTTTGCATTTACTGTCTATGTCAGCATCGTATTTATACGTTAAAAAGTATTTTTACAACTTGTGTTAATGGAAAGGATTTAGAGGCACCTGTGATATGTATACATACACTAACTATGACATAAAACTTATATGTGTATAACACTACAGGAAACACAAGACCCTTGCGTTAATAAAGGATGGTCGTGTAATTGGTGGTATCTGTTTCCGGATGTTCCCATCTCAAGGGTTTACAGAAATAGTTTTCTGTGCTGTGACTTCGAATGAACAAGTCAAGGTAAAAATGTTAGACGTAATGTAGTTGATGGATTTATTGTATAATACACTGCCTGGAATCCAGAGTGCCGCGTGAAAGAGCCACCCATAGGACTATAGACCCCTTTTCTGCTCCCATTCCCGTTTTAGCTCCTGAGTCTCGACCTCCCGCAAGCTGCTCCTGAAGTTTAGAATCTTCTGGAACAGGATTCAATATGGCATAACAATGAAAAAGGAAATTAGCTACTATTTGCCCTACATATAGAATTATTTGCTGCTAACACACAGGTAGCCTTTCTTGTAAGCAATGTGGCCAATATGACCACACAACTGGGAAAGAAATGCCACAGCTTCCCCCTTGATGTTCTGGAGTTTGATAATGATGTCATCACTGAATGCTCCAGAGCCATGTTGG
Organism: Lerista edwardsae; assembly: GCA_029204185.1. Taxonomy (NCBI): domain Eukaryota; kingdom Metazoa; phylum Chordata; class Lepidosauria; order Squamata; family Scincidae; genus Lerista; species Lerista edwardsae. Next base: position 6,570,162 of record JAJKFI010000009.1, on the reverse strand, counting down.
GCTCCATACACTCTTCCAAAAAATTATGAGGGAACATTGCAGACAGAGCTGTTATGAGTCCCATGCTATGCTTATTGTACCATAGTTATAAACTTACCTGTATTTTCTTCCCAGTTTTTAAATTATGAGCTTCATGGTTTTTAATATTTTGCATTCTTCTGAAGATAAATGATGCTAAAAATTGATTTGCAGGGTTATGGAACTCACCTAATGAATCATCTGAAAGAGTATCATATTAAGCATAATATTCTGAACTTCCTTACATATGCTGATGAATATGCAATTGGCTACTTCAAGAAACAAGTAAGTACTTCTCAAACCATGCTGTTAGCCTATGCAAATAAGCAACATTTAATTATTGTTAATAAACCTGAGGCGGATGTTTGATGCTCACCCAATATGAGAGAAGATGCTGCTTCTCAAAGCAGAGGAGCAATGTAAGCCAAACCATACTCAAGATTTCTTGTGGTGATCCCCCCGCCCCCATTAGTGTAAATGTCTAGCATAATTTGCTATGTGAATCCATACTTAATGAAGTTTTTTCACCAATCCTGTATTGACAAAAACTACCCACCACAAGTAAGGAAATCCTTCATGCAGTAGGGAGCAATAGTTTTGTAACAAATGCTAGTTATCACAGTTGAGAGTGAAAATTCACTACAAATAATTCACTGTGGCAGCTGTGGAGCAGGGTGTAGAGTATGTTTGGCTCCTGTGCCCAGAGATCAAACTACCAAGGAAACAAAAGGAAAAGGTGAGATAGCAGCATTATTTGCAGCATTATTTTGAGGACTCTTCCCAATGTATTCTTAGGTTTAGTAGTTAGCAAGTCAAAACCCGCCAACATTGATAGTTTGTTTTTGGGCATACAATATTATTTATTATTATTTATTTAATTTATACCCCACCTTTCTGCCCGAAGGCACCCAAGGCGGCTGTCTCACTGTATCCTTTTCTCATTCACACATGTCAGTAAGCTATCTGGTAAAAATGGGACACTATAAGAAATGTATTGGGATATCTCTCTCCTTCTATAGAGAGAAGCCGCATGCTCTAATTGTTCAAGGGTTAATCTTACTGTCAAATGAGCTTGAGAGTAGAAGTAAATACACTGCATTTCATAAGGTCAAGGAGATGTGACGATAGGCAAGTCAAGTGATGGCACTTCCTTCCTTCATTATATGGCAGACCCACTTATGGCATCCTTGTAGTTCTGTCCTAACACAAGCTGTAACAGCCACAACGCTGTTGCTGCTTCACAAGTGTGTGTGTTGTGTTTTAGTCTTACGTGGTATGCAGGGTTTTTTGTTTTTTGAGGTCAGACAATTGTGTAGCTGTAGCAATTACACCAATCTCCATGTAGATGGCATTCCGATTTTGAAAATATGGTGTAAATAAGTGGGGACCTGCAACAAAATGTAGTAGTATAATCCTTATCCTTTGGCAAGAGTACTCGTGCTCACGGCTTTGTAGTGCTGCTTGGGGTTTGGAAGGCAAAGGGAAGTTTTAGGCAGCAGAATAAGAAAAGGATGCTTTCCCCTGCTGTACTGTAAAGTGATTAAAAGATGCATTGTGACACAAAGCCTTGGATGCTTTCCAGTGGGGCCTAAAGACATTGTTGTTTAGGTTAGCCTTCCAAGTCCAGGTCCCTTTTTACTATTGGATATTTTGGTTTTTTATGTAAGTTTGACAGCTGGTAGTTCTCCAACAGCTCCAGTCAGGGTCAGCATGGCACATCTGGGTAGCTCCTCCCTCTCCAGTAGGCAGGTCAGATGAGACATCTTTGGAGATGGGAGGGGCTCCTGGATCCGCCCCAGTCTGGCCTTGCCTTCCAGCAAAGCAGGTCGCAAGCTTCGTTGCTCTCTCTTAAAAAAAAAAAAAAAAAAAATACGATCGCAGCAGCGAACTGAGACATCGCACAGAAGACTTTTAAAGCCCTTTTCAGGGCTCCTCTGGGGTCCCCCGCCTCGCGTGGGCCAAGGGACACCCCAATCTCCGCTCAGGCCTGTCCCAGCACAGCGCAGAGGCTTGAAATCACTGGCGGCGGCCATTTTGTTTCTGGATTTTTGGCACACCAGGCCGAAACAGCATCCAGGGCCATCGCGGAACCAGCGGAGACCATCTGCCTGATCCTCCCCGTTTCTGGCAGGGTGAAGGCAGCGCCAGTCGCCACTGCAGCGACTGAGGCACCGACCCTCGCCCTCACTCACGGGCGCGAGGACGGTAGCTGGCGTGGGCATCATATTCCATCTGCACTGAGATCCAGGCCGAAGCAGCATGTCTTCCCCCAAGGAGGCCCAGGAGGCCCAACAGACTGGTGATGTATTGATGCCCATGCCCTGGGGGGAGCTGGAGGCACGGATTCAACAGATGGTCACAGCGTGCCTGGATTCAGCCCTTGGGGGTTTCCAATTGGCCCCTCGTCAGCCCCCCCAGCAACCTTTGGACCCCCCCACGGGCCCTAGTCCCCTGGTGGAGGGCGGTGTGGAAGCAGGAGCAGTTCAAGGGGCAGAGCAGGAAGCGTCCCAGGACAGAGCTTCCCAGATTGCTGACTTCATTTCTAACGAGAGGAAGAGGCCCAGATCCTGTAGCCAAGACAGCCTGGATCTGATTCCCTCTGCGCAAAGGCCCCGGCTGTTGGAGTCCAGCGAGACTGCTGTGGACTCTGAGGAGGGAGAAATATCTGAGGAGGATTCAATCTCAGAGACCTCCAGCCCTAGACTGTTTAAGAGCGAAATGTTCCCTCGTATGCTTCCTAAGGTGCTCAGAGTCCTCCGTTTGCAGGATGACCAGGAGCCCTCCACATCTGCGGCTTCGGCCTCGGCGAGGGGCAACCCCACCGCTTTCCCAGCCCAGCAGGAAGCCCCCAGAGGGTTCCCCCTGCAGGAGCATTTCAGGTCCCTAATAGACAGGGAGTGGGAGAACCCAGCCAGAGGGAGGGACAACTCTAAGCCTTCATTAAAGCTTTATTCTTTGTCCCCCTCTGAGATGCAGCGCTTCAGGACTCCTGTGGTGGACGCCCCTGTAGCAGCTATTGGGTCGTCTTCGGTCTTACCAGTCGACTCTGATGGGCTCCCCAGAGACCCGGTGGACAGACGCATAGAACAAGCTGTGCGGCGTGCCTTTGATGCGGCGGCAGGATCCTTGAGAGCTTCAGTGGCAGGATCCATGTTCTCCAGAGCTGTGTTCCTCTGGATCCGTGAGCTGCTTGCTGACTTCGATGTTCCAGCCGAGGTCCGAAAAGACCTAAAGAAAATTGAAGCAGCTTCTGCCTTCGCCGCCGAGGCTACTGCTGATGCTGTTCAGCTATCTGCACGCTCTATGGCCGCCTCCGTGACGGTTCGCAGAAACACCTGGCTTCGTCACTGGGATGTAGATGCAGCCTCTCAGTCCCGGGTCATCGGCCTCCCCTTCAAAGGAGGGAAGCTCTTCGGTGAGGCGCTGCAGCCTCTCCTTGTGGAATCCAAGGGCAAGAAAGGAGTACTTCCTTCCCGGGAGAGGTCCTCCAGACAACAGCCCAGATCGTCACCGCAGTTTTTTCGTGGTCGCCGATCCACTTTCGGAGGAGCCCAACCCTCAGGTGGCCCCAGCTCCTCGAGTACTTACCCTAAGGGTTCCAGAAGACCCTGGCAGAGGAAGTCTTCCTTTCGTCCCCGTGGTCAGTTGGCCCAACAGCCCACCAACAGGGGGCCCAAAGACACTTCAGCATGACGCCACCGGACATCCCAGAGTCGGCGGCAGACTCCAGCTGTTTGCCGATCAGTGGGACCAGACCTCATCAGATCGATGGGTCAGGGACATTGTGCGTTTCGGATACTCCCTGGAGCTCAGGCGTATTCCTCGAGACCGTTTTGTACACGTCAACAGACCGGCGTGTCCACTAAAACACACGCAGATTGTCAAGGCCCTACACCGCCTGCAGGACGTTGGAGCCATCGAGAGCGTCCCAACTTCTCAACAGGGAACGGGAGTCTACTCCCACATCTTCGCAGTCCCCAAAAAGTCAGGGGACACGCGCATCATTCTGAATCTGAAGTGGCTCAACCGCTTCATGATTCAGCACAAATTCAAAATGGAGACTCTGCGCTCCATCCTGATGGCCCTCAAGGGGGCAGACTATCTATGTTCTCTGGACTTGCAGGATGCTTACCTTCATGTGCTCATAAATCAGGCACATCGCAGGTTCCTTCGCTTTTGCTACAACGGGCAGCACTGGCAATACAAATCGCTCCCGTTTGGCCTGTCCTCAAGCCCCAGGGTGTTTACAAAGGTACTGATAGTACTAGTTGCTCACCTGCGGTTGCAGGGTATTGCCCTGTACCCGTATTTAGACGACGTGTTACTCAGGAGCACCAGCCCCCAACAGGGGGCGCTTCACCTCGAGCAGACAGTGGCATGCTTCCAGAATCACGGGTTTGTAATAAACACCGACAAGAGCCATCTAAGACCTACCCAGGTCCTCTCTCACCTGGGGGTGACAATAGACACTCGCAGGTTCACTGTCACTCTCTCCTCGGAGAGACAAGGAAAGATTCAGGAGGTAGCAGCGCAAGTGCTCCTGGCAAAGTCAGCCGATGTCCTCCTGTTAGCACGCCTCCTGGGAATGATGACATCGTGCCAGGACGTCATCCCGTGGTCCAGATCGAGGGCCAGGGGCCTGCAACTCCTGCTCCTTCCGTATCAGGACCTGATTGCGTCAAACCGTCACAAGACAATCCGGCTAGATCGCCTGTCCCTGGAGGACCTCCAATGGTGGCTGGCCCCCTCCAGACTGTCACAGGGCAGCTCAATACAGGTACTGGCCAGGACCCCCATCTTCACCGATGCCAGCCTCTTCGGATGGGGTGCTCATTCCAAGGGCAGAATAGCTCAGGGCCAGTGGACTCAGACCGAGTCAACTCGCAGCATCAACTTCCTGGAGCTGCGAGCAATCTTCCTAGCTCTTCGGACATTTGCGTCCAACAGCAGAGCCCTCAACATTGTTGTTTACACCGACAACATGACTGCTCGGGCCTTCATCAACCGGCAGGGGGGTACGAAATCCCCCCTTCTTCAGAGGGAAGCCAGAGCCCTGTTCAGGTGGGCAGAAAACAACATAGCCTCAGTAAGGGCCGAGCATGTCCCAGGCGTGGACAACACAGAGGCAGACTGGCTAAGCCGCCAACAAGTGGACCAGACAGAGTGGAAACTCCACCCCTCGGTCTTCCAGATGATCGTCCAAGCCTTCGGTCTTCCGAAGATGGACTTGTTTGCATCACACCTGAACAATCAAGTTCCAAGATTTTACGCAAGGGGGCGTTCTCCAGGCGCCCTAGGCATAGACGCTCTGCAGCAAACTTGGCCCCAGGGCCTCCTTTACGCCTTCCCTCCAACTCAGCTTCTTCAGAGAGTTCTAAACAAGCTCAGATGGGAACAGGCAGAGATCGTCCTCATCGCTCCCCATTGGCCGCGCCGTCCATGGTTTCCGGACCTCAGGGAGATGTCATCGCAGCCCCCGCTCCGCCTGCCGGACAGACCGGACCTGCTGTCACAGGGACCGATTCAGCACCCAAGCCCAGCGTTTCTTCGCTTGACTGCTTGGCGATTGAGCGGCAGGCCTTGTCAACTTTAGGTTATTCAGAGGCGGTTCTGTCTACCATGCTGGCAGACAGGAGGGAGTCCACAAATCGAATTTACAATTCGACTTGGAGGATCTTCTCCTCGTGGTGTTCAGGTAAGGGGATTGACCCCCAGAAACCCAGAGTCAGAGAGCTCCTAGAGTTCCTGCAGTCAGGTTTACAGAAGGGCCTGAGTACAGCCACCCTTCGGCGTCAGGTTTCGGCCATTGCCTCTATCCTGGGATACCCTAGGGGAAGACGGTTGTCCTCTCATCCCCATGTGCGGAAGTTTTTGAAGGGAGCGGCCCTGTTAAATCCCCCCACTGTGCACAGAACACCCTCCTGGGATTTACCTTTGGTGCTAAAGGCGCTCACCGGGGCTCCCTTCGAACCCATGGCCACTAGTTCTCTTAGGGACCTGACTACTAAAACGGTTTTTCTAGTAGGAATCTCCTCTGCTAAGAGGGTTTCTGAGCTCGCCTCCCTTTCAGTGGCGAAGGAATTGTGTTCCTTTTCGGAAGACAGAGTGACTCTCAGGTTGGACCCATCTTTCCTTCCAAAAGTGAATTCTATTTTTCATAGATCTGCGGAGGTCGTGCTCCCATCTTTTTGCCCTAATCCTAAACATCCCAAAGAGGTGCTGTGGCACTCTCTGGACCCTTGCAGGGCCTTGAAGTTTTATATGGCCCAAACAGCCCCGTTTCGTAAGACCGAGGCTATGTTTGTACATTTTCGTTTGCCCAAACAGGGCACCAAGGCCTCATCCTCCACTATTTCCCGTTGGCTGAGGGAGGCTATTGCATCGGCATACAGGGCACGGGGTGCCACTCCTCCGGTGGGTATTCTGGCTCACTCCATTCGGGGAGCCGCTACTTCTGCGGCCTTTAAGGCCTCCCCATCTATGGAGGCGGTGTGTAGGGCGGCCACATGGAGCACCCCCACAACGTTCATCAAGTTCTACAAGATTGATACCTACGCGGCTCGAGACGCTGTCTTCGCTAGAGGCGTGCTCCAGAGCGTGGTCCAGGATACCTCAGGTTAGTTTCCCTCCCTGGCTGACCGATTATGTACTGCTTTGGTACATCCCAGATGTGCCATGCTGACCCTGACTGGAGCTGTTGGAGAACGGGAAGGTTGGTACTTACCGTGAACTCCCCTTCTCCACAGCTCCAGTCAGGGTCAGCATCCCGCCCTTTGGAGGAGCCTGAGGTATCCTTTGTTGATTTGTTCTCAGTGTTAGTGGGATTCCCCTGCCGTTTGGTGGTTTTGTTTGGGGGATACTGAGTGTGGTTATGCAGTTAGAGCAGGTTAGGGTTGGCCTGCTGCTTATTGCCACATCGTGGAACGTCGTGGAGACAGCGATTGGCGTACTGCACGTTGGTCTGTCTGGATGTTCCTGCCGGATGGAGTTGGGAGTTTGTCTTGAGGCTTTGGATTGACTGGGGGCGGATCCAGGAGCCCCTCCCATCTCCAAAGATGTCTCATCTGACCTGCCTACTGGAGAGGGAGGAGCTACCCAGATGTGCCATGCTGACCCTGACTGGAGCTGTGGAGAAGGGGAGTTCACGGTAAGTACCAACCTTCCCGTTTTATTATCTCTCCTATTATGGTCTCAATGTGATTTTTAAATGCTTTTGTTGTTGTTGTTGTTGCTTAATTCTTTTTTATTCTGTTTTTATGCTGTAAGCCACTCCAAATGCCCTTTGGAGAGATAAAGTGGGTTATAAATCTAGCAAATAAATAATCTTTTCTTAGGGTTTTTCAAAAGACATAAAAGTACCAAAAGCAAAATACGTTGGCTATATCAAGGATTATGAAGGAGCAACTTTAATGGGATGTGAATTAAATCCAAGGATTCCTTATACTGAATTTTCTGTTATAATCAAGAAACAGAAAGAGGTAAAAACTTATCTCAAATACTATCAAAATTTTAAAGAAACAATCCGTACATATACTGTTTTTCTTAGGGCTAAATTTTATAATACAGCTTGAATAGCTTCTTGCCGATGGATTAGGAATGAAAGTGACCCCCCCTCCCCAAACTGGGTATAGGAATATATAAAACATATATAAGTTTTATAACTGTTGTATAAAACAATTAGTGTTTATGGATCTGAAGAAGTTATGTGATGTCTCTTGAAATGCTAAGATTGCATTGGGAGACTGGGGGCCAATCTTATCCAGTTTTCCACAGGGAAAGAGGATGAATGTCCCCTTCCCCGGAGTAGGCTCCTACGGCTGCCTTTCGGCCATGGGATGCAGCGGTAACCACCTGGCTCCAGCTACTCTCCCGGATGGTCAGTGAGTTCAGGATTGGGCTCTCATGTTTAGTTCAGTAGTATTCAGAAAAGCATTGTGATGAAGATGCCTGCTTATATACATGGATGATCTTGACTCCCATGTGTTTCTGATAATACATTTATATGCCCTTGCTGTTTTGCTTGAAAGCCTGTCATCTTTATTTTGCTTTAATAATTTACATTGTCTGATGCTTTCATTACAGATTATTAAAAAGTTGATTGAAAGGAAGCAAGCTCAGATTCGGAAAGTTTATCCTGGTCTTTCATGCTTCAAAGATGGAGTACGACAGATTCCCATAGAAAGCATTCCTGGAATTAGTATGTATCATCATCTTGTTAGTTACTATAGGGCTAGATAAAAACAAATCTTATTAGTGTAATTCAGTTTTAAGATAAAACTGAATTTTCTATTGAAATGATGTGCTTCAAGTGTATTTATACACATTTTATGCCACTTTAGAATTGTGAAGGTTTCCTTGCACATAAATTGATTTAGTTTTGTAGTCACAGTCAGTTTTTATGGCATACAGTATAATGAGCAGTTTATTACTTACAAAGTTCCACAATATAAATGTATAATGTATTAAAATAAATAAAATTATTAATAAAAACAATAGAACTATTGGGGAGGGGAGAACTACTGGGGAAGGGAGAATTATTTGGTCCAGAAAGGGACAGCAGAGCCAAACCACTACTACAGAAGGCAAACAGCAACCCTGTTCCATAACTTTGGTCATAACTACAGAGAAAGCTCACCATTGTACCACCATCACTCTAATGGGACAAAAGCAGCACTTGTACCAGAGCTCTGTCTGGTCCTAAGCATGTTTACTCAGGAGTAAGTCCCATTGAGTTCAGTTGAACCTGTTCTCAACGATATTGAGCCATGGAAACTCAATCCTATGTGTATTTATTCACAAGTAAATCCCAAGTCAGTCAACAGAATTGTAGCCTTACAGTGCAATCTTATGTGTTTTTACTCAGAAGTAAATTCCACTGTATTACTTGGCTGTAAGCCCAAAATAGGTATCAGGACTGTATCCACAGTCGTGTAAACATAGAAGCTTGTCTGAGTAAAGGCCTTCTCCTGAAACTCTGCCACCTATTTCTTCAACTATTTAGGATTAGATGAGGCTAAAATTTGCAGTTCTTTTAAAAATACATACACCAAAAGTCCATGTCATACCAGGGTGTCAAACTTAAGTCCCATGGGCCAGATATAGCCCAGAGAAGCAGTCTAGCCCCTGTGATAATCGATAAATCATGCAGTACCACCATCAGCTGCTCAGCTTTGAAATGAACATCAACAGAAGTGGCATGGCTGAAATGGTGCTGCTGAGACAATTATGCAGGCCACCTTTTTATCAGCACAGCTTCTAAAGTGTCACTGCTGAAAAGGCAGCCTGCGTGATAATTGGGCTATCTTAGCACTGCCCTTTCCGCACTACTGCTTCTGCCAAAGTCCGGGGAGAGAGATGGAAGCAGGCCACAGAAGGCATGGAATAGTATGGGGAAAGAGGCAAACCAAGAGGGGTGAGAAAGAGAGCCAGGGCTCTGGCCCAATTATCACAAGCTGCCTTTTCAGCAGTGCTGCTTCTGCCGAGGTATCACTTTGCACAGCACATCTCAGCTGCCTAGGGATGCCTCAACAGAAGTGGTATTACTGAAAGGGTGGCCCTCGTAATAATTGTCGAAATGTTTTGACATTTAAAGATCTCAAATTCAGGAGTAGCTTCGCTATGTGACAAGGAAGCTACTCTTTGTCCAAACGTCTCCTGGACAAGTGGTACTAGATATCAAATGATTTCAAGAACGTTTAAAATTGCATGGTTCATACTGCTTAGAATCACAAGGGCATATTATTGAGCACTGCAGTGTCCTACAAAGCAAAGTAGGTGATACTGACATGCTGCAGTTCATATTTTTATAATAGGTTCATATTTGCTCAGTTCCTTTTTTATCTAAAAGTAGTTTCTTTGCTTCAATTTTGTTTGCTGTATAGGAGAGACTGGCTGGAAACCAAGTGGTAAAGAGAGAGGGTAAGCGTTGTTTGAACATGAGAATGAAGATTAGAGTTCAAAAATCATCTGTACCTTTGAAATATTTCAATCTGCATCTGTTGCATAACTGCTGTGTAACTAAAGCAGTACATTTTTAGTAATTAAGATTTTAGATTTGTGAGGTTTTGCCTTTTGAGGACTATTACAAGCTTGAAGAAACCATACATGTTAATCTTGTCTAAATTTTATTTCAAGTAAAGAACCCAAAGATCCAGATCAGCTTTACAGCACACTAAAAAACATTCTACAACAGGTGAAGGTGAGTATTTAATTCCTTTTCTGAAAATATTTTGAATTTCTCTCTCATAGATCATCCGTACACACAATGCAAGTTTTTTCCCCTTTCTTTTTCCAGAGCCATCAAAGCGCTTGGCCTTTTATGGAACCCGTGAAGAGAACAGAAGCTCCAGGATACTATGAAGTTATACGGTTCCCCATGGGTAATGCCATTAACCTTCAAATCTTTATCTTTTAAAAGGCATCTCAAAATAGGGAATAAAATAATCTTTAGTTACATCATTGGCTGAATTAAGAAAACCGAGAAAATGTTGCTTTGCTTTATATTTGATACATTTAATACCACTGAAATAAAACTTGCCAAAAGCCCATATTGGGAATCAGGATCGTTTCATTAAGGAACGTTGGGGTGGTCAGTATAAAAAAGGTACTTGCAAGCATCTGGCATATTAATATTTAAAGAATAAGATTGATATTTGTGTTTCCATACAGATCTGAAAACTATGAGCGAACGACTTAAAAATAGGTACTATGTGTCTAAGAAACTGTTCATGGCAGATTTGCAGCGAGTATTCACTAACTGCAGAGAATACAACCCTCCTGAGAGCGAATACTACAAGTGTGCCAATATACTGGAAAAATTCTTCTACACGAAAATTAAAGAAGCTGGATTAATTGATAAGTGATGATTAGTCTCCTCTCATGCAATCAAGATACCCAATATAAGAGCAGAATATGCAGTTGCTTTCAATAGAATTGGAACTTGTATTTTAAAGAAATCTTTACAGAATTTAAGGGATTTATTAACAAGCACTTTTAAAATATGTACTATAGAAGAGTTTATTTTATTAAAGTACTTTTTAAATGTACACTTGCATGCCCTTTTGCAGTGTATTCAATAATACATTTTTATTAGATGCATTGCACAAGACTGTTTGAAATTTGAAAAGGGGAATTTCCAAACAGTGAATGTTTAAAAGCTTAATGTGATGCAGTATGAAAGTGTAAAATAGCTTTTTATTTTTTACAGCAAAGATGCTAATGAAGTGGAAAATGAGTTTTATATATATTTTAAATGAAATATTCAAAAGAAGGTGCTATGAAAGGGTGAGAAAACTGCTACAAGGAAAAAAATACTAAATAGGTGGCGATTTCCTCTATGAAGTTGGTTCTGTCTGCATTTGTAGCTAATACAGGTGGGGCCTTCCCCCTCCCTGGCAAGGGTTCTGTTCCCAGAACTCTTGTGAATTAAAAAATAAATAAATCAGTGAGTAATTAACCAGTGGATTTTGCCCCCCTTTCTGAACCTGATTAGAGCACTGCTGCGATCAAGTTCAGAGGGCTATCTGAGGCCCTTCGCAGGCCTTAGAAGAGCCTCCAGAGGAGACCGGGGCGCAGCTCCCATTGCCCTTGGAGGCTTCAGGATGAGCTGAATTTGGCTTAACACAGGTCTGGGTAACCCATGTTGAGCCAAATCCAGATTAAAAAAAACATGGATAATTAGGCTCAACCTGTATATACAAGAAAATCTGACTAGATATGTAGCATCACGACACCTTTAGTTACAAAGGTCACAGGTTCAAAATCTGTAGCCATAAATTACTTTTGTTTAATCATTTCAAATAAACCAGCTTTTCTACTTTTATGTGCTAAGCCAGCAACAGTTTCGACTACACAGAAGGGCTTTCATGCACCCAGAAAAGTTGTTCTGCCCCCACGCAGCCCACATTAGATGCTGTAATGTAATGTAAAGGACAAATACAAAGTACTGCTTTTCACACATAAGCCAACAGTGGATGCCTCATGTTAACTGATATATTTGAACACAAATGTGGACTCATACATGTGGATTTACATGTGGATCAGTGCAATATGATAAAAGCTTTCTTACACAGAGTGGATACACATTCCTGTCAGATAGGATTGTGTCCCTGCTGATTATGGCAGGTGTTACTAATAGTTATTTTCAGTTTTGCACACTCTGGCCTAGATCCAGAACCACAAGCAGCGAGCTACTGACAGAATGGGGACTTTTCCCTTAAAGAATAAATCCTAGGGGTTAGAGGATGATCAGGATAGTACAATTTGTGGTATTTGGGTTGCCAGTGGGAGGAGCTGTTCTAATTCCTCCTTGGGATCCAATCCAATTGTTGTGTGCAATCCCGGAATCCAGGCACCTATACTATTCTTTCAGAGATTTAATAAAAAATAATAAAAGGAGTTTCAAGCATATGCCCCTTCATACTATGTTCATTCACTTGTCTTGCAGATTGAGATAAAATCCAGTTTTATTCAAAAGTCTATTATAAATGATCACATTACTACTAATTACAGTGATATTTGAACGTCTCCTAACATTACACAGAAGTTACATTTCCTTTATGCAAGTCACAACAGAGGAGACAACATTTAGTAATCACTCAGTTCTATTTTAATGCAAGTGGGCACAGTGGGGGTGGAGGGAGAGCAAGGAAATGTCATGTAACATTGATTTTTTTCCTCCCTTATATTTATAAAATGGCATTGGAAGGCTAGAGTTTCCTGCTGTTTTTATATGTGCTGAGATGTTTCACTAGTAAATTGATGTAGAAAAGTGGCAAATTACATTGCAATAGAAATACCAGTTTTTGCAAAATGCCTGTAGTAGCGTTAATTCTAAGACTAGATAACTCTTACTAGAATGAAATGGTACAAGATAGAATGGTAACATAGAAATGCCTTAGTGCTTTATATAAAACCAGTCATTTATTTGGCTTTGTATTTAAGGTACAATGATGCAACTGTGTATTAGAGTATTTAAGTAGTAATTTTCAAGTATTTTGTAAACTGGGCCAACAGAATCACCTCTTAAGCTTGATATCCTGTGAAAGTGTTATTTTTAAAGATTCTTATTGTCTTGAAATTAGAGTCTCTTCTATATTGAGAACATTTGATTTCTAATTTAAAGATTATTTTCATAGATATTGTGCAATAAAGCTATATAGTTGATGTGTTTTGAAATGCTTTAACTGAAACTTTACATTTGTAAATTTATTTATTGTATTGTTATAAAATGGTTTTAAATTATATGTATAAAATTACTCTTTTTGTGTGATTGTGTGATACTTCCCATTCTTAAGATACCTCTTCTCACTTGCGGACAGATTCTCATGTTGCTGTAATATTACATCTTGTTGACTGTATCACTTTATGGCAAGAACTGATGTGGTAATCTAGTGAAGCCATCATACAGGGTCAGTACTTTCTTGTGTAAAAAAACAAAAGGATTCTGTATAAGGATATTAACCATGCTAGAGCAAACTCTATACAATTCCATTTGGATACTAGTATAGTTGTCCTGAGAACAAATACAAATTTTAAAAATTAGTATTAAAACAAAAGGTATCTAATTACTGCTAGCCAACTTCAAATTTGTTAAAGATTATTTTGGCTATGTATATGAAGCATAAAGAATTGGACAAACAAAAAATGCTGGTCCAGAGATTGAAAGCTGCAACTCATGGCTCACAAATCGCACAAGTGGAAAGACAAGTTGTCTTAAAATATTATTATTATATAGACTAGCTTATCATATTGAAAAGAAACTTTGGCAAAGAACCATCATCACAAGCTCCATCTGCTGGTGCCTCTTTGGCTTGTCTTGTGCCCCTCCTTCCTCAATAGCCATAAAAGCTCCAATTGCTCCTATAGCAGGTTTTCAAATTGGCACATCACAACGCTCCAGCCTGAGAGCCTCTGCTGTTGTGCCTTTAAGAGGTGGAGGAGGGTGGAAGGCAGCAACACGGATCGTGTCGCTGCCGGGGGTGAGAGGCTGTGATTACCTTACCCGTTGCAGCCATCGTAATTCCCTGAGATTTTGAAAATGGGAAGGTTTGGCTTACCTGTGAACTCCCCTTCTCCGTAGTTCCAGTCAGGGCCAGCATGGTACATCTGGGAAGCTCCTCCCTCCTGGATAGGCAGGTCAGATTGACAGAAGACTTGCACAGAGGGGGAGGGGCTCCTGGATCCACCCAGTCCATACAAAGCCTCTGGAAAAGGTGTCCCCACTCTGGAAAAGGTTCTGATGATTCCATGTGTTGACCAACAAAGGTCCACGTGCTGGGTGCGGAGGAGGCTGAGCAGCAGCCCCTCACACCCTGCTATTAGGTTACTAGAACAGAACTTTCTGCCCTTCCAGACAAGTGTCTCTCTTTCCTTGTCCTGTTTTCCTCTCTCTCTGTGTGTGCGTGCGTGCGTGCGTCTCAGCTGTCAGTGGGCGGGACGCTGGCCCTGACAGGAACTACGGAGAAGGGGAGTTCACAGGTAAGCCAAACCTTCCCGTTCTCCCATAGTTCCAGTCAGGGCCAGTGTGGTACATCTGCGATGTACCCAAGCCGTACCCACAAGAATAAGGGAGGGACTATGCTGATGCCTCCTGCACCACGGATTGCAGAATTCGCCTAGCAAATGCAGCGTCTCGTACTGCATACTGGTCCACCTTATAATGGTGAATGAAGGGGTTAGGGGATTGCCATGTGGCGGCCTTGCATACCGCTTCCAGTGAGGGATGGGCCCTGAAGGCCACTGATGTCCCCGCTGCCCTTGGGGAGTGGGCTACAATCCCTTCCGGAATGGGAACCCCCCGGGCCCTGTAGGCCAATGCTATGGCCTTACTGATCCACCAAGCTAAGGTATAGGGAAGGGCCCTTGTCCCCCAATTTTTGAGGATGAAAATGCATGAATAGAGCCTCGGATCTTCTCACAGTTTGGGTCCTAGAGATGTAGAAGCTGAGAGCTCTATGCACATCCAGGGTGTGCCAATGTTTCTCCTTGGAATGTTTTGGGTTTGGGCAGAAGGAAGGGAGGACCACCTCTTCTGCTCTATAGAAAAGAGTGTCCACTTTTGGAAGGAAAGTGGGATCCAATCATAGGGTAACTCTGTCCTCTGAGAAGACACAGAGCTCCCTTGCCACTGAAAAAACTGCCAGCTCCAACACGTGTCTAGCTGACGAACTCCCACTAAAAAGATCGTTTTTTGTTGTTGTTTTAAGGTAAATTCTCCCATGGGACACGAAGCCATAGGCTCAAAAGGCTCTCTGGTGAGGGCCTTCAAAACCAATGGTAGGTCCCAAGTGGGCACTCTGTGAACGGTGGGGGGATTTATGAGGGCCACCCCCGTAAGAATTTCTTTACATGCTGATGGGTGGAAAGGGCCCATCCCCGAGGGTACCCCAGGATGGATGCGATGACAGAGACTTGAGGCCTCAATGTGGCCATGCTGAGGCCCTTTTCCAACCCCTCCTGGAGATGAAGAAACTAAGAGCTCTCCGGATGTCTAATGTATGCCAATCCCTCTCCCTAGGGTGACTGGGATTGGGGCAGCAAGAGGGTAACACCACCTCCGTTCTATGAAAGAGTGAGTTAACCTTTGGTAAGAAGGTAGGGCCCAACCTCAATGTGGCCCTGTCCTCCTGAAACTTGCAGAGCTCTTTAGCCATCGACAGGGCTGCCATCTCAGAAACTAGGGGCAATTAGGGTTGATTTGCTTACCCAGACACCTTAAGGACCTTCCAGGTGTTGTTGTCAACCCTGTTCAATGAACTTCTTCTATCTGAGAGGATCGTGGACAGGACCGCCTCTGAATAGCCTAGCTATTCCAGCAGGCTTTTGTTCTCATGTACCCTGGAACGCCTCTCCTGGGACAAGAAAACAATACACTGTCTGGTGCTTAAGACTGCTCCAAGATGTTTGATGGTCTGAAACAGAAAAAGCAACTCTAAATTGATGATTAAACCATGGAGTCTCAGGCAATTGATGTCTAGTCAGGAGGTTCTCCCTATTTCTAGAGACCTTGCTCTCAGGAGAATATTGTCCCTGTAGGGAAAAGGGCTGGAATGCCCCGAGACCTCAAATGGGCTGTCAATACTACTAGCACGTGAGTGACGGCTCTTGTTATGTTGCTGAGGAAAACCCTGAATCGGAGGTAAGTTTCTTGGAGGTCTAGCAAAGCTAGGTAGTCTCCCCATCTTATGGCTTGGAGAATGGATGAGGCCCTCTCCAAGAAAATTCTCCCTTTAAAGGGGACACCAACCACCTTAGAATGGGAAACAATATCTATGTCCCAATTGCGTAGCCAGGTGCTTTGGCGCACAGCTAAACCTGCTGCCACGGCCCTAGCGGTGAACTGAATAGAATCAGCCATGGCATCAGTTACAAAGGAAACTGCAGAAGAAAACTGTGATCCTTTCTTGATCAATGTGGAATTTCCTAATGGTCCATTACCTTCTAAATCCACAAAATAGATGCCCTTGTGAATAGCAAAGTAGCAACAGTTGCTCTCAAGTGCACAGCTGAGGCCTCGCCATGTTGATCCTTGATCTACTGGATCCTTGGGAAGACCCTCACTATCAGAAGTTAAGACAGAGAGTGACCCCAGGGCTGCTACTGGGGCATCTATTAAGGGCAGCTTTAGCTGCTGCATATCTTCCTTGGCTAAGGTGTAAAATTTACTGGCCCACTCAAAGATGTCGTTGTAAGGATCAGCCCATTTTTTCTCAATCAATAATCCAACATCCTGAGGAACAGGGAAAATTTGCAGTATTTCCTTTTGAGCTGGGAAAAACAAAAAACTGAAGTGGCTGTGTATCATACCACAGCTCCTCAAATTTATCCCACTTCACACTCTCTGAAGTGTAAGAGCATTATTTGAGTGCCCTCTTAAGGGCCACTCTAACCTCTTATAACATGGGTCTCTGGGCCCTCCTTCCCTCTTGAAGGGAACGATCGTGTGCAAGGATAATATAAGGCAGCACCTGGGAGCATCTACCATGGGAGCCTTCAGGGTTTGCAATGTATGCAATGAATACAGCTTACCGAGCAGTCTAGACGTGTGCTGTTTCTGCATCGGTGTCACTCAGTCTGAATCTATAATTGATTTAAAAACCTCAGGAAACGAACCTCAGCTGGCTTGACAGGGCCCTGAGGAAAAAACAACACTTGGGCCCTAGCCCTCTTAGAGTGGTAGAAGATGAAGCTGCCTCAGTCTCTGTGGTGAGAATTAGAGACCTAATTGCCTTGGACAACAGCCTGGGAAAATACTCTACAGTGAACAGCCTTTTTAGGTGATTATCTGCATTAGCAGGCACCTCCCCCAATATCTTGCCCTCCTTGCTTGGCTGAGGGTCTGAAATATCTGTTTGCAGGACCAATCCCCCTTGCTACAGGGAGCCCCCTTGTGGAGTACTGTGAAGCCGTTACCGTGGCAACTCCACTCTGCTGTACAGCAGAAACCATTTTAAAGCACAACAGGCTGAGGGGCCTGTGGGGGAAACCTGTGGACAGGGAGGAAATTGGGAGCAGTGCCAAATGCTCATGATCTCACAGTTATCCGTCCCCTCAACTGAAGGGAAGGTCAGCTGGCAGCACAGGCAATTCCCGCCAAAACTGAATCCTCCCAAGGATTTGACATATCTGACAGAGTGCCCCAATTTAAAGCAAGAAGGTTCATACTGGAATTCTGAGCACCTTTGGCACCATGGGTGGCAACAGTTCTTTTTTGAAAAGCCTGGTGCTCTGGGACTCATTGCCCGTTTATGGCGAGGAGGCATGTTGTTTGCTCTTTAGGCCGCAGATGTTGCTGGCTGCGCCTGGGCGGGCGAGCTGGACCGCTGCTGCTCCCCTGAGGGTGCGTCTGGCTGCCCTTGGGGCTGTTGGCCCTGCGCCCCCCGACTGCTCCAACGTGCCAGGCACCTTGGCTGCATAGTCCTGCGTGGCATTAGGGTCCCTTGGAGCAAACTGAAGGCCCGCCATAACTTTGTTGAAGGCTGTGGTGACCATCCGTTGCAAAGTGGCCTCAATATCCCCTACTAGCAGGGTAATGGTGGCCTCTGGGGCTAGGGCCTGGTCAGGGGTGCCCTCTGGGGTAGTCATGGCCGGGATAGTAACTGAAGCACCACTCACCACTGCTGGCACTTGCATCTTGGCTCGACCAAGATGCTGCCGTCCCCAGCCCCGAGGGGAAGGGGGTCGGAGCAATAGGGCTGGCGCTGCCCTAGAGACCTTCTCCCCACCTCTGAAGAGCGAGGGAGTCGGGTGGTTGCCAGTCCGCTATCCGTCCCTGAGCGAGCATGGGGGTCAGAAACGGCCGGGTGCGTTTTTGCGCCTTTTTCGCGCTCCAAAATGGCGTCCGCGATGATGCAATGAGGCCCGGAGCCTCCGGAGTGAGGCGATGCAGGCTGGGGGTGCCTGTGGCCAAAATTAGCCTGCCTGCACCCCGGGAGCCCTGAAACGGGCTGTTTTTCAAAATTGAAGCCCCGTTGAGCGGGGGTGTCTTCTGTTCTTCTCCGTCGCTATAGAGCTGGGTTTTTTTTGTTTTGTTTTGTTTTTAAATTTCCAGGGAGCTTCGGAGAATGCGACCTGCCTAGTCACAAGGCTAGGCCAGACTGGGTGGATCCAGGAGCCCCTCCCCCTCTGTGCAAGTCTTCTGTCAATCTGACCTGCCTATCCAGGAGGGAGGAGCTTCCCAGATGTACCACGCTGGCCCTGACTGGAACTACGGGAGAACTCGTGATGTGTAGTTTACCTTGTAGGAAAACACAGGTTTCTCCAACGTGTAGAAAAATACTGTAAGCTGCTCTGAGCCCATGGGATAGAACAAGATATATAAACTGAAATGTTACTGTTGTAAGCTGCCCTGGTGGCTCTTGTAGGAGCAGAAGAGCAAGATAAGATTTCTTAATATTGTCCCCATGCAACTATGACCAAAACATTACAACTGCATAAAAGCTTTATTAAATGTATTATTAAGTATCAGTAAAAAGCAGTTTAGAAAATTCTACAAAATAATCTGACAATTTCATTTAAAACTACATTTATACCAAGGACCCATAAAACCTACATTTTCAGGAAGTCAAAGTAACTACTGATGCAAAACTAGGCAGAGATCTCTTTTATATCCATCAGTTCAATTAATTCTCCCCAACACCTTTTCACAGATAATACAGAAGTCACAGAATAGAATGTCAATACTGGTGTTGGGTCAAGTGGATTGCTCTAAGAGTTTAATGAAATCTAAAACATAAGTAAAGCAGTGATATGTACAACTATACAAGCAAAATTTTCCAATAACAGAATTTACCTTTATAGCATAAGAATACTGAAACTGAGAAGGCGGGTTACACCTATTGGTCAATCACAGGCTCTCATGACAACCAATGAATACCTCATTGTATCTAGATAAGGATTTCTTTGTAACAGATTTTCGATTGCTGCTTTTTCTGCCTTTAAAAATAGGAGAATTGAGAAATCCAGTATCTGTGAAAGGATCTCCTCTTCTGAGCTTCCTATGAAAAAAGTTAACAAAATATTACATGCTTGGTCTTAAACACTTCTTAGTTTACCTTTCTTAGATTATCACAGTTATATTATATTTGTTTCCTTGGATATAAGCCACACTGTGCTCAATGGACTTCCAGATAAATGTGCACAGAATTACAGCCTCCCAAAAAATCCAATCCTCTTCAGAACTGAATAATTTCTAAATTAAGTATGCAACTTCCTTTGAAACAAAACATTAGATCAAAACAAACTGAAAAACAAAGATACAAACCCACTTAGGCTTGGTTCCTTATAGCTCACACTAGCAGTACATCTGCGGCGAGAAGTATTTTTTGCATCTGTACTAATGCAAGGTAGAGAAATTGTTCTTTTTGTAGAAGATGACAACGAAAGGTTGGTAATATCTCCAAGTTGAAGTCGAGAGGTTTGAAGAGCCTCAGAAGGTTCATCTGTTAAAACAAGTTAATATTCTCTTCTGTTGTCATCACAATTTAAACAAGCTTACACCTTCAACGTAGATGTTTTCATTAGCTTTGGGCATGGCTTCGCAGAATACAGGCAGGGTATACAATGTGGCCCCTTAACATAGTTTAGAGGCTTACTGATGGTGCCAAGTTTTCTTTCTTTTACAGGTTGATATAAGCATCCAAGCCATGGGCAGGCAGGTTGCAGGCAGCCTGAGTGATTGAAGATACTACAAACATCAACCGGAAGCAATTAACCTCTGCTTCTGGTTAGCATTTGTAGTCTCGTCAAGCACGCAGGCTGCCTGCAACCTGCCTACCTGTCATGCTACAAGCTTGGAGGCTTACAGCAACTTGTAAAAGGAAGAAAACTTGGCACCATCAATAAGCCTCTACACTACATTAATGAGTGCAGAGGGTGTGGAGAGCAACGGAGATAGGGTTGCCTGGTATCCAATTTCTGTATCTGGGACTAGAATGGATCCCCCCACGGATATGGGTAGTCTCCCATATAGTTTAATAACTTCTTCACTATTAATATTTAGCTTTATAATACTCAGTCCACCCCCTCCCTTCCCCCACCCACCCTGCATAGTTGCGGGCTTACATGCACTGCAAAGAGGCACGCTGTTGCATTGTGCTTTAAAGCATTTTTGCATTGGTAGAGCACACTCTCTATTAGCGCTAATAATGAATTGGATTGGGCTATAAAACAGAACATAGGCAAAGTGATATAAGTCACATTTAATCAATTTGTCCTATACTAAGAGAGAAATTTATTTCAGGGACGTCTCCAATAATTTCTTTTCCAGCTACACACAAAATGGTTGGTGTTCTAGTCTTGTGCTACGATCTAATAGTTTCTCCCAGAAGTTGAGAATTCAGTAATTTTCATGATGGCAGTTTCACCATATGAAATGCAAAGTTATTACATTAGACTAATGCCTCAAGCATAACTGGTTAGATCCAGACTGAAAGGCATACAGATAAAGAGTATTGCTTGCATGTGTATTACTTGAAAAAAAATAATTCAGTCTTCGATCACATAGTTAAGTCCAGTATTGTCCCAAGCAGCTGCAGAACAACTGTGGCTATAACTGTGTGTGGAGGACAGAGATTACAACTTTCCCATGCAGTACATGTTACATAGCAAGTATCAACCCACTACCACAAGAATTCTGTTGGGCAAATCCACATTTGTTACCAATAGAAAATTTTTTTGTTCAGGTTTATTTGGGAGTAAGCCCAAAATAGTTGCTTTCAAAAGATGCATATGATTAAGCTTTAAGATAGATATTGTCTTAATAAACATAAATTGTTTCTTACAACTTCTAAGCTCACTTTTGTAGTTAACATAAATTTGATGTATAAAAAATTCCAGTGCTGGAATAACAAGATTCCCAAGAAGGGATGATAAGACAGAATTACCTTTTTCAAAGTTAGAATGTTCAGAGAAAGAACTCCTGCTCTGTTCTTTTGTTTTGTCCATTACAGTGACAGCCAAACAGGGAACAATGGCATCAACTTTCTTAATGGGATTTGAGCCATTGTTTTTCCAAGCTTCATGCGCACTACACTCTTTAGTACTTTCGTGTATGTCTATAGCAAATAAGGACAAACATGATAAATAATCAATTTTCACATTATTCCATTAATTTTCCATGTCCTGATGGTTATTTGCAGGATCTGGTGTCACAGATACTACCTCCAAACATGGTTTATGGTGAATAGCTATGGATATTTGCATATGAATTCACCTAAGCTATCTTTAAGAAGTTAGTGGCCACCATGACATATTGATCATGGTAATGGTTCCAATACAGAGCCTTAGGACACTTTACAATTTACTCCAATATACTTATTTTCCTCCATTATAGGCACTTTAATTCATTCCTGAAAACAGCCCTTATAGTAAAAGGGCTGTAGGAGTACGTATTTGAGTACGTATTTCATTAATTTCATTACGTATTTCATTAATTTCAATAGGAAAAAATTATAACTCATTCCAAAGTCATTCCAAGTTCACCCCAAAATCACCATAAGTCCCTAATGAAGAATCTTGGCAGTTTTCAATGAACTTAAAGCAAGAGATAGGCCTCTTTGTCTTTCACCACATTCACTGAACTTTACTTCAAGCGTAATTCCAAACTAAGCTCTCTTACATTTCACCGGTTTTTCCACTTTTCCCATTCTCTTTTTCACTATTTTTTGGACCCATACAGCACTGTAGTGTATAGAAACATTGCACAGGATAGTGGGGGAGGGAAGCACAGAAGAGAAGCCAACAGAATACCAAGAGGGAGAGTGCTCTGGACCACTGCAGTAATAGCTACAATAGTGTTCTGCCCACATAGGGTCAAAATTAGAGGGAATTCTGCAGCACAATCCATCGTTCAGCAGCTCAAGTAGTTTCATTCAGATGCCTTGTGCCCTTATTTGCCAGCAGGTGGCACTATTGTTTTACCTAATTTTTTGACTGTGGCCTTAATATTTCAGTACATATACCTGAACATCCTTATAATGTGCATACAGATAGCAAGGGAAGGATGCATAGTGGAAGTTATCAGGTTATTCCAAGCTACACGAACAAGTTTGACAAAGCAGTAGTAGATCACAATATTTTGGCACATGAATCTGTGCCAAATGCCATTCTACCATGCAAGCCCAGTCATCCCTCTCAGACGCTGGAAGCAAGAATACAGTAGACACACGATATCTGTGGGTTCTGAACGCAAGGAAGACGTCCCACTTGGATCCTCCGAACCTGACAGGAGCTGGGCTTCAGTTGAATCCGGAGGGTTTTCTGAGGCCCGGAGAGGACACAGGCAACCACCCAGTTGGGTTTGGAGGATCATGGGGATGATCAACCTGGGAGGTGGGTAGAGATGGCAGCAGACTCTGCTGCCAAATCCAATGATCTCTCCCTAGCCACGGAGCCCAACAGTGGCCTCTTCAGTTCTGCACCCTGCCAACAGTGGACACAACTCTGAGGAGACCCCTTGGGGCCGTCAAGTCTTCTCCCCTGAAGACGGCTCTGGCGGCTACCCCAGCCCCATAGGATACAGCGGCAGACATTTCAGCACTGCTGTAGCCTTGGATGCAGCCAGGATTGGGCTGTGAAGAGTAGTTAGTTCTGTGCATGGTCCAGCATTAGTAGTAGGCTACTTCAGAATGCCAGGTGCAAGGGAGTGGCAACCGGATGCAGACTTTTTGCCTCATATGCATCCTGAGGCACATGGGGGGCCACTGTGAGATATACGAAGCTGGGCTAGATGGGCCTTTGGCCTGATCCAGCAGGGCTCTTCTTATGTGGTGCTGCTGATGGCTCAACTATGCCACTGGCTGCAAGAACAGAGGTTAGTGAGCAGGAGGAATGGCTTCAAAAGCCATTTTGATATTGGCTTTTATTAATATCAATTAATATTAATAATATTAATAATTAATAATAATAATATTAATATTGGCTCATATTAATAATCTGAGGCAATTTGCTTTATGGACAGGTCAGCCCTGCTCCAAACAAAGCAAGCCTAAATTGGCTGCCACTATATCAAATTATATGGGTCATGGTGGCACTGTGGGTTAAACCGCTGCTAGCTTGCTGACCAGGAGTTCAAGACCACTGGACGGAGTGAGCTCCCGTCACTTGACATGGTGCAATGCCATGGTGATCACCCCAAAGTAACAGTGACACCAATTCCAGTGAAGGAGTTGTCTTCCTATTCAAATGAGCAAATGCAATCATTAAAAGAAAAATGCAATCTTTTTCTGTTTGAACACAGAGAAATAACTTTTCAGTTTCATTTTAATAAGAGTTCTATTCTATCCAATTTTCCAGGGCTGATGCAGCCATGCCAACAGGGTGTGTGCTGCATCCTGCAATGGAGAAGGAGCCACAGAGACCTCTTCAAGGTAAGGGCACTCCTGTTCCCTTACCCTTGGGGCTGCATTGTGGTTGCATCAGCGCTGGGAGGTTGGATAGAATTGGGCCCCAAAGCAGTTACTGAAGCTTAAGTGGCATTAGCAAAAGCAAGACTTTGTAAAAAAAATTCTCATTTTTTAAATAAAATGGTAGGAAGCAAAATGTAAACACACTGATGAATTAGTCTACTCAGTTCTCTTTCTACCAAGTATGGAATGAAGATAGATGGCTAAATAGTTCTGTCTTAAAAGTTAGTCAGAGATACTTTGGTATTGATCTGCATGTAATTTTAATCTTTCAAAAAATAAAAATAGAACCTACTTTCCATATTCTACTTACCCATAAACTTTTCAGATTTTTTAGTATTCCTGTTTTTCCCCTCAGTATTTCTCTCACATTGCTCCAATGTAATCTTTTTAAGTCGTGGTCTTGTGTGTACTGGGCTTACATCACTTCTGCAGTTTAAGCTCTTCCGACTTTTTGATTTTTTGGTGTAAGGCATGTAGAGACTGTCATCAGAATCCTCTTGTGAAGTGAATGAGTCACTACTAAGGATTTCTATATTTTCTACGCATTCTTTGTCATTCATGCTATTTTCATTTTCTTTATTTTGTCGGAAAGGTGTAACATGGACACTCTCCTCATAAATAAAATTATAAGTATCATGGGAACAAGCTGGTTTATCTGCTGTTTCTTTTGAATAGGATCGTTTGCTCTGGCTTTTCTCTCTTTTGGATTGTATCCTGGAGGAATTTTTCCTTGCTTCTAATTTTCTCTTTTGGCGTTTCTTGTCCTGTGTTTGAGAATCTCCAACTCTATTAAAATCCACTTGCTTTGGGTCTACCGCTGTGGCATGCGATTCAATCCACATTTCAGATTGTTCCAAAGTATGATTTGTATTTTCATCACATTTATTCTCTTGACCAAGGTATCTCTCTTCAGGTTGTTCATTACCTAATTCTTCATATTCGAAGTCCGTTTCAGGCCTAGTTCTGTCTTGCTGACAATCTTTTATCTGCTTAGGTATTTCTGAATGGCTGCAGTCAGATATACCCCGTTCAGTTTGGGTTTTGAAACAGCGACGCCGGGTAGATACACTTTTGGGTAAGAAATCTTGTCTATCATCTCCATCTGAAGAAATGTTTCTGGTCTCATGGGAATTACTTTGCCAATCTGATAATTTAAGATAACATAATTTAAGATGGTTGCTGGTATTATAGTTATAAAGATGCCTAATTTACCAGAACCTTCTCAAGGCAAGCTGAAGAAAAGAAAGAATTTCTAAGAAGCATACTTTAAAAAAATAAGTAGCAACAACTATTAGAACAGTGTTCCTAAAATAAAACATGGTTTAAAAAGTTGGCATAATACTATATTATATAAAATATGTAACTAAACCCATGTAGAATACACAAACCAACAACGTGTCTACCTTCATTTGAAAAGAAGACCCTCATTCCATAGGGTCAACACTGGTTTCTGTTTGCTATGCAACATGATTGTAATGTGAAGAACAGAATTCCAGAGTTCTAACAGTGCAGTTCTATGTGTGCCTAATCAAAAGTATGTCCCACTGAGATAAACAAAACTTACTCCTAGATAATTGTTATGGGATTGCAGCTGGGCAGCCTAATCCTAAACCGACCTGGTGTAGCCAGGCCACATGGTCTGCGCTGCATCCAAAGTAGCTTAGGAGGCGGCTGGAGGTCTCCTTGGGATAAGGGGATATTTTAGCCCCAGCTATCCTTATGGGGTATCTCACATCTGCAGCAGGTATACAGCTGGCGCAAATTCAGGAAGCCCATGTAGGGCTGCCTGGCCCATGAGCAGGGGTTAGGATACAATGGAGTCCTCTGCCGACACAACCCTACCCCCCTCCAAGGCCCAAGCCATTCCACCTTCTTCCAAAAACACCCCTTCCCTGCCTCCAAACCACTCTCCCGCCACCATTCCCACCCCCACATGCCACCCAGCATACATCTACCTCTGTTGGCCAGTGCAAGGTCCAGATCCGGCACTGCCAAGCTGTCGTAGGCCTCTTTATTCTCCATTTCAGGTCCAGCGGTATTGTCTTGTTTATATATGTTTCCAGCAAGGACATTCTTTAGAAGTGCCCTAAGAAAAACAATTAGAACATAATTATTTTAATACAAGTGTTCAGCGTGTTTTTTTACCCTGCCCCAAGTGTTAAACCAGTCACCTGGTAACAGGCAACCTGGAATTTCTGACAAGTGAATGGTAGCGGCAAAGCCTTCCTTTAAGATCTTCTTTTGCCATTCCTACATAGGCACAAAGCAGTGACAGTAGCTTCAGTAATATTTTAAGTGCTGATAATGTTTTCAGCTGCCAGCTCCTGCCGCTTGTTATTGTTTTCATCCTCTAGAATAGGCCAGGAAAAAACCCTGACATGACATAGGACCATTTCATCCTAGAAGAGATGGCAACTGATAGGAGCTGGTTGCCAAGGTTGCAGTCAGCACTTGATGCATTGCTGAAGATGCTATTGCTTGTGGCAGAGCAGAAAAAGTAAAGAACCCCCTCCACCAAAGCAGAAATTAGCCCTTGCTAGCAAGACCCCAAGCTCCATACCAAGAGCTAACAAGCTCCTGCTAGCAATGCAAATGCTGGCAGATAGGTAAGTTTTCTGTCTTTAATTAAAAGGCTATCCTAGAATATTCCTAGATTCATGGTAATCCGTTACATTCTACTAAATCATATTTTCAAGATTATGGGAACATTTTTGAATTTGGCATTGCCGAAGTTGTTATTCAGTCTTCTTGACTTACTTGACCAATCAAACCATATTTATAGACTACTTTTCAACAAAAACTTCGAAATGGTTTACAGGGAAAAAATAAAAATAAAGTTCAATATTTTCCTTTCCCAAAAGGGCTCACAATCTTAAAATATTAAGAATACCACCAGCGACAGCCACTAGAAAAGATATTGTCCTGGGTGGACAGTAACTCTCCCCCTGCTAAATATAAGAATACTACTTAGTGCCTCTTGCACAGTTAGCAGGTGTAATTGGACCATGTGAAGTTCAGTCAATTTGGAGGCCCAAGGATTACAGCTGCTCCTCTCTCTCTTCTCCCAGTTTTGTGGTTCAAAGTTTTGACCTAGTGATGTATTATAAATTTTCTGTAACGCAAGCATGTTTTTATTTGGGGTGGCCAAAGAAGATAATAAGAACAATGTCCAATAATACTTACTCTATTTCCAAAGACATTTATTATGAACATGTATTTCTCAATTCATTTTAATTTTTTGAGAAGAAATAATGTCGCCAGAAATTTGTAACAGTTTTCAAAAAAATATAGATATGGAAGTATACTTACAGAGAATCTTGGGTTCTTAAGTGACCAGCATCACAGTTTTCATACACTGAAGCACATTGTCCCGGCTCCTGTAAAAATTAAAACTATTAGGCAACGAAGCAATAATGAATGCTTCATATGAATGTCCATAATTTACAACATCAATGAATGCCCATTATTTACAACATCAATAATGTGAGCATTGAATCATTTATTTTTAAACATCACATACAAAAATCAAAAAGACCAGTGCAACGTTCCAAGTTAACTCTGCACAATCTATTTTGCACCAATGAAAATTGATGATAGCACAATATCTTTCTTGCAATTTAGTATTAGGAATTTTATTTATGTATTTGTAGGATTTTTATTTCGCCTTTCTATCACATGGGCACCCAAGGCGGCTTACAATATCAAAATTATCATATTAAAAACAGAACAACAGAGTATAACAGAACAATATTAGAACAGTTTAAAATTTAAAATAAGCAGGCCCCATGGACCCCATAATTGCAGTTTCAAATGCCAGCCAGCATGTCAACAATTAAAAGCTTGTTTGAATGTCTTAAGGCCCCGCTGAAATATTGCTAGAGGGAGCAGTTCTTAATTCTAAGGTGAGGGTATTCCACAGTCGTGGGGCCACCACCACCACAAAGCGCTATTCCTGAACTACAGTAAGTGATTAGAACTACAGTATTTGAAAATAATTATCTTATGCAGCTTGTCAATAACACAAATAGTAAAAACAAATAGTATAATATGTTGGCGACATAATGTTCTAAATACTATATAATTGCTAGTTATTTATTTAGATTTTGATTGGAGGAAAAAGTTACATAAATTTTTCATCTAGAGAAGAAACTCTAGGCATATAGGATTCCTACGGCATACATGAAAGACCTCTTTTTATATGAAGAAAACAGATATGCACATGATTCCTCAATAGTCTGTGAATTCAGATCCTGATTTTTTGCCCCCTAACAAGCCATGTTTTGTGATAAGACATAATATAAAACCACCAGTTTGTGCAATGTCTCAACCATGTGTGCATAATATGAATAACATTAAATCAGATGTCTGCAAACTAGTACAATAGTGATTTCTAGCAGCTAATGAGACAGGACACTGGAAGGTATGCAATATGTTTCCCCTGAATGGTATTCAAATGGGAACTTTGACATCCTTACCAGAGGCAACAGCATGAGGGCTATTAATTCATCCCAATATAGGCATGCCGTGGTATCTGCTGTAATTCAGTTCCGAACTGCCCCTCCCCCCAGATACCTGAAACCATGGATACTGGGGATGCCTTTTGAAAGATAGGGGAACATCAGTGGTTTTGCTGCAGCAAGGTAAAAAAATTGATTTGTTTAATGGTCCCCTTTTAATCCGTGGATAACTGAAACCATGGATGCTGAATCAGTGGGCATTCCTGTATAGGTGCTGAGCAGCAGTGTAAGATATCTATTGGAAAATACCTGTATGGCAGCCTGCATCGCCATTTTGCAATGCCTACCCTTTTGCAACTACCTCATGAGCTACCACTTGTGGTTCCTACATTTTTCACTCTAACATATTCTTACATGTGTTAATAACAAAACATTTCAAGCCTTAGGGACAATATCGAATTGTCTAAATAAGCAAGTATGTTCATTGACATTGAACCAACTACCAAGTCTACAATCTACAAATACAAGATCAGAGGAAGACTTACAGGATCTATGGTACATACATTATGTTCTGCATTAAGAAGATTTGTTGCTTCTAGTAAGTGTTGAACAGCTTTCAAAATAATCCTCTTCAAAGCTACAAATTTGGTCTAGTTGAAAAGCAAAAAGATAGTCCAACTGTTACAATGTATAAAGCAATTATAGTCATTACAAAAATACAAATATAGACATTACATTCTGCTCAACAGCCTGAAGTATGTTTTGCATATCCTAGTTACTCCTTGCTTTGACCCCTGTAATGGGGGTCTTCTGAAAAAGCATAAGTAGGTTGCAAAATTTAATCAGGATTGAAAATCACCTGTAATGTAAGAATATCAATTACTTAGCCGATTTAGAGGACAATCAGCCAGCCTAAGTCCCTTGTGCCAGCCAGGGAGTGTTGCAAACATGCCTTAGGACGTTTGCACCTACTCCAGAGTTGGGAAGATCGGTGCAAAGATGCGCGCTGGCCTCCTTGTGCCACTTCCCAGACCTGCGCAAGAAAGTATCCGCTGGTGAAGGAGGAGGACTGGCACAGGAGGTTGGGGAGGCGGATCAGGGCAGGCAGGCCCACAGGCAGACCAGGCCTGGAAGGGGGGTGGGATCAGCCTGGGCAACCTAGACCAGATCCAAACCCCATCCCTGTCAGCCTTACACTTGGATTTGTGTCAGCTTATTTTGCTTGTGCAAGTCCGAGTTGCCATATTAGGGTGGCTGTGGCGCAACCAAGGATAAGGGGAAATAATTCCCCTTACTGTAGGTTGCACTGCAGCCAGCCCCAACCCTGCACTGGATACAGGGCAAGCCAAATGGACTGCCTCTTCCAGTGTAGGTTAGGATCAGGCTGCCCATAATGGTTTTATTGGGATGCTTGTCAATGAAATATTACCATTATTTTTTTAAGAACCTCTATCAAGTTTAGATAATCATCTCCTAGGGAATATTTTCTGTGACATCCTAGAGAGTACATCCAAGCCCCTCTCCTCTTTTAGATCTATATGAAACCACAGCTTATCACACGCATATATGTTTTCTGCTATGAAGTGTAACTGCTTAAGTTTAATAGGATATGTATGTGTGTAAACAACATGTTAAAAGAAGTACCTCAGCACATTGTTTTTCTTGTTGTAATTCAAGTTTTCGTTGCAAGACAAACATCTGAAACCTTAGATGCTGATACTCTTTCTTCAAGTGCAGGATAATATCTTGTGCTTCTCTCATTTTTCTCCTTTCCTCTTCTAAAGCCAGAGCTAATCCTTGATTGTTTGCTTGCAAGCTTTTCAAATGCATAGAAGAGTTGTCTGAAAGAAATTGAAAACACTTCAGTTGTAAAACCTATGTTTCTGAAAATGTTTAACTAAGATATTAAAATATTTACCTCCAATTTTACTCTTGGCAGATAAGACTTGGCTTGTTTTGCTCAACTTTGACCATTTTTGATTTCTCTTCTCTTTCATTCGTTCTTTTATATCCTCCAGGCTGTCTTTAAAAGACTTTTTCAAGCACCTTTCTCTAGCCATATTCCACTTTAAAATACAGAAGAACAAGAAAAAAATTATTAGTTTAGAAATATTTAATAAAAATATTTGAAGAATTGAAGACAAATATAAATACCCTATTACTAATAAAAATACCCTACTACTCAATAAAATATCCACCACATAGGTATTACAAAGCCTTACTTGGGTGCCTTCGGGCAAAAAGGCGGGATAGAAATCCAATAAATAATAATTACTAAATATGGAGGTACCACAAGTCACAAAAATGTATATTTAGGGGTGTATGACATTTTAGTTTTACATGAAAAAATATTAACACCACAAAATGATGTCAAAAGCTTGACCTTTATTTACACTGCAATCCAAATTGGAGTTTATGCCAGTGCAGCAACTGCTGTGCCGGCCTAGGGTCATACAGCAAAACAAAAAGCAACATCATAAAACAAAAGCGTCCTAAGGCACGCAATAACCCCCTGTAAGGAGTGCCACTGGGAAGGCCTGTGCCATCCTGCTGGCACTAGACCCAAACAGAACACCCAACAGAGAAGATAAGCTTGTCCTAGGCAGTGGAAAGGCCATAGGATAGGCCGTTCAGGCCCAGGAGTGGGCAGGATTG
This sequence comes from Lerista edwardsae, assembly GCA_029204185.1. Lineage (NCBI taxonomy): Eukaryota > Metazoa > Chordata > Lepidosauria > Squamata > Scincidae > Lerista > Lerista edwardsae. Next base: position 6,539,126 of record JAJKFI010000009.1, on the reverse strand, counting down.
GCACACACCACATTCTATTCATCTTCTCGGGCCTTTTCAGTTTTCTAAATAGTAGATACAGGTCCAAGCAGCAACACTGCCTAGGATGGGGCTTTACCCGGGTAAGGACACAAATGTCCCCTTACCTTGAGGAGACCCCCAGCCTGCTCCTTCCCAGCACTGGATACAGTGTGGGTCACACAGCCTCGCTGCTCTGGTGCTGGTTAGGACTGAATTAACGTTAGGACCGCCCATTAACTTTTCAAAGCAGTTTACAGAAATGGATGAGAATAGGAAAACCAAATAATTTAAAATCTGTAATGCTAAACATTAAAACTATCTCCCAGAAAAAAAAATCTCCCAGATTTGGGAGAACCTTACCAAATTACTTCAATCTTAGATAACGAAGTATCTACGACAAGGGGATTGAATAAGTATCATATAGATCAGGGGTGTCAAACACAAGGCCTTCGGGCCGGATGTAGCCCCCAAAAGCAATTTCTCCAGCCCCAGTAATAATTAGCCTCTCTCAGTCTGACAATTAGGCTCTCTCATACCTTGAAATTATGAACAAGATTTACACAATTTTTCTTTTGACATTTGCAGCTAATGAGTTTTTATGTGAGAACAAAGTGTTTCTTTCTGGCCACTATCTGCTTAATGATGTCACTTCGAGGTCTCATTAGGCACCATGTATGCTATTTGGCTCACTATATGAAAGGAATTTGGCATCCCTGGTATAGATTGTAATTGTAAATAAAAAATAAATAAAACACTAGTGGATGTCTGCTACCTTATGGCAGCAAACATTTTTGAATAAAATATAACATGTTAGCCTGCCCAACTGCTGAGGTCTGCCCTGGAGACCCTGCTCCTGGCATACCACTGACATGGATAGAAATCTAGTTGGCATGCACAAGAAACACGGCCTTTTTAGTGATGGTATCTCCATTGTAGAACTTGGTTCCCAGGGAAACTAATAGTCCCACATTTGTGATTTTAGGAAGAAGCTGAAGATGATTTTATTCACTGTATTAGAACCATGTGGTGTAAAATCCACATTTAGAGTCCAGTATATGGATATCCATATACTTGACATTTTAGCTGTCAAGTGTGAGACACTAGTCCGACAGCCCTCATGTGCACCTTAAACAGTGCTGTTAACAAAATACAGATGCAGGGCCATTTATCAGTACAGTGTAAACTCTGATCTATCTTGCCTTTTCCTTTTCCTTAAAAATTCAGCAACTAATTCTGAAATAAATCTGGAATGAATATACCCTACTTCCCTGGTCACAATTTTCATATGCAAAAGATAACTTCTGTATCTAAAATAACATGGGATGGGCTAACTCATTTCACCATTGATAAAGCACTGGCTAACAGTGCAATCTTATAAATATTTACTCAGAAGTAAATCCCAATGTATTTAATGGGGCCTTACTCTTAAATAACATCTGTTTAATTCAACAGAGCTTACTTCTATGTAGACATTCATAGGAGTGCACTGAAAGTCATCAAAGTAAAATTCTTTATATGTTGCTACAAGGAAGGAACAAAACACATTACATAGAAGACTGCCTTATACAGGATCAGACCAATGGTCCATCTGGCCTTTGCTGCCATACATCCATTAGTTGGGGAAACAAAACACCCAATAGTAAATACTGTTATATCCAATAAACAATAAAAAAGAAACAAATCACAGCTTACAAAAGATAACAAAAGAATGACAGAAGAAATGATAAAAGTAATAAAAAAAAACCCAAATCACAGCTTAAAATGTATGCTTCTAACATGTGAGAGAGACACTCTCAGCCCCACGATTCACATTCTGGCTACTTGCGGAGGGCACAATTACTTTACTTAATTATGCCGCAGTAAATACTGTATTGTGGAATCTTTTAAAGGGCCACGAAACTCCTAGGCAGAGCTTGAGGAAACTGCCTTACAGAGCAATCCTATACGTCTACTCAGGAGTAAGTCCTGTCGAGCTCATTAGGACTTGCTTCCAAACAAAAATATACAGGCTTAATGAGGGCGTGAGAGGCGGAGATCCGGAGGGCGGTTCTTCGATCCGCCGCTGTGTACTGGGAACAATATGGCGGCCGAACAGCTCCTGACCCCGTACCGGATCGGTGAGTGCGGCCCCGGCCCACGCAGACCCTCAGCAACAACCTTCCCCGGCAAACCACAAGCTGCCCGCTTTACTCACAGACCTACATAAAGATGCACCTGAGCAAGCGCCGCGTACCGGCTCGCGCTCGTTACCCTTCCTCAGTGGCTTCGTTCGTTCCAGGTGCGCCGGCGCGAGGCACCGCGCAGCAAGTCAGCCCCAAAAGCCGTTGATTGTTTGTTGCAGCTTCCCGCTCGTTCGAAATTCTCCGCTACGCAACCCCATTGGCTGCCTGAGTGGGACGCGTTCACGTCACCACGTTATTCATTCCTGACTGGTAGGTTCTACTCCTGTTTCCCCCGCCCTGAAAGATAACTGGGCAGTCGAATGTCTAGACCAACCTCCTTGGTCTAGACTCGTAACGACTAGACTGACAAAGAAGCCTACTTTCCTGTTTTGAGAAGACTTCGTTTTGGCCAGGGCACATGTACGGCTGCGCATAGAAATGTATACATAAAACTCTTCTTTTGCTTTGTAAGCCAAAATCGTTGGTAAGAAATTATGTTTCACACACAGTTACCTAAAGAACCGAGTAAGAAAGGAACAGGGACGCCTCTCTTTCTTATTGGGTTCGTTCCGTAGTTGTGCGCTAAACTGGATTGCTTTGTTTTTAAACACCTAAAAGTCCAACGAGTCTGCCTGCCAGTCAATGGAGCCCAAGGCTTCAGCTGAGCGCTGCATTTGAGATGCAAAGAGGCTGCTGTGACTTTAGGATGGAGGATTTTGGAACCGGAAAACTGAACCAGCTTCAAAGCTATGCCTACGCTACATTGTAGGGCTGTTGTATCCTTACCCTTTTCAGCCTTTCAACCTTCAATATCAGAAAACTAGGGTTATTGCAGGGTTATTGTAAGCTTGTCAAACAGGGCAGAATTTCATCCTCCAGATTTCAGATTAAAAATGGTGTTCTCATTGTCTTTACCTACTTTCAGTATTATATCCTTTATAACAGTGTTCTTCAACCTTGGGGTTGGGACCTCAATGGAGTTGCAAAGCCTCTGTTGTGGGGTCAGGGCAACTTACAGGAATGAGAAAGGGTGAAGACTACTAAACTAGTAGAGCAGTGATGGCAAACCTCTGACACGTGTGTCAAAGGTGACGCACCACAACGTTTGGGGTGACACACTAGCTTTCACCAACACTTCACAAAAATTGAATTTATTTTACTCATTTTCCATTTTTGTAATAATTTGGTGTTTCTTTATATAATACATAGCACCACACATGATTGGACTGCCTTTTTTGTTCAAATAAATGAATGTAAAGAATTGTTTGGGAGGGGGGTTTGTTTGTTTGTTTGTTTGTTTGTTTGTTTGTTTGTTTGGGAGGGGGGTTGACACACCAGCAGAGTCAAGTTAAGCATTTTCTGAAGTTTTGACACACGGAGCCCAGAAGGTTCGCCATCATTGAGGTAGAGGGAAGCGCCTGGTACACTCCTTCAGATACCAGGAGATTGTCTCAGATCTGCTCAGACTTAGCAATTGTGCTAAAATGGCTGACTCTTGTTCCAGGCATTTTTCTGTGCTCTCTAATATACATTGGATGTGACAGGGGCAGGCAGTGGACGGATAGGGTCCCAGGAGGGCATGGGCAGCGGCGGCATTCAGCCGGTACGCTGGGTGGGACTTACCTTTGACCGGCAGTCCGCCCGTTGCGTAACGGCGCGTTCCGCTGGCGGGCGGGAAAGCGGCGGAACGCACCGTTACTCAACAGGCGGACTGCCGGTCAAAGGTAAGTACCGCCCAGCGTACTGGCTGAACGCCGCCGCTGGGCGTGGGTGGGATCATCAATGGGTCACAGTCCCCCACTTCATTAATTTATTTATTGGGGTCATGGTATGACAAAAGTTGAAGACCACTGCTTTAAAAGAAAGAAACTGCACTGAGGCATTCTGAATAAGTTCACTGCAGGTAAGGGTCAGTCTGCTCTTACAATAAATTCTTTAAAAAAGGTTGGTCAGCACAAAGTTATTATGCATGTCATGTGCTTAGATGCACATTGTACATTTGTCTTGCATATATGCCTTCAGATATATGGATTACAATAAAAAATTACTAGAGCATCATAGCTAGTTTTGTTGTCATCCTCACCCCCCCCCATGAGATCATGAACCAATAGTAGAGGAGGATCTTTAGAAAACCAGGTGTCATAGCTTGCTGTGCTTTGACTGAAGAAGTGTAATGTTTAAGAGCCAAGATCCTTAGGTAGCAATTTCTCACAAAATAAGAGATTCACATAAAAGCTTTAAATACGGTATATCTTTCCTATCTCTTCAGTACAGTATGTGGAAGAGATCTTTTTCTCAATCAGTTCCAGTGCTTAAAAAAAAAAGGTATTTAAGTGTGCATAGTTGTGAATGTATAATGTGAATGGAGATGCACATTGATCTGTTGAATGCAATGAAGTATGGATAGATGATGATGATGCATACAGAGAAGAATGCTTATGAGTACTTGATTTATTACCTCAGTGATTTTTAATCTTTTTCATCTCATGGCAAGGTGCTAAAATTGCTAAGACAGCATCAGTTTTTCAACAAGGCACACCATACAAAAATAAGATCTTCAGATCTTTTTCATATCATCACCTGAAAAAAAGTAAGATACTTCGAGAATTAAGAAATGCAATGGAAATAATATAATGGGAGGAATTCTTATTATATTTTTGAAGTGTTTTTACCACTCTGTCTGAACCTACAAGGCAGTGCCTGGACTAAAATAGCCTTCTGCAGTCTTTTCTTACTCTCTCTCAGAATCCGCCTCAACTCCAGATTGAGGTACAAAACTCAAGGACAAAAACATCAATAGTTGTTGAGAGTTTTAAAACCCACACAAAAACCCACACACCCTACACAATAAGCTGCAGACAAAGGCAATGAAAGAGGGAAAGTCTGGCCTATTCAAATTCACAGCCTTGGTTTTAGACAGAAAATGAGTAACAGCAGCACTGAAGTTCTATTGCTGCAGTTAGCATCAAAACGTCTGGGTCACAGCTGATTGCTTTTGAAAGGTCTGTGCTCAGTACGCAGGGTGCAAAGTCAGGAGGAACCGACAGGGAACCAGCTGGTTCTGTGATTCTCGGCAGACCTTTGATTCGAATACCTTTTAATAGCACAGGCTTTACAAGATAAAAATTATAAGTGTAAGGCAAGAAATTAGGTGAGGGTGAGAAAAGGACAAAGCAAGGCACTTGCCAATTTCCTGAAGCCTGACTAATCTGGTCTATGTTAAGGCCTTGGTGGCTGTCCTTTTCCTTTGGTTCACTGCCCCAAAATCCAGTAGTCATGTAGGTGGATCAGGTGAGGCTATGCAGCTACATGTAGATGACCTCTTATCCAGACATCCAAAATCCAGACTATTCCAAAATTCAGATTTTTGCCCAATATATATATATATTTAACTTGCTGTAGTGTGAACTCTAGAAGGTCTTGTGCTCATTCCCACCTACAGTGCAGGTACAGGCTGTAAGTTCTATGCCTGCAGCATGTACCTGTACAGACATCGTTGAAAAATGTCAAAGAGGCCAGCAGACACCCGAATGAGTAAGTGAAAAGAGCAAGAGGAAGCATTTCTCATTGTATTTCTGCATCTTTTCCGAAATCTAGACAGCTTCCTGTCCCAAGCACTTTGCATAAGGAATCCTCAACTTGTACTACACAGCATCTGAGAGGCTGAGGCATCTTTCCCCCCATCTCCCTCCCAGCAACTCCCTGTGGTCCCCAAAAACCTTCCCTCAGAGTCAGAGAGAGGTGCTTATGTCCAGTTTGGTGGGATTTGCCCTTTCCACATGCACCCTATCTCATCTCCTTCCCAGGAACATAAGCAGCACATATGGAGAGGGTGCACCCCCCACTTTCACATCTTTCTAAGGGAGAAGGTCCAGGTCCCATGAGATGGGGTGCATGCCTGAGGTCAAAAAGGGAACACAAGAGCCAAAGGAGGGGCCCCATAAATTTCCTGGGATCTAACAGTTTCCTATCTCACCCAGGCTCGCTGCTTGTGTGGGATGCTAAAGGTGCTACCGCAGGCACTCAGCAGTGGCTGATGCTGCAAGCCATATGTGTCAGGCCAAGAAATCCATATATGACACTCAATGTAGTGTCAAATCTGAGAGGAAACTGGTCTACAGTAGCTCTTTCCTTGTGGATCCACTTGCCACAACATATATAGAAACTCAGGGACACGGGATTGTGCTCTAAAGTGAGCATTTGTATTGGCATAATATTGTTTAGCAGAGGACAGTCCTTACCAGGAAGTAATGGCCTCGAAAAAATTCAATGTTCTAATGGCATTTCAGTATCTGATTTTTAAAAGTGAAGCACACTACAATTATTACAACATTCCTTTGTTTGAAGAAAAACTGTCCGTAGTTTTACATTCTAAGCAGTTTAGCAACTGGCAAAGAGATATTGAAAGTAATAACTGAACTCCAGTTGATGTCAAATTCCTTTATGACAAGATTTTTGATTGACAGAAAAATGGGACACTAGCAGAATGTTGTTCTCTGCATTTTCTCTCTCTCTCTCTCTCTCGCTCTCTCTTTCTCCAGTTTTTTTTAAATCTATATACTGTAGTTCTATAACACTCTTATCATTTTATTATCTTAGCTTCCCAATATCATTATATTGTCATCAACTTGTGCCTCTTCAGTTTCCTAGCGATGGCATTTGGTTTCTTCCTTGTCACTTGGCTATACACCTTATTAGAAGTCTGGACACAAAAGCCATGGTTGGGATTATAATCTACCATATCACAATAGAGCAAAAGCTCATTATTGTTATGTGCTGAAGATACCATTTACATAGCACACTATGTACTGAATACTACATTATGGCTGCAGTCCTAATGGCTAATGCAGTCCATTATGGCTGCCCAAGTAAGTATGCAGTACATACTTACTTGTGACGGTTGGACAAGGCCCCTGTTGGAAATCCTGGAGCTGCTGCCAGCGGTGTAGACTATATCAATCAATCAATCAACAGGTACTTATATACCGCTTTTCAACACGAAGTTCAAAAAGCGGTTTATAGGCAAATAGTAATAATAAAGTTAAATGGCTCCCTGTCCCAAAAGGGCTCACAATCTAAAAAAAGGCAGACCGCCAGCAACAGCCACTAGAAAGACTGCGCAGGGGTGAAGAGGGACAGTTACTCTCCCCCTGCTAAATATAATATGCTATATGGAGCCATATGCACCAATGGCCTGAAATGGTATAAAGAACGGTGGGGGGGTGGGGTGAAAATGAAATAAAAACATATAACACTGCTTTCCGCACTTCTCATTTTTGTTTTAAAAATAATAATAAACAAACCAAGATCTGAGAAAAAATTTCTGCATGCACGTGGCTGCATCTAATAACACTATACCATCTATATCACCTACCTACCTACATAATACATAACACCACTTTCTGCACTTCTAACTTTGAAAAACACAAATCCATTGGGGGGGGGAAGCATTTTTGACCTACCTATAGGTATAAAGCAGCTTTCTATATGAGTTACATACAGAGAATTTGCTGTTTTTAAGCTGCCTTGCAGTAAATTGCCTTGAGATAGAAAAGCAAGATATACAGTAAATGTTTTTAATAATAAAAAATAAAAAGTAATATTTGCTTTGGGATATTGGAAAACATATATGATATTTATACAGCATGTAAAAGTTACATGATGTACTTGTAAAAAGTGTACTTGTAAATATAAGTCAAAATATTGCAAATCAGATCTCAATCGATTTGGAGCATCAGAAAATGTTCTGGAAAAATGTCTTGCTTAAGCAAGGGTTAGTTTTCTTACAAGGATGTTTAGTTTTTGACGCTTATTTGACCGAAGCAAACATCTAGCAATGTACAATGATAGAAAATACAGTTTGAGTGTTAATTAATGATGGTTCGACCTTTTAAAAACTGGTAACTTTTTTTTACATGAAATCAGATGTGTGAATTTTTACATGAAATCAGGTTCGTGAGGGAGCCGCAATATTATAGCCGCAATAAAAGTCCAACTCAAAACATATTTTACAGCGTAACCATCCCAGTTACAGAAGAGCAATTGCCAAAAAAAGTCGCTTGGTGGAGCTAGATTACTCTCCAAGAGGAATGAATGTCTTTTCACAGAAGACCACTTATGCATCAGTGGCAAAGCTGACAGGTTGGTGAGAAGACTTTCAGAACAGATCTCAAAAAATACACCTCATCGGTATGAAAGGGAAAACACTTTGGATTGGGGATTTAAATAAATGCCATGGACAAATAAGAGCTTAAGCCATTTTTATTCAGGAATGTGGGAAGCTGCCTTATACCGAGCGAGACCATTTGTCTGACTAGCTTTTAAGTACCTTACTTTGGTGGGTCAAGCAGAACCCGTAGAAAAGCTAGAAGGGGTGGTAGGGGCAGCTCAAGCCTTGAGGTTGGTTGGTTGGTTGAACCTCTCGCTGCCTCCCACACTGGCTTGCCCACTCTCCTGGCCCACAATCTGCCTGGCAGTTTTATCTGGCTGCCCCGTCTCGTCTTGTGCTCTTACTACTAGAGAGCATGAAAGGAGGTCACCCAAGAAGGAGGGAGCGGTTACACCAGCGCCAGTTGGTGCTGGGCCTCAGCACTACCTGGATGAATGGATGGGCGGTGCTCTTCCACTTCCGGCCACTGGAGAGTATTCTTGGTGCAGGAGGAGTGTGCAGGAGGAGGTGCGAAACTGTGCAGGGCAAGGGGAGGATTGGAACTGGGAGGGGTCAGAAACAGTGGCAGCCTCTGCCACCGTATCCTATTCTGAGCCGGGCAGCCCACACAGGCCTTCTCGACTCTGCCCCTGCTCAATTGCAGGTGCAGAGTAGAGCCCCATTGGTGCCGCACCAGCATTACCTGGTCTAAAGGAGCAAATGTCCCCTTACCCCAAGGAGATGACCAGCCATGTTCTGGTATTTTAGGATCTCCAGCAGATCACATTTAGTCAGAACTCTCTACTATGACTTGTCCATCTTGGGTAACCCTACATGGCATAGCTCACAGCTTCATTGAGCTACTCAAGCCCCTTTGCCATGACAAGGCAGTGATCCATGAAGGGTATCTGGCCATAAATTCTGTTAAGTTCACTAGGGCTTATTTCTAAACATACATAGGCTTAACCTTAATAGGAGGACTTTCAGGACCTCCTTTAACATGACACTTTAATTGCCTTTAGAGTGAATTTGTTCCTCTTGTTGCTCTCAACAGACTTGTTTTTTTTCTTTTAAATTGTATGCAAATGTCACCTGTTCATGCAAACCTCTTCGTCCAGGTTAAAAGGCAGAGACAGCTAATCAGTCAGCAAATCCCCTGTCTTTGCATTTTCAGTCAGCTCCAGATGTAGCTCAATTAAATTTGGCACTTGGGTAGCTCACAGGAGAACATTCATGCATGCACAAATTAATCAAACAAATCCATTTTGCAGAGTTTTAAAGTATTGAAGAAAATCATTGCACATCATCACAAAATGAAGCATGTTAGCATTTCTGGCAGCTGTGTATGAGTTTTGAGTAATGCACACCATAGGAAGCATCCGTTTGGGGACATATGTTCACGTTTGGCAATCCAGCTGAAGCTAGCGTAGAACTTCTGAAAGGGTTATTTGGGGACGTGTGTTGATTGGGGCACCTAAATAGAGTTATCATGCTCTATACGTTCAGAAGTAGAAACTTTTTTTCCTGTTTAAGATTCAAAATATAAATATGATCAGTTAGGGTTGTCTGCATGGTGGCTTCCATTTCCAGGTATATGGAAAGCAATTCAAGGGAAAAAAGAAACAATGGGCCAGGGGGCTTTGGGGGGGGGGGAGATTCACTATCATATGTACTATGGGCATGCTCAAATTCTTGATACTTGGCATGCAGCCTTGAAGGCCATGGGCAAGCTGTGCACAACTGTTGCATTGCTTTTGAATTTCAGGGCACACAACTTTAGGATAATATAGGCAAATCTCTTTCTCCTTCTGAGCAGAGGTGAGCTTTGGCTGCAATGAAGTAAGCCCCACTGAACACAGTGGAACTTACCTCGGAGTAGACATGCATAGGATTGTACTGTTAGTCTGGCTTTTACAACTAGGACAGCTGAACTAGAGGTTCTTTCACAGTGGATAGGGTGTTGCAATCCCCATGAAACTGCATTGGTGGCACTGTCTTCCAGCTTCCCCATTCTAGATCTGCTATGTTTGCAACCTACCTTGGTGCACTATTTAGAAAAAAATCCACAGGGCTATGATACATATTTATAGGCCCATCTAATGTGGTCCATCTAATGTGGACTTAATTACTATACCTGACCAATACCACTATTGGTTTAGAGCCCAATCCTATACCCCTTACCGGGTGCCTTATGCTCATACCACCCAGGCAAGTGTTGCACAAGGTGCCGTAAAGCGCCTCTTGCACTGGCAGTAAGCCATTACTGCCGGCACTGGGATGGTACCATGGCAACACTAGCCAGGTGCCCCCTGGAGGGAGCACCGGTCACCCACAAGTGGTTAGTCCGCTGCTTGTTGGCGATGCGGCCTCTCGGGGTGGGAGGGTGTTCTGGGGTGGGGAAGTGGTGGAGCAGGTGACGGGACCGGCGGCAACTCTTGCCGCTGGTTTTCGACTTCCAAGTAAGGTGTGTGGCCTTACGCATAGGCCCTTGCTTCTGCACCCGCTCAATAGCAGGTGCAGTAGACCCAAAGCCCACTCTGTGCCCTTACCGTGGGGAAAGGGACAAATGTCCCCTTTCTTCGAGGAGGCTCCTGCGTCTGTTTGGCTGCCATGGGACAGTGGTAGCTGCCTGGCTACCGCTGCACTCCTGGGCAGTCAGGCAGCATAGGATTCCTGACTAGGATTCCTGACATGCCTGGAGGTCATGACAACATTTTATATTGACCCTAGTATCAGACCTATGGAAATATTCCCTTGACCTCCACAGTACTCCGCAGCTCTTGTGGGTAGAAAAGGCTTTCTTCCACTGCCAAGCACCACAACGTCTCTATTTATTTCTCCACTGCTTTGCTTCTTAATCAGTGAAAATATTGCTTGTTAATATTTGAAGAAAGATGGGCTAATCATGCAATAATCCTTAAAAAAAAACTTTTGTTATAAAGACATAGGCTGCTGTACTATTGCACATGTGCTCACTCAAGGGGGCACAAATTAAATCTGTATTGTAGTCACACATATGACTGAAGAAGGAAGTTGCTTTTCTGTAAAAAAAACCAGATTGTCTGTTCAGCTGCCCAAATTGTTCCTGTAGAAATGTCAAAGACCCCTCTGGCTGAAGGACGGTCCTCCTCCATATAATAAGAGCCCACAGCTTTAGAGAACTGCAGCTTAAAGAAAAATCGGTGCTCGTCACGTAACAAGTTCTCTGTCTATCTGCTAGAAATCCTTGTTTAAGATGGTTATGTGTTTGGACAGAGAGGTGCAAAATCACACCACTTTTAACAAAAGAGGCCTACCAGCATAATTTGACTGCTGCTAGTTCTTGTTCTTGACTGATCTGGCAATCACCGGCAGACATTTTCTCTATGGAAAAAATACCAATTATCGTTTGCAGAATTATCCCAGTTGTATGTAAGCTTAAATCCTATAATGGTATTGACTGATTACAAAAGTGCCTGAAAGTTGCTACACAGATGGAGCTGTTCACAGCATCAGGCAGCGCACAGAGGAAGGTAAGGATGAAAGTACAAAGAAAATGCAAAATCAGAACAGGAGACTTGAAAGCAACTGATGTCCTTTCTTCCCATAACACTTTTTAACAATTACCATCCAGTTAATAGTTCTTGAGATTCTACCAGTCAAATAATGGCTTGTTATCTGTAAGAGCCTGAAGATGGAGATTTAACTGCCAAGATCATTAGCTTTCATATCGTTGCTTTCCAGATTAGATTTAGCGGCATTGACCATCAAGTCTCAGGAGGTTGTGGGTAGATGAGAGTACTTTCAACTCAAACACTGCTACAATTAATTTACTCCTGCAAATCTGTAAGCCAGCTCTAAAGGCCAATAAAGTGTTTCAAGCAACCGTAAGAACATTAGTTAGTCTTAATGAGAACATTATTGACTACCAGCTCACTGAGGAATACGGTAAGGCTTTGATTTTGTATCACTGACTTGCAAGGATATTGAAAAGAGGGCAGATAATAAAAGGGGCCACATTTTAACAACCCAGAGTTGATTGGCTTCAGGACCTTGGAATCAAGTGCCATGCTAGATCCACACCATCAATCAGAAGATGAATAGTGCACATAATACTATCAGCTAGCCTGTTTGAAATAATTCCAGTCAAGGTTATTTAGTTCAGGCTGATAGGCAAGTATCAAGATTGCAAGATGGCATTTCTGGGACAGGGGAAAGGAAGAATTGTGCTTCATGACTTCCCTGATGGGTGTGGCTAAAAGACTGAACCAGTCCTGTGAATCAGGACTTCCCTGCGTGGAATTCCATTTCTGCCATGAATTCACTAGCTGGCCCTAGGCAAATCAGTCCCTCTCAGCCATAGCTGAAAAGCGGGAATAACAATACTCACAGGATTGGTTGTAAGGACAGCATAAAATCATCATGCACAAAGTGTGTTGCATGTTCAGAATACCCTATACTAGTGGTTCTCCAACTTTTTAGCACAGGTACCCATTTTTTAGAATGACCATCTGTCGGGGATCCACCAGAAATGATGTCATGGCAAGAAGGGCCGTCTATCATTGTGATACAAGAACCTGCTGAGAATGTAGCAATAAGTTGGGTTATTTCTCAGCCATTTTCCAATAGCAAAGTGAATCAGAAAGGAAAAAAGCCTATTTACAACCTTGACACAAGCAAAATAACCACATAGCCCTCCCCCTTTCAAGCATCCCACCTTCTCATATTTTCAATTATGACTGTCCTAGGGGCTTTGTGACCCACCTGAAATTGGCTCGCAACCCATTGGTGACCCACAGTTTGGGAGCCACTACCCTATGCAAATGCTAATTATTGTAATTGTTATGAACTCTTACCATACCTTTGCAGGAACACAGTTCCTGGCCAGTGAGAGTTCCATCTGAGTAGCTAATCGCTGACTGGAGCATGCTATTGTCAAAAAAGTCATTACTAATCACACCTGCTTGCCATGTGCCAATTGAGTCTCATCACACAGAGACTTTCCTAGGAATCCCTGCCTTTAAAGGTGATTGGTTGGCTAACTACAGGAGAGAGGCTTTTTCCGTGGTGGCATTCCAATTGTGGAGCTCCCTCCATAGATCTCTCAGCAACCTGTGGCATCCTATGGAAGGCAAGTTTATTCTGCTTTACTGATGATTGTTACGGTGATATGGGAAGCCAAACCGTCCTTGCGCAGGTTGTCTATTTTCATGACACGGGAGCTGCATACTCAAGGGCACAATCCTAAACTGGAGTTAGGCCAGCATAAGCTAAGCCAGTAAAGTTTGGACACCACAAGGGCCACCATACTGCGTGTTTGGATTACTCCTGGAGTCAGGGAGGATGGCTCACATCTGTGGGCTGGCCTCTCTGATGCCGAGAGTGGTCCAAACATACTTTACGGTGTCCCTGGTACTGGCCAAACTTTGCTGGCTTCGTTTATGCCAGCCTAACTCAGTTTAGGATTGTGCCCTCATTCAAAATAGCAGCACCTCTTCAGTGAGAAGCTGTGAGTTTAGAAAAGCTTAACAGAAGGAAAGCTGAAATGTTGTGTAAGTCTCTGTGTTGCACTACTCATGCAAGTAGCTTGCTCACATGAATAGGTTTTTTTTTTTTATATTGGCCACATGCATCGGCCCAACGGTGCATTTAGATTGCGCCCTAAATAAGTTTTCACTAGATGAGGTTTCCTCCCCCACTATTAATATAAGACTTTTTAGCAAACTGACCATCAAAACGTTGATCAGAAATGTGACTTCAGTTTTTCATATTGACATATATGAGAGCAGATATTGACCTCAATATTGACCACTATGAGAGCAGAAATTTTTGGCAAATTATTTGTGGAAGAAAATGATGTATCATTGAAAACGTAAGGGTTGAATGGGAAAAACGAATTCTTCTTTAGCGATAATGGTCAGTCGGTCTTTGGATTTTAAAGCAGCTTGAACTATGTACTCAAGTGAATGTAATATAGGATTCTAGCTGAAAATTAATAGACTGTCAAGTGCTTTTTATGCATGATGAACTATAATTGCAAGGGAAGGCCAACTGCAAACAGAAAAATGTATCCCCCCAAAAGAAGATTTATGCCGTAGCTATTTGGTTGGTTATTCAGCTGTCTTATCAAAGCTCAAGAAAGCTTAGGTGGAAATGTATTGGCTGTGGCAAAGCCACCAGGCTCAACAGAACTCGAGTTAACTGAAAATGTCAGGAATATTACATTGTAACAATGCAAGTGAATCTTAAAAGCCATATTTTTCAATTGAATTCAGCCAAGCAGCCGTACATGGGGATGGCACAGAACCAACTCTCTGCATTGTGAACACTTGTTTTTTCCTGCCATAAATTACCAGGTGCTGTAATGTCTGATAGTAATCTTGTGCTATGTTTTTGTATGTCCATTGCCAAATTTTGTGCGATGTACAATCTAAAATATGTGCTTTGTTTAAAAAAGGGGGGTGATAAGCATTTCAACCTCATGATTATCAGTAAATATAAACACTATCAACCTCGTGAACAGTTTGGAGAGTGTACAAGGACTACTGACATCTTTAAAAATGGAAAAAGTACAATCTGTTTTACTGTAACACAAGAGTTGCATTCCCAAGACATTTTGTATTATCAAAAATTGTGTTAGAGAAAATAATTGTTTCTACAGGGACTTAGGATCTAGAGCATGGGTTGACAAACTTGTTTCATATAGTGGGCCGAATAGCATTTATGGCACCTGCTGAAGGCCGGAAGTGACATCATTGAGCAGGAAGTGACATCATTAAGCAGATGATAGCCAGAAAAAAGCACTTTGTTTTCACATAGAAACTCATTAGCTGCAAATGACAGAAGAAAAAATGTGCAAATCTTGTCCATAATTTCAAGATATGAAAGAGCCCAATTATCATGCTGGGAGAGCTCTATTATGTATTATATATTACATATTACTGTACCAATGTCCAGTTAAATAGTATTACTATGGCTACAAAAAACAGTGTTTCTTCCACCATCTTTCATTGGTGATCCATCTTCACAAAAAAATAAAAATAAAATGAAGATTTGCAGTCATTGAATTACTGGTGACGATGCCAGTTACTTTTTGTCATTAATGATAAACACAAGTATTAATTTTGTTATTAGATGTGAGTCAATTTAATAATTTTCCATGATTCATGAATAACTAAAATTAACAGTTTTCAAAGAGCGCAACTTACCAACAAACTGTGGCTCTAATATCTACAGCAGAAAACTGATGCCATGCAAATGGTGGTTTAACAGTGGTGTGAAAAGCAGTTTGCTATAGTTTATTACATGGTTCCAAACCTTTTTAGCATTTGCACCCCCTTTTTAGGTACGACAGCCTGTCGAGATGACCCCCCCCAAAGACCGAGGGCCAGAAATGAGGTCATTAAACAGGAAGTGATTTTTTTTGTTTTTAATAATGCACTTTAATAAAATTCAATCTTTTGAGAAAAAAGTTTTTTTTGCATGTTTGTTATTTATTTGTGCTTATATACTACAGCTGGGGAGTGGAGGCTGAGAAATCCAGATTTGTTGATCAGACTAACAGCCACTGTGTGGAGACAGAGGGATGGAAAAGGCTGGACTGGAGGGTATAGTAGGAGGAAGGATTGTGGAGAGACTGAACAGCTGTGGAGTCCAGTATTATGTCTCCTTACTGCAGTTGGGAGTGGAGGTTCAGAAGGAGCTGGCCTGACGCCTATTTTTTTAATCGCAGAGACAAAATTTAAACAGGGGAAGTAGTTTACGGTCTAGAAAGGCTGGTTGAGATGTCAACTTATTGTCAGTGTCAATGTCAACCTGTTTTCAGGATCTCAGTGTCAATGGTGAAGAGGCCCAGGTGACAATTTCAAGGTGATGGTACTCAGATCTCTGCAACCCCCTGAAAATCAGCTCATGACCCCCTTGGTGGTCATGACCCCCAAGTTGAGAACTAGTAGTTTATTAGGACATGCCTACAGATAGTCAACATCTGCCCATTTATTAATGATGTTTAATGATGTTTGTTTTTAAATCTTGAAGAAAAACAAAAGAGATTGTACAGCAAGTTCAGTTTAATTAAATAAAATGACGTGTTTGATGTGCTGGATACCAATTCAATGGCCCTGTAGCATTTGGTGATCTGAGTCAATAATTGTTTTAAAACGTTGACCAAAAACAGAAAAAAGAATCTGCTTCTCATGCAGTTTCCTCAAACCCCGAAGTGTGGAGCTTTTGGTTTGATTTACTCCTTCATTTGTGCAGCCCATTTAAATAAAACTAGAAATCCTGCATCTCTGGGGTTTGAGAAAACCGTGTGATGAGCACACTAAGGAGCTACATTTCTTTTTAGATAGTGCAGGGATGGCAGCAGCCAGCCTGAGGTGGTGTTGGACAATGTTCTGGGTCATACCATTCCATCGGAGAACCACTGTCATTCAGTCAGTCTAGAAGGGCCAATGGTCTGACCCTGTATACAGCAACTTCCACTGTTCAAATGAGTTACTAGCCTTCAAAATAATTGCAAATGCTTAGGCATACAGAATGCACAGCTTTGTAGAAACCAGGCCCAAGGAAGCAATTGCGTGTGCTGTCTCGCTGAAATTTGTATGCTAGAAATAATATTTTATTGCGAAGCTAGGTCATTCGAAAACCAAACTGATTTATATGAGTAGAGTCTGAATTATTGATTTATATGCATTGAATCTCCTCACTCAAAATGTATTTCATGGCATTTCTATAATGTGCGGTACTATTATAAACCATGTTTGTGGCATCTTAAGTGATGCCAGTAAAGATCCAAGGAATCCTTGCTTGCATATTTGAATCCTTCCTTTCCTGGGTATTAAACAAAGCATTGCAATTAAAATATAAGTATATAAGAAGGGCCCTGCTGGATCAGGCCAAAGGCCCACCTAGTCCAGTTTCCTGTATCCCATAGTGGCCCATCAGGTGCCTCAGGGAGCTCTCAACAAGGTACCCATATCCTGTTGCCACACACCTGGCATTCAGAGATAGCATATCTCTAAAACCCAGAGCTTGCATATAGTCATCATAGCTTATGACCTGTGATAGACTTTTCTTCTATTCCCTAAATCTGTCTATTCCATAGGGGTGGCTAGGGTTTTCCTCCCCCCCTTACCCCAATGAGACACCCAGCTGTCTCTTTCTCTCCACTGGATATCTTTAATCCAGTGCAGGTTAGGAGGCAGCTGGAGGACTCCCTGTTGTAAGGGGGGAAAGCCCCAGCCACCCCTATGGGACTTCTCAGATCTGCACCAGCTATATAGCTTGCACAAATCCAGAAAACCCTATGTAATGCTGGGCAGGGGGAGGGGTATGATACAGCAGAAGCCAATTCAGATGATCCTATTCCCATCCCAGGCCTGATCTGCCCTGTTCCACCTCCTTCCCAAAACGCCCCTCCCCGCTTCCAAAACACCCTCCCGCCCCCTTTCCCAACCTTACCTCTGCTGGTCGGTGCTGCTCGACTCAGCGCCAGTACAAGCGG
The DNA here is from genome assembly GCA_029204185.1 of Lerista edwardsae. NCBI lineage: Eukaryota > Metazoa > Chordata > Lepidosauria > Squamata > Scincidae > Lerista > Lerista edwardsae. The sequence continues at coordinate 6,521,332 of JAJKFI010000009.1, read as the reverse complement.
TTGAGCTGGCGCTGCCAATTCTTGAGTAATCACAAACATGCTTTATGGCACATTTGCAACACTCTGAGCTGACACAGGGATGGCTGTGCTGGATTAGTTAGGATTGTGCTGATAATCTTGGAACTAGCATAGCAGCACTATTTCTTAGGGGAAAATATGCTTCCATTGGCTCCGGTGGAAGCTTCTAAGGTTAAATGGCACACACAGGAATCACAATGATGTTGATGATAAAGTGTTAAAGCCCTTCCAACTGCCAGCTGCAATTCTGAGCACGCACATTCCCATGTGTGCTTAGTTACTGAAAAAAGAATGAAAACTGCAGCATCCACACATGCTGCCAGAGTAATTTTGACCTACAGCCATGCCAAACCTCTCTCTGTTTTTTTTTTTTCAAAATGATTTTATTTTCTACTATACAGTAATGGGAAAAGGAAAATATTAATACGAAAGGGGAGGGGATAGTAACACAGGTATACACATAAGGTCATGGAGAGATTACATGCATATATTGAAATCTACTTTACCTACAATACATTTCTTCAACAATTATTAATAATATAATACTGTTAAGCCTCATATATTGTTAAACAAATGTATCCATCAAAATTAATTTATTAATCTATATTAGTAGTCTTAATAATCCATTGTCTGTCAGTGTAATTCAATCTTTAAGATTATTTGGAGCCAAAAAGTTTCAGCAAAAAAATATTATTATTGACGTCAATTCTTATCTTACGCTATTCCTGATTCTCTTTGGCCCCCCTTTTTTTTCTCCCTTGTTTTGACTAAATGTTATCATAGTACATTCTTTCTCACTGAGCAGGCAAAGCATAGCAAATATTACCACTAGAGAAAAGAAAAAAAACAAGACAAGAAGGAAAGGATTGCATTTGCTATTATAATAAGTGATATAAAATGCAGCAGAGGAGAAAACTACTATCTATCTTTTACTTTCAAACCTAATACATACTATTAGTGTAACACCCCTGTTCTAAACTTCAACATTCCAAAGCAAAAAAGAGGGGGGGGGGGAAAAAGATAGGTAAAAATGCAGAATCTTCTCCTTGGGTTATCAATCACTAGTCAATCACTAGTATCAATCACTTGGTTATAATATCTTATCATTTAAGTTGAAGGGTAGTCTTTAAATATCGCTTTGTTATAAATCTTAACTTTATATCTAGAATAAAGACACCCCTCCCTTCATTAAATCGATCCAAATATCACATTTATATAATCTTAAATTCATACATTCCATCAGCCTATGCCTTATAAGTATGTCTGGGCATTCAAATTAGTCCAAAGTCGTAGGGGGTCCTAACATATCGCTTAGTTATAAATCTTAACTTTATCTGTAATTAGAACATCCCCCCTCACAAATAATCTAAATAGCCCCTTTAAACATTCTTCGATTCAAACATTCAAACTACATAATTAATCTTGTCCCAGTTGAAGTTCTAACATTCTCTTTCCATAGGGTGCACACATTTCTAACCAAGCATTAAACTAACTTTAAAACTCAAAACTGAAAAGAATTAAAACTTTATGCTAAAAAAAAGATTAATCTATTTGATATTTCATCTCTTCCACCAACTAATCCTCATTTTAAACATCTGATCTTACTTTCTTATAGTGTCTTAAGTATCCAATAATTCTAATTTCTTACTATTAATTCTGTTACCCCTATTCTAAAAACCGTCCATTATATTTTATCAGTATATGTTTTACCCCTATAATTCAGATTCCTCACCTTCACATTAAACATTTTTCTTAAAAATCCACATACATTTCAGTAATTTAAAATAGTCCAATTTAAAGTTTTCAGTTTTCTTTTCCTTCTGGTCTTCTAATTCTTTCATCATAAATCTTAAGTTCATTGTTATTTTCTCACAGCCATAATCTTCCCTCTCAAAGTTCAATACTATACAATTTTTTTGGCAGTGAAGTCCGATACTGTATTCTTCAAGCTACATTCCACAGACTCCACTTTAAGGGGGGGGGGTAAAAATAAAATAAAATAGTTTCCTCTTCTTTTTTTCATCACAAATAGTTACTGGTTAGTCCAAAGAGATTGTAAATTATAAATCCAAATAAATTTCAGTGATATAAAATAGTCCAATTTAAACCTTTTAAGTTTTCCTTCTGATCTTCTAATTGTTTCATCATAATCTTAAATTCATTGTGAAGAGGGAGTTATCTTCTTAAAAAATTCTCATAGCCATAAACTTCCATCTGAAAATTCAATACAAATACTTTGGCAATGAGTTCCAATGCTTTGTTCTTCAAGCTGCATTCCACAGACTCCATTTTAAAGGGGGTAAAAAAAATATAACATACTTTCCTTTTCTTTTTTTAAATCACAAATAGATGAAAGTCGGTTGGTTTTGTATTAATTTAAATTTATCTTGTCAAATACTTTTGCACTTTCTTTTTGCACTCCAGCTGGGGTCTTTGATGTTTTTCAGGCTTTTTCCTCCTTCACCCCTCTGAGATTCTGGCGGCCATCTCTCTCGCCAAAAGCAATTAAAACGACTCCAATCTCTCAGTCTATTATTTATTTGTCCAAATTATCATCCATTCTTCTCCTCCTCCTGCTCTCTGCTTTCTCTGCACCAAGATTTGCAACAGAGGCTTAATTACAAATCCAGATGGAAACATTCTCGACGCCGTCCGTGATCTTTTCTAACGAGGCAAACAACATTAGCCTGCAGTCCACGTTAATGGTGCAGGATCTTCTCACCCTTATGCTCCAGGCTCCCAGCGTTCCTCCTGAGATTGCCATTCCCAGGATTTAGCTGGAAAATGCCTATGCCCTGGGTTTCCTTTCCTGAAAACCACAGGCTGAATGCCCCATCGGGCTTCAGATAAAAGGCAAGAGTATGGTCCCTTCTTCCCCAGTGGAAGAAGCATGACCGTCCATGTTGGCAAGCCCCGCCTCTCTCCGCCAAACCTCTCTCTGGATGCAAAGGAGGGGGACAGTTGTTTGCAGGGCCATTGTGCAGGCTGTCTGTGCTGTAACTTCTCTGCCCACATGTCCTCCTTAATAGTTTCCTCTTCAAGAGGTGCTGGCGATGGTGGATCAGGCTGTGAGAGACAAAATTTCAGATGATAGCACAGATCGACCTGCAGGCACTGTGGCTGGTCCAGAGATGAAATGTGAAAGGAATGGCTGTTGACCGGAGTAGCCGAGTTGAAATAAGGTTAAACTTCACAGTAGTTTTGAAAAGCCTAATCACACTTTTCCTCCGGTCTGGAAGAGAAGCAAAACTAAGGACACAAATATATAAAGACTCATCAGCAGCACAGTGATTACTTATGCCATTGCATGTAGATGTTTATATGATGTATTTATTGAGGCGTGCAAATAAATCTGTCTTCATTTTTCATTCATTTCACTTTCTGGGAAGGGAACTGAAAGATGCACAACTGGGTAATTAAACTAAAGGCATAAGTACTTTGTTTCATATTTTCTTACATTTAGACCTGATCTAATGATGGCTTAGTTAAGAAGTGGCAAACACTGTATCCTTAATTAAATAATCTAATTGTCCAAAAAAGCCCTTTTTTGTTTTTAAGTACTTTGAATACTAAAAGCCCAATCCTATCCTTGAGATAGGCTGGCATATCTCCATGTACACTGGCGCAATGAAAGCCTGGCTGGTGTAGGAGACCTCCTGCCAATGGACCATGGATGCCAGCACAATGCTGGAAAAAACACTATGCTCAATGGCTTGGATGCCCCTTAGATGCTGGTGCAATTCCACTGATGGAGAGGCCTCCTCCTCACAGGGAGGAGACTGGGGTGTGACATGGGAGAGATGAGAAGGAGGTGGCATACGCCGTAACCTACATTGCTCCAGAAAAGACACCCCCCAATATTAAAAAACACTATGTCAGTGACAGCATAGGTCGGAGTGATCCCATATGGAAGAATGGGGAAGATAGAAACAGAAAGTTGCACCTCTTGCCTCCCTGCTCCACTCAGGGCCAGTCCCAAGAGCAGTGGGCCCCAATGCAGGGCATTCCTGTGGGCCCCCCTCCTCACAGCCCCCCACTCAGCGGCGGCATTCAGCCGGTACGCTGGGCGGGACTTACCTTTGACCGGCAGTCCGCCCGTTGCATAACGGGGCGGGCAGGAAAGCGGCGGAACGCGCTGCTACACAATGGGCGGACTGCCGGTCAAAGGTAAGTCCCGCCCAGCGTACCAGCTGAATGCCGCCGCTGCCCCTACTCATCATACAACAATGATGAGCACTTGTGCCATGCACAAAATACAGCACCCGGAAATAGTTGGCAGTGATGGGATGGAATGGGATTGTCCAATCTCTTTAGAAGGCTGGGGACCGTTGCTGCATCGTCAGAACTATGTTTGTTTTTCAGGACTGCTTCTTTTCCATTTAGGCATAGGTTTGTACAGATTCGCTTTTTTTAAAACTCATGTACAAAATACAACTGAATATTTTAAGAATGCCACAACAGCGCTATGGAATATAATTAATTGTGCAATCGTATGAAAAATGTCTATTTCAGTTAGCCTTGCCTAGGGTGCAAAATAGCCTGGCACTGGCCATGGGTATATACTGTGACACGGTGTGAATCATGATGTTCTGATTCATGTAAGAACAGTGTTTTTGTCGCAAGCCTGTTTTTGGTGGTCTGTGAACAGTTTTTCGAAATATTAAAAAAAATATTTGCAAGTACCCTTCGCTGGTTTGCAGAAGAAAATTGTTAGCTGGAATGCTGTGGTATGAGCATATTGAGGGCACAATCCTAACCAAATTTCCAGCACTGACATAGCTGTGCCAATGGGGCATGTGCTGCTTTCTGCAGTGGAGTAGTAGTCATGGAGGCCTCCTCGAGGTAAAGGATTGTTTGTTCCCTCATCTTGGAGCTGCATTGTCCTTACCCCGGTGCTAGAAAGCTGGTTAGGATTGTGCCCAGAAGAAGATTGGGGGTAATCTCCATACCCCCAATTAAAATAGCACATTTTTGGATTCTCTCTAGTAATTAGCATGCCATTGATCACATGTGAACCCAGTTTCAGCCTTTTGTCTAGGCTGGAAGTCCCTGACTGCACATTTTGCACTCGCCTTCTAGGTATCCTGGAATGCCTGTAAAAGTTGGAGAAACGGTCCTTGAACTCCATTTCTAGGGAGAGTTTAGCAAATGCACACACACACACACACACACACACACACACACACACTATATGTAAGGTCTCTAGCAGCCTCAGAAGCACTGGACCCAAATCATTATTATTAATTAATTAATTATTATCAATAAACAAATGCCGAGATCTTCTCTTCTTTAGTGGGGTTGCGATAGATTGCGATTTTATAAAGTGAGTCCTGGCGCTGAAAAGGTTTGGGACCTAGGGCTATTTTGGAGTTGCAGAACCAGTCTGCATATCTAGGAAAGAGAATTGGAACCACTTACATACTGAGGTCTTAATTTTCTGTTGCAATATGGATTTGTAAGTGAAACATGATTAGTAAGGCATTGCTAAATGACATCTGCTACCATTCTGATCCTAGATGGTCAATGAGCCTAGCAATGAATGGATTAGTGGCACTAAGATTAAGGATGTTAGTAATTCAGTACGTTATAAGCAAACAATCCTTTAAGATATTTACAAGACGAAACCTGCACTTGCAAAGCATATATTAGTTCTGCTGAGCTTGTACAATGAAAATAATTAATCAACACATACTTAATGTTTACACTCCATTAAGTGTAGCAAAAGTCAGTGCTTTTGTTTCATGGACACGCTGACATATCACTTGGTAGAGGTCTAACGTTACCTCTCTATAGAGCTCTTTGGTTTTTTCGTTTTCCAATTCTGAGCAGAATTTCAAGTGAATAAATTAGTAAATTTATCATTTTCCTGCTAATGGTGTCATATGGACAGTTTGATGAAATAGCTCATTATGGTCAATGAAGTGAAATATGAGTTCCATCAGCACATTTTCATTAAAGAGGGCTAGTGGAATTAGTTTGCTGTTATCAAGGACCATGGGATACAAAAATAAAATTAAAGTGGGCTATTAGCAGATAAATTCAAAGAATATCCCAATAGAGTTTGAGTGCAATCCACTAAACTCTGCCGCCGGAGTTGTTGTTGTTCAGTGTTTTTCAAAGAATGAGGGCTGCACTGGAGAAGCACCTGGTGAATTGCGATCTCCGAAAACAATTGCCACCGTGAAACACAGAAGGGTTATTGCATGATAAAATAAATGGGGAGAGGCACTATTTGTAGTTTATAGTGAAGAGATTAAATGCAGTTCAGATTCCCAATACATGTGGGTATTTTTAAACACTGCACTTCTCTCTTGCAATACAACTTGACTATAAGAAGCAATTACTATTTCACAACCATTCCTAGGGGCTGAAATGAGAAATTAGACAATCAGATATTAGTTACTACATCATCATCATCATCATCATCATCATCATCATCATCATCATCATCATCATCATCATTATTATTATTATTATTATTATTATTATTATTATACTAGTATTTATATACCGCCTTTCTTGGTCATTGGATTGACTTTAATTCAAGGTGGTTCACATAGGCAGGCTTTTTCCCAGCGGTGTTTGTACAAATAACATCCTAATCTTTCAAGAATGGCTATATTCAGATGGAACTTTCACAATCCAGTCTTTTCTTGCTACTGCATGGTTGCCTCCACGCTGGCTGATAAACAGCTGACAGATGGCTTCTTTGCTCTCACCAAAGGCAGCTGGAGGCAGCTCAGCTCAGAGCTTATCAGTTAGATTCTCAAAGTCTCTCCACTCACAGAAGCTTCTGGTGTTCTCGCGAACTGGCAACCTTTGGATCTTATCTTTGGGATTAACAGCGGCTCTACCATCTTGGCCAGACCTTCATATATAGAACTATATGTCTCAGGGCACAATCCTAACCTGGAGTTAGGCTGGCACAGTTAGGCCAGCAAAGTTTGGCTGGCACAAAGACCACAGTAAAGTGCATCTGAGCCACTCTTGGAGTCAGGAGGCTGGCACACATCTGTGTGCTGGCTTCTCTGACTCCAAGAGTGGTCCAAACATATTTTACAATGGTCCTTGTGCCGGCCAAACTTTGCTGGCCTAATTGTGCCAGCCTAACTCCACGTTAGGATTGCACTCTCAGTATTTCCATTGTGAAGATTCCTGGCTATCCACAAGTTGTCTGCATTGATGGCGAGCACAGGTGTAATGTTCATTGTCCAAAGGAGTGTACCAGTTATGGTGTTGAAACTTGTACTGCATCTCGATTCCATGCCAGCATCAGGGTACTGGGCTTGTCAAAGGCAAAACTCTGAGTTGGGGTTCCCTAGCACTCCACTACCTGAAGGCACATCAGGCATGACCACTGTCACTGTTACTGAGAATTCAGAGGTCAGGTTAGCTAGGTGGACCTATGATGGACATGGGCTCTCAGTATCATCCTTGGTTTGGTCATGAAGCTCACTGGTTAACCTAGGATCATTTGAATCCTTCAAACTATCTTACCTCACAAGACCCTTCTGAGGATAAAATGTGAGAATGCTCCCTGTTAGAGAAGTCTCCACCGGAACAAGGAAATATGAGGGTTTGTGTTTTTTTTGGAGAAAGGGCAGGGCACAAATATCAGTAATAAATCTAGCCGATTCAATACATGGCTTGGGATACAGTTAGTGCTTCAGAGGAGTTATTCCAGGTGGATGCTTTGCTCTCCACATTAAGTAAATTCAGACTATGGCAAATGTCTCTTTAACACATATAGTTGATCTCTTTGTCACCTCTGTTAAGTGTACATGGATCCATGATTTCATACTGTCAGTGTGGATTGTTTGTCTTATCACCCAAATCAAATGCCCCAAGGGCAATAGTATCCCCAGAGGGGATATGTGGGGCAATAGGTTTTGCAAGGTGCCTTACCTTCCCGTATAAACTGCTCCTTTCCCACGCAGTTGTAGCCATTCCAGGCTGCGAACACAATGCAGAGGCATCTCTTCCTCATTGCATCCCCATCCCAGAAATGCTATGACAGCAAGGGAGAGGAATGGTTTACACAGCAAGGTAAGGTGCCTTGCAAAATGTAGTAACCACCCTTTCCAGGGACGCTACTTCCCAGGGGACTCTACTGCCTAGTGGTTCTCAAACGTTTCAGTATTGGGACTCACTTTTTCAATGACAATCTGTCCAGGGCCCTCCGAATATTATGTCATGGCTGGAAGTGCCATCATTGTGACACCAGAACTTGCTGCTTTCCTGAGAATGCAGCAATAAGTTGGGTTATTTCTCAGCTATTTTCAAATTGCAAAGTGAATCGGAAAGAAAAAAGCCTATTTACAACCTTGACTCAAGCAAAACCACCACCCAGCCCTTCCCCTTTCCAGCATCCCATCTTCCCATATTTTCAATATGGCTGCACTAGGTGCTTCACGACCCACAGTTTGGGAACCACTGAACTAGCTAGATTAAATGGGAAAGTTGTTCATGGTTTCTGTGGGGAAGTTGCAAGTCTATGGTCTACAGCATACGGGGCTGGTACCCCTTTCAAATCCTAATCTGTAATGTGGAACCCACCTTCAGAAGCTGGTACACAAGTGCCATAATTTCTCTTCTGTCACTTCTCCCTCTTCTTTCCCCATCTAGTGGCAGATAAGTGGACCACAGTGGAGGTATTCTGCTGCTGACCCTGTTTTCCTTCCAAGCCAGCTGGAAGGGAGAGGATGAGCAGAGAGAGCATGGAAACAGCACTCACTTGGTTTTGAAAGGCAGAAAAAGGGAAGTGAAGCCACACAAAGCAGAGCAGAAGGTGCACCACTGCAGGGGAGAGGAGGTGGGTAAGTTGGGAGCCAAGAGGGCCTGTTGAAAATTGGGGGATGTGACCAAAAGACCTCTCCAAAGCCAGAGTCTCCAGGCTATTCATTTAGGGACATGAGCTCAGGCTGTTGTTCCAACTGTATGGGCTTGGACCTCAAAAATCATCAGTCCCCCTCAACCACCAGTTAAAAGCCAGTTTGAAGAGGGGCGTCTTTAAAAAGGGATTGAAGCATAGAGTCACAGGAGCTTTCCCACTTTGAAGCTGAGGACAAGAGGAACTGTCCCCCCCCCAGTCTACCCCAAGTGAGTTCATGGCAGAGGTGAGATCCAGTGCAACAGGAGTCCTTATTCACAGCTCAAAGCACAAGTCTAGGTGTGGCTACTCAAAGGTAAGCCCCAGTGAGCTCAGTGGAACTTACTCCCAGGTAAGAATGTATACTATTGCAGCCTCTGGTTCTTACAGCCCAAGCCTATGTATTGGTTACTCAGAGGTAAATACCGTTATGGTCAATGGGGGTTACTTCCTGGTAAGTGTGCATAGGATTGCAGCCTTCAGCACTTTGCGATATTGAATTTCACAGTTTAGTGCTGGGAGGAAATACTATTTTAGATAAAACACATGGAAACAGAAGCTGCAGGTTCTCAATTTGGCCCTGGTAGGCTTTATAGTAATGGTCTAGGTATGTGATTTTTTAAAAAAACACCCTGTGAAGTTTAATGGCTCTACAGTTACATTCTATGACTTTTTATTAGATCTAGTAAGTTGGGTAGTGCCAGGTTGAAATAAAGCTTTTGTATTGTGAGAGCTGGTTCACTAGAGCCAGACTGAAGTGAATCCACTGCATATTCGCTGCATTCTGATAATTGTGATTTAGCTTTAACATGGGGAGGGGCTGAAGCCAGAGGTGAAAAAGAACCATATGTTCAATTTGTGTGCACGATTCCACTTGCCCCTTTATCGTTTATGATAGATCCATGGCGCTGAACTATCAAGGGATGTCACCGGGTTTTGCATTGCTGACAGCATTGTTATTAGATTATTCCTGTTCCATTATAAAACTGTCTCCATCGGAAATGCAAAGCTTTTCTAAATCCGTAATCTAAAATAAAGTTAGGCAGCCTTATCTTCAGGGTGTTCGAGCTGTGCAAGTCCTGTTGGAAGTGAATAAGGCTTCGAAGAGAGGAGTGTGGTAATGCCTGCACTTTTAATTTTTTTAAAAAATGTGGAGGGTCAGTTGCAGTGATGTCATTCAGGGGGAACGGACCAGAACGGGCGTTCCGGATCCTAACGGGCTCCGTGGCTGGTTCCGGGTTCCCGACAAGTGTCAATCAAAAGTGAGTTCCTGTTCCTAAATCATTTGAATGACACCACTGGTCAGTTGGTAATTTGGAAGGTAACCCTGGCTTGCTCTGATCACGCGTGAGATATTAGTGCTGTTGTTCAAGTCTCACAGAGCAAATTGCAATGGATTTTAATGCTGGATTAATTGACAGTAATGTATTCTTGTAATACAGTAATGTACTTGTCTTGTGAGACAGTAATGTACTCTCAGCTGTGGATGTGTCTGGAAGTGAAAGGAAAGTGCGATGCTGCAAAGAACAATACTACATAGGAACCTGGAACGTCAGATCTATGAATCAAGGCAAGCTAGATGTGGTCAAACGTGAGATGTCAAGGCTGAACATCGACATCCTGGGAGTTAGTGAACTAAAGTGGACAGGAATGGGAGAATTTAATTCAGATGACCATTATATTTGCTACTGTGGGCAGGAATCCCTTAGAAGAAATGGAGTAGCCTTCATTGTGAACAAGAGAGTGAGAACAGCAGTACTGGGGTATAACCTCAAAAATGATAGAATGATTTCCATTCGGATCCAAGGCAAACCTTTCAACATCACAGTAATCCAAGTCTACGCCCCAACCACTGGTGCTGATGAGGAAGAAGTTGACCGCTTCTATGAAGACCTAGAACAGCTTCTAGAATTAACACCCAAAAAAGATGTCCTTCTCATCATAGGGGATTGGAATGCTAAAGTAGGCAGTCAAGAGGTAAGAGGAATAACAGGCAAGTTTGGTCTTGGAGTACAAAATGAAGCAGGGCAAAGACTGATAGAGTTCTGTCAGGAGAACACATTAGTCATAGCAAACACCCTTTTCCAGCAACACAAACGGCGACTGTACACATGGACTTCACCAGATGGTCTACATCGAAATCAGATTGATTACATTCTTTGCAGCCAAAGATGGAAAAGTTCCATACAGGCAGTCAAAACAAGACCTGGAGCTGACTGTGGCTCAGATCATCAGCTTCTTCTTGCCAAATTCAGGCTTAAACTGAAAAAAGTAGGGAAAACCGCTAGGCCCTCCACGTATGACCTAAATCAGATCCCCTACGAATATACAGTGGAGGTGACAAATAGATTTAGGGGCTTAGATTTGGTAGACAGAGTGCCTGAAGAACTTTGGACGGAGGTCTGTAACATTGTACAGGAGGCAGCAACTAAAACCATCCCAAAGAGGAAGAAATGCAAGAAGGCAAAGTGGCTGTCTGACGAGGCTTTACAAATAGCTGAGGAAAGGAGAGAAGCCAAAAGCAAGGGAGAAAGGGAAAGATATACCCAACTGAATGCAGATTTCCAGAGAACAGCAAGGAGAGATAGGAAGGCCTTTCTAAATGAGCAATGCAAAGAAATAGAGGAAAACAACAGAATGGGGAGGACTAGAGATCTTTTCAAGAAAATTGGAGATGTCAAAGGACAATTTCATGCTAAGGTAGGCACAATAAAGGACAAAAATGGCAAGGACCTAACAGAAGCAGATGAGATTCAGAAGAGGTGGCAAGAATACACAGAGGAACTCTATAAGGCCGATCTAAATGTTCCTGATAACCACAGTGGTACAGTCACTGAGCTCGAACCTGACATCCTGGAGAGTGAAGTCAAGTGGGCTTTAGAAAGCCTCACTAACAACAAAGCTAGTGGAGGTGACAGCATTCCAGCGGAATTACTCAAAATCTTAAAAGATGATGCTGTCCAAGTGCTGCTCTCCATATGCCAGCAAATTTGGAAAACCCAACAGTGGCCACAAGACTGGAAAAGATCAGTTTACATTCCAATCCCAAAGAAGGGCAATGCCAAAGATTGCTCGAATTACCGCACCATTGCACTCATTTCACATGCTAGCAAGGTCATGCTCAAAATCCTACAAGCTCGGCTTCAGCAGTATGCGAATCGAGAACTACCAGATGTACAAGCTGGTTTCCGAAGAGGCAGAGGAACTAGAGATCAAATTGCCAACCTTCGCTGGATCATGGAGAAAGCAAGAGAGTTCCAGAAAAACATCTACCTCTGCTTCATTGATTATGCTAAAGCCTTTGATTGTGTGGATCACAACAAACTGTGGCAAGTTCTTGAAGAGATGGGAGTTCCAGACCACCTGATCTGCCTTCTGAGAAACCTTTATGCGGGTCAGGAAGCAACAGTTAGAACTGGACATGGAACAACCGACTGGTTTAAAATTGGGAAAGGAGTACGACAAGGCTGTATATTGTCACCCTGCTTATTTAACTTATATGCAGAGTACATCATGAGGAAGGCAGGGCTGGATGACTCACAAGCTGGAATCAAGATTGCTGGGAGAAACATCAACAACCTCAGATATGCAGACGATACCACTCTACTGGCAGAAAGTGAGGAAGACCTAAAGAACCTTTTGATGAGGGTGAAAGAGGAAAGTGCCAAAATTGGTTTGAAGCTCAACATTAAAAAGACTAAGATCATGGCAACCACTCCCATCACTTCCTGGCAAATAGGAGGGGAAGAAATGGAAGCAGTGACAGACTTTATTTTCCTGGGCTCCAAGATCACCGCAGATGGTGACTGCAGCCATGAAATTAAAAGACGTTTACTTCTTGGGAAGAAAGCTATGGTGAACCTAGATAGCTTAATCAAAAGCCGAGACATCACCCTGCCAACAAAGGTTCGCATAGTCAAAGCGATGGTTTTCCCAGTAGCCATGTATGGCTGTGAGAGCTGGACCATAAGAAAGGCAGAGCGTCGAAGAATCGATGCTTTTGAATTATGGTGTTGGAGAAGACTCTTGAGAGTCCCCTGGACTGCAAAGAGATCCAATCGGTCAATTCTCCAGGAAGTCAAGCCTGATTGCTCCCTGGAAGGACAAATGCTGAAGCTGAAGCTCCAATACTTTGGCCACCTGATGAGAAGAGAGGACTCTTTAGAAAAGACCCTCATGCTGGGAAAGATTGAAGGCAAAAGGAGAAGGGGGCGACAGAGGATGAGATGGTTAGATAGTGTCACCAAAGCAATGAATATGAAATTGGGCGAACTCAGGAAGCTAGTGGAGGACAGGGAGGCCTGGCGTGCTGTGGTCCATGGGGTCGCGAAGAGTCGGACACGACTTAGCGACTGAACAACAACAATGTATTCTTGTTTTCTGTTCCCCCCCTTTTTTTAACCCAACTCTGAACCAATGCTAACTACATTGGGCCTTCATTATCCATGGGGTTCTGTTCCAGGAACTCCTGCGGATAAGGAAACCTGAAAATAATTAAATCTGTGGGCCTCCAAAGGCAACGGGAGCTGCCCACAGGCTCCATGGGCCTTAGAAAGCCTTCTAAGGCCTTCAGGAAGCCTTAGAAGGTCACTTCTGTTTTTTGGTAAATTTTCAATTGAATATACAGGTCAGCCCACTGTATCCACAAAGTCAGGACTCCCCAGTTCTCCAAAGGCCTTTTAAGGCCTTTGAACGGTCCATGTTGGGCTGATGTCATGGGTTTGGGACTTCCGGATAGTGAAATCTAGAAAACTAGACCAGGGGTGTCAAGGCCCATGCTATGTGGCCCCCAGAAGAAATTTCTCTGGCTCATATTATAATTGGTCTCTCCCAATGTGATAATTGGGCTCTCTCATATCTTGAAATTACAAACAAGATTTGCCTGTTTTCTCATCTGTCATTTGCTAATGAGTTTCTGTGTGAGAACAAAGTGCTTATTTCTGGCCTTCATCTGCTTAAGGATGTAACTTCTGGTCCTCAGCAGGCACCATGAATGCTGTTTGGCCCACTACATGAAATGAGTTTGACACACTTGAACTAGACTATTCTACTGGTGTTGTGAATTGTGGTCCATGACTGTAATCAGTGAGGCAGCCCAGGCATGCAAGATTCGCCATTTAAAACACTGGAGGCTCTTCCATAGAAATCTCTCAGCATAGTTTGCAATGGGAGTCATGTGTGTATGTTTCTAATATGTTAAATATGCATATAAGTATGCAAGACCAGTACCTTAATAATTATATTTTGTGTGTCAAGAATATACCGTATTATAGAGTCAAGAGTCGTACTGATGACTCTTTCAGCATGGCTGATCCAATTTAATAAGCAAAGAACATTTTCTTTAGCATTGTGGAAGATTTGGACATGTCAGAAATACATCTGTCCAGATAGAGCAATTCACAAATATAGAGAGATAATCACCTGACTTATCTAGATAAATGTCGTACGTAGAAAAGAATAAGATTAGCTGGAATTGCTCAGTAATACAGTCTTACTGGGCAACTATATTACAGGTAATTGAAGAAATGATAGGATATGAATTGTTCATAGACCCCAAAAATCATCCTGTTGTGTTCCATAAAAGAGAGTACCAGAAAAAAAACAAACTAGATTTGGAAATACAGTAATTGTGAAATTATTGACTGCTGAAAAGATGCGTTTAGTGGCAAATTGGGGAAAAAAAACACGCCTGCACTGTTCATTTCCAAATAGCATTGTAGGATATGAGCTAGCATCGCGTTATCAGGTTGTATTATTATAACAGAGTGCATCAGACATGTGGTTGAATGTCATTCATTGAATGCTGAATTTTATTTACAATGTTCTAAAATAATAAATTTCAGGGTGCAATCCTAACCTGCCCTGGAACAGGCTGGCCGGCTGGCCTGTACTGTATTCAATGCAGGTTGGGAGCAGGCTGGAGCCTCCACAGGGGCTACTTGGATCTGCATTGGGGGCTGCTAATGGCCGTATCCAGGCACCCACCTGCCAGAACGCCCTCCCCCGCCCCATTCCGCCCTCCCTCCCACCTTCCCCCCAGCCAGAAGAGTCCCTGTGCCAGCCTGAACTCTTGCTTGCTCCAGGGGCTTGATTGTTCTGGCATTGCAGGGTTGACGCAACTGCCTGTGCAGGCCCTGTACCAGAAGCACTGGCGTGAACATGCTTTACAGCATGTTCGCGACAGCGCTCAGCCGATGCAAGTGGCTTGCATCAGCTGAAAGGGGGATTGGATTGAACTCTTAGGTTCATTCAGCACCCTAAAAGCGCAATCCTTACCTGAGGTTAGGCAGGCACAGTTAGGCCAGCAACGTTTGGCTGGCACAAGGGCCACCATAAAGTACATTTGGACCACTCTCAGAATCAGGGAGGATGATGCACGTCTGTTTGTTGGCCTCTTTGACTTTGAGAGTGGTCCAAACATACTTTACGGTGTCCCTTGTGCTGGCTAAACTTTGCTGGCCTAACTGTGCCGGCCTAACTCCAGGTTCGGATTGTACTCTCAGAGTCAGAGAGGCCAGCACACACAGATGTGCACGATCTTCCCTGACTTTGAAAGTAGTCCAAACGCGCTGTACGGTGGCCCTTGTGCCAGACTTTGCTGGCCTAACTGTGCCAGCCTAACTCCAGGTTAGGATTGTGTCCATATTCACTTAATCATTGCAAAGAGGAAAAGAAATATTTCCAATGCCTTGTTGCAAAATCCAACATGTGCATAGCTTATGTATAAAATCTGTCAATCAACCCAAGTTTCTTCAACTGAACTGAACAGCCAAACTTTGCTGGCCTAACTGTGCCTGCCTAACTCCAGTTTAGGATTGCGCCCTAAATTTGTTTTCTCTTTTGTAAAAGTAACAGTGGTATCTAAATGATTTTTTTCTTTAGAATATGTAAACCATTGTATTTCACATTTTCTGTAATTAAAAACAAAGTAGTAGGGATGGGACAAAGAGGAGAATTCAATTTCATTCTCACTAACGTCCTCATATGTTTACAGCGTAATCCTATACATGTTAAGTTGTGCTGCCAGAATAATGTGCACAGGATCACAGGCCTATTTGTATAGTCTTGAAAAATTTCATTCAGGCACAAGTGCCTGAGTTTTAGGGATGTAAGAGACAGTCCCATAAACTTTCATAAAAGCATGGCTGCTTTAACCTCTATTTAAGAGAACTCCAGTTGTTAGACAGATCTTCCTGCAGGCACATCACAAGTGCGACAAGTGACTTTGGCCTCCTGCCACTCGTGTCGATTCATATTAGGCAACTTGGGCGACAGACGTGAGTGATATAAAATGTCAAACGAAACACTTGATGGAATGTAACATTTCTGTTCAAGTGCAGTTACAGAAGCTGGAGTGTAAGGACACTGTAGAGGATTTTTCTCAAGGTGACCAGGAAAGATTTCTCTATCAAGTTGTCAGCTGATGAATATTTTGCCATAGACTGTACTGGAGTTGATAATTTGCTCTGAGTTTTTGGCTTTCATTGATATTGATATTCATTTGGGGCGCAATCTTAAGCTGCACTGGTACAGGCAGGTGGGCAGGCCTGCACTGTATCCAGTGCAGCTTGGGAGCAGGCAGGAGCCTCCCTGGGGCAAGGGCACATTTGCGCCCTTACCCTAGGGTAAGCGCCAGTCGTGCCTATGGGCTCCTTGGATCTGTGCCTGCTGTTTAGCAGGTGCAGAGCCAAGGACACTGCGTGGCCCAAATCCGCCCCTCCCCGAGCTCGCATAGCTCCTGGCATGTCCACACACCCCCGCCAGAAACATCCTCCCCCCCGCCCAGAACTACTCTTGAGCTAGCCGAACACAAGCTTTGCTTGTGAGAACAAAAAGAAGCAATTTAGACCAGCAATAGAAGATAGCTAAACGTGGGGGTGTGGAGGCCTTGGTTCACCCCCAAAATTGGTGTCAGCTAGTGCACTCTGTACCCCCCGCACCACGCTAGTGAAGCCCCGCCTACAAAATCAAACCAGGTTCAAACACTTGACGTTCAAAGCTACGACATTCACTGGAAAGCCTTAGGCAAGCCACTGTTTCTAACCTTAAGAGCGCAATTCTAACCTGGAGTTAGGCTGGCACAATCAGTCCAGCAAAGTTGGGCCAGCACAAGAGACACCATAAAGTGTGCTTGAACCACTTACAGTCAGAGTGGATGGTGAACATCTGTGTGCTGGCCTCTCTGACTCCGAGAGCGGTCTAAATATACTTTACAGTGTCCCTTGTGCTGGTCAAATTTTGCTAGCCTAGCTGTGCAGGCCTAACTCCAAGTTAGGATTGCACCCTTACAATCTGTAGAGTACAGTTACAGTACAGAATTGCAGCGAGGATAAACCAGAGTTTACACCTTATATATCCTGAAAAGTTCTAACATTATGATGCCGATTATTAACAACAACAACCATAAAAAGGATTCTTCGTCTGTATAGAAGATGTATGTGTTTGTGGGCTCCCATCGTAAAGAGGAAAATGGGTTGGTCTTTCCTTCTCTGATAATATCCCACTTTATAAGCCTTTCTGCAGGTCAGGATTTGTAGATGCCAGCCGGCTGTTTGTACAGGATTTATACATTCCTGACAAGAAGTATGAAAACCATGTACATATTTCTCCTTCTTTATTACTTCCTAAATGTAATTCTTGCTGTAACATGATGGCTGGAGCCATCAGGATATGAAGCGTGTGTATGAATGACACATTCCAAGCCTGGGAAGATTGATTGCAGATTTTCCATTGCATGACCCCAGCACGCTCCTTACATATTTTATTTAGGTTGTTACACTTGCTGGCTCAGCTGAGGCTGGGGAAGTGCTGAAGCGCAGGCTGCCATATCTGCTTTCAAAGCCTTGCTTCCAGGAGCTGGGGAAAGAGAATGAAAAGGTAGAAGGGCTGATACTGACAACTGAAATGGCACAAAAGAATTCACAGGCTAAAGTGAGGAGATGGTGTTGCCTTGGAGTACAAACTCTCCTGCTCCAGAAGGTGTCACAGAGTGATGAATACGTATGCAAAACAGTCTGATTTCCAGGAGAGAACAGGTACGCCATCTATGCACATTGCTTCCCCCCTGTGGCAAAGTCAGTTCCTGCTGAGCGATTAGTGTGAAGTGCATAAAGAGATTTGTCACGAGTCTATGACTTGGATATTGGTCACGAGAAACAATAATGGAATTGTTAATGCCATTGAATCATCCCTGGGGTACATGGGTACATGGTGAATCATCATGTCCATCATTGTAATTAGTTTTGTGTTATGGTGAGCTTGCTTTCCATGATGAGTGCCTGGAATCGTAATTGCCACATACCCTCACTCAGTGGTAAGCCTGGGTAGCTCACAATTAGCATGTGATATACAGCCAATCCTTGCTACCCTCAGATTTGACACCTGCAGATTCAGGGCGCAATCCTACCCAGCGCTGGAATTGCCTGACCGGCTGGCCAGTGCCATATCCAACGCTGGGTGGGGGGAAGCTGGAGCCTCCTGCGGCAAGGGAGCATGCACTCCCTTAGCGTAGGGGAGGCTCCAGCCTCCCCTATGCGCTCCTTGTGGGGGCGTGGCAGAGCAGTGTGAAGGGCAGGGAGGCAGGGTGGTGCTCCTCCTTCTTTGCCCGAGGAAGCCCATTGGTTGGGTCCGGAACTGCCCTCAGGTTGGCACTGGTCTGTTGCACTGGCCTGGGAGTGTCACAAACATGCCATACGGGAATAAATATCCCCCCTTACCCCAAGGCAGCCTCCAACTTCCCCCTACTCAGCACTGTATCCGGTGCAGTCCTGCTGGCAGGCCCGTCTGCCTGTTCCAGAGCCGTATAGGATTGGGCTGCCCAATTTTATTTACTCCATTTCTTGACTTCTGCATTTCAGTGCTTTTTCCACTTTCTCTTTTCCTGGATTCTCTCACTTTGTCATTTTGGCATCTACTGGTAGCAAGAAGGGCATAAGAAACCAATTCATAGATGAGTAATATAGAGAATAGCTCAGAAAAAAAAGAATTTACTCCTTACCTGAGACCCCTCAAAAGTCTCCTGTAATCGACAGGAAATAAAAAAACGAGATGCTGATTTTCCCTAAATCCCAACCACATTAAATAGAAGAAGCTGTGGCAAAATTTCCCTAGTGTGAGTGCAAACCTGTTACCATATTACTCCCTGGTCTAACTCATAAATACACGAGGAGTCTCTCCTTCAAATGGAGACTTACAATTCAGTGCAAAGGCTTGGACAATTTTCCAGTTACAGCCTATCCTCCTCTGCCCCAATTCCATTTAAAAAACAATAGCATAATATCTAGTCCACAGGGATAAAAAATATAAAATAGATAAAAAAATAGATTAAAAAGATACAAGTCACAGTTTCAGGGTGCAATCCTAACCTGGAGTTAGGCCAGCAAAGTTTGGCCGGCACAAGGACCACCGTAAAGCATGTTTTGACCACTCTCGGAGTCAGAGAGGCCAGTACACAGACGTGCGTCATCCTCTCTGACTCCAAGAGTGGTCCAAATGCACTTTATGGTGGCCAGCCACACTGTGCTGGCCTTACTCCAGGTTAGGACTGCGCCCTGAAATACATATCTGAAAACTATGTTGTGGGGAAGGGGTTTATTTGAGAGAGGGGGAGGGCTGATCTCCACAGAACAATACTGTATACTTCAGAATTTCCTGTTTGTTGGGGACAGATTATTACAGCACATGCTTTTTAAAAAATACTTCTATTAATGATTAACACGCCAAGGATGATATATAGTACATAATGCTGAAGATCAATATTAAGCATTCTAGGGAAGAAACTCCTACATCTTGCCTCAAATGCATCATGTCACTCAAGAGACCTCTTTTGATGTGCTGCCTTTAAACAAAAGAGAGAGCTCTTTTTTCCCCTGACTCATTGGCCACTGTCCTAGCCACTAGATTAAGTAGATTTCTTTTCTTAGAAAATGCTCTCACCTTGTGTAAAACTATATTACCCTCTAGAGGCTTTGAAGTGGAGTTTGTCTTCATGTCCAAATAGTTTAGAGATTTTCTAATCTTCGTGGCGCTCCTCGGCAAAGGTCAGCAGGAGTGCCATTTTTCATAGTCAGGCGAGCTTAAAACCTGGCTATGGCTCATGCATAAGAACCATGACAATTTACATTTATATAGCACTTTTTATCCCCTAGGATCTCAACCCACTTTCCAAACCATGCCTTGAAATAACTTAACCTCTGAATGAAGCAAAATCACCGCCCGACACCTAATTTTGCAGGGCAGACAGAGGCCTTTATATTAGCAAAGTACAGGAGAACTGTACAGAATATTGAGTAGCTTCACTTGGGTCATTTCTGTGTGTTGGATGGCGGTTAAATGTGCAGGAGGAGAGCCAGTTAGGAAAAAAAAAAGTGTTGACCTACAATTAAGCTGCTGGCCAAAAAACTACTCATCACTTCCTTCAGGCCATCTGGATAATCTAGTTATCAACCAGGCTTTTCATCTTTCCTTTCCACAGGGGCAAGGAGATCTTATTCCACTTCGGTGTTTGCAGGACCATTATTGGTTAAATGAATGCAAGCCTCAATCACCCTGATAGTCCCTGTACAGCATGTGGCAACTGGGATAGAATGCAGCACCTCCCAAGCTGAGCTCCAGACATGATACATCCAGTGCTTGGCAACCCAAAAGTTCAGCAGTGTAATGATGTCACTGCCGAACATCTGATGCCTTTAAAGAAGGTTACCAACCCCTGATCTAGAGGCTATGCCGACAAACCTGCATGAACATGGCAGCTGGGTGGCAAGTGTATGAAGTAAGCACCTTGAAACTATTGAGTTGTTACTGCAGGTTTGTGGTGCGATTGTCTATCCCTCAACCATGTGCAGTGGGACCTCTCAGAGGGACAAGAATGGCATGACTTGACCCATATAAAGACTGCAGTTTTTGAATGAGCACTAAGAAATAACAGCTCCCTTCCAAATGACCATATATAGGGATGGGTTTTTTTGGTGATTTTTTTTCTCCCAAAATTTCTTGATTAAAATAGCAAATGGCTGTGTTTTGTGTTTTTATCCAAATTTGTATTGTAAATTGTACAAACAGTGCAATACGTAAGGGTGAATGGCCCTACAAAGGCAAGTAATCACTGGCACATACACACCAGCCTGAAATAACCTGCTTGAAAATTCCTGAGCTGCACTCTGGTTGATGCTTGGAGTGTCAAAAAACTGCTGCTTACTACTTCCAT
This sequence comes from Lerista edwardsae, assembly GCA_029204185.1. Taxonomy (NCBI): domain Eukaryota; kingdom Metazoa; phylum Chordata; class Lepidosauria; order Squamata; family Scincidae; genus Lerista; species Lerista edwardsae. The sequence continues at coordinate 6,500,240 of JAJKFI010000009.1, read as the reverse complement.
ATTTAATTCCATTAAAGGCCCCAGCATGCATTGTGAGCTATGAACATGCGTGTTCATAGTTTAATCAATCAATCAAAAAGTATTTATATACCGCTTTTCAACATAAAGTTCACAAAGCGGTTTACAGGCAAATAATAAAGTTAAATGGCTCCCTGTCCCAAAAGGGCTCACAATCTAAAAAATGCAGAACACCAGCAGCAGCAGCCACTAGACAAGACACTGCGCAGGGGTGAAGAGGGACAATTACTCTCCCCCTGCTAAGCAAGCTTCCTCCTGTTTCTGCCACTCCTCCTCCTGACCCCTTACTGAAAACAATTTGTGGATTCCTCGAAACTGTGTCAAAATAAGCAAAAGCGGTGTTAATTTGTGTTTTGACCTAAATTTCATTTTATGTAGCATTTTCAGTAGAAATTCTCATTATTTAGCGTTCTATGTTGATCACCCAAAAAATCATCCCTAACCATATAGGTACACCCTAGCAATGGCAATAGGATTACTTGGTGCTAACTTACATTACTTCAGCTCACAACAAGTAGTGTCATTCAGTAACAAGGAGACGGAACGCGAGGCGGGACTTACCCCTTGATTGACAGGGAGCCCGCGACGCGTCACCGCCTGCCTTTCCGCCGCGGGGACTCCTTCCGGGTGGCGCGCCCCTCCGCGGCTCTCCTAAGCACCCAGCGCGCCACCCAGGCAAGCGGGCACCCCCTCCGAAGCCAGGGGTGCCCGCGCGGCACTCGGCAAGGCGGCGACGCGTCAGAAACAGGCAGCCAATCAGGCGGTAAGTCCCGCCTCACGTTCCGTCTCCTTGTTACTGAATGACACTACTGCTCACAACCCAATCCTAACTGGCACTGGAGCAATGGGGCTGCTCACCTCATGCTGTATCCAGTGCTGGTGTAGGAGCAGGCTGGAGGTGTCCTTGAGGTAAGGTGACATTTGTCCCCTTACCCAGGTAAAGCCCCAACCTGCGCAATGGAGCTACTCGGATCCACACCAGCAAAATCACTGGCGCTAGTCCGAGAAGGCTCATGCAGGGCTTTCAAGTCAGGGTGGGGAAATACAATACAGTGTGTGTTGTTGCCGCTGATCCCACACCCACCCAGGAGCTTACCTGCTCCATTGGGCGCTCCAGTGGGATCTGGCGCTGGCAGGATGGCGCAGGCCTTCCCACTGGTGCTCTCTACTCTGACTGTGCGATACAGCAATTTACAGTGCTTTCGCGAAAACCTAGGGTGGCGCAGCAGTCGCTGCAGTCACTGCACCAGCACTGCAGAGGCTTAGGAATGTGCTGCCACTCTTGTAGAAGCCAGGGTGTAATTCAGTGGTGTCATCTACTCACCAGTAGACGGTACGCTGGGTGGGACTTAGAGTGATTGACAGCCCGTCGACTCACTTCCGCTTTCTTCGCGCTCCCTGCACGGCTTTCCCTCACCTCGGAGGGACTGCCTGCTCACCGGGGGGGGGAAGGGGGGTCGCGCCGGGTGCCTGGGCGAGCAGGCCCCCCCTCCGAGGCGAGGGAAAGCCGCACAGGGAGCGCGAAGAAAGCGGAAGTGAGTCGACGGGCTGTCAATCACTCTAAGTCCCGCCCAGCGTACCGTCTACTGGTGAGTAGATGACACCACTGGTGTAATTACTCAGTGTGCACATTGACAGCCTCCCATCAATATGCCCTCCCATAACCATCCATGAAATTGCTAGATAGTCTTTTAATCAGTACAAATGCAGTAAGCTCTGTTGAGAAATGGGATCCGGTTTTAAGAAATATACAGAATGGAGTCCGAATTACTAATGCTTCTAATGATCATATAAAGCATAAAGTTCTTCTAAGAAATAATTTGCTTCACACGGCAGCTGAGATGATAGATAACTCCGATAAAGCCTATTACTTTTATTCTTTAACGGAGCAGTGGCAGTAATGACAGACTGAGAACACACCAACTGTTTCAATGATTACTGATTCTGAACACTTTTTGTCCTCTTATTTGTATATCACTTATGTCTCAGAAGAATCATTCTTATTGCAGAATCATTGAGCGCAGCGATCTTTTTCATCTCACGGCACAATGGCATGGTGCTAAAATTGTCAAGGCTCACCATCAGGTTTTTTTTGGACAATTGACAAGGCACACCATTTTGGGCTAGTCCAGTGGTTCCCAAATTGTGGGTCTAGGACCCACCATTGGGTTTTGACCCAATTTTGGGTGGTTCATAAAACTGACAGCAGATTAGGCTATGTGCATCAAAGGTTAAACAAGCTGCTACTTGGGGAGGCCTTGCTACACAATCGTAGCCACACCCCTTGGCATTTATAAATCAGGCAACAGCCTATCAGGCCTCTGCAAAGTTTGAAAACCACTGGGCTAATTTATATGAAAAGCCCGGGAAGGAATGTGTGAGAATTGGGGCACAATCCTAACTAAATTTCCAGCACGCTGAATTGACCCGTGCTCTGCAAAGTCTCCACCTTTCTGACAGTAAGTCTGATTCTCTTCATCAGTGCCGCAGGCTCTTTCAATGTGGGTGCGGGTCCCCAGAATTCTTTTCAAACTTGAAAATCTCATAGTCTTCCCGCAGTTAACATAGCCTTGTATATGGGGGGGGGGTCCCCTTTTCACCAACCTCATTTGCAGCAATGCAGTAGCTCCATCCATATGCCGAGGCAGCTCTCAAGATGGTCTCCCGCTCTCTAGGCAAAGGGTTGTTCAATGTGAAACACCACCGGGACCCCCAAGGGCAAGGCAGTTACAAGGTAAGGGAACAAACACTCACTTATCTTAAGGAGGCCTCCATGAATGCCCCAAAACTGCAGAATCCAGAACATGCTCCACTGGCACAGCTATGTCAGTGCTGGAAAATTGGTTAGGATTGTGCCCTAAGCCTTGTATGAATCCTACTGTTGATTATTCAAAATTCTCTCTGAAAGTTCTCATTGCCTTTTAATGCTCAGGAGCTTTGAGAGTGCTGTGACTGGTCACAGAGCCTGAAAGGAACAAAATAAGAAGGGCAGCAGAGCAAGTGAGATTCATTGGTTGTGGTTGTTGGTGGTATTCCAGAGACAGTGTTGCCAGGAAGAAGAATCAAGATGAAGGCCAAGAGAAGAACTTGCAATTGGTGATGATAATGATGGAAGAAGAATTGACAGATAGAAGAAAACTGGGAAAGACAAGTCAAGACCAGCGACTTGGTGGCATCTTCAGGTGGTGATCCAACAGTGTCCTGAGAAGCTCTTGATGTGAGGATCTGAGGGAAGACTTCAGGAAGGATTTTCCAGAATCCCAAATCTTCAAATGTGGAGCCATCCTGCTTTCCAGGGAAGCCCTCCATCTTATGAGTGTGACTGGGGTGGTGACAGGAAGGAGTAATGGGCTATTTAAAATACTTAAGCAACTCAACCAGTCACAGGTTCTTATTTTTCAGAGCTGCCATTACAGCAACTTTAAAAGCAATGTACCGTAACATCTAACACAGCAACTTGTTTATTATTGTTGACAAACAGTTTGCTTTGATGTTTAATAGTTTAAACAGTTTAATATTGGGTTATATGATCACTTCCATGCCTAACACATTATCAGGGAAAGGTTTTTAGTATAGAGTGAAGAATGAGGGATGAATGAGGCAAGAACAAGGGGAGGAATTAGGAGTTGCTTCTAATTTCTTAAGTAATCCCTAACCAATTACCATATACACAGTATACTCGTGTATAAGTTGATCTCATGGATAAGATGAAGCCAGGTTTAAGCAAAAAGAGAAAGAATTTGCTATGACCCGTGGATAAGTCAAGAATAAAACTTGGGGGGCTATGGAATTCTTTGAAAATGACTTACTAGTAATTGTTCTGAGGCAGAAACAGACAGCAAGCAAAAATACAGTAGCCATTTCAATTTCTTTTGAGGTACCACTGAAATGTAGCTGTTCTCCAGGGAAGAGAGATGAAGGTGCTTATGGGAGTTGTAAGCTTTGTGGGGAATACAGTAGTTCCATAGCATCCAGTGTGCATGACTGCTTCTGAGATCCTTCCCTTCCTACCCTCAAATCCCCCATTCGCCCTCCCTTCCCCAAGCCTCCCCCAAACTGCCCACAACCTGTTTACCCATCTCCTTCATCTGAACATCCTCCCCTATGTATTACAACCTCAGAGGCAGCCACTGAATAATTTCTCCATATTAACTAACTGCCTTGGGCATATCTCATACTATAGCATATTTAGCATACTAATTAATCCGGCCTGCTGGGAAAACTGGTCCTGACCCTTTGCATCAATCAACGTATGTCCTGAAGCATGTCATTTGGGAGTTCTGTGCTAACAGGCAGAGATGCAAATATTAATTCTGAATGCTGCTTTTGCTGTGGTTTCAGAAGGACCTTGGGATATTTTTAAGTTATTATAAATACATATTCAAAAAATATAGTTCTTCCATTGGCTGCTTGCATCCCCCCAGACACTACCCCGCTCGCTTTAGGAACTAAGCTAGTGGACTCCTTGAAGCATTTCCTATTTTCTTCTCTGCCTTCACCCTCTTTCTGAGCAAATCAACTTCATCAAATGTATTTCAAGGACAACCCTCTTCCCACAAGGTTTGCTGAGCAGCGAAGTCTCATGGAAGGAATCTGTTCTGATTCATTTAACTTGTTCTTTTTTCCGCTCTTCCAGCCGATTCCAAAGTTGTCAAGATCTCTAAACATTATATTTAGAGGAAGATAAGCAAGAAAAAGTACAAGCGACTCACCTGCCTGGTAAGATAAGGAAGTTTCTCTCAATAATCAAATATGATCTATAGGCTGTTCCTGGATGGCAAATATCTTAATGACAACTAGTGAGGGTGGCCAGGTGTTCCTTCCCAGTTCAGATGTAGTATGCCTCTGAATACCAGTTGCAGAGGACTAATGGTAGGAGAGGGCTGTTATTTTCATAACCTGCAGTGGGCTTTTCAGAGGTCTTTTGTTTGACACTGTAGGGAAAAAAAATGTTGGACTGGATCAGAGGTGGCCAGCCCACAGCACAGCATGTGCCACTTTTTATGGAGAGAGTCTTGAATGTGCCACTCCACTTTAACATTGCTTTTTGCAATTACCACAATAGCTAAATAGAGCATCCACATTCAAGGGCACTATATCTCAACGTGCCAGACGGTACAGAGCAAGAAACATGCCCTATTGACTTTCTCTCCTGTCCATCATTCTTTTCCTGCCTTTCTCCCCATCTTCCAACCAGAGCAAATCAAGCAGAGTAGGTGAGCCGCCCTGAGTGTGCCCACTGCAGCATTAGAATCTTGGGGGCATGCTGCGTAAGGAGTAGCAAAGAAATCAAGCAAACTGCAAACTGCTGCATTGCTTTCTTTGTTATGACTTAAATGTTTTTTTTTCAAAAAACACAGGTGGACCCTTTTTATCTACAAGGGTTCTGTTCCAGGAACCCTTGCAAATGCCAAAAAAACTTGTTAAATGAAATCTCTTTAAAAAACAAAATGTGCAGTTAATTACCAGTCAGTGTTTTTAGAAAGCTTCTCTTACCATGGCTGCAGCCATTCTCCAGGGGCTTAGAGCAGCTAATTAGCTCTGTGATAAGACTTCTTCCACTTGCCCTGGAGATAGGTGAAAAAATGCAAAACGGAAGTGATTAATCACACTTCCCCTGTTGAGGGAAGAGGTAATCTCAGAGCTACTGATCTGCTCTAAGCCCCTGGAGAAAGACTGCAGCCATGTTGCTATGGTAAGAGAAGCTTTTTAAAAAATGCTGATTGCTAATTAATGGCATGTGTTTGTTTAACTTAAAGAGCCCTTCTCTTCTGCAGTGGCTCCGCGCTGAGTCAATCCAGCGGATGGGAAAACCACAGATAAGAAGGCTCCATCTGTAGACTCTGTGTGTGCCACTCAGAAAGTGTCTGTGTGCCACTAGTGGCACATGTCCCGTGGGTTGGCCACTCCTGGACTATATGGACCATTGACCTGATCCAGCGGTGCTCTTCCTGTGTTATTACATAGGACAGTGGGGTATATTCAGCCGGGGTGGGGGGCAGAACAGGACTGGTTTACAATATAGATATGAGAGGGAGAAACAGAGAAAATGGAGGCAGGGATAAGCAGGAGACAGTAATTGTCTTGATTAATTAACACAGTACTGGCACCAGTTTGCCAGAGGCCCTGGGACCAAGCTCTGTACTGGGCCCACTGTGGGGCCCCTGCTTTCTCCCTGCCAGTATATTGAGTGCTAGCACTGTCACCGGTCTTGAGGACTCAGCGGTCATCCTGACTAGGTGGGCCCTTGGCTAGTGTCTGACCTGACCTCCCTCTGAACCTACCCCTGAATTAACATGACAAAACAAAAAGCATAAGTGGCTGGAAGGCGCTGCAAGAACCAACAAGACTTTATATTGAATCATTGGAAAGGAGAGTTTGCTTAACACAGACGTTTCCTGAGGTTGTAAGCAAGAGAAGAGGGACAACAAAATGCCACACAACCGCATGGAGAATCCTGGGATCAAAACCTCCGACAAATGTATTAAAATTAGGCAAGTCTGGGCACAGTTATAGCAGTAGCAGCATCCCACCAGTAGGTGGCTGTAAACTCACGAGAACAACACAGCCGGGATTGAAAGAACCAGGCAGAGCAGGATAAGCATCCATCCGTTTGCAGCTGCCGAATGATTGGGTCAAAAAGCCTTATGCTTGCTCAGCTGAATTGCAGTTCCGTGCTGCCTTTTTGCCACCTTGTATTCCCGCTCATTTGGTTGTGCGCATTCTTGTTCATTAACTCACAAGGGCAGTAGCTATTTTTAAAACCCCTTTCGTCATGTGCCTGTGCCCCTTCTCATCTTCTCAGTTTTGCCAGAGTTGGTTTTCTTTTTTGTACCGAGGACGTTGCAACATTATCATTCTCCTGCTGCCTTCTCTCATTTTTGCTGTCCCTGCTCTCTTGAGCACCCCCTCGAGCAACATCTGTGTTCCACAATTAACGCTCTCCTTTTCAAACTCGTTAATAATGGAGTCCCATTAGCGCAAAGATGGGCTTTCGGCAGTTTACGCTGCGAATCCAAGGCAATGTGCGCTATCCAGGCACTGGAAAGGGCAGTTGGCACCACATGCCCTGTTCCGTTTAATGGGCAGCTTTAACTTTGTATATTGATCAGAATTATGGGGAGGGGAGAAAAAAGCGTTAAGGTTGCCTTTTACTGCAAAGCAATTACAGGCCTCATTTGTTCCAGGACTGGAAGAAAAAATTAAGCAAAAGAAAAATAAAAGATGTACTTAAACTCCTAGGGAAAAAGCCATCAATTCACTCACTCGCTGTGAAGAAGCCAATGCAGTAACGACCCTTGGGTGAAAGCCAGTGGGATGGAACAGTGTTGGGCTAAGAGTTGAGAGCCAGCTTCAAATGCCCAGTCAACCAGGATACTCATTGAACAATCTGGCCCAGCCACCATCTCCCAGCATTTCCAGCCTTATAGGGATGCTGTGAGGATTGGATGAGGAGGAGAACTATCTCTGCTGTTGAAGGTCTTGGCGGAAGAGCTGTTTTGAAATGTAACAGGCAGCCCAAGCCAGTGATGTCATTCAGGGGGAACGGACCAGAACGGGTGTTCCGGATCCTAACGGGCTCCGTGGCTGGTTCCGGGTTCCTGACAAGTGCCAATCAAAACTGAGTTCCTGTTCCTAAATCATTTGAATGACACCACTGGCCCAAGCCCATGCATGTCTACTCAGAAGTAAGTCACATTATAGTCAATGGGGCTTACTCCCAGGGAAGTGTGGATAGGATTGCAGCCAGGGTTACAGGATGGGGAGATCGCCAGCTCTACCTTGAAAAGCCAGGGATTGAACTTAGGTCCTTCTCTTTGTATTTACAACCAGGAGGGGCAGTTCTTTAAATTTAGCTAGTCCAGGGTTTCTCAAACTTCCCCTTGCTGTGACCTACCGGTTCTACAGCAGAGTACGCCATGGCCCACTTCCTTCTGTGCAGGGCACCTGCAGGCCTCAGAAAGCCTCTGCAGGCCTCTGGAAGTAACCAGAAGTCACTTCCATGAACCTGGTCTGCAGAGGTCTGATGTGGCCTCCAATTCCATCCAGAGGGCTCCAATGTAAAGCCAACCGGATGCAAGGGACATTGGGGCACGACCAGTGGTGTCATCCAAATGATTTAGGAACAGGTACTCACTTTTGATTGGCACTTGTTGGGGTCCGCCCACCAGAAGTAACATCATAAGCCGGAAGTGATGTCATGATTGTTGCCATGGATGTGATCATGTTTGTAATAACTTCAGCTTGTGGTTAGTGTTGGTTTAACTTCTATTGCTTTGCTTTCTAGAGATATGCATACACATATTTTGCTTCAACTGTTCCCTGGTTAAATAGCAGGGGCCAGGTTCGAGTGGGCGGGGCCAGCTCAACTTCTAGGAACCGGTACTCGCGCAGTGGTGCGTAGTGGGTGCATGACATCACTGGGCACGACCCACAGTTTGTGAAACCCTGAGCTAGCCCAAATTTGGTTGAAGGCCATGAAGGATGCAGATACCTTTGGGGGAAAGAGTTGGCTTAATGCAAAAGTGTGCATCCTTCTTGTTATGTATATATTGGCTAAGGGCCAGCCCAAGACCTCCTGATGTCTGAGACGGAATACAAAATGCTTCCCTGGTGATACGCCAGCATCTGCTCTCATCCTCCACTCTCCTTTCCTTCACACTTTGGTTCCATCCCCCAATTTCTTTTCCAATCCAAGGAGGGGGGGAGGATTGGTGAAGGCACGCAGGTAGACAGAAGTGGGTGCCCCCTGCCAGTCTGTTACCTAAAGTGACCGCTTCTATCAGCCCTGTATCAGGTCCTCTGTAAGAAAATTATCTTGCGTATGTTCGAAAGAACCTGAGGGTTCTACTGTTGAATATTATATGTCTTCACAGTCTTGCATTTGAAAGACCGAAAATAGTTCAGAGCATTGTGTAGCAGCCCATTTCAATGAGTGGTACCAGGACTCAACTTCTGGGGTGGCACCACTTAGATGCTTCTGGGGCATCGCTGCCCTGTTGGGCCCAATTGTCTGGGCCAAGGAGGTTGTCAAATGGGCCGCCCTGATCCAGCTCGCTTGTGTTGATAGACCAGCCAGGCTAGGGGCTTGCTTCCATTCCTTTATTCCTGGTACCCCCTTTATAATCAGCCCATTCCCCTTCCTTTCCCCATGTCTCTAATACAACCTCCTCGTTTCTCTTCCCGCTTGTGCAGTGTCTCACATCTGTGGGCTTGGGATGAAAGGTGTTTCTGCCCCCTTTCTCTGCTTCAAGTGAATAATTCTTTAGCCCCTTCTGGATGTGTGAGGGTGGGGGGATGGCTGGGGGTGGCTCCCTGCCATTGGTGCCACCACACCTCAGTCTTTTGGCAGCCTTTGCAGACCTGGGGACTTCCCCGGGACCCTGGCTGTTCCTCTGGCAAAGGTCCGAGCAACGTCCTGCCTCTCTTCCCCTGGAGAAGCTGCAAGCTACCTCCTGGCTCCTTTCCAATTCATTCTGTCCCTGGCTAGCCTCTTCTCTTCCCGTTTGGTCCTGGTCGCTATCAGTGAGTGGCCAATCAGAGGCTGCCAGGGACTTGGCTGTGGCTTCTCCTTCCACCGTGGAGGGAGATACCTTACTTCATTCCATGGCGGCTGGGTTGGTGGTGTGGGTCTGCCAGGCTTTTTGCTGCACCTAGTGTGCTTCCTCAGACTTTTTAGTTCACTCTGATCTCCTCCACATTTCCACTCCCCTTTCCTCTTCCAATATAAGGAGCAAAAGGATAAGTGGTGGAGATGGGTGATCAGAGGCGGATAGCAGGTACACCCCACCAATCCTTCACCTGAGGCAACTAGCTCAGCTGGCCTCATGAATGGGCCAGACCCACCTGGTGCACAGTTCTGTCTTCCAGTACTCCATGTGCTAGAAATAAGATGCAAATCACTCTTTGCACTGTGGCTGCAGCTCAAGGATTATCCTATCAACTAATTCTGAAGTGTCATTAAAAATGCAGTGGCCTTTTACACTGCCGTTTACCGCAGCGAGGGAGAACACGCAGACCAATATGATCTAT
>JAJKFI010000009.1:6448424-6490180 GCA_029204185.1 Lerista edwardsae | reverse complement strand
TGCCGTTTACCGCAGCGAGGGAGAACACGCAGACCAATATGATCTATAAAGTTCTGCTTTATTGCTGCACACAAGCCCATATTTATGCTTGGGTTTACAGAGCATATGCCATTAATCAATAACTCGGCAATTTGCACTAATCAACAACTCAGCAAGTTTCGGTAGACAAGCTTAACAGGCTTAACAAGCTTAACGATTTCGCGGCTTTTGCTATCTTCCTTCCTTGTTAGCGCAGGCTGCTTCGTTTCCGATCCCGATCTCCTTGTTTCGTGGGTCAACGTGTCATGCAGGGGTCAGCAGGTTACAGCGGTTTTCCACTTTGCTCTGGTTCAGCTTCTCCCAGTCCCATAATCCTTAGCAAAAATCAATCTTTCTACAACATACACTGTGTCCCAAAACAAAGAGTTAACTCAAATGAAGCTGTCATCCTTATTTCCATTAGTTTCCAGCACAAGAAAGTTTTAGAGAGATTTAGAAAGATTGTGATAAGCTAGTATAAATATCTCTCTTTAAAAATGTATGCCTCTCCTTTGTCAAATTGATTTTAGAATTCTGTTTGTAGTTAACTCTCAAGGGGTGCTTCTTACAAACTCCTGAAATCTCATAAGTGGCTGTTGGAAAAAAAAGTGAAATCTCTACAGCGACAGTTCTGTGCCATAGGAAATGTTTATTTGATAGGTTTGTGCATACAATACCCAGAAATAACCAATCCTGTGCATGTCTACTCAGAAGTAAGGGCACAATCCTAACCTGGAGTTAGACTGGCACAGTTAGGCCAGCAAAGTTTGGCCAGCACAAGGGACACCATTTGCACCATTCTCAGAGTCAGAGAGGCCAGCACACAGGCATGTGCCATCCTCCCTGACTCCGAGAGTGGTCCAAACGCACTTTTATGTTGGCCCTGGTACTGGCCAAACATTACTGGCCTAACTGTGCCGGCCTAACTCCAGGTTAGGATTGCACCCTAAGTCTCGTTATGGTCAACGATACTGACTCCCAAGTAAGTGTGTAAGGATCATAGACTTATGCTTCTTTAATTTATGACCCAGTTCTATCCCCCCTCAATGTTTATTCCCTTACCTCAGAACGGGATTTAAAAGTTGATTAGGATTGTACCTAAACTGTTCAACTTTGCTTTCTGATATTACATAGACCTATTGCTTGTTAGTTTAGGGATAATTTGCTGTTAAATGTTCCTCATTTTTTGAGGGGGGAAAATCTAGTTATTCCCCCCCACACACACATATGGAGGGTTTCTTATTGACTGTATACGCCAGTATTCTGTAGGTACTTTTTAAAATGACTTTTTCTTCAGTCTTCACATGGCTGAAAATCAACACACGCATTGCGATGGGGCTTTGCTGCAGAATCTACTGACCAAAGCTGGCAACGCTCCCTCAGGAATGAAACGATCAAGTCAAACTGCTCTTCTTCCATGCCAGTTCATACGTTTTAAAAGCCTCGTTTTGAAGGCTATTCAAACTGTGCATAATGGCTTTTACTAACAGGAATTGCAGTTTTACAGGCGTATAAAGGTTTACACCAATCAGGGAATGAGAGTCATGTTTCCCTAACTCTTCTCACCATATGATGTAAAGATTTTGGTCTGGTCTGGGACCTGGATATACTCCTTTTCATTATTTTGCATTGCAGAAACAGCAGAATGTGCCGAACAATAGTTCCCTGTCCCCAATTGGACTTTTCTGGTTGCTTAGTAAGCTTCCCTCTAATGATTCTGCCTCTACTGTATCCTAACCCCCCTGTGGGCCCAGCCAGCATTACATTGGGCTAGTGGTGATAGAAGTAACCCCATCGGGCAGCTGTGGCGGTACTTGGTATAATGTATCCCCTTACCCTGAGATGAGCTCCAGCTGCCTCCTAATCTGTGCTGGATACTGCGGCCCACACCAGCAGCACGTGGCTTGCACCAGTGCAATGGCCTGACTACAGTGTGCGGCCAGGCTGCACAAGCACAGGTTAGGATTGGACTATCAGTTTAACAAGCTGGAAGGAAGCCTCAGAAAATCTTTTTGGCCACAAAGCATCAGGCAGACACGCCTCTTCATGCAACGGCTGATTTATGCCCCAGCTTGACAAGTCCCTGTGACATTCTGCTATTTCCTCTTCCTTCTGACACACAGCTTTTTAACTGATGAACATTGGCAATTAAATGAACATTACTTTCAGATTGTGGCGTTGGCTTGGAAGCTTGCTTGTCTGTGCAACTGCAAGATCACTATCTGTCTAAACCAGACTGTGGGAAGATTGGGGATGGTGGCAAGGGAAATCCATGGTTCTTGCAAGGGGTAGGGGATTTGCGTGGCCCACACAGTATGCCATGAGAGGGAAGGATGTGCTTGAGCTCAGTCTTAGGCATCAGCAGGGCTTGGGGCAGATCTCGACTTATGTGTGGTACAGCAGTCAGGATGTGAAATCAAAGGTGGAGCAAAGTAGATTAGAGGAGAGCTTGGCCTCTGTAGTACAATAGAATCCAACTTGTTGAGTGCATTTCATTTTCTGCATTGCCTGTGTGGTGTATAAAAACGCTGGAGGCAACAGTTCATTAAACTTTGCCCCCCCCAAATATTGATCTAATTAATATCCCCCTATTATCTACATTTTTTCCCCCAAGAGCAGCAGATCAAATCAGTCTGAATCTACAGTACAACAAAAATGAACTTTATTTCTTTTCTCCCCAAGTTCTTCGGCTGAACAGTGAACAAGCAAGTTGAGCCATTTGCGACCTTTCAAACAACTCATTCATGTAATAAAATGCCATATTTCACCTCCTCCGTCTCACTCAATAAACAGCAGTGCCAAGTTAGATAACATGTTCATTTTTTTTGTCAAAGTACTTCCGTGTTCTTCATTTGCAAAAGGGAGTATTTATGAAAAACAGAACACCAACAGCTTAGCTAATGGCCCTCTCAAGGAATTCAGCCTTTCAAGTTCTCAGAAGTGCCTCAAAACTCCATGAATTTTATGAAGCCAGATGTGAACCACACGGACTCAGAAGTCATTGCAGTGTCATCCAGGGAACTGCAAAGATCTTATCTGCTCCCTGATTGAACACACATTTGTATTTGGGAGCCTCTTGTGCCAAGGAAAGATCCACATGCCAACAAACTGCATTAACAGTATGACTATCATGCGCTGCATAGTGGTAACATGACTGCTCAAACATGCTCATGAAATACTGAGAAAGTGATAGACGCTTGAAATTTGGCAATTTGAAGGTGGGTTGTCTTTAATAGGATGCAATAAGATGCATTACTTTTCACGACAGCCATATATGTTTTTTACTATGTAGCTTATACTCAAAGAGAGTTGTCATGCACACATATGCAATCTCTCTCTCACACACAGTCTCAATGAAGAAAGGTTCCTTCCCATATAGGCTGCATATTATTCCCTTCTGCTACTCCATTGTTATGCAAACTGTGGATTGGGACCCACTTGGTGGATCGTGACCTGATGTCAGGTGGGTCACAGAAAGCTGGGAGCAGCCATCTTGGAAACTGCACATTGTACTCTTGTTATGTCCCTTTTGTGAGTGTTAACAGTTTGAATTTTCAAGTGAGGGTTTTTAAAAAAAATGTTTTTAGCTCAGTGCTGTTATGCAATATCCTGCCCTGATCTTGCTTTCTGTCAGGGATGTTTCATGGTTGTACAATTGCTGCAGTCCAAGAATGCCAATTTGCATTTCAGGAGTGTCATTTTATTATGCTACAATGACAGTACTTCCTGCTTGAGGATGACACTTCCTGCCACGACATCACTTCCAGGTTAATGACATCACTTCCTGTGGGTCTTGACATTCTATTCTAAAAAGTGGGTCTAAAAAGCTTGAATACCACTGTACCATTCTATATACTCTTGGCTTCTTCATCACATTCCTACATTCCTCTTTACTTTTATGCTCCATCTCCTTTTGTCTCACTCGCAATATAGTATTCCACCCTCTCATGTTCAAAAGAGCACGAGGAAAGGGCATTATGGCTGCTCCTTTGCTCTGGACCTCCATAGCTTTAGTTTAAGGTGCGAAAGAGCCTCTGTACATACAAAGCAGTATGCATGAAGACTTTCACTGTGCAGTTGGGAACCCTGAAAGTAGCAGGGTCTTCAGTCACATGCATCCAGCTTATTTGCATTGGCTCTGTTCAACCCAGTTGCTGAAAATGCAGAGGTTCAGGATAGTGGGTGCAATTCCACTTCCCCTCCGTCAGGGCTGGGCCAAGGCCTCCAACTAGCTTTACCACTGACACTATAACAGGAGGTGTGGTCTGGGGGTGGAGCTTGCCTGAAAACGCTAAGCAGGGTCAGCTCGGGTTTCACCTTGGATGGGTGACTGGAAGCTGCTGGGTAGAGACAAGGGAACATGGAGGAGTGTGAAGGAGTTAGCTGGCAAGAAATGGATAACATCCTGAGACCTGTCATGGTCCTACCACTCTATGGGTAGGGGCAATTGCCCCAGGTGGTGGGCTGCATTATGAAGGGAAACATCTGGGTTTGAGGGTTACTCACCTTCATTCTTTAAAATAGTTAATAATTTCCTGCATGGGAAAGTTCAGGGCTGGTCCCATTAAGACGTGATGCCTCCTCAGGTCACAGATAATGGGAGGATTTGTTTATGTTTGTTACTGTTCTTTAGAGTCAGTATTGGTGCTATTTGTTTTGGCGGGAATCACTCATGCTACTAGCTGACTTTCCCTTTGACTGAGGGGACAGACAGCTATGTGATTAGTGTGAGGAACCTCAAACTGGCCCCAACCTCCTTCCCCTTGCTGAACTGGAAACAGTTGAGCCAGAAGCATCTGGCACTGCTCCTGACCAGCATAGGTTCCCACATCCTGAATCTGCTCAATTTCTTTTTTTACAAGAGAGGGAAGGAGTGGAAGAGGAAGGAGAGGAGAGGAGAATGGTGGCCTAGAACATTGCCTCTCTTTCTTCTCTGATTCGTTTTGCCTTCCATCCTTTTTTCAAATGTGGGCACGATTAATGGATGGGGGCACTCTCATGACGCATGGGAGCAGGAATTGAAGAGGTAGGAAAGTGTTCCTAAAGCAAGTAGCACTATCAGGGAATATCATTTGGGGCCCCAAGCTCTTTGGGTACCTCTAGTATGTTACAAGTCAAACATGAAACATTTTCCCAAAGCGTACCCTTTGCTTTGGAAAAATAACTGGTATCAAGAAACTCTCTTCTCTTTCTGTCAGGTTTATATATACTTGGAGGGTTTTGTCTGTCAGCAGATTTTCATTCTGATTTTAGCTTCGGGAGATTGTTGTAAATATTGATCCCTTCAATTCTGCAATATCAATTTGAAGCAATTGTTTTCCTTCCTGCTAGTGTGGGCAACGAAGGAAAATGTTTTGCAAATGTATGAGGCAGCCGGCCAGCTTTGCTTGCATCTTTTGTAAAATGGGAGATTTCAACAGAATCATAACAAGTGCCATAATTCTTAGCATGTGGACAGCATAGTTCTTCAGTGAGGCCATTTTTTTCTCTCTTTCTAAGTACTAGCAGAAGCATGACTGGGTCATGAAAGGCTGTCTTCCAAAACTTTTGCTTGGTTCTGGAATCTATTATACTGTATGTTCTATGTGTGTCTCTAGAATAGGGGCTGTTGGTCATTCCTTAAAATGAGAGTCTCCTGGGTCTCCTAATCTTTCTTTCCCAGCCAAGGTGGAGAGTTTTTTTTTCCTTTCATGTGCAATGTTGAAATACCAGTAAGTTCTAATTTTACAGCTGTGGAACACTGTAGCCCAGAGATCTTTACTTGGTTTTGGCAGAGGCGGATCTGACCTGTAGCCCGGGGTGGCGCGAGCCATGGGCGGCAGTGGGGCGCCATTGCGCGCAGTCTGCGGGGAAACTGTGTGCTCTTCGGCCCCCCCGCCCTCCCTCGCCTCCATTACGCTCCAAAATGGAGCGTTTCTGGTCACAGGGGTGTGTGTTGGAGTGACGCACGGGGGCGGGGCAACATCCTGGGAACGCTGTTTCGGCGCCAGCCATGGGCGCGCTCGGGCCTCCATTCATCACTGGGTTTTGGATCATGCAGGTGAGCACAGGACTTCCGTTTGTCATTGTTAGACAATGGGGTGCCAGAAACATGTTGTCCTACTACAGATCACCCAGAGTTGTACCAGCAGATGTAGATCTACCTTCTGTCTTCCTTCATTAGAAAACACATTCTCCAGCACTTCCTTTGGCCAGGGCTAGTCTTAAGCCAATATGACCAATGTTGTCACATTGGGCCCCGTGCTTCAGGGGTCTCCCACACCGGTAGGGTGAGCATATTGCCTGCTGTTGCAGCTGGAATCTCTATGGGCTGTAAGTCAGTGGGGTGAGCAGAGCAGCTTTACCTTGGGCCCTCCCATCTGCCCCTGCCTCCAAATAGCCCAAAATGGAACACCTGGAAGCAGTTGGCGGTGACGTTATCATATCACCACTAACTATTTCCAGGTGTCGTGCTTTGCACATGGCACCAACAGTGCTCTTCTTGGTGAGTGAGGGGAGTGCAGGGAGGTTGCTGGGACCCACAGGAATGCCCCCATTGGGTCCCATCACTGCTAGAGCTGGCCCAGCCTTTGGCACCTTCAAAAGTCTGACCAGGGGTCCATCATGTTGAGTGGTGTGGCAGGAAGGATCTGGTGGGGCAGGGGAAGTCACCTATGTGCAAGGCAATTAATCTGAAAAGTGGATGAGAGTGGTAATGAATGAGGCCTACGTGTCTGATGACTTCAGGGCTTCTGCCATTGTTCAAAGAATGAAGGCACAATCCTAACCTGGAGTTAGACTGGCATAGTTAAACCAGCAAAGTTTGGCCGGCAGTGAAGTATGTTTGGTCCACTCTCGGAGTCAGAGTGGCCAGCATACAGATATGCACCATCCACCCCAACTCTGAGAATGGTGCAAACGTGCTTTATGGTGGCCAGCAAACTTTGCTGGCCTAACTGTGCTGGCCTAACTGCAGGTTCAGAATGTGCCCTGAGACAAGGATGCGGGCCCCAAACAAAGAAAACCGTTCCCTAAAAAGATTTCCATATGAAAACTTCGGAAAACTTTGACAGTACTTCACACCACTGCTCTGCCGAAGATAAAATTGGGGAGGCCAAATGTTGCTTAACAGGTAGCCAAAAGGTAGCATTCGATCTAATTTTTTCCACTTCCATTTTACAGGAGGATTCCATGTTCGGGCAGGTTGCAAAGAAGATGGATGACTTGTTTTTCAGATAGAAGATGCAACCCAGATGAAGATTTTCTATGGGTAAAGGTCATCTTTAATGAAGAAATTCCATGAGAAAAATGGAAGCTTCAGGCCTGAGCAAACCCAAACCACATTTGTCATTTTGTATGGATGCTGCCATGCATTTGAATTTATTCTTCTATATTAAAAATACTGTGTGGATAACAATAAGAAAAAGTAGAATCTAATCCTGTCCCCTACCAAAATATAGCACACAGTGCAACTGACATGCTGCATGATATGGGGGGGGGCAGTGGTGGTATCTAAAGCGGGAGGAACTGGAACGCTGGGGGGAACGTACGGTTGATTGGCAGCCCATTGTTCTGTTCCGCCGCTTGCCCGCCCACCGCGCAGGCTGCCCCCGGTTGGCGCGCCCCACCACTGCTCGCCCAGGCACCCGGCGCCCCCCCCCACCCATCCCCCCTGGCAAGCAGGCGCCCCCTCCGAGGCCAGGGCAGCCCACGCGGCTGGTGGGCGGGCAAGCAGCGGAACCGAACAGACGGGCAGCCAATCACATGTAAGTCCCACCCAGCATACCGGTTCCTCCCGCTTTAGATACCACCACTGTGTGTGTGTGGGGTGTATGTGTGTGACCAGGCAGCCCAGAAGAGGTAATATTTTACATATCTCTTAGGCCATCTATCCTCCAATGGTCCTCCTTGGACCTACACCACTATTTAGCTGGTGTAGGTCAGAGGAGACTCAGGGTTGTTCAGGGAACAGAAAGGATAGAATAGGATATTGGTGTGCCCATTTGTGCTGAGATTCTCCCCTTCCCACCCCTGAACCACCTCTGCCCAGCCCACATCCCACCCTGAACTATTCATGATTCTCCCCCGAACCTTCGATGCCACACAGGTACCTGCTTCAGCTGGGCATCGGCAAACCGTTGTCACGTGTGTGAGATCTCTGGCAGCCCTGGCACACACAACAGCAGCATGGTTTTCATGCTCTAATCCCAGGACAGGATTGGACAAACTACAATACTATATCCACTTACCTGGGAGCAATTTCCATTCAACTTAGTGGGGCTTACTTTGAGTAGACATACATAAAGGTAAAGGTTTCCCCATGAGTGGTGACCGACTGTAGGGGGTGGTGCTCATCTCCATTTCAAAGCATGTAGAGCCAGCGTTTTGTTCGAGGACAAGCTTCCGTGGTCATGTGGCCGGCATGACTATATGCCGTAGCGCACGGAATGCTGTTACCTTCCCACCAAAGTGGCCCCTATTTATCTACTTGCATTTAGGTGCCTTCGAACTGCTAGGTTGGCAGGAGCTGGGACAAGCAACGGGAGCTCACTCTGTCGCACAGTCTTGAACTCCCAACCTTCCAGTCGGAAAGCCCAGCAGCAGCAGTTTAAGCCACGGTGCCACCACGTCCCTAGAATATGTACTTAGAATTGCACTATTAACCACTGACCAGAGTGTTGAGACCAAAAGCAGCTCAAATCACTGCAATTGCAAGCGGTGCCAATAGGATATCTGTAAAATTAATCTCATTATGAAGCATACCATTGGAGAAAAGGTTTTTTTTATCTCCTCAGTTGAAGAAACTTGGGTTGACTGACGGATTTTATACATAAGCTATGCACAATGTTGGATTTTGCAACAAAGCACTGGAAATATTTCTTTTCCTTTTTGGAATGATTAAGTGAATACGGGCACAATCCAGGAGTCAGGCCGGCACAATTAGGCAAGAAATGTTTGACTGGAACAAGGGCCACCATAAAGTGTGTTTGGACCACTCTCGGAGTTAGGGAGAATGGTGCACATTTGTGTGTTGGGCTCTCTGATCCAAACATACTTTACAATGTCCCTTATGCTAGCCAAACTTTGCTGCCCTAACTGTGCCAGATTAACTCCAGGTTAGGATTGTGCACTATGACTACATGCTTTGAAACAAACAAAAGTGCAAGTGAAATGCTTATTTCCTTATTTCTAATTGATGCCAGCAGAGGCGTTTCTACAGGGATGGCAAAGCTCTAAGTTTTGCAAGAAGCTTTACCCTGTCATGTAAATCCCTCCTCTCCCTTGCTGCTGTAGCCAGTAAGCAAGCCAAGATGTTGCTGTTCCCTGTACTGTGAGGATTGGCTAAAAGTAAAACGGTGCAGGAGAGGAGTGATTTCCACTGCAAGGTAAGGCTTCTTGCAAAACTTAGAGCTTTGCCATCCCTGTAGAAATGCCATTGGATGCCAGGTCTAAAAAAGGAAAGGGTACAAATTAAATACTTACCAAATTAAACTGTGAGCCCCTAGCACTGCTGTCCAAAACCATGGCTATACTGAATTTAGTAAATGTTCACCAAATTTAGTAAATGTTCACCAAATGTATAACATGACATTTACGCGACAATACTATTATTTAGCTAGCAGATTATATGCCCCAAACACAGGGTTAGGGTTAGGATTAGGGTTAGGGTTTGGGTTCGGGTTATATTATGAAAATTTACTGTTTTGGGGAGACAAACACATTTTTTAACTGTCAAACACTTTAAGAAAATGATGAGAACTCAATATGTGGTTATCACTTTAGGATTATTAGGTGGTCTAAAATTTGGTGAACATTTACTATTTTTGGGAAACAAGTATTTTTTTTTTTTGAGGAACGTTTTCATTAAATTTAGTGATCACTTAAACATGAGCCAAAAAGAAATGCCCAAGTACAATGATGTTAACTTTAGGGCCTTGTTTTTTCTTTGTTTAGTTACTCCCAGTGTTGGGAATGAATGGTGAAATCTGAAAATCCTCATAAAGTGTAGGTAGACCATAAGAAT
Organism: Lerista edwardsae; assembly: GCA_029204185.1. Taxonomy (NCBI): domain Eukaryota; kingdom Metazoa; phylum Chordata; class Lepidosauria; order Squamata; family Scincidae; genus Lerista; species Lerista edwardsae. Next base: position 6,480,159 of record JAJKFI010000009.1, on the reverse strand, counting down.
ATAAGAAGACTTCTGCTGGATCAGGCCACCTTGGATATATATGCAATTATAGCCAATACGTTTGTGTGTGTGTGTGGGGGGGGGAATATTCTGTTCCATTTTATGCAAGGCAAGTTAATAAGTATGGGGAAAAGAATTCAGTCCCAAATGCTAAAATAGAATCTCGTTAATTAACTAAGTTATAATTGGTTTGATCTAATCTCTCTGAATGTTTTCAGTAGGTGAATGCAGAGAATCTACCCAGAGATTATCATTGTCGAAACACCTCTGCTGGCAAAGAGGTCATCATCTCAATCAATACTAACTCTGCTCAAACAGATACCTAATCTGAAAGAAGAAGGTCATCTCCTGCCAAGTACTTAAAAAGGTTAGCTATTGATTGCTTAAGGCTTGGTCTTGGATTCTGTTATTAACCAGATACTTTTAGCTAATTCACTCATGCCTGGCTTGGGAGTCCGATTTTTGTTTGTTTGTGAAGACCGACAAGATGTTAAATGAACAGGATGGCACAACTACCACTGAATCATCAGAAGCTGCACAGAAGCTGCACTGTAGAGTCGCCTGTAATGGGAGGCCAGTCAGGCTTGTTGAAATGGTGTCACCAACTTTTCAGGAAGTGGGGTGGACCTAGACCCAAACGACAAGTTACGTTTACCACATGACTGTGGAGTTTGGAGCAGGGGCTTAGCTAATGAAAATGTAGCTCAGTGCAGAAGGCAAAGTATTGTCCTAGAAGTGACATCACAACAGGAAGTGACATCAGTCATATTTTCGTTTTGTCTGGTTTTTTGGCCATAACACTTGATAGAGTAATGATATTGCAGTCTAGTTTGTTTCCTTGCATTCTGCATTAAATTACCTTTCCAGTGGTGTATAACATGGTGGTATTATTCATACATACCAAAGTTTTCAAAATTTTGACCACTAATGTCAAGCTTAGCTTGTTGCCCCCCTAAATGTTGCCTGGTGTGCAATTGCAACGCCCTGCAATTATTTAGCCACTTCCCTGGTTTGGAGTCTTTGTACTCATGTACTAGCCATGGTGGTCTGTGGCTGTGACAGGGCCATGAGATTGTGCTTACACGGATAGTGACAGGATAGTAATGGGCCCATTGTGTCCTGGACAACTGTGTCCCATCAAATGCATCCCAGCATTGGACATTTGCACTCTTATTTTATTTTTGCATCTAAGACATTTATGTCTGGGAGATATGTATAATTATATTAGATGTACTTTTTAAATTTTTAAAACACAAAGGTTGGGTTAGGGTTAGGGTTAGGGCTGGGATAAGAGGCTTAACATATATAACAACTGGCTTTGTTGCCCAGTTATAGCTTGTTGGTTTCCCAGTGACAGTGGGACACAAAAACAAACAAAAAACATAGATGCAAATATCCAGGGGCACCAATGTCTAGAATACACTTGAGCAGGACACAATCATCCAGGCTGCAAATACCCTAGTAGTAGTAGTAGTAGTAGTAGTAGTAGTAGTAGTAGTAGTAGTAGTAGTAGTAGTAGTAATACATGTATTTATATACTGCCTTTCTTAAGATCATTAGATTTATCTAATGACTGTAACTCAAGGCAGTTTACACAGGCAGACTTTTATTCACAAACCCGAAGTTTTTTACAATTTACAGAAACGTTCTATCTTTCAAGAACAACACTCATACAGATGGATCTTTCTGGATTTAGTCTTCTTTCTTAGCCGCCCGTCTGTCTTCTGCTGGCTGATAAGAGGCTTCCCTGCTCCCCCAGAGACGCAGCTGACCAGCACACTCCCCCTCACATGAGGCAGCTGGAACTCAGCTTTTAATCAGCCGCAGTTTTGCAAGGTCTGCCGCTCACAGAGACTTCCGGTAGTCTCAAGCTCACAACTTTCGGATCTTCAGCTGTTATCTTCGGGCAAACGGAGGCATTAACCCTCTTGGCTAAATCTTCTGCCCAGTACAGTGATTCTTAAACGTTTTAGAACCGGCACCCACTTTTTAGAATGACAATCTGTCTGGGACCCATCAGAAGTGATGTAATGGCTGGAAGTGCCATCATTGTGATGTCAGAACCTGCTTCTTCCTGATAATGCAGTAATAAATTAGGTTATTTCTCAGTCATTCTCCAATAGCAAAATGAATCAGAAAGAAAAAGGCCTATTTACAACTTTGATACAAGCAAAACAACCACACAGCCCTGCCTCTTTCCAGTGTCCCATCTTCCCTTATTTTCAATATGTCTGCACTAGGTGCTTCATGACCCACCTGAAATTGGCTCGCAACCCACTGGTAGGTCTCGACCCACAGTTTGGGAACCACTGCCCTAGTCCCATGAAAGACAAGTTTGTGTGCATGAAAGCAGTGTTGACAACGCTCCTGTCTTGATGGAGGTGGCAGAGGGACAGAGGTGTTTAACACCCCACCTAAAAGTAGAGTTGCTTCCCACCATCTGGAAACTCGAGATTCACCAAGTATCTCTTTAAAAGGGTTGGTAGATCTGCTTGAAAGGGTTTGGAGGCTAAGCTAGTGTCTCCAGATTGCTAAGAGCAGTCCCAAACCCTGAAATGCTTCTTCCATCCAAAAATAATAGTGCCCCAAAGGGAATGGAGATTTCTTCAACATTTTTTTTCTTATCGAACGCATTGACTCCATCACTGACTCTAGATATTATAGCTGCAGCATCCGCTTTCCTGTGATACTGGAATTCAGAAAACATCTCCTGCCTTGGCTGTGGGAGTTTTGACCATCTCAATAGAGCTCTCCTGTCGGCTTCATGGCTTGTACATATTGAGGCCCCTAGCGTTATACAAAGACTCCACAGTACGGATGGCATGAAGGAAAGACTTGGATGTCTGCACAGTATTCCACAAGAAACGGCTCTATCACCCCCTTGGAATTTGTTGGTGGGATGATTTGATTGCCAATGCAGACGTGATAAATCAGCTCGTTAGGAAGACGACTGCCTGGAGATGCAGTGTGCTCTTCAGACACCCATTCATCACGCAAGTGTTCTTAGCTGTTGCCCATGTTGCCTTATTACTGTCAGAGCAGGCTGTCTCAGTGTATTTCTGTGGATTCAAGTTGGGTATTCTACCTGGCTTTGCAGGCATTGTCCTTTGGTCTTTTTAGGCTGGATCAATTCATAGGACAGGAACCTTAGGACAGAAACAATAGCCTGTATCTTGCCAAGCAACTGGGGATTTTTTAAATGAAGGACTTGAATGTAGCCCCTGTGGGTGCAACTGGGATTTGTTGTGGTGGTGGTAGGTGCTGATAGGATTGGGCCAGTGGTGGGATTCAAATAAATGAACAACCGGTTCTATGACATCATAGCCAGAGCAAAAAAAACAAAACCCCGAAGCCAACCAAGGTAAGCAAATGGGCGGGGCCCGGCCATTTAACAACAGGTTCTATAGAACCTGGGCGAACCCCCTGAATCCCACCACTGGATTGGGTACTACATGTGCCTACAGACATCTAGGTCAGTTCTGGGTTTCCAGGTACCCTTGGCCAACAGCCCACCATGGGTCACTATCTTGGTGGGCTGCAGTCATGTCCTTGGCCGTGTAGCTGCCCTGGGGCCAGGTCCATGAACGCTGCCCTCCAAACAACTAGAACAGTGGTTCTCAAACTTTTTAGCATCGGGCCCTACTTTTTAGAATGGCAATCTCTCCAGGACCCACCAGAAGTGAAATCATGGCCAGCAGTGCTGTCGTTGTGACACCAGAGCCTGCCGCTTCCCTGAGAGCGCAGCAATAAGTTAGGTTATTTCTCAGCTATTTTCTAATAGCAAAGTGAATCGGAAAGAAAAAAGCCTATTTACAACCTTGACACAAGCAAAAAAAACACAGAGCCCTGCCCCTTTCCAGTGTCCCACCTTTCCATGTTTTCAATATAGCTGCTCTCGGTGCTTCGCGACCCACCTGAAATTGGCTTGTGACCCACTGGTGCGTCCCTACCCACAGTTTGGGACCCACTGTACTAGAATGTTGTGGAGCCTCGTGACCAGAGGCAGATCTAAGGGAGGGCAAAGCTCTAAGTTTTGCAAGAAGCCTTACCTTGCAGTGGAAATCACTCCTCTCCTGCACCGTTTTAGCCAATCCTCACAGGGAACAGCAACATCTTGGCTTTGCTTACTGGCTACAGCAGCAAGGGAGAGGAGGGATGTACATGACAGGGTAAGGCTTCTTGCAACACTTGGAGCTTTGCCATCCCTGTAGAAAGGCCTCTGCTCATGACACTCCACTGCTGCCTGAAAGCAAAGTAACGCCTTCGGACAGCATTTACCCCATAGTTTCGGTTCCTTGGAGGGTGGAGGGATGGTGGCAGAGGGCTAGGCAGTGGCAGTGCCGGGGTCATTCCCAGACAATGGTAGGACTGCCACTGGTGGGTTCTGAGAGTGTCAGCCTCAAATGGAGGCCATGTGCACAGAGGTGATCTCCAAAGGCAGGAGTGAGTGCTGTTGAACCCCCAGGGCCCTTGAGAACTGCCCTCAATGCCAACTTCTTGAGCTGGCCTGCACATGCACGCACACACGCACACACACACACACACACACACACACACACACACACACACACAAACATGCATGAGCTCTTGTGCTTTCTTGGCAGTGGTGGTCCTATGCGGGGAGCCTGTGTTGCAGGCCCTCCCTCCACCTCCAGAGCCATTCACGGCTCAGGCAACTGGCTTGGAGGCTTTGCTCTCTGAGCACTGAATGGTTCTGGAGGTCCCCTTCGAGAGGCCGCGTTACACAGGAACTCAGGCTACTGCAAAACCTCGTGCCCCTCCCTGCAGGAACACCGCTGTGACCTGGTCTGGTCCTGAGAGGTGTTGAGTATTCTGGAATCCCCAAACTCCTGGCACCTAAGAACTGCCATCAAGCTGTGGCCGCTCCAACGGAAGACCTATTTGTATGGGCAAACAGGCGGTTTGCTGACCAAGTTCAGCTTGATGACAATAACATTCTTTAGCTGTTGAAGGCAGAAGAAGAAAAAAAAGCCTCTTTGGCTGACTTATTTCTCTATGAGCTGTTGTATCATGGAGTGATATTCCTGAAGACAGTAACAGAACAGCATTTCAGCCCAGTACGGTAAAGATGAATAACCCCTCTTCGTGTGGTAACGTATGAATTCCTTCCAGCAACGGGTGAACTTCAACGGAAAATAAAAATGGGCTCCAGACATGCCAGCTGATTTGTTGCACTGACAGCTGAAACACTTCGGAAGCCGGACGCACTCACGAGAAGCGGCAAAAAGAGGAAAACATGGTGATTTGTTAAATTCCTTGAAAGATGTCTAAGGGAGATGACAGCCTGTGCTTGAAGAAGAGGTGGGGAATTGATTTTGAAGGTGATGCAGGATTTTGGGATTGGCAGCTCACCAGATATGTAATTTTTTTTCATTTGGGAAGTTTTACCCTATATCAGTGGTTCTCGGACATTTTAGCACCAGGACCCAATTTTTAGAATGACAGTCCAGGTTAGGGTTGCGCCCTCAGGTGCATTGCATTTCTTCTGATCTCTCTGTCACCTTCAGTAAAACCTACATTCTTTGGAAACTTTGCCTCGTGGTTACCCTAGTTAGAGGCACTTGGTTTACTCTGCTATTCAGTCAATGGCCCCACAATAGCCATTCACTGAGTTCTGGCCTCTCTGGTTACTTAGAAATAGCCCCAGTTTGGTTTAAATTTTGGGCCAACCCAGACCCAAGATCAACCCTGGCAAAACTGCTGTAGGGGTACGAAGTGCTTGAGTACTTTGCTCCTGCTGCAGTTTTGACTTCAAGCATCCCCCCCGTTCTATTTTTAGTTTTTTAGGTTTCAGTTTAAAAAGTATTGACAGCTGGGATGATGATGGGGGAGCCTCCATGGGAGAAGGGATGAAGGATATTTGGGGAGAACCCAATGATGACTGCCTTGTGCCACTTGCAGTGCAAGGTAGCCACTTCTGGGTTCTTCCTGGAGCGGGGGGCACCTGCTGTGGCAGCTTTGCTCCCCCAGTTCTTCTCCCTGGATGGAGGGCACAAAGCCACCAGCCCCTCCTCTATAATAGGGCATAGCCTGAGAGGCAGTCATGAGCTCCCACTTGGCATTGCACCTAGGGCAGGCAGAGGTGGAAAAGGATGTAGCGGGGGTGGCGAGAGCCATGGGCGTTGGCAGCGGCGAGGCGCCATTGCGCGGAGCAACCCCTGTGCTTTTTGGCCCGCCTGCCCACCCCTACGCCTGTATTGCTCCGAAATGGAGTGATCCCGGTGCAGGGACACATGGCTGGGCGCCACACGGGGGTGGGGTGACACGCTGGGGGCGCGGTTACATCGCCCTGCCCCGGGCGCTCGGGGCTCCATGCGTCTCTGAGGGCAGGTGCCCCTCAGGCTCCATCCTAGTTATGCCTCTAGCAGAGATGTGTGGTGCGAGGGTGGAAGGTGAGGCAGAACCACCCCACTGGAGTTCTTTGAAAAGTGCTGCCACCTTTGCTGTGGTGGCTTTGATCCTGCAAACACTTAAAACCCACTGGCTCCAGCTGCTCAGAGCCTGTGGGCTGTAATTATTTGGGTAATCACAGCAATGGCGGCACTTTTCAGAGAACTCCCTTGCTAGGCCAGCACCACTTAGCATTGGACTGTAAAATGACTGCATTTCTACCCCTTGGCTTGCAGCAACTATAGTACAAGGAATCAAAGGCTGCTTATCCAGGGGCCTGTTTAAACATTCTAGGACAATGGTGTTCAAATTTTTTTAGACCAGGACCCACTTTTTAGAACGGCACTCATGTGGGGACCAACCAGAAGTGATGTCATTAACCTGGAGGTGATGTTGTAGCAGGAAATGACATCATCAAGCAGGAAGTGCTGTCATTGTAGCATTATAAGATGACACTCATGAAATGTAAATTGCCATTCTTGGACTGCAGTAATTGTACAACCATGAAACATTCTTGTCAGAAAGCAAGTTTAGGACAAAATATTATGAGAAACACTGAACTAAAAACAAAATTTTGGAGAAAAAAAAAACCCTCACTTGAAAATTCAAACTGTTAACACTCATAAAAGGAATATAACAAGAGTAATGTCTGCAGTTTCCAAGGTGGCTGCTCCCAGCTTTCCATGACCCACCTGACATCAGTTCATGACCCACCAAGTGGGTCCCAATCCACAGATTGAACAACACTGTTCTAAGAGATCTCTAGATTATGTATTCTTAGCCAGTGGTCAGGTTCTTGCATTTTCAGGAGAAAAATTCATTTGAAATGTGAATTTTGAAAAAGAAAAAAAGGGGGGGCGACCATGAACTCGTCTTAAAGTTTCAATCAGCTCAATAAAGAATTGAAATCCTTGCTATTAAATTCAGGATACGCAACCAACAGGTTTCATTGAACTGCCAAGGAACTTCCAGATTTCAAAAGAAGCGAGCTTTTTGGAGTGTGTTTTTAAAAAATACTTTTATCCCTGGATAGTCAGAAACATCTGTATGGCTTATGGCTACTTTAGATGATATCTGCTAAAGTCAATATAATGCCTCTGAATTAGATTTTTCTGGGCTCAAGTCCTGTGGGAGATGCTTTGGACTTCTAGGCAGAGCTAATAATGGGGGCCTCACAGTCTCCTGGTAGTCTCATATCAGGTCAGACTTGCAATTTGCTGGCTAAAGCTGGAAACCCAACAGCTCAGAATGGTTTTAAGGGATTCCCTGTTTCTCAGCTGCCTTTGCTCTTACCCTTTTTGTACCTGTTTTTAAAAAATGCAATTACCTTCAATGGGATTTGCTGGAAAAATGTTGTAGCAATACATGATTAAGCCATTTATTATAATCAGAGGAAAGGAAAAAAATGTTGCTGCTATGAGATGTAGCAGCAACTTCAATCCCTTGAACATGACACATACTGTCGACAGTGTTGAAATCATGGCAAGCAAGCCAGCACAGATCATAAGAACCCAAGAAAAGCCTTGCTGGATCAGGTCAAGAGGCCATCTAGTCCAGCTTCCTGTATCTCACAGTGGCCCACCAGATGCCTCAGGGAGCACAAAAGACAACTAGATACTTGTATCTTGCTGCCACTCACCTGCATCTGGCATTCTGAGGTAGCCTGTTAGCCTTGCACTATCCATGAGGAAGACACCAGACTGCGGTTGGAGATTAACTTTATTCAACCCAAGTGACCGGTTTTTAAGTCATGAAACCTACTGAACACACTGTCCCTCCCTTGTCAGTCTGGGGTAGGCAAAAAAAACTGCCATCCACGGCCAATTTGGATGACAGAAAATAATTTCTACACAACCCTCATGATGAACGACCAGCTAGTCTCAGGCTGGACGAACCCTTCATAGCTTGTAACCTGTGATGGAGTTTTCTTCCATAAATCTGTCCAATCCCCTTTTAAAGGCATCTAGACCAGACACCATCACCACATCTTGTTGGAAGGAGTTCCACAGACTCATTACACGCTAGGTAAAGAAATATTTTATTTTGTTTGTTCTAACACTCAAATTTAGTGGAAGTTTAGTGTGAAGTTTTGGAGGTTTGCCCCAAAGTGCATTGCTTTGCACTTATTAACATTGAAACACATCTGCCATTTTGCTGCCCATTCTCCCAATTTAGAGAGATCTTTCTGGAGCTCTTCACAATCCCGTCTGTTTTTCACCATCTGTAAAAGTTTGAAGGGTCCTATAATGACATGCATTGGATGGAAAAGAATTTGACGTCAGTGGTGTTCCTGTGGGGGGGCAGGGGAAAAACGCTACACATTGCAGGAGCCTGAGCTCCTATGTAATGCGCCCTCACCCTTTCCTTCAGCAGCATTTCCAGCTCAGAGAGCAAAACCTCCAAGCCAGCTCTCTGAGCTGTGAATGGCTCTAGAGGAAAGGGGAAGGGGCTGCTTTACACAGGAGCTCAGGCTCCTGCAAAATTTAGCATTCCTCCCTTGTGGGAATGAGGAGTCAAAAGGTGCACCAGCAGAATTTGAACGACATGCATTACTTTATGTGTAAGCCATTTGGAAGTGCATGGTGCCATTTTGTGGATTTGTCCATTTTTTGCAAAGAGTGGTGATTTCAAACCAATTCTCCCCGCCCTCCCAGGGAACACCACTGGACAGGGCTAAATAAACCTTTTGCCCCCACCAAGAATGCCACTGGCTCTGTCTCTAGCACTAACTTGAAATTCAAAGGCTTATTCCAAGGTAGAGATCAAGAACAAGCCGAGAAACAGGTAGAGTTTAAATCAGGAAGTTGTATGCACATTGGTAGAAGAGTCAATGAACCTGTCAATGTTGAGGATGGGGACTACTATTGCCATTTTTCATTAGCATCCCTTCTTTGATTGTGCAAACAGAGGTTGAATTTTTGGTTCCAAGTGTATAGGATTCCTTTAATGATGCTGTTAAAACCTTGTTTCTGCTTGCTATTAATTTTCCTTGTATGTATTTCCTTTCCGCACAAAGCTCTTAAAATTTGCCAGGCATCATTGACTTTTGCCTTTTTTTATTTCCTTTTTCCTCCCCAGTGGAGTCAGAAACACGCCTGACAGTTTGCAAACCCAAATCCTATCTCCTATCATTTAAAAACCTTTGTTCCCACTTTAAAGCAGTCCAGGCCTGGCAGCAAATAGGCACATTGTATCACTTTGCACAATAATGGGGGAGAAGAGGAACAGGGAATTATCTGCAATTTGTTTCTCTCCAGCCAGACAAGTCAAGCTCAGTTGTGATGGGAATGATGTGGTGCTTTTGATCACCTGCCATTTTACAGCCCATGTGATTGTTTTTTTATCGCGTCGATACCGTTTTTTAACGGCGCTGTTTTGCTGATCATAGTTTTTTTTTTTGTTTCAGCAGAACAATATTGCCACAGTCGAGTCAATTCAAGTGATGGGAGAAAAAAAAAAGGCTCATAAGTGACAAGGGGAAAAGGGGAAATTTACAAAGAGGATTCTGTTCTATTCCCACCAACATGAAACTCAGCAAGGAAGAGAAGGCTAGAAAAAGCACTTGCTGGTCAAAACCTGTATGAATTATTCAGAGTTAGTCTTTAGTTAAGAAAAGCAACAAGAAGAGACTTCGGCAATATTTCAAATAGATAGCAGTCTGCCATTTAGGGTGATCTGTTTGTTATTCTAAATCATGGATAGATGAGAGGCATAAAAATCCAGCAGGATAAAACAACAACAAAGGCATTTTCTTTCAGCATGGTTTCTTAAAAAAAAATGGCAGTTTTGTGGGTGTTTGGATTTAAAAAGAGAATGAATGATAAATGAAGAAAGTCAACAGACAAAAAAAGTCAAGTAGATGGGTGAAGAATCAGTAAGTGCATTCCTGCTTCTACAAGTCTTGTCTATTGCCAGACTGCGGCAATATTGAAATTTGTAATACATCTGCCTAGGGTTACCAGATACAGACTGGGATAGAGTACCTATACCTTTTGCAGCTTTTGAAACCCTTCCATGATGCCCAAATTCCATCTTCTATACAAGGGTTAAAGGTATAGGCACTCTGTCCCAGTTTGTATCTGGTAACCCTACGTCTGCGTAGGTAATTAGAGCAGAGCCACGTGGTGGTTTTGAAGCTGTACGGTTACATACCCAGAGCACATCAAAACCTCATGGTTCATGTGTGCCCATGACTTCATCCCTTGCTGTGGTGACTGTGGGAATTGTCTGGTCTTCATGGCAAAGCCAAGCTAACAGCGCAATCCTAATGTGGAGTTAGCCAGGCTCAGTTAGGCCAGCAAAGTTTGACCAGCACAAGGGACACCAGAAAGTATGCTTGGACCACTCTCAAAGTCAGAGGCCGCGAGTGACAAGAGAAAATACACAAATCTTGACAAATACACAAATCACAATTAGCATGTGGGCTGCCCTTTCAACAGGGACTGCTTGGGGGAACCTGAGGGCTGGATAAAGAGGTTCTCTGGGCTGCATCTGGCCCACCCCTGGGTTACATTCTGACTGCAGGACAAGAAGTAAAAAGTCCTTTATAGGTATGGTTACCAGATACGAACTGGGACAGGGTGCCTATACCTTTAACCATTGTTTAGAAGAGGGAATTTGGATGCCACAGGTTAAACTGCTGTTGCTGAACTTGCTGACCAGAAGGTTGGCAGTTCAAGACCACATAGCGGAGCGAGCTCCTGTTGTTTGTCCCAGCTCCTGCCAACCTAGCAGTTCGAAAGCATGTAAAAATGCAAGTAGATAAATAGGTACCACTTCAATGGGAAGGTAACGGCGTTCCATGTACCTTGGTGTATAGTCATGCCGGCCACATGACGACGGAAGCTTGTCCTAGGGCAAATGCCGGCTCTTCAGCTTAGAAATGGAGATGAACACCGCCCCCTGAAGGTATAGGCACTCTGTCTCAGTTTGTATCTGGTAACCCTATTTATAGGCAACTGAGGACCCAATCCAATCCAGCTTTCCAGTGCCAGTGCAGTTGCAATGCAGCCCTGAGGTAAGGAAAGAAATGTTCCCTTCCCTTGAGGAAGCCTTCATTACTACCTCCCCAAATGCCAGGTGCAGTGAATGCAACATTGGCATGGTTGCATCACCTCTCAAAAACTGATGGATTGGGCCCTCAGTCAATTAGGTTAACCCAGTTGACTCTAGGCAACTGCTGCAGCAATATCCTTAGCTGTCATTTTGAGATGCCTTGAACCAAGCATCCCATATCTGCTCCACTGGGAACAGCAAGGGACCTAGTCTGCCTTTGCCTTGCTACACATTTGTGTTGACCTTGGTGGGCTACTTGCTGGAAATGGGACAGGTGTAGAGTTGAGGGGATTATCAGTGGTGCCTGAGGATCAGAGGCGTCATTCAGGCGGAACGGCCCGGTACTCCGTTCCACTAGTTCCACGGAGGTCCCGGGCCGCGCCGCTGCCTCGGAGGACGGGTGAGCTGCTGCTGGGCCCGCCCACCCTCCCTTGTGTCCGGAATCGCTCTAAAATGGAGCAATTCCGGCACAGTGAGGCTTGGGGGACGTGGCAGCCCTCCGCCATAGGGGCAGAGGGCTGTCAATCATCCGAGCGTTCCGGTAGTTGGTGCGCTCGGATGACATCACTGCTGAGGATGTACCTGTGCATTCAATGCAAGCTGCCTCCCCTACCATACCGATATAGTATGACTGGATATGTCTTCTTTTAAATAAACTATGCCTTAGATCAGGTTAGCAACACAGCCAGCCCGGAAGAAATGCGCATAATGCATCACATCACAGCTCTCCAATATTTAGTGTCTTTCTAGCAACTGTACTTGAAGTACAAGCCAAATTGAACTCTTCCCTTTGTCCTTGGTAGCTGTCAGGATGGAAGATAAAGATATAGTGGTGCTCTCTGAAATAAACAGAAGATAAGCAGCACCTGGGCTGGCATTTCCTTCCTTCACAAAAATAGTTTTGGATGTCCATCAATGTGTCTGTTCAACTGGGAAGTGAAAAATGACCACTGCATCACGACAGTCAGTTCTCAGCAAAACAGGAAAAAGTAAAAAACAAAAATGGTTTTGGAAATCGGTTTTTCAACCCAATGAGTCATTGTGTTTGGCACAGGTTTGAGAAGTTGTGAGATTACAATGGCATGTGAAATTAGAAGGGTGATTGAGGAAGTCCCATTTTGCTGAGATCAAGCACCAGCAACGAGCGAGCGATTGGGGCAAATGCTGGACTGAGCAGGGCAGAGCTGAAATCCTGGTCAGACCTGGGAGCTCACTTGGCCATCCCCGCAGCTGCTCAGAGTGTTGCAAGGGTGCTGTAAGGCACATTTGGGTTTAGTCAAGAGCCAGCAGTGCTGGCAGCAAGACTTGCACCAACCTGCCAGTGCTGCAACCAAACCCTGCGTCTGCTGGAGTAGGCAAGAGTGAGTTGGGCAGCACAGTGGGTGGGGGAACAGCGGCAGGAGGGGAGGGGGCATTTTGGGGCAGGGGAGGGCAGAATGGAGTCAGAGTGGGCCCGGGAGAGGGATGGGGTCAGCAGAGCCTCCTCCACCATATCCTAACCCCGTTCTTGGGGAAAGCAGCCTACATGGGTTTCCTGGATAAATAGCTGGGGCAGGCCCCAAGGGGGTGGCTGGGACTTTACTCAGAGTAAGAGGAAAAATATCCCCTTACCCAGCGATGGGATCTACAAATGACGTGGGGGAATGGAGGGGGGGACTTAGGCAGGACTGCCGTTTGATTGGCAGCCCGTCCTGCTTTCGTTCCACTTGCCCCACAGCCGTCCCTGGCCTCGGAGGGTGTGCCTGCTCACCCGGGGGGGAAGGGTGGCCCCCCAGGCAAGCAGGCGCCCCCTCCGAGGCCAGGGACGGCTGCGGGGCGAGCGGAACGAAAGCGGAAGTGCACGGACGGGCTACCAATCAAACGGTAGTCCTGCCTAAGTCCCGCCCTCCGTTCCCCCAAGTCATTTGTAGATCCCATTGCTGCCCTTACCCCAAGATGACCTCCAGCCACCTCCTAAGGTGAATAGGATGCAGCACAGGCCATGTGGCCTGGCTATGCCCACACAATTTAGGATTGGGCTGCCCATCTTCTTCATGGGGTTGCTGTGAATATTGAGGACAGAGAGCCCTGAACTCCTTGGAGGGAGTGTGAAATACAAATGTAAAAAATAGTATCTAGTGACCCTACTCCTGAAATTTCCTATTGCAGTAGTAGGTTGCATCCATCCAAGGATGTCTTTCCTCTTCCCCATTAAACCGCCAGCTTTAATCTTTTGAAAGTGTGCGATGATGCCTGGAGACACTCTCTCAATGGGTAGTGCCCAAAGCCATGTGAAAACCAAAGCAAGCCCAACACCTGATAATATCTACCTCTGTCCTGCTCTGCTCTCCCCTAAGGAGGTAAAAGGCCATCTGTCTGCTATAGATAAATGTTGGAAGTCTGACTTCTAGTGTTGAATGACTCATCATTCGCTCCCTGAGTAATCACAGGGAGCTGATTGAAGTCTCTTGCTCTTCTCTTAGTTCCTCTGGAAAATTGGCTGAAGGCATCATCAAATCCCAGGTGCTTCATTGGAATTAAATTTTTCTAGGTGAGTTCAATTTTAAGGAAAACATTCTATTTAAAACAGAAACAAAAAAAAACCTGATGTATGAATACCAGACTTAGCACATAAGAGCAGTGAAATTGAGGGCAGTAGATTTGGACTAGGTTAAGAACATAAGAGCATAAGAAGAGCCCCACTGGATCAGGCAAAGGCCCATTTAGTCCAGCTCCCTGCATCTCGCAGGGGCCCACCAGATGCCTCAGGGAATACACAAGACACCTAGATATGTGCATCTCATTGCCACTCCCCTGCATCTGGCACTCTGAGATAGTGCAACCTCCTTCCTTTAGAGGTAGGCTAACCATTATGGTAAAAAAGTATTTCCTTTTATCTGTTCTCACTCTCCCAACACTCAATTTTAGTGGCTGTCCCCTGGTTCTGATATTCTTCATCAATTACCAGTACAAATACTGGTTTTGCCACCTCTGTTTACTATTTTAGCCCTTCAGTTACCTGTATTGCAGTGATCCATTTGTAACAGTAAGCCAATTAAATAATCTGCATATCACTTTGCAAACATCGGAAATCAATATTTATGACATTTCAAGGTCTTGAATGGAAACATGCTTCGTAAATGAAGGGCTGGCCCCTTGAGGTAACATGCCAAATGCCATTCCCTATGTGGCAATGTGCCAGCCTCTGCTCCTCCCACTCCCTGAACTGGAAAGGGAAGGGGCGGAGCCAAAAAGAAGTATTAAGGAGAGCAGAGCCCTCACCAATCTGCTGCCTGTAGTGACCGCTTCAGCCAGCCTCATGAATGGGCTGGTCCTGCATGCAAACACCATTTGTTTTCTTTCCATTTTCTGAATGAAAATCAATCAATCAATCAATCAATCTATCTATCTATCAATTGTATTTATATACCGCTTTTCAACACAAAGTTCATAAAGCGGTTTACAGGCAAATAACAACATTAAAGTTAAATGGCTCCCTGTCCCAAAAGGGCTCACAATCTAAAAGAATGGAGAACACCACCAGCAACAGCCACGAGAAAGCCACTGTGCTGGGGTGAAGAAGGACAATTGCTCTCCCCCTGCTAAATATAAGAGGACACCACTTGGAAAAGTGCCTCTTGCCCAGTTAGCAGTTAGAAAACATGGATTAGATTTCTAACAGCCCAATCCTACTCAGTGCCAGCACAGTGGGGTTACGCAGCCCAAGCTGTATCCAGCATGGAAACTGAGTAGGCAGGAGGTCTCCTTGGAGTAAGGGAACATTTGTTCCCTTATCATAGTTCAAGCTCTAGCCTGTCCAATGGGGCTATTTGGATCAAATCTACCTAAATAGCTGGTACAGGTCCAAGAAGCCCCTGCAGGGCTTTCAGGCCTGGGGCAGGGGATAGAATAGGATTCCAATTCCTTCATCCCTGCCCTCCCCTGCCCCAAAACCAGTGATGTCATGCACCCACTACGCACCACTACGCGAGTACCAGTTCCTAGAAGTTGAGCTGGCCCCGCCCACTAGAAGCTGGCCCCTGCTATTTAACCAGGGAACAGTTGAAGCAAAATCTGTATATACACATCTCTAGAAAGCAAAGCAATAGAAGTTAAATCAACACTAACCACAAGCTGAAGTTATTACAAACATGATCACATCCATGGCAACAATCATGACATCACTTCCGCTGGGCGGACCCCGACAAGTGCCAATCAAAAGTGAGTACCTGTTCCTAAATCATTTGGATGACACCACTGCCCAAAACATCTCCTCCTCACCTTCATTCTGCCCTTCTCCTGCACAGCCTGGTGCAATACTTACCTGCTCTGGTGGCCAGGGGTCCAGATATTGCGCTGCTAGTAAGGCACAGGTCTTCCCACTAGCGCACCTTACTCTTAGCACGTTTGCACCAGTGCTAGTCCAAGGTTAGGATTGGGCTGTTAGAATTGTCTATCATCTTGTTGAAATATGTATATACCTACACTGGAAAACCTTGCAAAAACTTCAAATAAATTAAACTGTGTGTGTATTTCTTCATATGACCGTGAACTCCTGAATTTTTTTTTTAAATTTATACCCCGCCTTTCTGCCCATAGGCACGCAAGGCGGCTTACAACAATAGAAATAAAATACAATAAAAATTACAATTTTTCATTAAAAACAATAATTTAAAAACTACATTAAATTGTATGTTGAATGGATTTTGGTCCCATTTGATCCACGGGAAAGTCATTTCTCAGATGGCTGACCTGCTGAATACAATGAAACTTCCTCCAAAGTAAGGGTGCATAAGATGATGGCCAGAATTCAGCTCAAAGTCTGCAACCCTCAGGCGCCATACAAGAGCACAAGATAAGGATTTCTCTCAGAGTTCAGACAGACAGTTAACATGAACCGCAAACATGAAATGTGGCACAATCTGCGATGTGGAATGATCTTTCCAAACGGACGAGGAGGCGGTAGGGAACAGCCTGTGTTTGAAATGCTTCAGCTGAAGTCTCTGGAGTATTTGTGACTTCCGAAAGGTAAGGTCACGGCCCTCTGAAACACAACAGATGATGTGCTGATTGTTTTATTTTGAATGGTTTATGGCAGGATCAGGAACCTTTCCACGTGAGGGACTTCAGTTTTCTTTTACCCCGTCGAGAGGCTGAAGATTAGAGAATGGTACTTAGTGCTCCAGGATATAAAAAGGTTTTGATTTTCAGGCCCATTGTGTGTCATTGGTTTATGTGGGAAGTTTGAAGGGTAATAAAGATGCTTAGTATCTAATGAACCCTGCTCAAACATTACTGAAAGTATGTTCATGGGTCATGCTTGCAGTGGCGCAGCTGGGTGGGTGCAGAACCCAGGACAGCGTGATGCAATGTTGCTCCCTGCATAATCGTGCCACCCCTGCACCTGCGCAGTCACCCCCTCTGTTGCATATGTGTAGTCTTTGTGCTAAAAATAGCTCCATTTGGAGCCATATGGCAGACAGGCTGAGCGGGAGGGCCCAGTTTGTGGGTCTTTTGTGCACCGACTGGAAGGTGCTGTCACATTTATTTATTTTTTATTTTGAAGAATTTATACCCCACCTTTCCCATGCCAAAGCAAATGCTTACATGGGCAGGCTAGTCTAAACCACCATTTTTCAATTTTTATTTTTACAAATATACAGTATTCTGCGATTCACTGCATCCTCAGTTCCAGATGTAGCCTTCACAATGTGGTTCTCTCCTCTGGCCATGTGACTTTGAGCTTCAGCAGGTGATTGTAAGTGCAGCCTGGACAGGTCCTCAAGGTTAGACTCCGTTCTTTTGCCAGCTGGCCTTCTCACCACATTCCAGCACTGGCTAATCAGCTCCACAGTGACACTGTTCTGCCACAGCAGGTACTGCAGCTTGTCACAGCCTGGCATTCTGTCTCCCATCCAAAAATAGACCACAGATTCTCCTGTGAAGAATCCACAGATTCATCCCAGAGAAGATGGTGGAAAACCGCCACTTTTCCATGGAGTGGGGGGGGGGGGAATGGGCTGCCCAGTGATGTTACTGCATGCAGTACTTCTGGGAGCAAGTTGACAAGCCCTGCTCAAAGCACCAAGGAGAGGGTTAGACCTGAGACTCCTCAGGCCTGGGTGGCAGTGGGGGCAAATCATGTCCTGGGAGGAGGACAGGATATGCATTGGGTCCCCAGTGTCATACATTGATTGACTGACTGACTGACGGATGGATGGATGGATGGATGGATGGATGGATGGATGGATTGATTGATTGGGGTAGTGGCACAAGAAAGACCACTGTTTTAGATTGATCTGGCTCAGTGTAGTGCAGCTCTACACATGAGAAACGAGAAGTATTACATTTAGGCAGAAACTACGTATGAGGCTCCGGCAATGGTGCGCCGAGTACTTTGGCTCCTTGGGTACTTTGGTTCCTCCAGTGCAGTGTTCTCCCTCTTTCCATTGGAAAGATAAATGGGCTGAGCATATTGGAAATGCACGAGATGAGCCATATTTTATTCAAATAGAAGACGCAGACGGCTTTTTAAAAGACGAGGGCAAACACTTGCTCTAAGTAATCAAACATTCACCATCATCAAAGCCGTCATTTGGCAGCTTGCTCTGTGAGACTACCCACCTCCCTCTCAGCCCATCTGTCATTTCCTCGCTCATATTGTGTCACGGGGAAAGCCCAGATTTGACGGTAAAATGAAGTGGAGACCGTATAACACTCACTAAATCCAGGACATTAGCACAAGGGCTGGAACAGCACTTCTGCTCAGCCGCAGAGTCGCAGCTGGGAACCTAAAGACATCAATGGACACCTACGCTGAACAGTTTATAGCCATTATTAATAAGGTGCCTCTCATTGTCTTTTATTTGTCTCACTTTTACTGTCTCATAGCCAGGGTTCCTGCTTTAAAAAACCCCAAAACTTTCTATTTATAAAGATCTTTTTAAAAAGTCCTATTTTTCCAACATATTGCTTTGAATAATATTAGAGGATTAGGAAAGGAGTTTGGGGAGTGATAAGTTCAATACTCGATTGTCTGCTCTTTCATAATAGAATACTAGTTGGCCATCTCTTTAGCCAACTAATTGGCTTCCTCTTACATGATAGAATACTAGTTGGCTTCTTGTAAGCATAACAGGAAACTGGAATTCAGGGGGACAATGAGCGGGATCTCGGATTTGGTTTGGGGAAAACTGCAGTGGAAGACAAGAAGAGAAGCTGCCAATTAGCTGCTTTAGACATACTTACAAGACACATGTAGCTGATAGTACTTGCAGGGGCATCTTACCTAAGTCCAACTCACATGATCCAAGATGATGGTGCCCAAGACAGCTGGGAAGGCTGCCAGGGATATCCAGCAGTGCCCCTGTGAGTTTGCTATTATTATTATTATTAATTAGATTTATATCCCGCCTTATTTGCCTAAAGGCGCTATGGCGCACTCAAGTGTTGCAGCACACACAGCTATGAGGCACAGGTCCCAGAGAGTGAGGTAGAGTGAGTAAATTATACCCAGGCCTAGGGTAAAAAAAGCCCCCCCCCCCCCGGAGCCAAAGAAAAGGACCCAATAATTTTCTGGGATCTTTCATTTTCCAATTTTACCAGGGCCTGTGTGGGTACAGGGGGCACATTGTACCTAGGCCTGAGGTCAAAAGGCAGGGTCTAGGTGCCAAATGAGGGGACTTAAAAATGTCCTAGGATCTTAGAAAACAGTTGCATATATTATAAGACTAGCATCCACATTTCAGGTAAGCCTATGTAGTTTTCTATTTCGTAATCCATAGAAATTGTGATATTAAGATCCAATGGAGAAGGGGTTCAAAACTTTGTACTCCAAAAGGGGCCCCAAGGAAACTTGGCACTCTCTGGTAAAATTCCTCCCAGAGGCCCTGTTAGTTACCTTTGGCTTCACATAGCTCTACCAAACAGCATTGGGGTGGGAATGACTTCTTATCTCCGCAGACCGAGACAGCTGAAAACCCCATGAAGCAATGACGCATGAAGAAAAGGAAAAACTCCTCATCAAACCTGGAGCCCTCTAGCTTAGTTTTACAGAATAAAAATAAGAAGTCCTTGTCAGCATATAGAAGGAGTGACAAAAAGGTCCAACTTCTGATACTTCAATATTATCTCGTTCTAGTAGGGCAGTCCAAGTCGGCCATGAAGCACCTAGAGCAGCCATATTGAAAATATGGGAAGATGGTACAATGGAAAGGGGGAGGACTGTATGGTTGTTTTGCTTGTATCAAGGTTGTAAATAGGCTTTCCCCCCCTTTCTGATTCACTTTGTTATTGGAAAATGGCTGAGAAACAACCCAATGTATTGCTACATTCTCAGGAAAGCAGCAGCTCTGGCATCACAATGACAGTGGTTTTGGCCATGACATCACTTCCTGTGGGTCCCAGACAAATTTCATCCTAAAAAGTGGGTCCTAGTGCTAAAAGGTTTGAGAACCACATTAGGAGGGTATTTAGACGGCGTGGAGGTGAGTATAACCAGTTTGAAACATTCCGTCTCTCATTTGATTGTGGCGAATGCGCAGCAGCTTTCTATCCTCACAGTTTTCAAAAAAAGTTATACTCCATAACGGTGTGTATTTCTCGTTTAGCAATTGATGTTCACATGGACAAGCAAAGGTATGTGTGGAGAAACTTGTGCAGGCTGCAGTTTTGAAGTCATCTCTGCTTGCTGTTCTACAGATGTTGGCCTTGATGACGTTGATTAGAGAGGCAGGATAGTTTCTGCTAGCTTGTCTTGAGAACCAGATCGCAAACGTCCAATTTGCTTTGTCGTAAGAAGGTTGTTCTCTCAAATTGTCTCAGGTTGCTGAGAATTAGCTGAGAATGACAGGATGTGTCGTTCACATACCATCACCCACAAGTCTGAATCATTCTTGGGTAAACTATCCTTCCAGCTTCATCTATATGACAAATGATGTCAGGACTGTGAAGTGAGCCAAGTGAATCTGATATGATAGAGCCTCTATTTAAAAAAAAAAATCTTTCCCTGGATCCTAAATCCCTGGATCCCTGTCTCTCTTGTCTCATTTCATCTCCCCCATCAAAAAGAGATAAGAATAACATGCTTCTGTAGCAGCAGAAAATTCTATGCAAATTTAGCTCAAACGGCAAATGTCTGATCTTAGTAAGCATCTTAAATCTACCAAGATTTAACAAACTGCCTTGTAACAGTTTGTTTTGAGCAAAACCAAAGTCCAGGGACTGTCTTTTATTTGTCCATTTTCCACCCTGAATGTACCTGCCACTAGTTTCCTCAAATTATGGATATTTCTATATGTTTGAGTGTAATCCCCAGAGAGAGAATGTTTCCAAATGTTTGTTTAGGCTTTGGTTGATAGCGACAAATTCCCAACACAACCCATTCTCAGTTAAAAAGTTGCCATGAGCTGGTCTGTGACCACAATAAAGCCTTATCTATCTATCTTAAAGGGTTGCCTGACCATACTGGAGAACTGCCAGGTTTTTGTGGAGGTCCATAAAAGGAAGCCTTCTGAAATTGGTCTCTCTTCCATGGTTGACTTTTTCCCAAGCAACTTTGATCAGATTTCAAGACATTAATATGATGGAACCAGCTCTTCTAATGCACATTGTATTGCAGTTTTCTCTCCTTAACTAATCCATAAGTCACCATTGCTGCTCAGACTGGTCCATTACATTGTTTTGGGAGGATAATCCTTCCTTAAGTGGTTTTTTGCAAAATCAGTTGCAGCTGTCAAATAAAAACTGAAATATCTCCTCAGGCGAGGGCTCGTTTATCACTCTTTACATGCTGTCCCCAAAGAGACGACTTTTTTTTTTTAAGGAAATGTTGGGGAGTGTCTTCAGTCCACTAAGGACTGAAAGAGATCATCAGCTCTTCCTGGTCTGAAAAAAGTTCAAAGGCAGATACAGTCTTTCAGCACTGATCAGCTATATAGCGTCTTCACTCTGCTTTCTCCCTGTGCAAATGTCTGATCTTAGTAAGCATCTTAAATCTACCAAGATTTAACAAACTGCCTTGTAACAGTTTGTTTTGAGCAAAGATGTTTTGAGCATCTTTGGATGCTGAATCTATATACGGTATATAAAAGAGAACATTTGAACGTTTGTACGTTTGTTTGTGTGTACGTACGTATGTTCCGCATAGGCTCCGCAACGCCTGGACTGATCGACATGAAACTTGGTATGCATACACCTTGCGGCCTGGCGACAAACACTGCGGGGGTCACACACCCCTAGGACCCCCCCGGGGGTGCAGGGGGGGGGTTGAAATGTAAACATGATCGCAAATGGCTGACAGTGTCGAATCCGTCGTTTCCAGTGTCACCAAGACGAGCGACGACACCCCCGACGCCGTTTGACTCTGGGTTCGGCCCCCCTCGGTGTGGGGGGGCAAGAAGGGGTGCAAAACAAACCGTCCACCATGCCCTCCTGGAACGCCTGGAGCAATTGATGTCAAACTTGGCATGCGTGTGCCTTGCAGTCTGGCAACAAATACTGTGGGGGTCAGACCCCCCTAACGCCCCTGGGGGTGGGGGTATGTGGGGGGCGCACGTGAAAACAGTCAGAAATGGCCAAAATCAGTGTCAAATCTATAGTTTCCATGGTCACCGGGATGAGCGGCGACGCTCTCGACACCATTGGAGTCCGGGTTTGCACCCCCTCGGCATGGGGGGCGAGAAGGGATGCAAAACAAAACGTATGCCATGCCCCACTGGAACGCCTGGACCGATTGGCACCACACTTGGCATGCGGCTGCCTGCCAGCCTGGGAACAAACACTGCGAGGGTCAGGGTCCCCTACCGGCCCTGGGGGTAGGGGTACACAAGGGGTCCCACGTGAAAATGGTCGAAAATGGCCGGAATCGGTTTCGGATCTGTAGTTTCTGGGGCCGCCGAGATGAGCGGTGACGCTCCCGATGCCATTGGAGTTCAGGTTGGGCCCCCCCTTGGCATGCGGGGCGAGCAGGGGTGCGAAACAAAATGTCCGCCATGCCCCGCTGGAATGCCTGCACCGATTGGCACCAAACTCGGCATGCGGATGCCTGGCCGCCTGGGGACAAACACTGTGGGGGTCAAGGACCCCTACCACCCCAGGGGTGGGGGTACGCAGTGGGCCCCATGTGAAAATGGTTGAACACGTCCACCGTAACCCGTTGGAATGCCTGGAGCGATTTACACCAGTATACTTTACAGTCTGGGGACAAACACTACGGGGGTCACACCCTCCTAGTACCCCCAGGAGTGGGGGTGCACAGCGGGCCCCATGTGCAAATGGTCAAAAACGGCCAAAATCAGTGTCACATCCTCCGGGGTCGTGGAGATGAATGGCGATGCTCCTGAGGCCGTTTGAGTCCACATTTGCACTTGGGATAGTTTGTAGCCCGGGCAATGCCGGGTAAAAAATGCTAGTATATATTAAAATAACTGGTGATTTCCAGCATTTTGAAGAAATTCCCTTTTCTGGGCAGTTTAGTTTTTCTCCTTGGAGAAGTTGCTGCAGAGAGCTGTTCCATATTTTTGGTTTTGGGTTATAATACATATTTAACATTATTACAGTGCTTTTTGAGTGTGCCAAATGCTTCACTCATGTATTACTCTTGATATTGTCCTTACAGGTGAGACCATCATCATGCTTTAAAAGCATTTCCAACAGCTTTCCCAACTGAGTGTAAAGTAGATTTTTAATACCTAGTTAGACAAATCCATCTTTTCCCAGGTTGTACTGAACTGGTGCTAATTAAGCAATGCCATATCTCCTTATCTGCCGACATTTAGAGTCCTAGGGAGAAAACTATGCTGAACCTGTTTTTTTTAAAGAGATAAGGCATTTTCATTCGCTTCCACTTGGAAATGACATTGAAACTTTTAAGCTGCAAAGTATTTTAAATATATGACTCTGATTATATGAGGTTTTTGCTTGCTCGTAAAATTAAATAGGCTCTGTACTGTTGATAAGAAACAAGCATTCATTGAACATACATTCATTGAACAGTAAAGGAGGATATCAGGGGTACAATTAATGTCCCAGAAAACCTGAGAGTGCAATCCTAACCTGGAGTTAGGGCAGCACAGTTAGGCCAGGAAAGTTTGGCTGGCACAAGGGCTACCACAAAGCATGTTTGGACCACTCTTGAAGTCACGGAGGATGGTGCATATCTGTGTGCTGGCCTCTCTGACTTCAGGAGTAGTCCAAACATGTGTCATGTGTCAGCCAAACTTTGCTGGCCTAACTGTGCCGGCCCAAATCCAGGTTAGGATTGCACCCTGAGTGTCTGAAGACACTCAGGGCATGTTGATTGTGAAGCAGCCAGCATTCACTTTTACAAAAAGAAACTGGCAGGTGAATTAACAAGGTGTCAAAGTCCACATGTGTAGTGACATTGTTTTTTGGAAATCAAAATATACTCTGAGCACGAGGAATGAGGAATAAGCTGGTGGCTGAGTAGACTGAAGGCAGGACTCAGCTGTCCAGGCCAATTGTAGGCAGACATTTCCGCCTCTCTAATGAGATGTGGTATAATGAGACGTAGGGACGTGGTGGCGCAGCGGGTTAAACCACTGCTGCTGGGCTTTCCGACCGGAAGGTTGGGAGTTCAAGACTGCGCAACGGAGTGAGCTCCCGTCACTTGTCCCAGCTCCTGCCAACCTAGCAGTTCGAAAGCACCTAAATGCAAGTAGATAAATAGGGACCACTTCAGTGGGAAGATAACGGCGTTCTGTGCACTACGGCGTATAGTCATGCCGGCCACATGACCACGGAAGCTTGTCCTCGGACACAATGCCGGTTCTACAGGCTTTGAAATGGAGATGAGCACCGCCCCCTACAGAAGGTCACAACTAGACCATTCGGTCATGGGGAAACCTTTACCTTTAATGAGGAGGTACAGGCTTTTTTGTAAAACCAAGGAGTGGAATGCAAACAGTGACAAATCAGATCACAAGATGCAGGGCACACTCTGCCACCTGTTTGTGCTATTTCCTCCTATAGATCATGACAAAAAGTGCCATTCAGGTAGGCATCTTCAGAGCCAAATCACATTGCTATTGTGGTGGCGTCGAAATCATTGTTCTTATCTTCCCTCTGCTTTTATGGGTCAATGTGGTCTCATCACATGGGCAATTTTCTGGCATTTGCCACAACATCTATAATCTGTCCTAATGGGGACACATCTATAGACAAGGTGGTGTTCTACACAATGATGGTTCATCCAGCGCCTCTGTGTGTGTACAAGGGATAGAAGACTACATCCCCCCAAAAGTGGATCCTGCCTGTTTGCCATGGAAATCAGTGAGGATACGTTAGTTATGACTAACACGCAAAAGTATAGCTCACTATGGGGGCCAATGCAGCTGTGCCATGGAGGCATGCGCGGCATCCAGTGGTGGAGGGGGGTGATCAGGAGACCTACTGGAGATATGGTAACTTTATCTGATGTCCTATGGGACCTTTCTGGCATATCTAGCATACATCTAAAGCAAAAGAACAGGGTCTGGGCAAAGGGACAGGGATAGGATCTTGGTGCATACCAGTACCACCACAGTCCTCCTTCTCTCGCTCCCCCAATCCGCCCTGAAACTCCCTCTGCCCTCTCCCTCCCCATCCATGGCATGCCTTTCCCATCTTAGTGGGATTAGTGGAACTCGAGCAGTTGCTGCCATCGCCACTTGTGGCAGAGGCCCGGCAGTGCCCAACAGCATGCCACATTTCATAATCTCATAAAGCATAGTGCACTGCCAAAATTCAAATTCTGGCAGGATACAGAACCCATAGAATTGGGCTATAAGTCAATTCCCAGTGATTTCTTTGGATACAACCCATTGCCAGGAAGCAGGATGGGGAGTAAGAGAGTGAAAGCTGCAGTGTGGGTCAGCATGACAGCAGAAGGCAACTGCAGTGATTGGGAACAAATGGAACCAGCTATAACTTTTCTCTCAATCAAACCTCTTTCATAGCTACCCCTCTGTAAAGCTTTCCTGTGAGATTTGCTGATAGATCTTCAGCCTGTCTGCAGCCTCTCCCCTGCAGGTAATTGCAAGCATGTTAGAGCATTGATCAAAATGGAAACGGCATTTGAGTGATGGGGAGTTTCCTCCCCAAGTGACTGTCTTTGGCTGATTGGGGTTCTTGAATCAGGGTGGAATTGCAACATTCCCAGTAGAGTCTGTCCCTCCCTGAACTTTGAGCGCCCTGCACAGACCAAAGCCTGGACAATCAAGAGAATGTTCTTGTGGTGGGAACCGTTTCCACACAAAAAATGAAATGACCTTCATCAACTTCATGTTTAATGTGACACACCTTATCTGAGTTAGGTCAGGCAAGGCCACTCCACCTGAAAAAGGAATTTGTATTGCTGGAAAAAATGCAGCAAAGGGCAACCCTCCCCCCCCCCATGAGAAGACTTTTTCAGTGAGAAAGGCTAAAGCAGCGTTCCCAAACTGTGGGTTAGGAGTCGGACCCATCAGTGGGTTGTGAGCTAATTTCAAAGCACTGAAGGCAGCCATATTGAAAACATGGGAAGATGAGATACTGGAAAGGGGTGAATTGTGTGGTTGTTTTGCTTGTGTCAAGGTTATAAATATACTTTTATCTTTTTGATTCACTTTGTTATTATATTGGGAAATGGCTGAGTAATAACCCAACTGATTGCTGCATTCTCAGGAAAGCAGCAGGCTCTAGCATCACAACGATGGCACTTCCGGCCATGACATCACTTCCTGTGGGTCCCAGACAAATTGTCGTTCTAAAAAGTGGGTCCCAGTGCTAAAAATTTTGAGAACCACTGGAGTAAAGTATTTGGGGTGCTTTAATTTAGAAAAAACAATAAGATGGTGGGGCACATGAAGGCAATGTAGGCAATTATGCATGATATGGAAACAGTGAATAGAGATGAGGTGTCCTTGTTAGTCTATAATACTAGAAATTGGGATCTGCCAATGAAATTGATTGGTTATATAGTCAGGACCAATGAAAGAAAGTCTTCATTCATACAACTTGTAATCCTCTTATGGAAATAATTGCCACTAGATGACCCACTGGCTTAGATGGCTTTAAAAAAGAATTAGGGCGCAATCCTGACCAATTTTTCAGCGCTGGGGTAAGGGCAACGCAGCTCTGAGATGAAGAAACAAACATTCCGTTACCTTGGGGAGGTCTGTGTCACTGCCCCCAGCTGCAGGATACAGCACGTGCCCCACTGGCACAGCTATATCAGTGCTGGAAAGTTGCTTAGGATTGGTCAGACAATCCAGGAGGAAGGGAGTATCAATGGTGTTTGCCATGGAAGCTACAGAGAGATGCAGATTCCACCTTCAGGGATGGTTTGCTGGATAGCAAGAGTGGCGAAGAGCTGTCGTTTCCTTGCTTTGCTTCTGCACTCTCCAAAGTCATCTAATTGGTTGGTTGGAAGCAGAATGCTAGAGAAGATGAACATTTGGCAAATCCAACAGGTCTGGTCTAATTTTAATGTTCTATTATTGTTAGTATTATTTAAAGCTTGTATGAAGAACATATTCTTCTGCTAAGGCTCTGCCCAATGGTGTAGTTGTCAGTTTTGAAGTATAGGAGCTTTGTTCAACTGGTATGAAAGTGAAACTCTTGTGTCTAGTTCAATTCTTATACTTATGTGAGAATGTCTTGGATCATAGCAAAAACTCCAATTTCATCTCATCATCTTATTTATTGATCCTTTCTTTTTGCCAACACTGCTTTGTATAATTGCTGATGCATTTCCATTGTATTCATGTACATCAAGTCACCCAATGGTGGGGAAAATGTGTGGTTTTTGTTTTTAATATACCCATTTGAAAGTCTGTCCACAGTCAATACTTCTTGGCTGGCCCGCTATAAACTGAGATAAGCATTAGTAGCTCCAGGCAGAAGACATAACTCACAATAACTTGCTTTTCCCAGCTAAGGGGAAGGGCAGAGGATCCTTTTATATCACCTTTATGATGTCCCCAGAAACACTTTATTTCCGAGCTGCAGAGCTATGATTCAGAGCTTCTGGCAAAGACTGGGAGCTATGACGATGGGCCAAAATTAACTCACATGGGTTTGGGTTTAAAAGGATAGTTTTGATCACTGATATGGCTGCAGTCATAGATCTCAAGTGGTTACATTTCACAACGTGGACAGGGAAGACTGATTTCTAAAGAAAGAGGACCATAACATGTAAAAAGGGAAAGTGAAAGAAGAGAGGCAGGTAGGCAGGCAGACAGACAGACCAGTAATGTGCTGCATTCTGCGGTGGAGTAGTAATCACAGAGGCCTCCTCAAGGTAAGGGAATGTTTGTTCAGAGCTGCATTGCCCCTACCCCAGTGCTGGAAAGTTGGTTAGCAATGCACCCTTAGCTGTGTTTAACTCTTGATGATATCCCTGGAACTTAAGATAAAGGTAAAGGTTTCCCCATGACCGAATGGTCTAGTCGTGACCGACTGTAGGGGGCAGTGCTCATCTCCGTTTCTAAGCCGAAGAGCCGGCGTTTGTCCAAGGACAAGCTTCTGTGGTCATGTAGCCATCATGACTATACACCAAGGTGCTTAGAACGCCATTACCTTCCCACCAAAGTGGTATCTATTTATCTACTTGCATTTTTTTTATGTGCTTTCAAACTGCTAGGTTGGCAGGAGCTGGGACAAGTGACGGGAGCTCACTCCATTGCGCGGTCTCGAACTGCCAACCTTCCAGTAAGCAAGCTCAAAGCTCAGCAGTTTAACCCACAGCGCCACCACACCCCACCTAGATAGACAGTAGTTGTTTGTAATTGATATGGGAATCATGCTTTGCAAAGTGCTTTCTAGCCCGATTCTCTGCATGTCTATGCAGAAGTAAACCCACTTGAGTTCAATGGGGCTTATATGCAGGCTAGTGTGTATAGCACTGCAGACTGACAATTTTTTCACAACTTCTCTGTTCCACCTAGCTTTTGTTCCACCTAGAAAGAGTCTTAAAGTACATAGCATGTACTAAAGAGATGTGCCTTTTTTTTTTGCAAGATGATTTCCCATGTGAAAATAACGCAAGAGGGAAAGATTAAAATTCCCCCTTTCAATGCT
Source organism: Lerista edwardsae (assembly GCA_029204185.1). Lineage (NCBI taxonomy): Eukaryota > Metazoa > Chordata > Lepidosauria > Squamata > Scincidae > Lerista > Lerista edwardsae. The sequence continues at coordinate 6,451,656 of JAJKFI010000009.1, read as the reverse complement.
CTGTACTGTAATTGCAACACCATGATGGTTTTGTTTTTAAAGAGATTTGTTCAGTTGCAAGCACAACCCTTTAGCATGTGTTTCTATAGATGTGCTGTTTGACAAGGAGAGTGATTTGATCAAGATCATATCTTGATCACTGTCCTATCATCTGAATTGCAGAAGTCACTTACCTTGTCTTCCATGCCAGGTGGCACAGGCTTCTCTCTGGCATTTGAACAATAAAAACCAAGCAGTGCTTTTGTTCCATTGTTGTGTTCCATTCCATTGATACTATAACAGGATCTATGCACTAAAAAAGAAGACAGGAGAAATTTTTATGGAGGCAGGTAGTAGATGAAGCAAAAAAAGAAAAGAAAAAAGGAAAAATGAACTACAATACAATAAAGGAAAAGAGGATAAAGCAGAGGAAGGGATTTTATGACTCTGCCACTGTGAATTATCGCATGTTTCATTGCAAATACAAGATGCTGTATATCAAGAGAAGCATCACATTGTGTTGCATTTTCCATCTCCATTGCACTTCTGGGTATCACTTGGGCGACGTGTGCATGACTTTGACCTCAATTGTAAACATGGATTAGTTAAAGCACCGTCTTACATTCACCTTTGGAATTAGTATATATATATATAGTAGAAGGATGACTTGCTCCAGTCTTTCAGTACTTTGGTGCGGCAGGAGGAAGACTGGGCTGAGAGCAGATTTTCCAGTACCTGTACTCGCCTGTCTGATGTGGCCCTGAGAGTATTGGACAGTGTAAGGGCCCAATCCTGTGAGCCGTAGTAAGGGTGGTATGAGCGCACCGCTATGTCGCAAAAGGTGTCGTAAGGTGCCTCCAATGCTGGTGGTAAGCCCTTACCTGGGTAAATGTCAGGTGAAGCCATTTAACTTTATTATTATAAAGCCATTTAGAATTTATTTATAATATAATATAAAGCCATTTATAATTTATAAAGCCATTTATAATTTATGGCTTCATTTAATAAAGCCATTTAACTTTATTACTATTTGCCTGTAAACCGCTTTGTGAACTTGGGGTTGAAAAGCGGTATATAAGTACCAGTTGATTGATTGATTGATTGATTGATTGATTGATTGAAGGAGTTCTGCACTGCCAGAGGTGGCAACGCGGGCCAGCGGGTCACCAGTGCTGCTGCCTTTTCGGGCAGGGCGGGAGTGCGTTCTTGGGTGGGCGGAGTGGGGATGTGTCCGGCGGTGAGCTTTGCTGCAGATCCTGATCTCCATGTAGGGCTGCGTGGCCCTACATGGAGGCCCTCACCTATGCGCTGGATAATAGCCAGCATAGAGGTGAGCAGACCGCTCACTCACCTGTGCCATTACTGCAGAGAAAGGGCACCAATGTCCTCTTCTCCCGCAGAGCTTCCTGCGGCTGCCTGGCTACTGCAGGCTGCCATTTGGCCACCACTGCTTGTTTGGACGGCCAGGCAGCTCAGGATTGGGCTGCCCATCAGTAGAATGTCAGTTGTTCCTACTGTAGAGACTTGCAGGGTTACTTTTCTCTCTTGCGGCACTTGCCTTAACAAGCACTACTCTACAGAAATGGACACACTTTGACAGGACAGTCCTTCAAACCTTGGCATTGTCTGCTTCCGGATCTTCTCATATAATTGGGCATGTGCTGCAGGGCAACAGATCTGTTGCATGATGTGCATTTCAAGTAATGCATGAGTGGAATCATTTAATGAACTTGTAGTATAGTAGTTTTTCAACTATGGAACAGTGAACTGTGACTCTCCAGTTCAAACCAGATCTCTGACATGAACTCAGTTGGATAACCTTAGGTGAGACACAGTTTTTCAACTTCAGTCTTGAGCTGAACGTTGGGGTATCAGCACTGACCTGTGCTACAGAGTTATTAATACTTTCTTAGTTAACATATAAGCAAAACTCTGAGGACTCAGAATGTGTCACCCATCCACCTTATTACAGGCATGCCCCAGTATCTGCTGGAGTTCCATTCTGGACCACCACCCCCGTGGATACCTGAAACCGTGAATTTTGGGGATGCTTTTTTTAAAATAGGGGAATAGCAGTGGTTTTGCTGCAACTAGGTAAAAAAAGAGATTTGTTTAATGTTCACCTATTTTTTTATAGGTATCCGTGGTATCTGTGGATAACTGAAACTGTGGATACCAGATCAGTGGATACTGGGACACACCTATATTATTATAGGAGTCAGTATAAGCCCATATACATTGGCAGACCAATTTTCTCACTTGGCATATGACAGAGGGTGCAATCCTAACCAACTTTCTAGCACCAGGGTAAGGGCAATGCAGCTCTGAAGTAAGGGAACAAACATTCTCTTCCCATTAGGAGGCGGCTGCTGTGACTACTATTCCACCGCAGGATGCAGTATTATGCCTCATTAGAACAGCTATGCCAGTGCTGGAAAGTTGGTTAGGGTTGCTCCTTGAATCACAAACCACAGGGTTGCTTAGGCCTATATTTGTACCCTGTGAGTGCCTAAACCAATTTATTCTCCAAGATCTGGAAGAGTTGACCAAGCCAATAGCCATCTGTTACTGAATGCAATGATGTTTGACTAGTGTTGGGACAATCCAGAGAAGATTTTGGCTTTGTGAAAGTCCATCAAATCCAGGGATGGTGGTGATGGTGTCACAAAGAGCTGCCAAAGAACCATTTACATGACATGACAGTAGTTTGGCATTTGCATCCTTTCGCTTTCATCTGCTGATAAGTAACAAGCCTCTCTAAAGCCAAAAAGGATGATCACTTAACATTAATATTGTATGGGAGAAATACCTGCAAATTAATGGGAGGGAGGCTCTTTGACACTCTCCTAAATTTGTTACTCTTCTGTACTCCATCAGTGTTGCACTATTCAATAAAATGCCTGGAAAGAATAATGAAAAAAGATCGACATCATTATCTGAATAGCAATATCACAAGTCCATTTTTATTCTTTAATGTTATATCCATTTTTATTAGGATGTTAAAAGTCCTAAATGCCCTCCACTGAAAGAGCTGTACCACTGAACCCATACATGGTTGTCTTCAGAGGGAATATTCTCAGACTGAACAGTATAACCCAGGGGGCATAGCTAAAGAAGTGCATGGGGGTGTATTTGTACCGGGCAACAAGTTTTTGGAAGGCAACAATCTGAGCTTCACTCTAATGGCCAAAATGGTGAAAACCTTGGTATTTATTGAATAATACCATCATGTTTATATATATATATATATATA
>JAJKFI010000009.1:6429693-6448324 GCA_029204185.1 Lerista edwardsae | reverse complement strand
GAATGTAATGCAGAATGCAATGAAACAAATTGGAGTGTAATATCTTCATTCTATCAAAAGTTATGGCCAAAAAAACAAGAAAAAAAAACCTGTGATGTCACTTCCTGTTGTAACATCTCTTCCAGGGCGTCATTTTGCCCTCTGTACCAGGCTACACTTTCATTAGCTATGCCAGTGGTGTAACCCACTTGTGTGATTAGGCATTTCTGGAGCATGTTTCCTGTCTATTGCTAATGACACCTCACACTTGTACAGTACTTATCACTGAACATTAATATTGTATTGCAAATATCTGTATTGACATAATTCTTCTGACAACCCACTAAGGCAATGCTATTCCACATCCCTTTAAACCCATCCAAAGACAGAGCCAAATCCAAATCCAGGGAGGAAAGGAGATGATCTGATGACCTTCAGTAAGCGAGGAATTGATCTATACAACAGAATGGGAAGTACAGCTTGTATCTATGGTGCACTGGAGGGAGGTGGAGACAGACTCAAAGTGAAAGTCACTCCAAATGCACCACTCCTTTTACCACCTGCCCTGATTCAAGTTGTATCACTAGGCTTCATGGTTGGGCCAGCCACATCTGCATGCAAGACACACACCTTACCACTGAGCTACAAACTTTTCCCATATGTAGTTCCATTGGTCTTGTATCTCTCTGATTCATTAAGAGCACAATCCTAACCTGGAGTTAGGCCAGCACAGTTAGGCAGGCACAAGGGACACTGTAAAGTAAGTTTGGACCACTCTTTCGGAGTCAGAGAGGCTAGCACACAGACATTCACCATCCTCCCAGACTCCGACAGTAGTCTGGCCTAACTCCAGGTTAGAATTGCGCCCTCAATCTCTTTGACAGAACAGCTACACCCATGGACGCCAATTGGGGGGGGGCTGTGGGTTTTTCAGCCCCCACGGTTTTTTCCATGGGGGAAGAGTACCCACGTTCCAGCCAGCCCCCCCCTCCAGCAGCACCCATGCCAATCACTGGCCCAAGCACCCATGCCCGAGGCCAGGGCACGTGATCACCATGGCAATTGTGTGCCCAGGCCTCGAGAGATGACAGGGGGTGTGGTCACATCAGCGGGCATGGCCATGTCAATGTCGGGGGTGTGGCCATGGGCACCCCCGATGTTAGAAGGAAGTTAGCACCACTGGCTACACCAGTTCTCTTTACTGACTCTGCACAAACCAACACAGGCTGGCTCCATTCATCAGAGTGGGCTTCTTTCATCCCTGTGGAGACCATTCAAGTCATTCGAAGCATATTACTTAGTTCATGTAAACTGTTAAAACCTAGGGTGAAATGGGACAGCACAGTTAGGCCAGCAATGTTTGGCCAGCACAAGGACCACCCTAAAGTATGTTTGGAACACTCTCCGAGTCAGAGATGCCAGCACACAGACATGTGCCATCCTCCCTAACTCCAAGAGTGGTCCAAACATGCTTTACGGTGTCCCTTGTGCCAGCCAAACTTTGCTGGCCTAACTGTGCTGGCCTAACTCCAGGTTAGGATTGCCCTCTACAACTAAGAAAAAAGAGAAAAATAAAAAATAAACCTGGGAATCTTGGTGACCTGGAAGAAGCTATGCAGATATACCTTTGCTCCTTCATTCAGCAGGTCAAATCCGGTCATTGCGCAAACAGAATGGGAAGTTCATCTTTTATGGAGTGATCTAGATGCTGTGGAGTTTCAGAGGCAAAGTCACTTCTGCGTGCTGACATTTACTTTTATCTTTCCAAAGGACACATTGACAATTATAATAAGTCTGGATTCTGCACACACACATCGGCGCCTGCTTTCATAATCATGCACAAATTAAAGACACATTGACCGTGTGGATCATCTGATATAATGAATACTTGTCAGGAAATGCTTGGCAGAGCTCCATGTTCGTTTTTAAACTGTATTTGTATTGTTGCTGGTAGACCACAGTTCAAATATTTAAATGCAAAACTGCGAAAGAGAAGGAAACCGAGCAAACAAGAATTTCAATGAGCTCCCCATTTAACCTCCATTTGTTTCTTATTGTGCTTGCATCTGCTGCAGCAAACCTTGTATCCGGATGGCCCCTGCTGAATTCAAGCTAATTAAAAATTATATATTGTATTTCAAACATCAGCTTTCCATGTATCGCTTTGGAGGGTCTCTGTGATATCACGTTAACGTTCATGTAAGCCTGGAGAAACTCTGCTAAAGAAACCAAATAATCTGCATTTAAAACGAGGTGCAAACTGGAAATGCAATGCTGACATAGAAATGCATGTCAGTGAGAGCACAATCCTAAATTGCACTGATTGGCGAGGCTGGCAGGCCTTGGGGGCACTGGGGAGCCTCCCTGGGGCAATGGCACATTCGTCTGCTTGCCCCAGGAGAGGTTCCGGCCTCCCTGCAGGGTTCCTTGGATCTGCGCCTGCTACTTAAAGGGGCCATGCGGCGTCCTGATGGGGCCTTGGATATATGAATCGGGGCTGCATGGCCTCCAGATGTTGGTAACACCGATGGGGCCTTGGATGCAGCCCAATGGCCACATCCCTGCCCCACCCTCCCTGCAGGCTGGCATGCCCACTGACCTGCACAACCCTGCCCAGTTCTGTCTGCCCCCTGCCCCCTCCTAGAACCTCTCTTGCGCCAGGCAAGTTTGGCTGGCGCAAGGCAGACTCCCTATCAGCACTCTTGGGCCAACGCTATTGGTGGTGTTGGCCCGAGAACTCTAGTGCCGCAGCAGGGGTGCCGCTCATCAAGGGGGGGATTATGCCCTGAATGAGATACCATAAAGACGTGATTCCCAGACTATGTGCCACAAACTCCTAGGGACACAGTGGGATGACCCCCCCCCCCCGGCAGTCCCTTCCCACCAGCTCTCCTGCCATTTTGGCTGGGCCGTGATCATATTATTCTTGCAAGCTATTCATATGCGTTCACGTGCTATCTTGGGGGCATTGCCGTGATATGGTGCCATGAAAGAAGGGTGTCGTGATCACAATCAGTTTGGGAACTGTTGCCATCAAGGGTCAACGTTATGCATATGGATGGGCCAAAAGGTGCACTACCCAAGGTCAGCATTAGCACCAGGTTGCTGGAAGACCTGAGCCAAAGCTTGCACTGTCCCTACCAAGTTTACAGTTGGTAGTGGACAGCAGCTCACCTTATCCACTAGGCAATGGGAGCATCCCCTGTTGCAAGAACACAATGGCCTTTGTGGATGCTTCCATCTGTAGGTGGGGGGGTGTCAGCCACAGAAGCAGCAACAGCATGACTTTCTTGGCCAACTTGCACCTGCTCTGCCAGTGGTACTAGGCATGAAGTGCCTCATCCTCACGCTTTCCCTGGGTAAGATCAGATTAGTTTATACGCCAATCTTTATATGTGTTGTAATGCTGCTGCCCCTTATTCAATCATGCGCCTGCCTCTGCTCCTCCCACTCTCCAATGTTCTAGCACAGCCCTCCTCTCTCCTCCACATTTCCTCTTGCACGCTCTGTCCTCTTCAATCCAGGGAGTGGGAGGAGGAGGAGAACCAGTAGGTGGACAGAGATGGGCAGCCCCTGCCAACCTGCTGCCTGAGGCCACAGTTTAAGTTGGCCTTAGGAATGAACCAGCCCCAATTTAGCCCTTCTCCCACAGTCCTGATTGAGAGCACTGGCTGCTATTTGCAAAGGAAACCAGAACTCTCAGGCTGCAGTCCTATGACCTGGGAGCAAGTCCCATTGAACACAGTGAGACTTACTTCTGAGGAAATATGCATAGACCTGTGATGTTAATTGTGCTAATTGGTAGCATCCCCCCATTGGCAAACTATAGCCACATGGAAAGAGGGCAATCTGAATCAGAACTGTTGCTGGGGATAGAGTTAAAGACCCACCCCTAATATTAATCCTACACGTATATTAATAACAATGACATATGCAAATGCATAAAAACGCTCCATTGTTTCCCATGTATGATTGTGTGCGGCTAAAGAAGACCATGGGCTACAAAGTGTCACTTTCTATTCTAAGAAAAAATGTTAGCAAAGATAGACTTACGAAGAGAAATTGAAATCACCCATAACAGCAGCCAACTTGGCTTCTTAGCCAAGCTACATCTGGTAGAGTTTGAGACGAAATTTCAATTTTGCATAAAAGCTGGGAAACATGTTCTGAATCAGTACTGGAAGGCATTTTAATTGGGGGGGAAAGACTTTCTCTCTGGAGGCCTTCCGTTTGCCAGGGAAGCTCGTAAGATTTCTCCAGATGTTGCTAAACTCTGACGATTCCTCAAATCATGTAAAAAAGCAACACAATTGCTTTGTGATTGGTAGAGATGGAGTCTCAAAGAGAGTTGTCAGTATATGCATTATCAGTATATGCATTATCAGAAAAGCTGCAGGTTCTGACGACTCAATGACGGCGCTTCTGGCCGTGACATCACTTCCTATGGAACCCAGACGGATTGTCCTTCTAAAAAGTGGGTCCCGGTGCTAACATGTTGAGAACCACTGCTCTACAGAATTGGTAATGTAATGATTTAATGATGACAGTATGTGGTACAATGGGTCCTTTTTATTCACATGTTCGAAACCGACGTATTTGACCCTCTGTAGTTCCCGAACTGGTAGCTAGAGGATCCACTGAGGATCTTCCAGATAAGACCAGAAGTGCCTTCCGGTTGCATCTGGGAGGCTTTATGAGGTCCCCTGGAGGGGTTGCAAATGTACTTCCAGTTTTTGTAAAAGCCAGAAGTGCCTTTCCAATATCTCCAGGGCGGGGGATTCTCCAGGCATCAGAACACCTCTAGCCGCAATTCGAAGATAATTCTGGTTGTGTCTGGAGGTCAGGTGAGGACCCCAAGCCATGCATTTGGTTATCCACAGGTGTCGGCATTTGTGGGGGTTCCAGGAACAGAACCCCCCCTCCCCAATGCAGAGGTCAGATCTCTACGTGGTTGTCTTTCTGTCATTATAAGATCTGCAATAGAGGCACAGGCTACCTGTCAGAAATAACGTGACTGGGAGTTTTGATAGGATTGCATTTGATAGGACTACATATTCCTTTGTAGTAGAAAGGGGCTGCTCTTGCCTCTTATAGGATATAGGATTGAGATTCTCAAGCCTCATAGTGTTCAAAAGGATTTACTCCCAGGAAAGAGTGCCTACGATTGCCGCTGGAGCTAAATTACCAATGATCTGATTTAATATAAAGAAGCCTCAATGTAATATAAGGGAGAGATTGTGCAGTTCCCTTAGCAGTGTCGTGGGCTAGCTCCAATTCTGTGCTGCCTTAAAAAACGGATTTGAAGACTTCTGCTTACTTCATTCAAGTATCTAGGACTTAAGAGTTGAAATGGCAAGATTTAAAACTCATTAAAAAACAGAGACCGTCCTTGGCAAGAATGAAAATGAAGCTCACAAGTCGTACCCGGTTCAGTTGTGTCATGAGCACAGCCCTAAGTAAATATGTGGACCTCAGCTATGCCTCGGCACAAAACTCTGGGGTTTCAGTTCAGTGCTGTAATGGTTGCAACCATTCAGAGGTTGTTAGGATGCTACAGTGTCAGAACATTGTGCCTTTGCTGGCTCAGATCATCTCCATTCTGGAGACTAAATGAAAGATGATGAAATCATATGCAGGAAGAACACCTAATCAGGCAGCATCTGGAACTGATTGGATTCAGTGATGCTGACAAATCCAAACCCAGCTCATGCTTGCAGTAAATAAAGACTCATGGCACAGATCCAGGCTGAAAGCATCCAAAAGCTGTGTCGGCTTGCTCAGTGCCTCCCGCAGTCTCCCCAGAGAGAATAGCAAAGTAACGCAAACCCAATCTGTGGACACGGAGAGGTGCAGGCTTTAGCAAGAACCTACAAGAGATTTTAAATTTTCTCACATAGTCTGTACAACACTCGGGGCACTATCTTAAGCTGGAATTAGGCCAACACAGTTAGGCCAGCACAAGGGACACCGTATGTTTGGAACACTCTTGGAGTCAGAGGCCAGCACACAGACATGCGCCATCCTCCCTGACTCCGAGAGTGGTCCAAATGTGCCTTGTCTGGGCCAAACTGTGCCGGCCTAACTCCAGGTTAGGATTGCGCTCTCACGCTCACTCTGACTCAATCAGTATAGGGAAGTGGTTCTCAAACTTTTTAGCACTGCGATCCACATTTTAGAGTGACAGTCTGTCCAGGACCTACCAGAAGTGATCTCATGGCATGAAGTGCCATTTTTCTGATGCCAGAGCCTGCTGCTTTCCTGAGAATGCAACAATCGGTTGGGTTATTTCTCTGCCATTTTCCAATAGCAGAGTGAATCAGAAAAAAAGCCTATTTACAACCTATTTACAACCCTAGCAAAACAACCACACAGCCCTACCCCTTTCCATCATTCCATCTTCCTTTGTTTTCAACTGAATTTTTGAAAACTCAGGTGCTTTGCCTGAAATTGTCTTGTGACCCACTGGATAGTCCCAACCCACAGTTTAGAACCACTGGTATAAGATGTTCATTACTGCAGATTGTAACTGGAAAAACAGGCTTTGTTGGGTATATACAGTTGTGAGTGACTATATCATGATTCCTTTGTGGAAAGCTAGATAGCTTTGTGGAAAGCTTTGTCCTCGTTCTCCATCCTTCTTTTCCATCTAATTTGGTATCCACTGCTCTGACTCACCACTGAAAGGTCCAACTTCAAATGCCTTGTAACTGTTGGATATATAGGCAACTCCGTCTGCTGTCCAGAGGGGGCAGTGTTGCATGTATGTAAGGTAAAAGATAGCACCTCTATTTGATTGGTCAGACACAACTTGTTGTTTTAGAATGCCCAGATGGGTGTGGTCGGTTATGACAGTTTAACTGAAGAAGTTGACAGTTGACTTGTTGTTGTTCTTTCTGTCTGCTGACATGTAGGAGAAGGGAGCAATCAATACTAGCTCTATAAATCCTGTCAGGAAAGTGAATGTAGATATATATGAAATGCAGTGAAACAGTAATTGTAAATGTAACCAGTTAAAGTATGATCGAAGCTAAGCAGAACATGTTACAAAAGTAAAGAACGTTTTCTTTGTTACAAAGTTACAAAGTGCCTACAGAGTACTTCTTTCAGTCTAGCAGCAAGAAGTGTGTGAGAGAGAAACGTGTTTGTTTTACAGGGGAATTCCACAATGCTTTAATCGACTCTGTTTTCCCCTTTCTTCAAGCACACAGGATATATACCATATCCTTGTAAAAGGAACATATATCCCAATAGTAACAAAGGAACGTGGTGGCGCAGCGAGTTAATCTGCTGTTGCTGGGCTTTCGACCGCAAGGTTGGGAGTTCGAGACTGCGTGATGGAGTGAGCTCCCGTTGCTTGTCCCAGCTCCTGCCAACCTAGCAGTTCGAAAGCACCTAAAATGCAAGTAGATAAATAGGGACCACTTCGGTGGGAAGGTAACGGCGTTCTGTGGAGTCATGCCGGCCACATGACCACGGAAGCATGTCCTCGGACAAAAATGCTGGCTCTACAGGCTTTGAAACGGAGATGAGCACCGCCCCCTACAGTCGGTCACGACTAGACCATACGGTCGTGGGGAAACCTTTAACAAGGGAAAAAGGGTGAAAATCCCATTTCCTCCCTCCCTGCATTCCATTAGGTTCCATTATTCACTCCATCTAGTGGCTGAATGTAGTATAGCATCTATACCAATGCATTCTAGGGTGACAGTTGAGAAGCAAGAAGCCTGGAACTGAGTCTTTAAAACTATTTTTTCATTGATTTTTATATTCACTGATTTTGGTACTCACTGAGGATTCCAGAATGGAACCTCAGTGGATGACGAGGTACAATGTGTAGCTTTCCACAAAGGGTCACAAAGACCCACAAAGTTGGGTCTTTGGGCCAAACCAGATGTTACTTCATAAACATTGATGGCCTGAACTTGATCCGTCAGGTCAGAAGGAATTTCTTTATCCTTATGGGGGTAATGATGAAAGGGCAGAAGACTTTCAGCCTTTACTCTCACTAGACCAGCAGACTGCCCCCACTGCTTGCTATTTACCAAAAGAAAAAAGGCTCCCATTGGTGCCAATTTGAGCTATTTTCCTTGGCAAATACCTGCTGTGGGTCAGGTTGCCAACACACCAGGATTGGCCTGGAGTCTCCAAAAATCAATTTCCAGGCGATGATTGAAGCACATTCCTGGAGTTTTTAATAGGACCTGCAGGAATTTCCAACATTACATCATGCTGGAAATATAGGAATAGCTGCAGTCAGGAATAGCTTCAGTCAGAAGCTGTTGGCAACCCTAACTGTGGGTTAAAGACCCTCCACACAATATCTCCCTCCCTCCCTCCCCCCCTCTCTCTCTCTGTGTGTGTGGGGGGGCACAATGCAGCTGCTATTTTTAAAAGAAGAGCACATCTGCTCAAATGGATAATGTAATGAGTAGTTTGGCCCTTAGCCCTTACACATTTGAAGTTTCTTTTTCTGAACATTCTACTGTTCCCCTGGCCAGGAGACACATCTTGAGCAAATGATGGAAAATGCACTGATCCTGAGCTGAAATTATTCTGTGCCTCATTTACCTGCAGTCCTGCCTCTCAGGATTTGCACAATCTAAGAATAGTTGGCTGCTTATGGGAGCTGGGTAGGGTGTTCTTTGTTTTTGTTTTTGCTCCCCACCAAATTGCTCTTGGTGGCAGTTTTGCCTGTCCCAGACTGTGTTAACATAAGAGCCCTGCTGGATCAGGCCAAAGGCCCATCGAGTCTAGCATTGTGTATCTCACAGTGGCCCACCAGGTGCCTCAGGGAGCACATGAGACAACAAGATGCCTGCATCGTGTTGCCACTCCCCTGCACTTGGCATTCTGAAGTAGCCTACTACTGAGGTTGCACCACCCTACTACTAAGGTTGCACCACCCATCATGGCCTATAGCCCACGATGGATTTTTCTTTCTCTGTCCAATCCCCTTTTAAAGGCACCTAGGCCAGATGCCATCACCACCTCTGCATAGTGTTCCACAGATTAATGACCCACTGGGGAAAAAGTATATCCTTTTATCCGTTCTAACTCTCCTAACACTCAATTTTAGTGGATGTCCCCTGGTTCTGGTGTTGTGAGAGAGGGAAAAGAACATCCCTCTATCCATCCCATGCATAATTTTGTACATCTCAATCAAGTCCTTCCCTGTCAGGTGTTCTTTGCGTATGGGTCTTCTTTAGCCAAGGTGGTCACTTCTGGCAGGTTTATACCAGTCAAGGAGTAGGAATGGGGATTTTGGGGTGTACTCTCAGGTAAGCAGGGTCCATAGGGGAGCTTACTGGTCCATAGATGCTAGCTACCTCCTGGAGGTGGGCTGGTTATCCCTCCAGCTTAGGTTGCAAAGTCAATCTGAAAGTCCACCTGTATTTGGGAAGGCAGTGCAATTCAAGTTTCTCAACCCCTCTGGGGTTGGGGGTAGAAAAGCTTCTTAGACCACCAATAAACATTGTTTCTACTAAGCTGCCCAGCTGTGTAGTTTGAAGTGAAGCTCCACTCAGGTCAGAGCTTAGCAACCTGTTAGTTTGGAGATGACATGTGGTGTCATAGCTGAGCATCTGGAGATGGTGTCATGCGATGCTGTGCAGCAGCAGCAGGATAGACCATTGTCAACAGACAGTTTGTAAGAACACCTGAAGGGAAGCTAGACCGTGGTTTGCTTTATCCTCCAAGTTAGAGGCCTGCACTAAAGGGGGGAGAGCTTCAATGTAGAGCTGTTATACACTTCTGATAGACTTCATTCAATAAGTGTAGCCCACTTCATATTCCAAATGACTGGTGTTTTTATTCAGGTATGTGTGTGCATATAAGGGCAAAGAGATCCTCATCTCAGACCAAGGCAGTGGTAATAGATTTCCCTCTTCAAACATGTGTTTGCATGTTATAATTATAGGCAACTAGCTTTTATGTACCCGGCTTTGCCCGGGTGTTTATAGGTGCCATCCCCGACCCCCAGCTACTCACCAGGCATACAGATGGCCCATTTATATGTCCCATCCCTGCCCCCCCTCACATGTGTGCCCCGGTGTTGATATGTCCCATCGCTGACCCCACCCCCACTCACATGTGTGCCCCGGTGTTGATATGTCCCATCCCTGACCCCACCCCCACTCACATGTGTGCCCGGGTCTTTATATGTCCCATCCCTGACCCCACCCCCACACACATGTGTGCCCGGGTGTTGATATGTCCCATCCCTGACCCCACCCCCACTCACATGTGTGCCCGGGTGTTGATATGTCCCATCCCTGACCCCACCCCCATTCACATGTGTGCCCGGGTCTTTATATGTCCCGTCCCTGACCCCACCCCCACACACATGTGTGCCCGGGTGTTGATATGTCCCATCGCTGACCCCACCCCCACTCATATGTGTGCCCGGGTCTTTATATGTCCCATCCCTGACCCCACCCCCACTCACATGTGTGCCCGGGTGTTGATATGTCCCATCCCTGCTGCTGTACTGTTTCTGTTGCTCTAGGTGTAGTAGCCCTCTGTTTCATATCCTGTAGTTGTTTGTGACGCTGCTGTACTGTTTGTGTTGCTCTAGATGTAGCAGCTCTGTCTCTCTTATCGTGGAGTCTTGTCACGCTGCTGTACTGTTTCTGTTGCTCTAGATATAGCAGCTCTGTGACGTAGCGTTGCAAGTTTTTTTTTTTTCCCCCTCAGGTGTTTCCTGTGTACGCTGTTGTTTCATCTTTGTAGCCTTTGGTTGCATCTGCCCAATTGCCTTACATTACACAGTGAAAGTAAACTTTCAGAGAGAAAGTAAACTTTCAGCAGCCACAGCACCTTGTGCCAACTGTCCACTGCCAAGCAGGGACTGCCCACATGTCCACAGAACACATTGTATCGGTTTGCCTGCGTGAAACCTGTTTGCTGCTGTTTGTCTTCAACTGTCAAGAGTTCAGTTGCTGCCTGAAGATTCCGCATGTCATTTGCATGTACTTTGCATCTCATCATGACATCACCAGAGCCTCGGAATGTTCGGTTCAGCCCATAGCCGTCCATAGAGAACCACAAATTCGCTTTTACCCGCGCCCGTGGGGGCGCGATCCATTCCAAAACCGTGCAGCGATGGTTTCGGGGGACCAAGGCACCCGTGTGCCGAGTTTGGCGCGAATCAGTCCAGGCGTTGCGGAGCCTATGTGGAACAAACATACACACATACATACACACACACATACGCTCTTCTTTATATATATAGATGGAGAACACAAACATTTACATACCCTACAATAGGATGTGCAACTATTTCTCTACTAAGAACCTCTCCCTATTTTTACTGTGTAATTGAAACATTGATCACTTTTTATACTTCATGATAATGTATTTTGCTTTGCATTTTTACCACTTATGGATAAACAAACAAACAAACAAACAAACAAACAAACAAACAAACAGAAAAAGAATGTAATAAACTATAGATAACAAAAAAGAAGCCGGAAGAGGCCTTATCAATAAATGATATTATTATTATGAACAGCATGCAGAGTAAATGCATTTTGTGCAAACTATACATTAAAACTTTGCAAGGGCCAGGGAAATTGAAACTGTCTTTCTAATGGATCATAAATCTTAGAAATGATGTGAATTCATGGATTAAAAAGCACTTGGTGATTAATCTCCAGTCTTAGAAGAAAGAACATTCCCATTGTAAATGAAATTATAGCCGTTCCATATTCAGCATTCATACTGAGAATAATATTCTTCATAGAAATCATGTGCTAGAAATCTTCCAGATGTCTAGCAGCCAACATGTACCAGAGGTTGAGGTGGTTTCTGAAGGTACCACTACGGCACTAAGCACTAAGCACCATGCTGGCACACAGTCTTGTAGACCCAGAGCAAGGAAGATGAATTCAGGCAGGGCATATGCTTCTGAAACTAAAGTAACCGCATAACCCTATAGACTGATGAAGTTACTGTGTGCAAATATTCCAAGCCTCACACTGGATCCCCAGTGGGGCTTCTTGAAATCTTGCAGTGGCCAGGGCCAGCTTTAAGCCAATGTGACCAATGTCATCACATCGGGCCCCGCGCTTCAGGGCCCCCTGCACTAGCAGGGTGAGCATATTGCCTGTGGCTGCAGCTATTATCTCAATGGGCTGTAAGTCAGTGGGGCGAGCAGAGCAGCTTTACCTTGTTCTCTCCCACCTGCCTCTGCCTCTGAACAGACCAACCTGGAAGCAGTTGGCAGTGATGTTATGATATCACCACCAATTACTTCCACATGCCATGCTATGCACATGGGTGGCATGAACAGAACTCTTTTTGGTGAGTGGGGGGCCCCGCAGGGAGGGTTGGGGGCTCCGCAGGAATGCCCCATATTGGGCCCCGCCGCTACTAGAGCCGGCCCTGGCCGTGGCACCTGGATTTCACTCTCATTTTTAGAACCCCATTCTAGAAGCCCATTTTTAGGGCTCCGAGGCATAGCAGCAGCACGACACTTTCACCTTGAGTTACACCACCATTGTTACTGGTATTGAATGTTCGGGGGTCATCCTGGTCAGAGGGACTCTCTGTTTGCCGCCAGTTCTTGATCTCTGACGCTGCCACTGAGAATACGGAGAGCTTGACAACCAGCAATTCTGCAACCCAATTTTTATTTTCAAAGAGGATTGCAAAATAACACGTCAAGAGCACAGTCCACAGAGTTGCCTTTCCTCAACCACAAATGTCCAGCTGTGCCTCGACAGAGCTGCACTTCAAAGGTTCCACAACTGGAGTATTAGTAAAAGTGCAAGAATTATTTGTTTCTTGGGATTGGCATATGTGCAACTTTGCTTTCCCACTTCTTCATTTTGCTTCCCTTAAGCAACATTTCCCTTCCATATCAGAGGAATTTTATCAGGCAGTATAATGTTTCTTTTGGGCCCCTTCCCTTCTCCTCTGGATCATAATTTCTACAAAACACATATCAAACTGTAGGCTTACATGAAATGTGAATGCTAGTCTTTGCACAATATCTGCAAGCATTTCTGAGATCCCAGGAAATGTCTGGCTCCCCTTGTTTGGCTCCCAGCCCCACCTTTTTGACCGTGGGCCTAAGTACAATTTACCCCCTGCACCCCCTCTTGTGAGCCGTATCATGAGGACGCAAATTGCGCACTTAAAACCGCTCCATTTCTGTTTCCGTCCGACTAAAATGGTTAACTTTTCAACAAAGAACAGAAGGCGTTTAAAAAAGAATATGCAAATTGCATGCTTCTAATTTCAATAAGACAAATGTGCTTTGGGAATTGAAAGGAATCTGGATATAATAATATTCATATCACATTAACAATATTTTCTTTGCACTTGAAGAATATTTTTCTTTTACCTGCACAGCTGTTTCAAATTTATTCAGCTCAGCACAGGTTTTGTCTTTTCACCTAGAATTAAATGGATATTTTCCTGGCATCCGTGCAGTTCAATAATCCTTAATAAGGCTATATGTTTTGCTCTTCCAGAAATGTTTTTTTTTAATGGTCATGACTGAATAACCTCCTATTTTCCTTTTTTTAAAAAAAAAATTGTATTCAGCTATCCAAATTGTGTTTTCTCCAATTGAAAATTGATTGCTTCTCTGAATGATGTCTGTAGGGTCCTGTAAAAACTGTCTCTAACTCAATCCAATCCCGTAGAAATGTCACTGATGCTGAGCAGATAAGTAGAAGCCACAATTACAGGGTCCGTTCTAGCTGGAAGAGATGGTTCTCTCCAGACCACAAGAGTACAAAGACCTGCCTTATCTATGGGTGATTTTGTGCCTTTCAAACTCAATTACCTACATATAAAAATGGAAATTGCCAACTGGAAACTGAAAAAGGGGAGACTCAGGACCTGAAGCTCATGTCACCGGTTCCTAACCAGTCTACTAATAGCCAGAGACAGAACTACTAGCAAAACGCTTCCCTCTCTTTGCCTGGTGCTAATAGTACATCTGTGCATGTTGAGCAGAAGAGGCAAATCTCAATTTCTGGAGCAGCTTCCATAAACTCCTGATGATCAAGCGGTCAAGTCACTCGCTGAGCGTGCAATCCTAGCCTAGAGTTAGGCTGGAACAGTTAGGCCAGCACAGTTTGGCCAGCAGAAAAGACATCATAAAGTATTTTTAGATCACTCTCGGAGTCAGGGAGGATGGTGCACGTCTGCGTGCTGGCCTCTCTGACTCCGAGACTGGTCCAAACATACTTTATAGTGTCCCTTGTGCTGGCCAAACTTTGCTGGCCTAACTCCCGGTTAGGATTGTGCCCTGAAACCACTTCACAAGAAAATGATTCATTCATTTTGTTGATTCAATTATTTATAGCTTGCTTTTCAGCCCCCAAACAGACACAAGGGAAAAAAAGAAACTCCAAAAAGAATTGCAATATTCAATCATTAAACCAATCACAGGCAATATAAAGCTGACTGCCCAATCCTATCTTTTGCCACCCTATAGTATACAGCAGTGTTTCTCACACTGTGGTTTGGGACCCATTTGGTGGGTCATGACTTTATATCAGGTGGGTGGCGGGAAGCTGGGAGCAGCCATCTTGGAAGCTGCAGACCTTACTCTTGCTATATTCCTTTTGTGAGTGTTAAACAGTTTAAATTTTCAAGTGTGGGTTGCTTTTTTAATTGTTTTTAGTTCAGTTCTTTTACATAATATTTCATTCTAACCTTGTTTTCTGTCAGGGAAGTTTCATGGTTGTGCAGTTGCTGCAGTCCAAGAATGCCAGTTTGCAATCCAGAAGTGTCAATGATGGCACTTTCTGCTTGATGGTGTCACTTCCGGCCATGACATAACTTCCATGTTAATGACATCACTTCCAGTGGGTCCCGACGAGTGCCATTCTAAAAAGTGGATCCTGGTACAAAAAAGTTTGAGAAACACTGCTATGCAGCCCAGGGCTGGGGCCCATTGTGGGGCATTCCTGTGGGCCCCCCCCTGCAGGGCCCCCCCCACTCACCAAGAAGTGTTCTGTTTGTGCCACGTGCAAAGCATGGCATGTGGAAGTAGTTGGTGGTGATATCATAACATCATTGCCAACTCTCTTCTAGGTGGCCCATTTTGGTCTGTTCAGAGGCAGAGGCCGGTGGGAGAGACCAAGGTAAAGCTGCTCTGCTCAGCCTACTGACTTACAGCCCATTGAGATTCCAGCTGCAGCCACAGGCAATATGCTCACCCTGCTAGTGCGGGGGCCCTTGAAGTGCGCGGCCCGATGTGACCACATTGGACGCATTGGCTTAAAGCCAGCCCTGATGCAGCCATGCCACCACTCTTACTTCCATTGTGTAGGCCCCTCTTGCTGCTTCTCCACTCCCCCAATCTATCACCTTCTTTGTCTTCTTCTGCAGCAGGAGCAACAGTAACTATTTCCCACCTGGCCCCATTTGATAGGAACCACCTCTCCTGTAGAGAGTCATTTTGGTGTCACCCCCTCCCCATAGTGTCACCAAACCCTGCACTCCATAGTGATGTTACTGTCCGCCATGGAAGTGCCAAATGCCTACCTATTTCTCATCACCTGGCAGGAGGAACATATCATGACCACTGTATTTCTTTCACTGTCTCACACTGAAGGCTCTGGAAAACATTCAAGCTCAAATCGCTGTTTTGCTTGCTTGCTTGCTTGCTTGCTTGCTTGCTTGCTTTTCAGGTGGATGGGGAAATCCACAGACGTGCCCAGAGTATACAAATTAGCTTAATTGCCTTGGCATCTCAAAGTCTTCCCTTTGTATTTCAATTGACTTTTGAAATCATCCAATATGTTATATTACAAACTCCAAAAGCCTTCAAGACACAATAATGAATGGATCATTGAATATACCACAGTCAATAGGCTATTATAGTTTCCCTTAATACAGCACTTTTGAGGAATTTTAGTTTGCTTGAAAGATTACACTTACAGAGGCCCAATCCTGTCCTTGGGATATGCTGGTGTACCACCACATATACCACTGCAATGACAGCACTGGCGCATTGGACAAATGCCATGCTGCATAAGCCCAGTTGCTGACCAGCGAGATTGCAGGCCAGCCTGTTCCAGCCTGTTCCCTCTGAAGCTTTGCAAACCCCGTGGCAAACAGAGAACCAACTGGTGTAGCCAGACCTCACTGGGATTTGTTACGTGGTTATCTGTTGAATAACATGTGATGGCACAGCAGCCCTGCTGGGACAAGATGGGTGGCAACCCCACCTCTGTGTTTCTCCTTCAGATACGGCATCCATCATGGATGCCATTCAATAGAAGTCTTGACTGGGAGTGCAATCCTAACCTGGAGTTAGGCCAGCACAGTTAAGCCAGCAAAATTTGGCCGGCACAAGGGGCACCATTACATACCTTTGGACCACTCTCAGAGTCAGAGAGAATTTGGACCACGCCAGCACACAGATGTGCACCATCCTCCCTGACTCTGAAAGTGATCCAGACATGCTTTACAGTGGCCCTTTTGCAGGCCAAACTTTGCTGGCCTAACTGTGCCAGCCCAATTTCAGGTTGGTATCCCTATATGTTAACAAGATCACGTATCTTGTTGGCATATAGGGATCCCCCCAATAGTTCTTCACCCCAGCCAGTTCCAGGAAGGGACTTGGATGGGGGACCTGCAGTAGCCCATCAACACCCATTCCTCAAATGGCCATGGGAATGGGTGCTTGGGCATGGCTCCACTGTACTTTACCATCTTCTACTTGCATGTTTTGTTCTCAGTCACTGCCTGCTGGCTAGCCAGAGGCAGATGGTGACAGACCTCAGGCATGTGGTCAATATGGAAAGGCACCCTGCCAGCACGGAATGGGAACTAGTGGATGTCCGCAGGGGGTTCCGGTCTCTGCAGTGGTGACCTAGGAACATGTCCACCTGCAGGACCTCCTGGAGACCAACTGGCATGGCTTTGTCAGTGTCCAGGCCACATTTACCAGGCTTTTCTGTTGCCCATAAGGCAGCGGTGTCATCCGGGTACGCCGTTCCGCTAGTTCCATGGACGGGCCCGGGCCACGCCGCCTTTCCCGAGGACGGGCGAGCTGTTCCTGGGCCGCCCGTCCTCCCGTGCGTCCGAATTGCTCTGAAATGGAGCGATTCCAGGCGCAGGGAGGAGCAGGGAGGCGTGGCTGGCCTCCGCCATAGGGGCGGAGGGCTGCCAATCATCCGGGCGTTCAGGTTCCTGGCGCGCCCAGATGACATCTCTGCCATAAGGATGCCAAAGGAGGGCTCGGGGCAGTCAGATGGTGCCAAGTATGCCTTGTCCATTAGTGGAAGGGTGAGCCATGGTGCTCCCTATCAGTGTGGGCAAGTGGGAGCTCTCCCCCACTGCCCTATCTAGGCCTCCAACAGCCATTGACATGGCCAGTGCTGAAAGTCTGCTGGTCACTCCCATATTTCAGTGGTTCTTAGTGCACCAGATAAGAAGCAATCGCCAAACATATTGCCAATAGTAGATCTTCAGCCTTAAAAGTAAAATTCCTCAATACAAGGCTTTGTTTATCATCCACTGTTCACATCTGAAGATGGCTTCCTTTAAACTGGATTTTTCTCTTCTTCCCTCTTTTGCAGATCACACACCCTGCGCAAGGTGCAGTGGACCCCACATTTACCATGTAGGCCTATAATGAAAAACGGCTTCTGCCAAATAGACGGCTTGTGCTCAGCTAGTGAGGCAGAACTCTCTCCTTCGTGTGCCAGCTATCTTCTGCAGTACCCATTTGTCTCTGCCGCAAAAATATGGTTTATGCAACATTACTGTGGTGCTGGAAATTCTGGGCCATTCAAACAAAACTCTGGGATCACAGAGTTGGCAAGGCTGTTTGGTAGCCTCACTTAACTCTCCCCTATCCCCAGTCTCTTGGTCATTCCCCAAAAAAGAACTGATCTAGGAAAGAGCTGAACTGCCAACAGTGCTTCTTATGGCTGCTGCTGGGCTAGCATTAGGGCAAGGTTGGGCCTGTGTGGTCAAAGGAGGGGCAAGTTGTTCCTTCATGCAGGAATGGCACACTAGTCTAGGGGGGGGGAACACACCAAATTGACAATAGATGATTTTTTTAAACGATAGTTTATCAACATTTTCAAAACCTGACAAAATACTTTAACATCAGGATTGTGTACTGTAGCAAATTTCAACCCCTGTGCCATGACACATTGGTGAGCCATGAATGGCCTGCAGGTGTGTTGCAGGAGTTTGAGGGCACAATCCTAACCAACTTTCCAGCACTGGTGTAGCTGTGCCAATGGAGCCTCTGCTGCATCTTGCAGTGGAGCAGTAGGCACAGAGGCCACCTAAAGGTAAGGGAATGTTTGTTCCCTTACCTCAGAGCTGCATTGCCCTTACCCAGGAGCTGGAACGTTGGTTAGGATTTTGCCCTGAGGGAGGGTCATACATTAGCAGGGCCATGGGGGCACGATCCCTCTTCAGGCAGTGTGGTATGCTTTAGTCAATGGTAAAAAAACTGATGGTGTGGCTTGACAAGTTTCGGATATTGGCCGTGTGCCATGTGATGGAAAAGGTTGAGAACTGGTGCTATAGTGGTTTGGAAGTTGGACGTAGACCTGGAAGATCCAGATTCAAATCCCTGATCAGCCATGAAGCTTCCTGGGTGACCATGGACCAGTCATTCTCTCTCAGGCTCACCTACCTCACAAGGTGGTTGTGAGGACAAAAGGAT